>CM034148.1:667674129-668874129 GCA_019776745.2 Taxus chinensis
TAGTGCTAGAAAGGGGTGCCTGGGCACTGGTGATCTATTCCTAGGCGTTGGTGACTGCATAGAATCTTAAAATTTACTTTTTTCTATATGTGTTGTAAGGTTTTACGATGTTGTCCCTTGTTGATTGCCTGATGTATTGCACTTTAATCGTCGAGGGTACCTGTAACCTTTAAAACAAACCCTCTATTTACCCACACAAGCTCACAAACACATCAAATCAGAATGAAATATGTAAAATGTGAAGTTGTACTAACCCCGGTGGTCACCTGATGAGTGAACTTATGACCAAGTGTTGCTCTACATTCCAGAATCCATGTAGTTCTTTGTGTGAAATAGTGTCCTTAGGTTTTCCTCATGCACCAATGACGCCAAGATAGTGGGTTGTAGCTAGATAAGATGAAAATGTGTGATATTGAATTCCGCACTTCCCCTTCCTATGCAATGTATGTAGCCCAAAAATGCAGTCCCTTTGATGGTAGTGATAGTATGTAGATGTGATTACCCCTTTGAATTTTAATCCAACATAATAGTGTGTATGATGTGTATATATATGGATATCTTGTTTAAATTTCAACACTCCTGACATGAAAGGATGACTATGAGTTGAGGATAAGGATTAGAAAACTAGAAAGGCTGACCAAAAATGTCAAAATGTTTAAAAAGAACAAAGAGGATAGAAGTGCCTGGAATGGACATGAGTGCTTGGGCGCTAGTGTCCTGGGATAAATGATGATAGATGAGAAAAGACAAACAAACATGAATCCCTGTGACTTGACCAGAACTAGGTATAGAAATGACAGATGTGAGAGAGAAAGTACATAAAAATAATCAAAACAAGTGGATGGACAAAGGATTGTGTCACTAGTGAATAATTTTCTTACTTAAGATCCATGCATATAAAAACATACTTGACGACATAGTAAAATAGTATTATGTGCGTGATTTTGTGTCTATAAATAGAAAGTGTGAACAAGAATAGGAAGTTGTAGATTTTGGAAGTACATAAGGATCAAAACGTACAGAAAGGGCCATACTAGTGAGGTCACAATTTCAACAACAAGGATTTTTCAGGTCACTTATCGTCATTTCCAGTCATCAAATAAAAAAAAACCAAAATATAAGATAATTTATCTTCTCCTTCTCATTGCTAGTAGTTCATTTCATTTATCTATTGTTATTTATCTTGTTTCATATATTATCCTAATATTGCTACAATTAGCCTTGGAAACTAGTTGATTGGGATAATATTCAGTTGGCTACTAACCCTCCAAGATATTAACCATTTAGGTTAAATCAAAATTATAGGAACCCTAATGTACCATAACACCTCAAAAATTTGTAAAAAATAGAGGGATTTAGTCGGGCCATGTTTTTTCCCACAATTATTATTAGGCCCCTAAGATTTTGAACTACTTGGAAAATAACACACTAAGTGTAATACAATTCAATAGGCAATCAAGTATAATGCAAGTGTCCCAAATCCCATCACTTTCAATTAATACAAAAACTAAAGGCTAGATACTCTTATTTAAATGCTTGAAATGTGATTTTTGACACATGGATGCTTTTGAAACAAATGAATTCCTTCCTTCTCAAGATTGATAATCTCTTATGTGACTCTATATAATTCTCCTAAATGTACTTATATTTTTACAGATTTATTGAAATCAAATAAGGGCCTTATTTATGTGCATGTTCATAGAAATTAAGCAAAACAAACAATGAAAAAGAAGGGCCAAAACCCTATGGAACACAAGACAATGATCAAAAGGGGCCCAGAAAATAAGTTAGAACCATAACAATATGGTTCTAACTGAAGCAAACTATACTTCTATGTATTGGGCAAAACCCCAATAAATCGAGAAAACAAAGGGAAGAGAGTGTAATGTCAAAATTTGGTGTTAATCTGTATTAAGACTAATTACTTGTGTAAATGATGATTAAAAATTCAAAAATATACGAAAGCTAATAAATAAAGAAATTCTAAACCATGTGTTGATAATATATAGAAAAACAAAACTATTGAAAGGTAGATAAATTAAAATTAGGGTTAGGGTTAGAGAAGTAACATCATTTTTCTAAGTATGGTAGTGTGATAGAAATATGAAATTATGAAAATGTGTTGTGTAGATCGTTATCAAAGTTCTTATATAGTTTGGATTGTTGAAAATGGGTACATGACAAGATTGTTCGAACTAAACAAAAAAAACTAACATTTCTAGCCTCTCGTGGGTGATTTTTCCCTATGGAATTGTATTATGGAACTAAGTTTTATAACATAGTGTATTTGAAATTTATGATCAAAATTTGATGCACACTTAGCAATATGATAAGGAACAACTGGCAGTAACTCAGTTGATAATTGATTTTTTATAAGACATAGTTTTTTATAGAAGGTGAATTTTTGAGGGTTTTGAAAGGACCCACATCCTTGTACATCATTTTTGAGGATTTTTGAGAGGATTCAAAACCTTTGTTACAATGATGGGAACCAACACGAGGAATCCGAATAAAGCAGCCTTGTAACCAACAATGGTGAAGCAACATCCACAACAAGTGAAACAATCTCCATAGTGAAGCCAGAACAAGAATAAGGCAACCGTCATGAGTGAAGTAGTAGCTCGAGTGAAGCAACAATGATGTAACATTCGTAGTGAGTGAAGAAATCTCTAGAGTGAAGTGAACAAGAATGTAATGACTGTAACTAGTGAATCAATGGCCTGAGTGGAAAAAGATCCTGTATGCTACAACTGTAGTGAGTGAAGAAACCAACAAGCAATGACTGTAGCTAGAAGAGAAGCTGCATCAAGCAGCAAAACCACCTCAGATAGGATCGTTCCTCATGAGGATTTGAACACGGACCGGCAAGCACACAACTGTGTGACTTGACTGCACCACTCCCACCCCATTAACAATTTTTTATAAGACATATTGTTATTAAATAATAGTATGTTTAGTCTCCAAAGTCCATTGGAATAAGGAATAATAGTCTCAGTCAAAGTAGGATTCTATTTGTAGAAAATATATTTAAATTTAAGTCCTAGTCAATAGGAGTGGTAAGAGATTTTGAAAGGAGAAAAAAAGAGACTTATACAGGAGGAATACAAAAAATTAAATAAAGAAAATAATGGATTCATTGTGATATTTTGGTTTTTTTCGGTTCATTTCCTCTTGGTTCTTTTGGCTATGTTCTATAGATGTTAATTCTTCCCCTTGTATTATTTTTTTCTGCTTATAAATTAATTCGTTTGTTGTGTGTTGCAGACATGAAATAACACACTCAATATTTACATCATTCCTTTAAGTATGTTATTATATGCATGATTCCTGAGTAAGAAAACTAGACATTAACAACACTTGTTTTTCTTTTATATTGTTTTATCCTTTTGATGCTCTTATCATCTAGTTTTCTTTAATGACTACTTTAATTTTGGACATTAGACAACATATGACCTAGCTCTATATTCTTTATTTTATCCTTCGAGCATCCCAGACACTACCACCCATTAGGGAAGGAACACCCAAGTGCTACCGTCCCCTTTGGGTGCTTCTTCATTTTCCATCCTTTCTCAAATTTGAAATGCCACATCATTTGTTATCTTTTCTAAAACCTTTCTTATCATTTTAGGTCGTCCTTTTTTGTTGTTAATGACGAAATTCAAACAGGGGAATCATATATATACATGACTTACTATTATTAGGGGTTAGACAACTTGGGCTATTTCTTACTATGTACTACTTGGAAAAAAAACACTCAAGGACTGCATTTGGGTTGCATTATACAATGCATAGAAAGGGCTATTTCTAAATTCCATCTCATACATTCATATTGGGGGAAAATTAGTTGTAGCCTATTATATTGGTACGACGAGCACAAAGGAAACCTAGATTTAAGGGACACAATTCAATCATAGACACATACACAATAGAACTATACAGAGTTTGAAATCTAGTACAACGCTCGATGACAATCACATTAGAGTGACTGTATGCACCCAAATTTACACAAGCTACATTGTCAGAAAATGGTTACAAAAGGTCCCTAATGATGATTTAAATATTTTCATAAGGTGTTTGAGCTCCTAAACCTACTTGTAGCTTATATTTGTAGCCTAGATTGCCCTACTTAACACTGATTTTAGGATAGTTTTTGACCTTTAGTGTTAAAATCACTGCCCTTCCTGGGCAGCGGTTTTGTAACCGCTGCCCTGAGAAACGTGGCAGTCCTGTAATCGCCGCTCTGCGTAGGGCGGCGGTATAGTGCACATTTTCCAGAATGTTCACTCGTGCTTTGTACGCATGTAACTCAACTCCAATTCAAGTTTTTGACACGTTTCTCAATCAAATTTCCTAAATCTAGGCTTGATTTGTTCATGCTTAAATCCTCTTTCACTTGTGATTGTTGATTGCATAGTTAACTGCCTCTTTATGTGATGATTTGGCATCTCATTGCAGCCAAGTGTGACTGTGCACTCTACAACTAAATTTCTATAAATTGATCGCTTGTTTTCAAGCAAATGGCTGGAGAATTATTTTGTGCATCCTTGTAATTGATAAGCTACCTTCTTTCCTGTTGGAAACTGTATAGCCAATCTCAATTCTATTGTGCTATATTTCTTCCACTTGCATTGTTCTAGAATTCCAATTCAAGCCGCCTATTACTCTAGCCCTTTCCTTTTATTGTTGCCACTGCATTCCCAACCTTTGGACTCACATGGGCATGAGAGACTGAAAAGATAAATTGACTGGACCAAATACCACACAACTGGATTGCCACAATTCTATATTCTAGGTTGGAGTTGTTATTTGATTTCCTTTATTTCTTCAAATTTGTTATTTCTGAATTGTATGCACGATTATCAAATATAGTAGAGAATCATTTCCATAGTTTTAATCATTTAGTAGTCATAGTAAGCCAATTCAATAGGAAATCCTTAGTAGGAGTCTTCTTTACTTTTCAGGGAAGTTACATGAAAGAAAATCTTCTGAGAAGATCTGATTTCTTCCCCTACTTCTGAGGCAAAGTAGGGAAGTTAGATTTGAATTCATGATTTAGTAAAACTTTCATTAATTAAAATAGACTAGATACACTCTACATAGGTGAATAACTACACCGGGTTATTTACTTGATTTAATTTTAGTGTAGAAGTAGTTTAATTGTTTAGAATAAAAGCAATTTGTTATCTTGTGTTTGTAATAGTTCTATTTAGTTGAATTGTTTAATTAGTTTATCATTCAACAATAGATTAAATTGTTAGTTTTGTTTTGGTTAAAATGGACACTTCAACATAGTTTAAAACTTAGATTCAATCAAGCCATAGGAAATTAATGCTACCCGCTCATAGCCACTAAATCTCCCCTTTTCCAACTCAGCTACTAGGAATTCATACTACTAGATTTTAGTCACCGATTTTCCTATAGTTAGCCATCCACATTTCCACATCAGTTGCCTTGGCACGACCTCAGGGAATCGAGTACGGATTGAAGGTCATGTGTCAATTTTCATCCGTACAATGACCGCCGAGGTCAGTATGACTCAAGAATATGCATTATTTATTTCATCTAATGTTTGCTTAAGCCTTGTGCATGTAGCTGAGTTTTTTTTTTACAAGTTCAGGTGTGACAGTGAAGTGAGAGAAAAAAATATACATCATTAGACCTTAAAAAGATTAGATCCAGAGCTATTGTCAAGTCACTATCATCCACTTCAGACACTAACACCCAGAAGGTCCTATCCTTATCAGGGTGATCCTATCCAAAAGAGTTACAGATCCTAGTTTTCCAGATGAAGCATATCCAGTCTAGATCCAACTTGTTCCACTCAATTTCCAGCCTAGAATCAACCCCAATCTTTGAATATAAGCTAATTCACTCTTATCTCCCTACTATACACACTTGATTTTTTCTTGCATGATATATCTTTCTTGATATTAATATTTAATTTTTGTTAAATCATTTGGTGAGCCCGATCCTTGCACACCCTTTATTGGATTTTATTTATTTTCTATCATGGCTAGAACCTCTCTTGATTTTACCACCAAAATTATTAATAACCTAAATACATATCTTATTGATCATCATGAAAGCCTTGATCTCTTGTTATTTTCTACTCGTGAAGAATCTCAATGGATCTCTCAACCTCCACTCCTCCATACATAAATATTATCCCCACTATGGATTCCACATCTTCTATTCCACTCGCCTCCCCTCACACCAATACGGGGCATCCACTAGCCATGTTCCTATTTTCACACCTAACACTCATCTTTTTTCTCCTCTTATTTCACACATCCAACCTATAACTTCTTCATGTACCCATGCCTTTAAAAAGGCCATGTATCATGATTTTCAAGCTCAAAATTTTCAATTGCAACATGCCTCTTCTTCTTCTTCTTCTTCTTCTTCTCCATCTCTTGATTCTTTACTTCTTCTTCATAGTCCTCTTGCACCCAAGGTTTCTTCTTATCCACTTCTAATTTTACCTCACCTAAGTTTCCTTACTTTGATGGCCATGGAGATCCCCAAGAGCACCATCGATCATTTCATTTTGCATGCTTGGATTATGCTTGTGATGACACACTATTGAATAAGTTATTTCCTTGATGACGGAAAGGTGGGGCTCAAACACAACTTTAACCAGTCTAGTTATCACAATACTTAAATGTTATTCATAGGTGAATGAAAACTGATTTACAAATGCTTTTCCAATACCCCCAAAAACGGTGATTTATTCTCAATCTCCTTTCTTATAGTAATGGAACAATATTCTACCTCTAAAATAGTAAAACAACAAGTTTTAAAACTCTATTTGAATAGATAAATTTACCAACTTACTTGATCTACTCTTCTATGAATGGAGGACGGTCTTCTCAAGCTAGGATTGCCCACTTAACTATGGAGTTTGTACTTCCAGAATCTTCTAATAAAATTTGATCAACATAATCCATGTTTACCTTGCTCTGTACATGCAATGTAAACATATAACAAAAATTAGAGAAAGAGAGAATTTCAAAATATCAAGAGTTTTCTTATTGACTATCTTGTCCTCTTCCTAACTCTTCCCACATCCAAGGTTTATAGTTTAGAAGAATATACCATGATTTTTGACAATGTAAGAATAATTTCAGGTATTCTTTATGGATTTGATGTTTCATGCCAAATCTTACTTCTCAATTCCAAAAGTAACCTTTCCTATCACTATCTTGATTTTTTATATAACTAGGTCTTATTTCAAGTAGCACTGCCACAAGAGTTTTCTAGGTACAATTTTTGAATTAGTGAGACTCTAAACAAACCCAATAGAATTTTTGTATACCCTTTCCCTCTTTAGGCTTCACATAAACTTTTTTTTTCCCAAAATCACTGTTTAGACCTTTCCAATCACCAACTCTTATACTCAATTAGGCCTCCCAAGGCAAAAACATGGTTACCAGAAGAGAAATTAGTGTTTCACACGTGTTAATAACACTCCAAGACCTTAAACTTTTAAAATCTTATTTTCCACCTCCTACAGTCTCTACAACCCAAATTTAGGCACTTGAATAGCTTTCTAAGTCCTTCAAACAGAAATCTTCCAAAAACCCTAACTAGGGTTTTGCATATAATGAAAGAAGAGAAAATGTATTTTACTACGTTTTACACAATTTCAAGCCACAAAATTTCATATGGATATCTATGCAGTCTTGATCCATGTCTCCTCTGTTAGTACTAAGATCTCAAGGTTTTTGAAATACAAAAGAAAAATTGTACCTACTAGGCAACCATTCCACTCTCTATGAGCCCCCTCTTTGCACTCTCATACTGGAACGTCATCGAGTACCTTCCCCATTTCAAGCTAGATGGTTCATATATTGCAAACTCCTTTATCTAATTAGCTCTCTTATGACATCACACACCAATGTCCTGAGATGAATGCCTTCTAATATAATCTGTCACTTCATGCTATCAAGAAACATAACTCCTTGAATTTCAAGATTTTATTCAACCTTCTTTATGGTATTCCTTGTAGCCTTTAGCAAATAAAGTGCTTCTTCGTAACTACGAAAACAATGTTTTCTTCTTATTTCCTCCTAAGTGAGGTCATTCTCACGTTCCATTTCTTTGACACTAGGACTTTATTCCTCTTCCTTGCACCATACTCATGTCTAACTAGGGTTTGTTCAAGGTAACTCACAATTTCAACTAGATGCCAACAACTCTCACCTTACTTGAATTACATCCTTGGTCAGAGTTTGTAGCACGACAGTCCTATACTCAAACTATCTAGAAATGCACATATGTGCCCTTCAAAATAGACTTTATTTCAATTGACCTTACACTTGTTCCTCAGTCTTCCCTTTCATGGCTGGTTTTTCACAAAGAGCATCAAGATAGCCATGAAATCTTGCAAAAAGTGCAAAACTGACTCTTTAGGAAATTCAAATTGTGTCTTCTGGATCGAACTCTGGGCACACCTCTAAATTTTCACCCCCAATCTCGATAGGGAATTCCAAAATCTCTTCTACTAGCCTATTTCTCAGCACTTCATACATGATGCACTCAGTCAAAATTTGACTCGATGAAGTTTTGCAAGGTGATGTTCCTGCATTATTCTCCCTAGGAATGAAATGCTTCATCCAGTGTGGTTTCCTATGATCCAAGATTTCCTCTCTGCCACCTCTACCACCATCTTCATCAAGGCATTACTTACTGGTTCATCCTGTGAAACTCAGTCATGACTTTCATGCCATGAGCATATGTGTCTGCTTGATCTGTACTCTGTCTTGTATCATCATATGTGTATTTTGAATGTACAAGCATCCTCTTGTACAAAAGTTATTTTTTAAGCTGTAAGTGGTCATCTATGTGCGTCTTGCTCATCACTCCAACTGAAAGTTCTAACTTTCTAGATGCACTGGTATTTTCACCCTTGGGATCTGTCATATCATCTTCTTTACCATGAATAATTATTTCATTGGAAATGGTATCATGATCTTAAGAACCGAGAATGAAGAATATTTTTTGCATAAATCACTTATTTTCACTTGTTTTTAGCACCACCATCTCAACTGTTATACCTACAAAATCAACACTAAAATAAGTATTAGATTTAAAAAATTGAGCCTTACCAACCAACCCTCTTAGTCTTCTCTTTCACTTCATCTTTTCCTACTTCAACTATGTGTTCTTGGTCTTCTTCTTGAATCTAAAATTCATCATCCTTCTTAGTTGTTTCAATCCTCTTCTTTGGATTGTCACATTCCTTCTTAGCAAGGGGTTGATCAATGGTATTCTCATGCTCAAATTCTTTCTCCTTTTTTCTTAGTTTTTGTTGCTCATAAGATCTCTTATTTTTCCTTCTTTCCTTTGAGGTCAGAACATTCATTACTCTCATCTTATTTGTTTTTTCTCCTCTGATGGTTGTCTTGATATTCCTCTTCAACACTTAACAATTTCCATAGCTTATTAAACGTAATCACCTTGTTTTCCATTATGTCATACTTATTTTCAGCTATATTTCTTGTTGATTCAAGACCAATTCTCTCTTCTTTCTAGATATACTCTTTTGCACTCATCAACATGTCTCTTAAGTATCTTTCATTACATACACTGTTGTCCTTAAGAGGGTTTAGTGTGTGCTTCACACCACTCTTCCATTATAGTGTATGTATTCTCCCAACCATCACGAATAACTCTTTTATCAAAATGCCAAAGTCTTCTAAATAAGAAATGACAAGCATCCATGGGCATCACATCAAAAAGAACCTCATCCTTGTAGCTACCAATATGAAAACTAACAAGACACTACTCATTTACCAACACTTGATGATTCCTTTGAACCCAATACACTCTATATGGTTTAGGATGCACTAAATTTTGCAATTTTAGATTTTCTACCATTTCAAAAGACACAAAATTGTCTTTGCTACCATTATTAACAATAATGTTACAACACTTACCTTTGGACTTGCACATTGTCTTGAATAAGATTCTTCTTTGAGGTGGTTCTTCATCTTATTGTCTTAGTAATTATGTAAGTAATATTGTGAGTGAGTGAGGAGCACTATTGAGGAGAGAAATTTATATGTGGGATTACAAATAGGTAATTAAACTGCATGTGAATGTATACTTGAGGAAAGTCAAGATTACATTCTAACATACTAGTGAAGCAATAAATATTAAAAACCATAAATAATAAATTTCAATTTTCTTTTGGAGATCTAAATCCCTGATTTTGAACAAACAACAATTTATCCAATAGGTGAAACCAAACAATAAATTTACATGTTAATTTTACTAATTTTTGTGCCTATGAATATAGTAGCACAATATATTTTCAAGGAGAAGAGATACACTAACACAATGTCTACATGATTATATAATGCAGATGGCATTGATGGTATTCATAAAGTACAGTGAGGAGGAATTGTAAACACTTCTTGAGTTTTAACAATTGGCTACTGGTACAAAGAAATTACCCCACGAGTGGAAACATCTCCTCTACTACCTTTAAATGGTGAGAAATGTCTTGTTTATGGAGAATACTCAACCCTAACTACTTTTTCAAGTAACTTATCTATAACCTAGATCCAACTACTCTTATTAACTTGAGTTACTGTTATCCAAAATTCACCCCCTCAGGGTAAATTTTGATAACATGCATCAGATCTTGGGGGCCAGGAAAAATCATGAAAATCGGCTAAGTCCTAAGTCCAGGTAGTTGGGATAGTTGGGACGTTGGGGCGCGAACCGGCCGAAAAGCCTCTAGGCAGTCCGTGTAGCGATTGGGACATCTGGGCCATAGGTACGCACGGGACGTGAAAAGCCCAAATTGGCCGAAAGTAAGAAAATTTGCCTAAGTCTTTATTCCGGGACAGTTGGGACAAAAGTACGCACGGGACGCGAAAAGCCAAAGGAGCCGAGAGCGAATCAAATCTTTCCACGTGTCTTCGCGTCAAAGAGGAACAAGGAAGCCCGAATTGGGCGGTTTGGAGAAATTTGTCCCAGACGATTTGGGACATCCGGGCCAAATGTACGCGTGGGACGCGGGGAGCCGAAAGAGCCGCCAACGAATCAGGTTGTGACACGTGTCACAAGGGGAAGCACAATGTAAATTGGCTAAGTGTTTTTTGGCCAAAAAATTTCAAAGGGCAAGGTTTGAAGGGTCAGCCCGAGCCAATAGACACAGGACACGTGTCCTAAGGAGAAGGGGAGTGTGGAGCTCGGGGAGGACTTAAGAGAATTTGGCAAAAGTTTTGGCCAAAAAACTAAAAGGTAAAAGATGCCCCCGCACCCCAGTCAACGAACCAACACCTAACACATGGCATCTGACCGGCAGAGCGTGGAAATTTTTCAAAAAAATTTCCAAAATGCAAAAAGGTCAAAATTTTAAAGTTTTGCCCGCGTATCTGTTTCTTGGGCCGTTTTGCCCTAAAACTTCAGACCTTCGTATCTTTTGATCCAGAGCTCAGATTTGCACATTCTTTATATAATTGGAAAGCTTATGAAATTCTCTATAGGATTCCATGGTCAATCTCAAATGTTGGTTCAGTTTCAAGAGAGAAAATTCAAAAGCGGCTCTGCCACGTGTCCATGGCCAGAATTGACATTTCAGCGACCAAATTTAATACAGAATGGGTCGCATTCTCCTCTAATTTGGTAAAAAATGACAGGGTATGGGTTTGTAATGTCCTCCATGTTGATTTAATGCATTTGTAGTCAATGAGGAATGGGCTCCACGTTTTGTACATTTTCTCTCTCCTGGGCTCGACCCATGCAATGTAAAAGCTAGATTTGGTTCATTTCTTCAGGGTGGAACACTTTTTGGCATAGCAAACTTCTTCTTTCACCTCTAGCAAGTGATTGTTGCAAGAATCAAACCTCTTCAAATATTGTAACAGTTTTTCTATCTCTCTGAGGTTGTAATGCAGTGGTTTTGACATTGGAAATGATAATGCAAGCTTTGTGAATGGGTTTCAGTCCTTTGTTTGTATTATTTGCTTCATTTCAGATCCTAAATTATATCTTATCAGCCTGTGTATGTTTTATGTTGCAATCTTTGGTTTGTGTCTATTTGCATGACAAAAATATTCACCACTCCTTTTGGTGCATCACCATCTTTAGTTAGTTTCAATTTTTGCATTTCTATCGATGTCTCCTTGCAATTTAGAGTAGGATTAGGATCTGAACCTTTGTAGTTGTGCAAATATAGATCTAAATCAGAGGAGTTTGAGGAACTAGCCTCTAATCTGGACTCTCTCATTTTCACAAGTCCCACACTTGGAGAGAGGTTTCCATGTTGTGCAATCACACTAGATGCCTAAGACATCATTTAGAACCTTGATTTGCATCCAGGGGTGCTGTGATTTTGCACTAAAAGTAATTTCAAAACTTTTGTACTTTGAGGCATCATAAGAGAATACCATCAAATCCAAACTTATAGAGGAGTCCCCCTAGAATGATGAAACAAGAGACCTTTTTAAGGAAGGCGCGTTGTCCGTTACGGGTGAGATCAAAAGGTAAGATGGAGAAAGAAAGGTAGTTGGAGTATTGTTTATACCAAAGGTCACTTGGGTCAGGGGTGTCGGTTCTGATTGAGTAAACATCATGAGGTAAATAAGAAGGTGAATGGAGGCATTGTACGGTGATAAAGATTTTGGAATCGACAGGGGAAGTGGGTATTTGGGAAGCTAAGCAGGCCATGGTATCTGCAAATTTGTTGGTTGAACGTGGGATATTTTGAAGGGTGTAACAATCAAAGGTGGCCAAAAGTATGTCAACATGTTGTTTATACTTTTGAAGTATCTCATTACGACATTGGTACATACCATTAACTTGGTTTATGACCAATTGTGAATAACCAAAGATACTGATTGATTTGACATCTAGGGCATATGCGGCTTGAAGACCTAGTATGAGCGCTTTGTAGTCGGCAATATTGTTGGTGCATTCAAAGTATAGTTTGAAAGACAAAGGCATGGGTTCTCCATCCAAAGAAATGAGGATAATACCAGCTCTACCCCCACGCTGACACTTGGAACCATAAAAGAAAAGTGTCATTTGGTAAGGGGGTTCATCTAGGGAAAGGGTAGTAATCGACTCCTCGGGGAAGTCAAAATTAGAGGGTTGAACCCTGGAAATAGATGCATCAGCCAATTGGTTGGTGATAACTTTTCCCTTGATGGACTTTTGATGAATGAATTTGAGGTCAAGATTAGCTAAAAGCATAAGCCATTGTGCGGCATGCTAATTTTGATAAGGTTTGGCATACATGAAGTGTAAGGGATCGGTGTTGGTCACGACATAGGTTTTGTGGTTGAGTAGGTAATGGCAGAGTTTGGTGGCAACGAAAACTAAGGCTAAGAATAGTTTTTCTTGATGGTTGTATCGGGTTTCATAGTCTAAAATAGTATGGCTTATGTAATAAACCGATTGCTCCCTGTGTTGTTCATCATGATTAGCGAGCATGGCTCCTAAGGATAGATCAGTAATAGATATGTATAGGTAAAAAGGTTAATCATCTTTAGGTGGAATGAGTACGGGTGGTTATAGAAGGTATTGTTTTAGGGCCTCAAAAGCTTTGTGATAGTCATCATCCCATTTAAAGGAGACATCCTTCGTAAGCAGATGATGAAATGGTTGACACCGATCAGATAATTGTGAAATGAAATGGTGAATGGACTGTAATTTACCTTGCATGTGAAGGAGTTGGCGAAGGTTAGCAGGTGGAGGAATTTTGAGGATGGCCTTGAATTTAGCAGGTCAAATTTTATACCACGGAGGGAAACAATAAATCCTAGGAGCTTTCCTGAGAGAACCGCAAAGACACACTTCTTTGGCTGAAGGCGGATGTAATACTTAATGAGGTGATCAAAGATGTTTTTAAGGATGGAGAGGTGCTCAGAGAGATGTTTAGATTTGGCCAAGAGATCATCCACGTAATATTCTAATATGTGATGCATGATATCATGGAAGATATAAGTATTAGCACACTGATATGTGGCACCAGTGTTTTTAAGGCCAAAGGGCATGACTCGATAGCAGAAGGTCCCCAAAGGGGTGATGAATGTGGTCTTGTGTTGATCTTCTGGGGCAAGTAAAATTTGGTTATAACCTGAGAAGCCATCCATGAGTGATAGCATCTCATGACCAGCGGTGAGGTCAACCAGTTGATCAATACCAGGCAAGGGAAAGTCATCTTTCGAGTAGGCTAGGTTAAGGTCACGGAAGTCTGTGAAAATGCAGAGTCCCCCTGTTGCTTTAGTAACAGGGACAATGTTAGAAATCCAATGAGGATAATCAATGGGTAAGATGAAGGACATGGAAAGAAGGCACTGAAGTTCTTCTTTGACGAGAAGAGAAATGCGAGGGTGCATTTTCCTTAGCTTTTGTTTGATAGGTTTGGCATTGGGAACGGTTACGATATTGTTAACCACTATGGTGGGTTCAATACTGGGCATGTCTACATAAGACCAAGTGAAAGCATGGCTATGATCTTGGAGAAAAGAAGTGATGGCTTCCTGTTCAGTAGTATCTAAAGATTGTCTGATCTTTAGGATGTGTGGGTCGTCTTGAGTATGAATGTTGATCTCGATAGTTGGTTCATTCAACATGGTTTACATCTCAGAGGGTAACGACCAATGAATATATGAGTATTCTACACCAAGGTAGGTGAGTATGGATTCATCATCCTAACATTGAACGACGTTAATTGTAGGTGTGTCATCATTGATCATTTCAGGATACAGGATTGGAAGAGTGGAAGGGGCCTCGCCTTTGATAGATCTAGGATCCATCGACTCCGTTGGTGAGGGTGGTGATGAAAGTGGAGTGGGTGAAGGTGGTGATGAAGATGAAGGTAGAGAAGGGCTAGGGTCCTTAATGAGTTCAATGCGGGCCTATTTAGTAGGAGGTTCGAGGAAGCTGATACCACTATGGTCGTTATGTTTACGGGTGGTACATGAAATAACGGTATGGTGGCCTTGATCATAAAAGCCAAAACCAAAACCCTTCCATGCACAGTGGTGTAGGAAGGTGTGGGTGAAATGGTGATTGGTAAGTGATTGGAAGTCAGCGGAAAATGGGTGGGTTTGTGATGGTGGTTCAGGTGTGTAAGTGGTAGTATCAAGTCCCCCATAGGTGAGACTAGTACGAAGATGAGGAGGACCACAAAGGAGGTGTTCTCCTATATGGTGATCATAGCAAGGGTGTTGGTGAAGGCTTCCATACTCCTACAGAGTAAGGAATGTGTTGACACTATATAGGTGGTACTCTCCCAGAGTGAGGCATTGAAAAATACCTTCCAAGGGATCAGTGGTTGGTAAGTAGGTAGCTAGAATGGATGATGTGTTGGAGGTCGATGCAGAGGTGGAGTTAACAGATTGGGAAGATAATGGGTCAGCCGTGGAGGTTATAGCAGCAGTAGGAATGGAGGAGGTATGTGTGGTGAAAGCAGTGGCTATACTGGTAGGTGGAGGTGTAGGTGAAGTGGTAGTGGTTGCGGAGGTAGACAACTTGACAGGTATGAGCACATCATTGGGTCGGTAAAGCATGTTCCATGTTTTGAAAGGTGATGGGTCAGCCGGAATGGTATAAGTGTGTCCTTCGTGTTCAAACTTTACACAATGATGCAAAGTGGAAGGAACATAACCCATGACATGGATCCAGTGTCTACAAAGCAACAAGTTATATTGGAATTCCCCCTTCAAAATGTAAAACAATTCTAGAATAGTACGGGGGCCCACGTGAACATGAAGGATGATAATGCCTAGTGTGGAGGTGATAGCATCGTTTAATGAACACAACATGACCAGATGTTTATGCATGTAATTGTCAGGTATGCGCATTTGAGAAAATGCATGGGATGAAATGATGTTAATGCTAGCGCCTCCATCAATCATCACACGGCATACCCGTATGTCATCAATATGGATGGAGATGAAGAGGGCTGGGTCTAGGTCATCGTTTTGGTGTGGCGCAATCTCCTCCTCTAAGAAGCTAAGGGAGGCCACTTGGTGAACAATATGGGGTGAAGATGAAGATGGTAATTTGGTGAGAGAGGCTACATGATGGGGTGTGATAATGGAGGCTATGGGTGTAGGATCATTGGTTAAAACCTCAATAGATTGAAGAACCTCCATGAGAGCTTGACAATGGGATTATGAGGTTTGGATGAGGTCGTATAAGGACATTTTGAGGGGAGATTGGTGTAATTGTTTAAGCATGGTGTGATGTGTGATGCCATTAGAGATGGGGTACATGGGGCCACAAATAGTTATTTTAGGTATGGGTGCAGATGGTATGTTGGGTATAGAATTGGTTGGTAGGTCAGTTGCCTTTTCTTTTCCCTTTTGTGCATGTGTAGTGACGTGTATCATGTTGATTTGAGGGGAGTTGGAAAATGGAGAAGGTGTAGGGTGAGTGGTGTAATGACATGAAGGGAAAAAACCTACTAGAGGAGAAAAGCATTGTGAGGTGAGCTAGGCACACCAACATTAAGGTGGTGGCATGGCAAGATCTCTGATGTGAACCATGTTAATTTCAAATATTGAGGGTGACTCTAGGAGTGGCGAGGGTGGAGGTTGTGGTTGTTGAGTGGGCAGTGTGGAATGGGTGTCGGTGAAGAAGGATCCTCGTCAAGAAGGTTGTCGTCATCAAAGTTGGTTTATGGTGGACAAAATTGGATAAGGACGATTTTCAAGGCCTTGCAGTTCTCCACATCATGCCCTGACACATGATGGTATGCACAAATTTTAGTATCATCAAACCCTTTTGGCTTGGGTTTGAGGGGGTCGTAAGGTCGGAGTGGTGGTAATGTGATAACAGAGGTCTCGAGGAGGTTGGTTAAAATTTTAGCATAGGATCCTGCTAGTGGATCACAATGGGAAGTGAACGTGGGTTTGGGTGTAGGTGTGGTTGATTGTCAAGGAAATGTTTTTGGAAGAGGAGGAATGGGTCAAGCTATGGGTTTAGGTGTTGGTGTGGTTTTAGGTATCGGTCATGTTTGTTTGGGTAGGGGTACAATAGATGAATGGGTAGGAGGGTGTGTGGTTGTTTTGAGTACCTTATTATGGGGTAGTGGGGTTTTGTTTTTGGGTTGCACCTTCATGGGTAAAGGTGATGTGGGTGTACGAGGTCTAGAAGGAAAAGCATATGGAGGAAGAGGATGAGTTACCCACGGGGATAACAGGGGTGCTGTGAAGGTAGATGACGCGGGTCGTGCTTGGGGTGTGAGGGATAATGACTGAAGTGTAGTGGGTAGTGAAGTAATAGCTGAGGGTATTGGAGGTATTGGTGGTAAAAAGACTGCAGGTGTGGGTGTAAGCCATTTTGTGTGCTTGGGTAAGTTAGAGGTTTGTGAGGAAGGAATGGGTTGTTATGTTATTGGTTTATGGATGGGTTAAGATCGCTTGACCATTTTGGGCAGATGAGGTCTTAAGACAGACGAAACAAGTGTGGGTGTGATTGGTGCGGTTGGGGTATGACATCGATGAGTTTATTTCTTTGGTTTGGGTTTCGGAGTAGGTGTGGTATTGACGTTGGAGGATGTAGATAAATCCAGTTTAATAGGTGGATGAGTGAGGCTGGTGGTCGGGGTGACCCCTAAAGTGGTAATAGGTTTAGTTGAGGAAAATGTTGTAGGTGTGGGTTTGGGTTTAGATGTAGGCTGGGTTATGGGTAAGGGTGTGGTTTGAGTGCTAACATGTATCCTAGAAGGGGTTGCAACATAGGTGGTTGTGTTTGGTTTGATTGGTCGAGTATTTCTTGGACAATATTTTAAAAAGTGATGCAGTTTCCATCACTATGACCCTTTACTCTATGATAGTTACAAAAATCATGTTCTTTATACCATGCGGGCATGGGGAGAGCAAGGTCAAAACTAGTGTGTGGTTTTATAGGTGGAAGGGTGATGGCTCTGGCTTTGATAATATTTTCTAAGATAGAAGAGTAAGGTTCCCCAATTGGGGTATATTTTCTCTGCTCTCATCTGAATTGAAAAGTTTGAACAGGTGAGAGATTAGATGAGGGTGTAGCCTGATTTGACAGATGAGTTGGGCCGGCCTTGAGTACCACTACGTTAGCGGTGCCCTTAGCTTTTGAATAATTGGTTTGTGGTTTGGAAGAAGAAGAGGTATCATTCGTCTTGAATGTCAAATTCTTATTGCGTAATTGGATTTTCTTCTCTTCGATGGCCCGAATATCTAACTTTCATGCCATAGTGAATGCCTCATCGAATGTTCGGAAGGTTTGGACCTGTAAGGTCGGTGAAATATGTCTAGCGTAAGCCCATGTGAAGAGCTCGATGAGTTCAGTTTGTGGCAGTTGGAAGGTAAGTTGATTGATTAGGCTGTGCCAGTGAGCGACAAAATCTGCGATAGATTCATCCTCATACTGACATGTGGAATATAGATTGGTCATGGTAACCTTCTTAACGATATTGATAGAGAAATGATCCAAGAAGGCTTGGGCTACCTAATTGAATGAGAATATAGAGTGTTTAGGTAACACACTATACCAATCTAATGCAGGTCCAGTGAGGGACATGGGAAAGGTTCTCAAAAGTAAGTCATCATCATGAGTGATTAGATAACACCCATGTTTGAACGACCAAAAATGTTGCTGTGGGTCTTCTTTACTATTGAAATGATTGAATTTAGGCATTTCCTAATGCATAGGGTATGAACAGATAGGAATGGATGGGTGAATAGGATTGTTGTAAATCTCATCGTAGGTGAGAGTGTTGTGGGAGTTGGAAATCGATGCCTCTAATGTCTGTATCTTGTCCAACATCAATTTAATTAGGTCGTTGGTGGGTTGTGATGTTTGGATGCCTCCCATAGTGTGAGAAGGCTAGTTTTGGGCATATAAAAGGGGTGGAACTCCAGTGTATGGGGCTTCCATGTAGGGTGGTGGAGAAGAGGGAAGTGAAATAGAGGGTACGTACTCGGAATGAATAATGGATGAAACATGAAGTTGTTGGTAGTATGTATATGGGAGTGGAAGGGTTGTGGTAACCCTAGTGGTAATAGGGGCTAATGATTGTGGAATGGAAAGAACCACATTCTGAAATGGGGTAGGGTTCACTGACACTGGAGGTGGTAAGGTAACTACATGTATGTGTGAGACATTAGGGGTGGATGAGGTTGTGTTTAGGGTTGTCGTCGAGGGTACGGTGGATGTAATGGGTGCCATAGAGGTAGCAGATGCGGAAGTCATAGCGGGTATAGGACCTAACTGTGAAATGACTGGGGGTAAGGTAGATGCGGGTAGCATAGAGCCAGATGCGGCCGATGCGGGAGTGGGTGCGAGAGTCAGAGGGATAGATACGGCATGCCGTATATCAACTGACCCGAGGCATCTCAAGTGGATGAGTGGGATAGGTAAAACTGCAAGGTGGAAAGGTTCTGGTCAAGGATTGGTGTGAACTCCTCATCTCCAGTAGCGATAGTGATAGGCTAGATGGGATCCATGGCTGGTGATAAAATAAAAGGTGGTGAAGGACTAGGTGGGAGTTGTTGACAACTGGTATGAAATATGAGTGTGCTTATTTGTCTTCAAGTTAGCACCATGTGAACCAGTACTGATCAGGTAGGGCTACTTCTCTTTAAATGACACAGAGAACAACATGAACAGGTGAATTTGGCAATAAAAAGTGGGTTAAGTACCAAATGGTGGCTGGAATGTGAAACAGGATAACCGACACCAGTTATGGAAAATCGACGCCGGTCAGGGGTAACCGTAGTTGGTTACTATAGAAAATGATAGTGAGTAAACAACGAGGTAGAAGGTAAAATCTGATAGGTATGCCAAATCTGAAGATGTTTAAAATGTCAATGGGAATAATGATAGTGACAGGGATTGTGAAAAGTGGAAGAAAGTGAAGTAAAATGTCCTTTTGAGTAGGTTAGCAAAAGGACCTAGAACTGACATCGGTTAGAGGTAACTGATGACAGTTACTGTGAAATTGAAACAGTGATGAAAGAAAGTGGTTATGAATTAAAATATGATGTAGAATCAGACCTAGAATTCTGAAAATGATGATGATATGGCCCAGGCACACTCAGGTGAAGTTGGAATACAACAGCTATGATAAGGAGCGTGCAAGGATGAACAAAAAAGTGACGAACGTGATCTCTCACCTCAAAACACAAGCCAAACAAAAACACTAAGAAAATGTGATACTAGGAGTGCCTTTTCTATTATGTTTGTTTAGCTTATGGTATTTAGGGACTGACACATGAATTGTGAAATAGAGTTTTTGGTGAGGATGGCTTCCTACAAAGAAGGAGATCTAAAATGTGAGCTTTTAGGTATGTTATGGTGGGGGCAGGCTTTGCTTTGAAGTATGACTCGAAAGAGAAGCGAGCTGGGTGCCCACTGTGTCGTGATCTTGTGATCACCTATAACTTCTTCTAGGTAGGATGTTGTTTAAGAATGTATGTATTTTGAATTTTTGTGTGGTTTGGTATGACTTAGAGAAAGAGAAAAGGATAGGAGTGCTTTTCTATGATTCGTTTGTTAACCATCAGCTGGGCATGACTTCCAGCATATAGGTTGCCCTCAATTAATCTGATCTAATGCAATAAATCAGAATGGAATGCACTTATTTTTAAACCTAAATCGAAAATGTGAAATTGGATGACACAATAAGATGAAGAGGAAGGGGGATGCTCTTTCACTATAATGCAAAAAATATGAAGAAATGGTTCTTTTTAATTACACCAAAAGAAAATTTTCCTTTAGAGTAAATAGAAAGAAGAGGTGGGTTACCAAGGAAGAAAATTAGTGTGTACACTTTTTAGAAGGGAAACAAACACACAATTTTTTTTCTAGGAATGAATGAAATGCAAGGAACCTCGGATGGGTCCCACCAGGCATGCCAAAATGTTTCACCTGATTCTTAGATCATTTCTTTGAAGTGTTGACGAAACAGATAGGGTAACGAGCATAGGAGGAATACCTGTTCAAATGTTGGTTGATGGGTTGTTGTGCGTGTATGAATTATAGATCCACAGCTGATCGTGAGAGCTTCCTTTTAGCTAGGAGGAACTACCTGTAATGAAAAGAAGACCACCAAAAGGAATTAAACAATATGGGCAGTGAACTGCCTAGCGTATGCTAGATCTGGGAAGTGTGATACTTCCTAGATGGATGTCAGTCCACTGTTTTAAACAATTTAATGCTGTAAATAAAGTAAATCCTATTGTAGTTTGAAATGATTTAGGTATCTCACTTAAAAACACAATAAGAAATAGATCTAATCTAACATGCTAAGCTAGAATATAATCCAAAGGTCAAATGATTGGTTCTGGGTTCTGTATGTTCGACAGAGGTCACAGATAGATCACAGGTGAATGAGGGTAAGATGAAATTTGGTGGGTAGGTCTCTATTCTAAGCTGTGTGGAAAAATACACAGACTAGTGTCAGTCAGGGGTGACCGACGGTGGTTAAGTGTAATCGGTGCCGGTTACTGTGAGATCTGAAAATGTCACAGAACAAGTTGTGGTCTCCTTTGTGATTACACAAAGGACTTTGGTGAGTTGCAGTGAAATATTGGGTTACTGGAGTAGGATTTGGCGAGGTTTTAATCGGTATATGGAGGTGAAAATGTTGGATAAGGTCAACAGTGGGCAAGATAAACAATAGATGATAAAATGAAATAAACCAAGAAAGTATGATGTTATACTTACTTGGATTTTGGTCCTAAATGCTTGTGTGTGAGGGATGGGGATGCTGATGAGGGGTTTAAAGGTTGCAAGTGATCACCAACTGAAAGAAAGCTTCTACATGGGCTGCATGTACACTCCTCTTGGATAGATCAGATCATGGCTGGGATGGCTGTGCAAGAGAAGATGCTCAATCTCCTTCCTTGCATGTGATTTTTTCACTGGAATTTACTCTCTGAAGATGCGTTATCTCTCTGAGATGTGTTATTTCTTGTCAACCTTCTCCCAATCTTTGCCAACCTTGAGAATAAGGTAGTTTAGGGGTTAAAAGGGGTAACTGATGGCAGTACAACTTAACCGGTGATGGTTAGGGGTAACCGACGTCGGTCAAGGCGGGATTTCCTAGGTTTACTAAACTAGGGAGATCCTCTTGATTTCCTTGGATCTCATGTCGTTATCCCACGGATTATACTGGGAGCTTCTTGTGAGCATGTGGGGATGTGGTTAGAGGGAATGTAGACATTGATTTTTAGGGTTTAGGTAAGTCTTAGTTAGTTATGGCAACTTACTAAGAATAGGTCTTAGGTTGAGTTGGTTTGATGAGGTGTCTAAGTGAAGTGTATGTGTGGATATTATTTAAATTAAGATATTTAAATAATAAATATAATGAGGATAATGAATTAATTTAATTAGATTAATTAAATTAATATTAGTGGGGTGAAGGGGGTCATGGCTAGGTAAATGTATAAAGGGTGCTTATTGGTCGAGGTACGAAAGGGGAGTGTGACCTGATTTTAGTGTCTATAGTATGATTAAAACAATGGAAGAATGGTTATGGACTTATACAGATGATCATGAAGAGTTACATAATGTAATGTGGACCTATTAACTTGGGAATGTGAAAATATATGTTGAAAACTTGTAAAAAATCTAGGTGAGGACAATGAACAAAATTAGGATTATATGATAAACTATCCCTTAGAGGATTATCATGTTAGATAAGAAATGAGATTGGAGTTGGTCATCCTTACCAAACTTGATTTTTTTTGGTGTTGTAATGAAATTAATTAGATAGATATGAATATCAACAACAATAGAACATCAAATAACACCAAAATATAGATAAATGATCACAATATGTAAGTCGAATGACTTAGCCACTTCAAGGGGGAAACCTCCAAACCATACAATAAGAATGAAATGCTCAATATCGTGATCATATCCTACTCTCTAACTCCTATATATACGCTACTATATTGTTTAGAGCCCTAAGGCCGACCCACTAAGAATATGAAAGAATAAATAAATATGAAATGACATGATAAGAGATTATTTTAGCCACAAGTTGGATATCCATATCCTGATATATGACCTATGGTTAAGGGCATATTAGGCATGGAAAACCTACAACCTTATTTAATAACAAAAAGGATCATTATATGTTTTAACATTACTTTCTATAAGCGTATATCTATTCTAAAATGTCTTGAGTTAGATATAACGAAAGGATATGTATATCATACTTTTAGGAAGTATAAATAAAATAAATAATGTAACACCTTAAAGGTAGGAGGGGTTATAGGGAGCTCCCTAACTTTGTGATGATGAAGTGAAACCATATAATGTTTTGGATAATATAGAATAAATTCAAGTACCACTCAAGTAAAATGATTGGAAAATTAAATATAGTTGTCTCAGAAATATGAATTGACATGAAAAATACATAATATTATTGATAAGATTAATACTCGTGACTAGATGACCTATTGGAGAAAGGATGTAAACCTACAAAGGAGGCTTATGAGGAAATTATTATGAGTTAAATAATATGAGAACATGAGATTATTTGAATTAAATATGTAGAATGAATTAAATGTCTAATTTTCGTGCATAATGTATGAAGAAATTTGCACCTCACAGAGATGATACTAAAACTTAACTATTGGATGAGGTCTAGGAATATGTCATAATTGATAAAATTGATTAAATTTCTTAGTATATATTGATTATGAGATGATGGGAATCAGATAATGAGAAAATGAAGATATTTCTATATTAATCGGTGGATTTTATAGACCATATGTCTTAGGATTGGAACCTAGCTCTCGTGGAGGAGAGGTATATCCTAACTATGTTTCAGTGGAATTAGTATTTAAGGAAAAGTAATTATGTTTTTTACAAATTGAAATCTACTTTTGGATATGATTATGCACATGACATGTTTTCTAGATTATGCAGAAAAAAATCTAGTGAATTTATTATGTGAGATTCATAATATTTTTGAATGTAAATGGGATGAATATTTTGGAAATACACCTTGAATGTCGGTATTATGTGAGGATGACTATGGGAAACTAGTTTTAGGATTATTATAATTCTGATTTACACATTTGGTATGGGACAATTATGGGAGTTGTTGTTGCTTGAGTGTTATCCTAGTTTGGAATGATATGATTAATATTAATCAGGTAAAGCAAAGATTAATGCAATAAGGAGGATTATTAGAGATATTATGCTTTCACACATAATATATTGATTGTATATTGATTTTTATCATTCATAAATGTTATATGAATTATAATTGAACCCTCAGAATATGTACAACTAGAAACAAGTAGATGGAGACCATTACGAACATTATAGTCCTTTGTATGTAATGATAAAACCAGGATTAGGGTTCTTGCAATAATGACTTCCTTAGGCGGTATGGGACACCTAAGAATGTTATGATTGTTTGTGTCTTATTCATGGTTTATTATGAATTATTTGGGGATAACAAAATAGGATTAAGATCCTGATATAATTAATGTGAACATGTGGTATGGGACATTTGGGAATGCTGGTGTTGTTTTTGTTCTAGTTCTAGTTTTCTCAAGTTATTAACATGGAGATAGAGATGTCTTGTAATTGAATTGTCAATGGGAACATGTGTTGTTAGAGAGATGTGTATGGGAGTAGGGAGTGAATTGTATAGTTAGGGATAAACAACCTAGTATAATGGTTCACATATGAAAAGTGCTAGAAGGGGGGATTGGGGTTGACTATGAATAGAATTGAGGTCTTCTCTCGTGATTATATTTTATTTCATGTCCTGGGTTTACCCACATGATTATGTATTATATCATGCCCTAGTACTTTGTCATATTTTAAGGATTAGGTGGGTACCTAATAATATCATAAGTATTTAGCCAAAGCATGATCATTAATGATATGATTGTTAAGATGTATACATTCCTACCTTATTTGTAATTCTACCAGTTGATTGGGTGATTGTACTACACACAATGTTTATCTCTAACCTTATTGATTTCTTGCATCTCTCTTTCTCGTGAAGGGTAGGGATACTCTTAGGATGAAATGTGTGTGGGGAACCCTAGAGCTCATGGTTAGAGGAAAAGTGCCTCAATGACACTCTTTCTCTCACAACATAATTCTACAGTAGGATGGATCTCTGAGGATGGGTGATGTTTGTGTTGTAATGACAAAATGATATATTTTATATGTGGATATCTATTGTGTTATTATCAAGAAAAATAGATTGAAAACTTGTATACTTGTAACTTATTGTAAAGATGAACCATATGTCACGATGTAATTGATTATGAGTGAATAAGAATTAGAAACCTATGTATATTAAAATAAAGAAATGTAACATTGTATATTGAATACATGTAAACCACTATGCATTGGAAATTGAGAAAATAGAATAAAATTTGGTTGTGAATTGTAACATGTTAGTATATATACGAAATTATGTATGGTTGTAACATGTGGAGTTATGATTGAATGGAAATATGCACTTTGTATCACTTATTATTGTCTTGGAACTTTGAATGGATATATATGTTAACATCATGGATGAAATTGTTACTTATCATGTTCATTTTATTTATTATTAGAATGGATTAGAATGGAAAGCACATGTTAGAAAATTAACGATAATGCCTTAGATAATTGGATGAAAAATTATTGTGGAAAACTATTAGGTACTACTACTTAATTGTGTTATGTATAGTTGATTTATTATTAAGGAATAAGATTGTACAAGTTAAAGGAACAGACAATATAATATACTTAAAATATAAATCTAAATACTTGTATTACATATATTTTTATTTTTGCTTGTGTTGTGTGTTTAAACATGGGACCAGGAGATTAAGAGGCGTTAATATATTTTATTGGTTATTGGGTGATTTAAAATTATGATAAAAAACTAGAAAGGTTTGTTTTTAGTCTCCCGCCAAGGTGTCACCACACTTTCTAAGATATCCTTAAAAATTCCTAATATTTTCCAAAAAAAATATTATATTTACTGAAGTACCAAGATGAAGTAAGTATTTAACTATAAAGATTCTCAATAGACAATTGATTCCCATACAAATAATTAGGATTCCTCTCTTAAACTAACCCCCTTATACTATGATTGAAACATGGCCACCACTAATGTCAAAAATATAGGAAACTAAAAACAATAGAATGAATACTGAATATACTACCAACAATCCCCTAGAAGAAGAAATCAAACAAGAGGAGGAAAACATAAAATATGTCTATACTCCCTATATGAAATAATTCATCTTGGATCACCCTTAATATTTGGACAACATCCCAACCTCATCTAAGCACATGTGGAGGAATATAACTCTATTGAGTCAAATCGTTCCACACCACGTCTTCTTAGCCAACATCATATTACCACAAATACAACTTTGCAAAGTAATCCTCTTCAAATTATCCTACTAATGACCCAAATCAACTCTTTAACCAAATGATTTATAAAAATTCAACACTAATAACTAATTTCTTCAAATAAATGTGTACTTTGCTTGCATCCATAATAGACCTCAAAAACCTCATATGGGGTTGTTTAATCAATGTCCTCCCCCACCTAGTGTAATAACTTCCAATGGGGCTCCAATTGTGCAACCTCCCTTATCTTAAAAAGTATTAACCCTAATCTTCACATTAATGCCTTTAGGAATGTCTACAAGGAATCGATCAAAGATAATTCTTATGTTAATACTAATCTCTTAGTTAAGTCCCTTATGACTGATGCTTTAGATTGGTACCATACTCTTCAATATAAATCCATTGTTGAACTTTAGGGATTAATAAATCTGTTACTAAACAAATTTAATTATGAATATCTACCTGATAACAAATTTAAAATCTTCATCAATTATAAACAAGGTGACAATGAAATTTTCCAATCCTTAATCAAAAGAGGGATAACCCTTTGTAATATAAAATATCACACCTTCTTTGATGACACTCCTCATCATATCTTCCTCAACACTTTAGAACCTCACCTTTCGTACAATATTATATCATTCTATCACTTTATAGGATGTCATAGATCACGCTAAGAGGAAATACTATCTTATCTAAACATTTGAGAAGCCTCAAGAAAGACAATCTCAAACTCGATCTCAAGCTTAGAAGAACCTAAAAGTTCTAACGAGACCTCAGAATTTTAATGGTACAAATGACAAAGAATTAGACCCTCCTACTCCCAAAAATAATTTCTATGATAGTATCCATAATGTTGATTTATCCCATCCTAGATCCAATGGAGGATATTTTCCTTATCCTTCTTCTTTCTCCTATACATATTTTCACCAACCTCTCTACTTAGAAAATTTAAGGAAATGTATTCTTAGGCCTTATTGAATATTTGTTGATACCTTTCACCCTACTCACAAACAGTATAATGATGAAGTATTTTCATTTTGGCATGCCAATTAGGTTCATTCACATGAAAATTATAAATATCTTTATGCTTTTTCATATATTGTATTTCTTAGTTCCAACATTTATCATTAAGGTATGGTATAATACATACTTAATGAGTTTGGTGTGGTAAATGACCATGATCAAATGCATGATCATCACAATGTTGTAAATCAAACCACTAAACACCTTAATGTCTATACTAATATCTTGCCTAATCATTCCAGGGTTAAGGCAATTCCTCAACCTAAAAATTAAAAACCACAAGGTTATTCTTCCATAAAAACTATAAAAAGACTTACAATCCTAACATAGATCCTGTCAAGAGTGTGGTTACCATGAATTTCATGAGAAAAATTACTATCACTATTGATACCACATTCTTTACTCCTCATTTAAAAATTATAGGATTGTTTAGGCTTACCTTATATGTCATACATGTTTCACTCGGAATGTTTTGTTCCTTTTAGAAACAGATAAGGTTAGGGACTAGGAGGAATACCTGTAGAATGTCGAGATGGTGTGCGCGTACCGTAGAGAAAGATTAGGCTGACTGCGAAGAACTCCTTTTTTTCTTGGAAGGACTACCTGCAAATAAGAACACAAGACCACAAGATTTTGATTAGACAATAAATGAGGAAACTGCCTTGGGCCCAGGAAATATAAAACTTCCTTTCGAAGGTGGTCAGTTTCCCTGCTAATATGAATTAACACAAAGACTGTAAAATATCAATTAAGTTGTTTCGTTGAACTGGGTAGGGGAAAGGCTGGTTTTCTGGTTTTGATCAGAGGAACCGATGCCGGTTACTGATAACCGATGTCGGTTACTGATAATCGATACCGGTGGGTTCTAGGATCTTCTTGGTAGCTATGGTGTTTGTAAGGCTGGTTTATGGATGATATTAGGAAATGAGATGATGAGAGGTAAAAGAATGACGGTTAGATGCAATGGCATGTTGGGTAGTGGATTCAGAGACGGATTTGGGAGGACTGTGATTCAAAGAGCATAAGAAATGTTATAACAGAGGACATGCAAGATGTGACTTACTGATTTTGACAAAGATGCAAGGTGATCTCCTTTGCTGTAAACACTTCTGGTTTCTTCACTCGTCTCTGCTCGGTCAAGTGAAGATCTGGACTCTGTTCCTCACTCCCAATGATCTCTGTTGATTCAAAAATCCTTTCCTCTGATCCCAAAAATGAAATTTCGGTCCGTTGTTTTGGTTTGGGAGCCCATTTACAGGGAATCGATGGCGGTTGCGTAACCGATGGCGGTCGAGTAGGAACCGGCATCGGTAAGGAAAAAGTAGGCTATTTTTAGTAAAATAGCCCACCTTCCCTGCTTTTCTCCCGAGAGATCAGTTGCAGGCTTGGTCAAGTGACTAGAAGGTCGGTTTTGGGTGCGAGAAAGGGGTCATTAGTTATGGGTGTAGGTGTAGACCAAGTTTTAGGTTTTAATTAGGTTAGTTTAGGATTAGGGCTAGGTCATGATGAGGTGGCAAAATGAGGTGGCAGGTGAGGTGATGGGGATTTATCAATTACAAGGTAATTAATAAATAATTGTGTAAGGTTTAGGTAATGAGGTTAGGTTGCGAAATGGGATGCGGGTCACAAGGGGTCGTAAGACACGAATTTGGTGTCTACATTAGCCCCTTATTGTCGTGTAGCTTGTTCTGTAAAGCTGCGCGGACAATAATATGAAGTGGTTTCTCATGTTAAGGATATAGGTAATCCCCCTCAAATCTATCACAGATTGAGTGAACGGGAAATCAGGGATAGGGTTGATAAAGGGTACATGTTGTAGAGAGGATGATAAGGTGGTGGGGTAGGTCCAAGGAAGCAGACGCGTGTTGAAATGCAATAGTACGACTAGGGTACATGATTTGACGAGCAAACCAGCAATGTATAGGCAAAGGTCGATAGTTTATCCAAACAAGGGTGATATAATCCTGGTATCCAAGGCATAGGAAGTAGCTCCAGGGTATATAACAGGTAAGGTACAGGAACGTTTAGGCATGTTCGGCAGTACCAAATGGTTGGTTTGGTTGAGATAAACGTCACGGTCTAGGTCTAGGCAAAGTTGGTCGACAGATCAAGTCAAGGACCCTAATCATGCTAAAACACGAACAGGGGAGCTCGATTGGACAAAAAAACTACAGGATGGGTGGATAAGAGTGTATGTTGGTGATGTTGGGTAAGGTATGGAAGTAGTATGGCCTTGGGTCGGGCCAAATGGTTGGGGTGCGGCCTTGGGTCGGGTCGGATGGGTAGGGTGAGGCCTTGGGTCGGGCCAAATAGGTTAGGGGGAGGCCTTGGGTCGGGCCAAATGGGTAGGTTAAGGCCTTGGGTCGGGCCGAATAGGTAGGTTGAGGCCTTGGGTCGGGCCAAATAGGTAGGTTGAGGCCTTGGGTTGGGCCAAATGGGTAGGGCGAGGCCTTGGGTCAGGCCAAATGGGTAGGGTGAGGCCTTGGGTCGGGCCAAATGGGTAGGGCGAGGCCTTGGGTCGGGCCAAATGGGTAAACAAATGGTGTTCAGCAAAGGTGGATATAGGCGATATGTGGGTAAAAAGGGGCAAATGGTAAATAGGGGCAAAAAATATTGGGGGAAAGTTGGCAGAAAAACTGATGTCAATTCTATATGACCGATATCGGTTAAGGGACCAATACCGGTTCATTAGGGCAAAATGAAACCGATATCGGTTATGGGCGGAAAACCTATAAAAAGAAAAATACGGCTTGTCATTGTCACTTTGTTATTTTGAAAACCAAATTGACTTGTCTGACGTGGAGAGTTGAGATTGGAGGTTTATTGAGTGAGGTGGAGCTATTTTGCTGGAGGAGTGAGTTGTTTGCGGGCCCGTGTGAGGAGGCGGCAGCGGTTGATTGGTCGGGGACCCAGCAGATCAGAATTGGAGCCATGGCACAGGCAGGAGGAGCAGGAGGGGCTGGACCAGCTGGACCACCGCCACCCATCCCACCACGACGACGTGTCGTCGTACGGGTAGGCTCAGAACTCTTTATTTTGTGCATTTGAATGGTATTAAGCGAAATTGGGGGTTTGGGTAGGAATTTGCATTTTTTAGGAAATAATGAGTAAATTGACGTAATTTGAAAAACGAAGAGGGTAGATGGGTAAAATAGGGTAAGTTGGCTGGGTGGGTAGGGTTTTATGGTGTTTGGGTGGGTAGATAAGTAGAAAATGGAAAAAATGTAAGTTGGGGGCCGCGCGGGGGTTCGGCTCCAGGAAAATACAGCGACCGATGTTGGTTGCTAAGCGACCGGCATCGGTCGCAATTTTTGTGGGCAGGGTGCGTTGGGCTTGACCAGCGTCGGTCGTATATCGGCCGGCGTCGGTTGGCATTTGTTTTTTTTGTTTTGTTTTGAGTGCATTTATTTTGTTTTGGTTTTGGTTTTGTTTTGTTTGGGGTGTTGGTTGCGGGGTGTGTGTGGGTTTGTTTGGGTTGGGTATAGTGTGGGTTTGGTTTGGGTTGGTATGGGTGGGATGGGTTTGGGTTGGGTTGTATGGGTTTGGGTGGGTTTGGGTGTTGGGTGGGGTGGGGTTTGGTTGGGGTGGGTTGGGTTGATTTTGTTTTGTTTTGGGGTTGGGTGGGTTTGGATTTGTTTTGTTTTGGGGTTGGGTGGGTTTGGATTTATTTTGTTTTGGGGTTGTGAGTTTGGTTTTGTAGGTGGTGTGAGTTTGGGTTTGGGTGGGGTGGTAGAGAGTCGGGGTGTGGTCGGGGGGATAAAAGGGGGTTTAGAGGATAAAGTAGATGTTGTGATAAAAAGTAGGTCTAAGGATGTGGGTTGGTTTTGCAGGCACGTCAGCAGTTGACGATGCGGGATAGGATGCCCCCGCTGTTGGTGCGGATGAGACCACATGTATCCGCAGCTCACTGGGCGATCATGCGCGAGGTGGGACTCGGTGGAGTCCAGAGGTATAGAGTGATAGAGAGAGATCACAGCCTGATGGTCGCCCTCATTGAGAGATGGGATCCGGTGACCAATGTGTTCCATCTCCCGACTGGGGAGATGAGTATTACGTTGGAGGATGTGTATCGCATCCTTCGACTACCTATCAAGGGAGAGGCAGTCTTCCAGGTAGATTCCGAGACTGCCATGGATAGCATATTACAGGTTTTTGGAGATGTAGCCATGCTACTTACCTATCACAGCGTGAACATTGGGTATGGTGACATATACCGTGCGCATCGACACGAGACACGACTGGTTGTGCTGATGATGATTGGGATCACCTGCTTCGCCCTCCCGGACTCAGAGGGAGGCCGCTTTCCACGGGCATTGATGGGGGTGCTTCATGAGATGGTGGAGGAGCACACCTGTTATGCTTGGCACCAGTGTATCTGGTGCAGCTATACAGAGAGCTCTGGGGTTATCACCGGATGAGGCGATTCGGTATCTGTTCGACATTTTTGCTGCATTGTTGGGCATATGAGCACATCATATGCATCAGGCCAGTAGGGTTACCCCAGCAGCCAGGGCCAAAGGTTATATACAGATATGGCTTTCAGAGATGGTTGGGAGTCGTGGGGCAGCCACGAGCAGTGCTTGCGGGGAGAGACGTTGCCTACTACAGGCATTTGTTAGAGGGCCTGACAGCGGTAGATATCGTATGGAGACCTTACAGAGGCCATCACCCGCACAGAGGAGGCCGAGTACAGTTACGCTAGATCCAGTACACGTTCTGGATAGTAGGACGGAGGCCGGGAGAGTACGAGAGGATACCCCTAGAGAGGGTACGCAGGCAGATGGGGTTGCGACAGGACGAGCCACCTCCCTTCCCTCAGTACAGGAGGGATGATGTAGAGGCCCCACTGCCTGCACCACAGCCCATGGATCCAGATTGGGTTGCAGAGAGGCCAACAGATGATGGCATAGATGATGCTGGGTGCACGGGAGCATACAGGGTTTGGTGGGCTGGTCAGAGAGCGGCGAGGGTAGCACAGCCCGCACAGCCAGACTTGGTAGCGGTGACGGCAGAGAGAGATCAGCTCAGGGGCCAGCTGCAGTTATTACAGGGGCAGCTTGCTGCTGCGCAGTCACAGATAGGGGTCTTACAGGGGCAGCTAGCCCAGGCTCAGGCACAGGCATAGACAGCACCCACCACCAGTAGCACAACCACAGGTGCAGGTACAGGCACAGGTAGCAGTACCAGCAGTAGCACAGCCACATCCCTAGGCACAGGTACAGATACCACTGCCAACAGCGGCACAGCCACAGGCACCACCAGCACAGGCAAAGGGGGTACTGGCAGTAGGAGTCCGGGGACCAGCCCCAGTACCGACGGTGGCACGGGATAGATACATGGAGGTGAGAGCGGAGGCCCGGTATTATCAGGATGTTCTTGATAGTACCGGAGCTGAGTATCAGCCATATGCGGCACACCGAGCGGAGACCTCACGTAGTCAGAGATCGCAGGGAGGTGCAGCCACAGCCGTGTGGTCTGTTACAGGGAGGAGGCGAGAGGCACCGCAGGGACTAGCAGGGAGAGGTGCTGAGGGTGGTTGGGGAGAGCTGAGGGATCCCCACATAGTTTTTGTATAGGGAAATGGGCACCGGTCTTCGAACATGATTGTGTTGATAGAGGCCTGCGTGCCGTCATTTATTCATGTATGGATTCATTTATTCATTATATACCGGCCTGCGAGTCGAGTATGGGTTGTATATTTGATACCGGCCTGCGAGCCGGGTATATTTTTGATATGAGGGACTGGCCTGAGAGTTGAGTCGAGATTTTGGATAGTTATTGCGGTCTGCGTGCCGGCTTAGTTGTATGATGAGATCACAGAGGCCCCGATGCAGGGCACATTGTATATTCGAAAATTTGCGTATATATATATAGAGATGATGTTTTGATCCACATGCAGTGTTCAAAAATGTGTTTAAGTATTTTGTCGATGGTTTTGTGATATAGAATGTAGGATGAGTTTAGTGGACATGTTGATATATGGATGATGTTGATGTTTTTGTTTTTGCACGTATATATGGATGACATGTTATATGAGGAAATGTTGCATGTTTTGGGGCTGGTTTTGTGACATTGTTATATATGTATCTGATGAGTTGGATCCAAATGATGTATAGATTGATAGTTTGTTGATATCCTTAGTTGATGGTTTGTTTGTTTTTGTAAAATAGATGATGTTAATGAACTTGTAATGATATGTGTGGTGGATGGACAAATATGGATAATGGTGTTGTGATGCAGGAAAAGAGGCGGGCGCGACAAAAATTAGGTAAAAAACGAAGAAAAGAACCATGTTGTAAAAAGATAGGTCTATAACCGATATCGGTTAGGTAACCGACGTCGGTAGATAGTAGACCGATATCGGTTACATAACCGATACCGGTTATTTAGGTATGAGCTTTTCTAAAAAATAAAAAGCTAGGGTGGCAACTTAAGTTCTAATTTTGAGAGCCATGCAAGAAGTTAAATACGTGAATGCGACGCTTTTTGACGACTGAGACAGGTAATTGCATGAGAAATTTGAGTGATAAGGAGAAAAGAGATAGGGAAAGTGAATGTGTTCTAGATTCAGAAGGCAGAAAGGCGAATTTGAAGAGGGTGGTGATCATGGCAGAACGAGGAGAAGCACCAGCAGGTAGGGACGATAGGAAGAACAGGTCCCACCTCAGAGCTGCTGGGCAACTCCAGAGCTAAATGTTTTGGTTGTGGATTTGATTTCTGCATGTTTGTGAATAAGAGGGGGGGAGAGTATGTGGGGTAGATATGGGAGAAAGAAAAGATGATAACAAGGGTTATAAATGAGGTGAGATCTGTACGGGGGAGGTAATCAAGGGTTTTCAGGGATGTTTGTGTATACAGAGAGGAATAACGCGAGCAATTATTGTCGTAGGTGGTTGTTGAGAAGAGCAAGGGGTGTATGAAAGTAACAGTGACCAATATCGGTTAGGGATAACCGGTATCGGGTTACTCCCAACCGGTAACCGTTAGCCCTTAAACGATCTCACCGGTTGCTGTTAGAATTTCCAGAATTTTGTAGAAAAAACCCGGGGGGATTTGAGGAATTGAAATGGTTGTTTGTTGTATTTGGATGTATGGCATAGGCAGGGGTTGAGGATTAATGATAGTGTACCAGCGCTGTTGTCACGAATCCGAGCGGATGTAACGCCGGCTGAATGGACACTGATAAATCGTTTGGGGTTAAGTGGAATCCGCTATTATTCACGAATCGCAACGTAACCAATGCTATGTTACAGGCGTTGATTGAAGATGGAATCCCGAGACAAATACCTTTTATCTACCAACAGGGGAGATAATAGTAACATTGGAAGATGTGTTCCGTATTTTGAGATTCCCTATTACAGGAGAACCAGTATATCAGGCACTACCTAGCGCGGCACGGGGAGCGATAACAGCAGTATTGGTCCATACGCCACGAGATTTGACACAGCGATGTTTATCATTTATGTATGGGGTAATGTAATGCAACACGCCCTGAGGAGACAAGGTTAGCAGTGATATTAATGATAGGCGGTAGGGTATTATGCATTACTGAGGGGCAGAAGGGGGAGAAGATTTCAAAGCATTGATGTGTGTTATCTGGGAGATGATAGAAAGGAACGTGATTTGCATGGGCACCTGCATATTTGGCGGACCTATATAGGGGTTTATGGGCTGTAGGCGAACTCACAGAACGACAAGGGATGGTTCATACTTATTACACTGTTGGGCATAGAGCCATGTTGCTGTGTGTGACCAATAGGCCGACCCACCAGTAGGAGGAGACCAGAGTACAGCGGTTGGGATTCAGTGATGGGTTGGCACATGAGGAACACCAACCTCCTTCCTCCAGTACGGATGGATGTGTGAGGCCCCACTCTTCCTGCACCACAGCCCAGTATCCAGATTGGTTGCAAGAGGCCAACAGATGATGGCATAGATTATGCTGGGGCACGGACATACAGGGTTTTGGGTTGGGCTGGTCAGAGAGCGGCGAGGGTAGCACAGCCCGCACACCAACTTGGTAGCGTTGCGGCAAGAGAGATCATGCTCAGGGCCGCTGCAGTTATTATTACACAAGGGGCAGCTTGCTCTGCGCATCACAGATAGGGGTCTTACAGGGGCAGCTAGCCCAGGCTCAGGCACAGGCAAACACAACCCACGCAGTAGCACAACCCAGGTCAGTACATAGGCACAGGTACCGTCCAGCAGTAGCACACCACATCCCTAGGCAACGTACATATACCACTGCCACAGCAGCACAGCCACAGGCACCACCATCCAGGCAAAGGGGTATGGCTTAGGTATTCCGGTGTACCAGCCCCGTACGACGGTGGCAACGTTAAGTACATGGAGGTGAGAGCGGAGAGGGCCCGTTTATCAGATGTTTCCTTGATAGTACCGAGCTAGTATCCCATATGCGGACACACCGAGCGAGACTCTCACGTAGTCAGAGATCGCAGGTAGGTTGCAGCCACAGCCGTTTGTCTGTTTACGGTAGGATGCGAGAGGCACCGCAGGACTAGCAGGACGAGGTGGCTGCTGGGGTGGAGAGCGAGGGATCCCCACTAGTTTTTGTATAGGGACATGGGCCCCGGTTTCCCTTCGAACTGATTGTGTGATAGAGGCCTGCGTGCCGTATTTATTTCATGTATGGATTCATTTCATTCATTATATACCGGCCGGACGAGTCGAGTATGGTTGTATATTTGATACCGGCCTGCGAGCCGGGTATATTTGATATTGAGGGACTGGCCTGAGAGTTGAGTCGAGATTTGGATAGTTATTGCGGTCTGCGTGCCGGCTTAGTTGTATGATGAGATCACAGAGGCCCGATGCAGGGCACATTGTATATTCGAAAATTTGCGTATATATAGATAGAGATGATGTTTTGATCCACATGCATGGTGTCAAAAATGTGTTTAAGTATTTTGTCGATGTTTTGTGATATAGAATGTAGGAGAGTTTAGTGGACATGTTGATATATGGATGATGTTGATGTTTTTGTTTTTGCACGTATATATGGATGACATGTTATATGAGGAAATGTTGCATGTTTTGGGGCTGGTTTTGTGACATTGTTTATATGTATCTGATGAGTTGGTCCAAATGATGTATAGATTGATAGTTTGTTGATATCCTTAGTTGATGGTTTGTTTGTTTTTGTAAAATAGATGATGTTAATGAACTTGTAATGATATGTGTGGTGGATGGACAATATGGATAATGGTGTTGTGATGCAGGAAAAGAGGCGGGCGCGACAAAAATTAGGTAAAAAACGAAGAAAAGAACCATGTTGTAAAAGAGTAGGTCTATAACCGATATCGTTAGGTAACCGACGTCGGTAGATAGTAGACCGATATCGGTTACATAACCGATACCGGGTTATTTAGGTATGAGCTTTTCTAAAAATAAAAAAGCTAGGGTGGCAACTTAAGTTCTAATTTTGAGAGCCATGCAAGAAGTTAAATACGTGAATGCGACGCTTTTTGACGACTGAGACAGTAATTGCAATGAGAAATTTGAGTGATAAGGAGAAAAGAGATAGGGAAAGTGAATGTGTTCTGAGATTCAGAAGGCAGAAAGGCGAATTTGAAGAGGGTGGTGATCATGGCAGAACGAGGAGAAGCATCCAGCAGGTAGGGACAGAGAGGGAAGACAAGGGCCACCTCAAGCTGCTGCAACTCCAGAGCTAAATGTTTGGTTGTGATTTGATTTCTGCATGTTTTGTGAATAAGATGGGGGAGAGTATGTGGGTAGATATGAGAAAGAAAAGATGATAACAAGGGTTATAAATGAGGTGAGTGTTACGTGGTAGGTAATCAAGGGTTTCAGGGATGTTTGTGTATACAGAGAGGAATAAACGAGCAATTTATTGTCGTAGGTGGTTGTTTAGGCAAGGTGTATGAAAGTAACAGTGACCAATATCGGTTAGGGATAACCGGTATCGGTTACTCAACCGGTACCGGTTAGCCGTAAACGATACCGGTTGCTGTAGGAATTTCCAGAATTTGAGAAAAAACCCGGGGGGATTTGAGGAATTGAATGGTTGTTTGTTATTTGGATGTATGCAGGTAGAGGCAGGGTTGAGGATGAATGATAGTGTACCAGCGCTGTTGTCACGAATCCGAGCGGATGTAACGCCGGCTGAATGGACACTGATAAATCGTTTGGGGTTAAGTGGAATCCGCTATTATTCACGAATCGCACGTAACCATGCTATGTTACAGGCGTTGATTGAAAGATGGAATCCCGAGACAAATACCTTTTATCTACCAACAGGGGAGATAATAGTAACATTGGAAGATGTGTTCCGTATTTTGAGATTCCCTATTACAGGAGAACCAGTATATCAGGCACTACCTAGCGCGGCACGGGGAGCGATAACAGCAGTATTTGGTCCATACGCACGAGATTTGACACAGCGAGGTTTATCATTTATGTATGGGGTAATGTATGCAACACGCCCTGAGGAGACAAGGTTAGCAGTGATATTAATGATAGCGGTAGGGTATTATGCATTACTGAGGGCAGAAGGGGGAAGATTTCCAAAGGCATTGATGTGTGTTATCTGGGAGATGATAGAAAGGAACGTGACTTTTGCATGGGCACCTGCATATTTGGCGGAGCTATATAGGGGTTTATGGGCTTGTAGGCGAAATCACAGAACGACACTGGATTGTTCATACTTATTACACTGTTGGGCCTATGAGCACATTGTTTGTGTGTGACCAATAGGCCGACCCATCCAGTCAGGAGAGACCAGAGTACAGAGGTTGGGATTCAGATGATGGGTCCAAACAGAACAAGAGGCAAGATTTCAGGCTGTGACGGGTAACATTGAGTATTACAGGCAGGTATGGGAGAGGGTGACGATTGCTGATATCTGTTGGTGGCCTTATGGGAACTATATGGTAACAGAGAATATAGCTGAGGAGTTGAGGGGTGTAGAGCGATTGAGGTGGATTGCAGGGCACAGGCCAGGTGAGTATGAGAGGATTCCTCTAGATCGCGTGCGGCGACAATTTGGATTTGTGTAGGATATACCCCAGGCTTATAGACCATATATGAGGATCGACGCCGAGGCAGCATTCTCACCTCCCCGGCCAACACCTCCAGAAGGGCCCGAGGAGATAGCAGCCGATCGCAGTGTAATGGATGCCGAAATGACAGAGGCCTATAGGTTATGGTGGGTAGTAGAGCTGCAAGGTGTACGCGATCGCCCTGACATAGCTGTGATTACAGCAGAGAGGGATCGGCTGCAGCGTTTGGTTCAATAGCTCCAAACGCAGGTGAATGAGACAAGAGGATTGTTAGCGGTTGCGGAGTCACGAGCAGCGAGACTAGAGGCTGGATTCCTCCATGCGAGAGGGCGCATTCATATGTTACAGGAGAGATTGGAAGATCAGTGGGCGGTACCAATAGCCGTGGTACCTTTGAGGACAGAGAGGCCCAGCGAGAGGCGTCGACGATCACGATCATCACCTGGGTCGGAATGAGGCGTGAGCGTCTAAATAAATGCTAGCAAGGTATAAGAATAAATAAGAGTACCGACCTGCGTGTCGATGATAGAGAAGATGTATTGGTTTAACATCTAAATAAAACAAGATATGTATGTTGATTTGAGTTATAATAATAAGAATGTTTGCGTTGTGATTTTTGGTGTTTTGAAAAAGGATAAAGAGGAATGTGATTAAATAGAAATACACAAAAATATTTATATTTGCCACACATGATAAGTTCTGGTAGGGGATGGTCGAGCTAACCTTGGGAGACCCCATGTCTCCGAAGTGCTGCCTACATAGCCCATTGCACAAAGCAAGGAGGGGCCTCAGACCGATGTAGTTCTCCCTTAGGACCAGGGAGAGGTGAATTTAGGCAATTTGGTTGTGGTTAGGTAATTTGTCGTTTGGTAAAAATTTGATGTTGGTAGGGTAATGTTGTTGGTGTTGGTAGGATAATGTTGTTGGTGTAGGTATAGGTGAAGCAAAAATTAGCATACCCAAGTAGTAGGGAAGCGTGTCCTGATTAAGATCAACACACAATCCTAGATGCGAGGCAAAGCGGAAAGAGTGCTCCGTAGGTGAAAAGAGCTAAACAAACCACACAACGTAGAACGAGCTTGAAGCCCTAGGTACCGTGCATAGACGAGAAGTCAATAGGTGAAAAGAGTTGTATGATCACAATATATCAGGTGTACGTTACGTCCCTTGAGTTGAAACAAACGGTGAGGTGAGGTGGATGATATAGCTAAGGTACAGAGAACTTGTTACAAAGTGAGTGTTCTGACGAAAGAGAACCGACCCTAAATAGACAAGTCCATGACCCAAAAAGTTCTTTTGAATGAGGCTTTTATTTGACTGAATATAGACTGATCGATACGGGAAGTCTACAAGGGATATTGATTGTACTATTCTTGAGGTTTTTACAAAGCTGATCAATGCGAGAAGCTACTGAGAAAAGGCTGACTGTGTATAGCTGTCCTTCGGGGGAGCAGTCTATTTATAGTAGCAGATATGATTTTAGTGCATAGCTCTCCTTCGGGGGAGTAGTCTATTTATAGTAGCAGATATGATTTTAGTGCATAGCTATCCTTCAGGGGAGCAGTCTATTTATAGTAGCAGCAATAGTTCGGCATATAGCTGTCCTTCAAGGGAGCAGTCTATATTTAATTTAGATGACTAGATGTTCTTTTGGCGTGAAGCATCTAGTTTAGTAGGAAGTTTGACTCAAGAAAATCCCATAAGAATACGGCTTATTTTAATACTTTGAAGTCATGGACTAGACTAAAAAGGGGAAGGCATCATCAAGGGGAGGTGAGGAGTGATTTTGATTTTATTTTGAGATATAGAAAACAAAGTGTATGTAGCGGTAAATGAGCTCAAGGGACGAGCAGTAGGTAGATAAAAAGTGATATAACACTAGATTCAACAGTAGAATGGTCGAAGATGCAAGGCATTAAGGGGTTCAGGCTCAGGTTTACCGTTAAGCGAAGCTAAACGATAAGTGCCTGATCCATAGGTGTGAGTGATTATATAAGGCCCAATCCAATTGGGAGAAAATTTTCCACGTTTGCTCTTTTCTAGTTTGATGACATGTTGATTCTCTTTGAGGACAAGATCACCAACCTTAAAGATACGCTCATGAAGTCGCTTATCATAAGCACGCTTGATGCGTTTTTGATAGATTTGGAGGTGATCAAGAGCTGTAAGACGACGTTCGTCAAGAAGCTCCAATTGGGCTAACCGTTCTTGGCGGAAATCATCGTTGGTGAGAATATCCTGAAGGGATATTCTGAGGGAGGGTATTTGTATTTCGAGAGGCAAGACGGCCTCGGTACCATATGCCAAAGAAAAAGGTGTAGCGTTAGTAGAGGTACGAATGCTAGTACGATAATCCCAAAGGGAAAAGGGAATGTGATCGTGCCAATTTCTTCCAGATTCATTGACAACTTTCATGAGGATTTTGGTTAGGGTTTTATTAGAAGATTCAGCCTGACCATTGGCCTGCGGATAGTAAGGTGATGAGAAACTAAGTTTGATACCAAAGTTGTCGCAAAGGTCTTGTAACAACTTGTTTTTAAAAGATTTACCATTATCTGTTATTAGCCGATGAGGAATACCAAAACGACAGATAATGTGATGGTTAATGAATTCGACAATTTTTTCCTTTTTGATTGAAATGAGTGGAATGGCCTCCACCCATTTTGTGTAATATTCGGTTGCTGTGATTATCCAACGGTGACGTTGTGAAGAGGTCGGGTGAATCTCACCAATAAGGTCTAAACCCCATTGTGAGAAAGGCCAAAGATCTCGTGTGACCTGCAGCGGATGGCTAGGAGTATGTTGAAGGTTGGCATGTTGTTGACACATAACACAACACTTAACATATTCGTAGCAGTCGTTATTGAGAGTAGGCCAATAATAACCTAGGCGAAGGATTCATTTAGCCACGGCAAGGCCACTAAAATGTCCACCACAAATCCCATCATGGACTTGTTGGATGGTATAGGTAACCTCCGCACCGGTTAGACAGCGAAGGAGGATGCCATCAAAGCCACATTTATAGAGGAGTCCCCCCATGACAACATAACGAGAAACACTTTTAAGAAAAACACGTTTACCAGTACTAGTAAGGTCAGAAGGGAGAACAGAGGTTGTAAGGTAGTCATGGAATTAGTAATACCAAGTATCCGGCGAGTTAGCAGACACAATATTTATCGTACAAACAATCGGGGCTGAATAGGATGGGGCAAAGAGTTGTTGGACCACAACGAAGAATTCAGAGTCAGTTGATGAAGCTAGAATTTGCGAGGCTAAGCAAGCCATAGTATCCACGAATTTGTTAGTAGAGCGGGGAATGGTTTGGATAGAATAGTGAGTAAATAAGGCCAGAAGTGAATCCACGTCGTGTTTGTACTTCTGAAGTTCCTCATTTTTACATTGGTAGATGCCCATAACTTGATTGACTACCAATTGAGAGTCACCAAAGATATTAATAGATTTGATACCTAAGTGTATCGCAACTTGGAGACCCAGAACAAGGGCCTCGTATTCCGCTGTATTATTAGTGCAGGGGAAATCAAGCCGGAATGAAAGAGGCATAGGTTCAGCGTCAAGAGGGATGAGAACAACTCCGGCTCCTCCGCCGCGCTGGCATTTAGATCCATCGAAGAAGAGGGTCATTTGATACGACTCTTCCCCGAGTGAAAGAGTGGCGATGAGTTCGTCGGGGAATGTAAAATTGGTAAATTGTTCCCCAGGTAAAGGGGCCTCCGCAAGTTGGTCTGTAAGAGTTTGTCCTTTGATTGACTTCTGTTGTATAAACTCAAGGTCGAGGTCGGCGAGGAGCATGAGCCATCGAGCGATGCGTTGGTTTAGATGTGGTTTGGCATACATATAATGAATGGGGTCCGTGTTGGTGATGACAAAAGTTTTGTGATTCAGGAGGTAATGTCGGAGTTTGGTAGCTACGAATGATAGGGCTAGGCATAATTTTTCTACATGTGTATACCTAGTCTCGTAATCCACGAGGGTATGACTTATATAATAAACGACCTGTTCTCGACGCACCGAGTCCCGATGTGCAAGCATAGCTCCTATAACATGGTCAGTGGCGGAAAGATAAAGGTAGAAAGGGCGGTCGTCTTGGGGTGGGATAAGCACAGGTGGCTGCAAGAGATAAGTTTTGAGAGCTTCGAAGGCTTGGTGACACTCCTCACTCCATTGAAAGGCAACGTCCTTTTTAAGAAGGTGATGAAAAGGGTGACATCGATCCGAGAGTTGGGAGATGAAATGCCGGATGGATTGAAGTTTACCCTGCAAACTACGCAATTGTTTAAGGTTTTTGGGTGGAGCCATTTCTAGGATAGCTTTTACTTTAGATGGATCGACCTCAATGCCACGCAAAGAGACGATAAAACCAAGAAGTTTCCCCAAAAGGACACCAAAGACACATTTCTTTGGTTGAAGATGAACAGAATATTGCAACAGGTGATCGAAAATAATGGTTAAAACATCGAGATGTTCACTGCGATGTTTAGACTTGCCAAGAAGATCGTCGACGTAATCTTCAAGGATAGTGTGCATAATGTCATGAAAAATGTAGGTCATAGCCCGCTGATAGGTTGCACCAGCATTCTTAAGGCCAAATGGCATTACACGGTAACAGAAGGTTCCCCAAGGAGTTATGAAAGTGGTCTTATTTTGATCGGCGGGTGCGACCAAAATTTGATTGTATCATGAAAAGCCATCCATGAGAGAAAGCATTTCATGGCCCGCAGTGAGATCAACAAGTTGATCAATACTTGGGAGGGGAAAGTCATCCTTAGGGCAAGCGAGGTTAAGATCCCAGAAATCCGTGCATATCCGAAGTCCCCCCGTCGCTTTAGTGACAGGTACGATGTTAGAAATCCATTGAGGATAGTCAATAGGCAAGATGAAGGAAACATAGAGAAGTCGTTGAAGCTCTTCTTTGACCAAGAGGGCAATGCGTGGATGCATTTTTCTCAGTTTTTGTTTGACTGGTTTGGAATCGAGGTTTAGGGTGATGTTATGGACGGCAATGGTAGGATCAATTCCTGGCATGTCAGCGTAGGACCAAGTGAAAGCTTGGTTGCGGGTACGGAGAAAGGTAGTAAAGGCGGCTTGTTCTGATGTGTTAAGGGATTGTCCGATCTTCACTATGTGAGGATCCTCCTCCGTGTGGATGTTGATTTCTATAGTAGATTCGTTCAGCATGGTTTGGGTTTCAGATGGTAAGGCTCATTGAATATAAGAATCATCCGCGCCAAGGTAAGTGAGGATGGATTCGTCATCCTGACACTCAACAACATTAATCAAAGGTGAATCCTCTTCGATCATGTCTGGATACAGAAGGGGCAAAGAAGATGGGTCCTCATTATCGCGTTGATAAGTGAGAGGACCTATGAAGATGGCATTTATGAAAAAAAAAAAAGTTAGGAGGGATAGATTCAAGGTCTATAGATTCTGTGGGTGATGATGGCAAAGTGGGTGATAATGGTTTGGTAGGGGTGACGTCGTCTTCTTCCAGAATACAGCTGACACGAGGTGTCTCTTGTGTAGGTGTTTCAGGAAAACCGAGACCACTGCGATCATTATGTTTGCGGGTAGTCACGGGAATGAGTGTATGTCAGCCTTATTCGTAAAGACCAAAACCAAAGCCTTTCGAAGCACAGCGAGTCAAGAAGGTGAGGGCAAAACGACGATTTGTCAAGTATTGAAAATCAGATTGGAAGGGGACCACACCAAGAGGAGGTTCAGGGGTAATGGAGGATGCGTCAACACCCCCATACGTTAGGTTGGTGCGGCAATGGGGTGGTCCGTAAGAGATTACCTCCCCCACGTGACGGTCGTAGGTGGGATGTGCATGTAATTGTCCGTACTCCTGCGGGGTAGGGAAAGAACTAACGTTATATAGGCGGTACTCCCCCAGTGTAAGGCGTTGAAAAACATCTACTAAGGGGTCGGAGGTTGGGATGTTAGCTGCGGGAAGGGAAGTGGTTTTTGCGACGGTGGTTTCATCAGTTGAAGGCGTAGGCGCGGTTGAGGTGGATGGTTGAGGTACATTTGAAGAGGATGGTTGGGTTGAATGTACGGGTGTCTTGATTGGTATAAGCACATCGTTAGGGCGGTATAACATATTGCAGGTTTTAAAGGGGGGAGGATCAGCTTTTACGGTGTAGGACTTCCCCTCGTACTCAAATTTTATGCATCTATGTAATGTTGAGGGAACGCATCCCATGGCCCGGATCCAAGGACGACCCAGCAATATATTATATTGGAACTCTCCCTCAAGGACATAGAAGAGTTCGGGTAAAGTACGTGGTCCTACCTGAATGTTGAGGATCATGGTGCCTAAGGTAGAGGTAATAGCGTCATTGAATGACCGCAACATGATGGGGTTGGCACACATGTAGCTAGAAGGGATATTCATTTGTTGAAAAGATTTTGAAGAGATGATGTTTAGGCTAGCGCCCCCGTCAATCATAACACGACGTACCCGGATATCCCGGACGTAAGCTGAGATGAAAAGGGCCGGGTTAGGATCTTCGGTACCAAAGTCGATAATTTCATCTTCGGAGAAACTGACAGCAGCGGCTTGCTATACAGAGCCCGAAGTGGTTGGGGCAGTGGGTTGTTTGGTGAGAGAAGCAACGTGATTGGGTGTTAGAATGGAGGCAACAGGCAGGGTTTCATTAGGTAAAACCTCTATCCCTTGAAGGATCTCAACGAGAGCTTGTCGATGAGATTCAGAAGTCTGAATGAGATCATACAGTGTCATTTTTACGGGTGATTGGTGAAGCTGTTTGATCATGGCTCGATGGGCAGCTCCATTAGAGACGGGGTAAGCAGGTCCACGAATAACTACTTTGGGTGGTGGTGCAATCGGGATGTTTGACGGAGAAAGAGATGCTGCAAGTGTGTTTTCTTTTACTTTCCCATTGTTTTTCTGCCCTCGAGTAGCGACACTAATCATATTAATCTCGTAGACCTGAAATGAGGAAGATGGTTGGGATAAATCATGGTTTTCAAGAGGTGGGGTTGTAATAATGATAGATCTTGGTGAGGCGGGGACAGATGGTAGAGGAGAGGGAATTGAAGCTAAAGGTCTCTCCCTTCGTAAGTTGTCTTTCTTAACCTTTCTATCTGGGAGAGGTGACTGACGAAGGATAGTTTTTAAGCTTTGCATCCCTCCACATCATGTCCTGGTGTGCGGTGATCCAGCGACAGATTTTAGACTCATCATAACTTATCGTCGAGGTTAGACGGTTCATAAGGTCTAAGTGGGGGTAGGGAAATTCGATTCTCGCTACCAACAATAGCAAGAATTTGGCGTAAGATCCTTTTGAGTGGGTCAAAATCGGAGGAGGATGAGGTATTGGTTGTTGGCGGGTTTTGGTAATCGCTCTTCGCGCGCGTGGTTGGTTCGTAATAGGTTTTTGGTAATGTTTGGGTGTGAAAAGGTAGGCGGAAGCGCTTGAGAAGGAAAAAAGCTCGTGTGGAAGGTGTCAAGAAGCAAGTTCATGACGGAGGCAAGTCTAACAAGAGAGATGAGGTAGGGGCAGTCGGTGGTAGTGATATGTGGGGTCCAAGATTAACCAAAGGAAAGCTAATCGGGGTCGTATGAACCTCTGAAGCTGTCGGATTGGGAGACGGGGCTAGAGATGCAGGAAGCAAGGCGGTATTATCAGGCGGAGTGGGAGCTAAATGAGCAGCTATACTAATAGGCATACCCACAAGGAGCTGACCATCAGGCGTACGGTCAGAGGTATGAGATAAATAGTATTGTACAGCGCTGGAATTAGCATCCAGAAACTTGGCAAAGTCCTTATCTCCCACAGGAATTTTAGGAACCTCGCTGGTATCCGTAGGATTCCCCACAGAATGTGAAGGGGGTGATTCAGGAAAAGAAACAGAGCAAGCATGTGAAACCATGGCGGCGGCTTGCTTTCGAGTGATAACAACCATGGACGGGAGTTCACCGTAGGGTTTCAATCTGTCAGGAACAGAAACAAACTCAGACTGGTAAAATTGGTAGGTTACTGGTTTGTCAGGAATTGGAAAAGACAGTAACCGATATCGGTCTAGTAACCGATGTCGGTTATACTATAGCCGACGTTGGTCAGGTAACCGATGTCAGTGTAATAAGTCTGGGCTAACAAGATATAAAAAAAAGGCTGCTAATTTGATTTTTAACAACGTTTAGTATACTTGTCCAGTTATTGATCACAGAAGACAGAGAATGAGAAAGAAAACAGAACCAGCAAGATGCACACGCAAATCCAGAGATTAACCCTAGGGTTAATTTTAATTATTGTGGGCTTATGCCTTTAGACGTAGAATGATGTCAGAATCCTAAACAAAAGACTTAGGGGAAATGTCAAGTTTTTTTGGCTTATAAGGTTACCTCAATCGGGCGGAGGAATACCGCGGAAAAAGGGGGGATGTTTGAGCTGTTGTGTTAATTGTGAAGTGATTTGGTATGTGTTGTGCAGTGAAAGTAAGATTAATTTCCTGTCAATACCATGGATATCACCCCCACGTGTACGACCTGTTACTTAATCTACGTTCACTAGAATTGAAAAACAACAAGCAGGAATGCAATGCACGTGTTTTAAACCCAAATCGAAAATTATGTTTGATGAAGCAAGAGAGATGACTTTCACTAATGCGAAACTAGGAAAGCAAGACAAATTCTTTACGAAATATATAACAAAAGCAGCAACAACAAGTATGCTTCCTAAAATGAAAATAAGCAAGAGATACAGAAACCCAAGATGGGTCCCACCGGGCGTGCCAAAATGTTTCACTCGGAATGTTTCGTTCCTTTTAGAAATAGATAAGGTTAGGGACTAGGAGGAATACCTGTAGAATGTCGAGATGGTGTGCGCGTACCGTAGAGAAAGATCAGGCTGACTGCGAAGAACTCCTTTTTGTCTTGGAAGGACTACCTGCAAATAAGAACACAAGACCACAAGATTTTGATTAGACAATAAATGAGGAAACTGCCTTGGGCCCAGGAAATATAAAACTTCCTTTCGAAGGTGGTCAGTTTCCCTGCTAATATGAATTAACACAAAGACTGTAAAATATCAATTAAGTTGTTTCGTTGAACTGGGTAGGGGAAAGGCTGGTTTTCTGGTTTTGATCAGAGGAACCGATGCCGGTTACTGATAACCGATACCAGTGGGTTCTAGGATCTTCTTGGTAGCTATGGTGTTTGTAAGGCTGGTTTATGGATGATATTAGGAAATGAGATGATGAGAGGTAAAAGAATGACGGTTAGATGTAATGGCACGTTGGGTAGTGGATTCAGAGACGGATTTGGGAGGACTGTGATTCAAAGAGCATAAGAAATGTTATAACAGAGGACATGCAAGATGTGACTTACTGATTTTGACAAAGATGCAAGGTGATCTCCTTTGCTGTAAACACTTCTGGTTTCTTCACTCGTCTCTGCTCGGTCAAGTGAAGATCTGGACTCTGTTCCTCGCTCCCAATGATCTCTGTTGATTCAAAAATCCTTTCCTCTGATCCCAAAAATGAAATTTCGGTCCGTTGTTTTGGTTTGGGGAGCCCATTTACAGGGAACCGATGGCGGTTGCGTAACCGACGGCGGTCGAGTAGGAACCGGCATCGGTAAGGAAAAAGTAGGCTATTTTTAGTAAAATAGCCCACCTTCCCTGCTTTTCTCCCGAGAGATCAGTTGCGGGCTTGGTCAAGTGACTAGAAGGTCGGTTTTGGGTGCGAGAAAGGGGTCATTAGTTATGGGTGTAGGTGTAGACCAAGTTTTAGGTTTTAATTAGGTTAGTTTAAGATTAGGGCTAGGTCATGATGAGGTGGCAAAATGAGGTGGCAGGTGAGGTGATGGGGATTTATCAATTACAAGGTAATTAATAAATAATTGTGTAAGGTTTAGGTAATGAGGTTAGGTTGCGAAATGGGATGCGGGTCACAAGGGGTCGTAAGACATGAATTTGGTGTCTACAATACAATCTAAGAAATACATTCCCAAATTTAGAATTATGAAAATACCCTTTGGATAAATTTTATTAGCTATCTTGAATGAGTATGACCAATTTAATTTGTCTCTAAAAATTTCATCTATGATGGTATCAAAAACTATTCACCTTGTGTGGTTGATATCGTATAATTAGAGAAACAAATAAAAAATTATTCAACTTGAGATTTCATTTCCTTAAGATCAAATTAAAGATGATATTCCTCAATTCTAGACCATTATTTCACTAGCCAACTTAGAGGATTGGGATCGAATCATGTAATTCTCAATTTTCCTAAGAAAAATCTCATTCTTTAAATTAACAAAAAAAAATTTCTCAATAACACAGTTGACTTCTGATAACCCTCTTTGATATGAATATAACCTCGCCACCATCATTAGGGAAAGAATCCCTCTTACATGGCTCTAATGATAATATACTTCAAAAATGTGAAAAGGTTACAATTTAGAGAAATCTAATCACGGGCCAGTTTATATCTCTTCACTTCCCTATCAATTCTATGATTTTGGATGCACTACTCTATTGATAAAATGATCGAATTCTCTTTATTTCCATCAATATTGATAATGTAAAAAGAAAGAAAGCTCTTAAATTTAAATTAAAATCTACTTGTAATAAGTATCAAATTGTATGATCAAAGTAAAATCCCCCCCATGAAACACATTTAGAGTGAAATATATGATTTTCAACTTCTTCTTTCATATAACATACTTCTTGGCCAACCATGGACACATTGTATGTGTGCAATCACCTCATCTTATTCTTAATATGTAAATTCTACTGACCCAGGATTTGTGTTTAAGATTTAATGTGATGCGAAACTATGAAAATTTGAACACTATTGTGTTTATAAGATCCCTACTCCCAAGGAACTATCTTGCGTCTCATTTTTAGAGTATCAACATTTTAACATGCTCTTCAAATACTTTTCAGGATATAGTGGTCACCATTACCTTTTCATGAACATCCTACATGACATCCATGAATTTAATGATGATGATAATGAAAATATTGATCTTAGGATTAAGAATTATGACCTTCTTTATTCGATCGTTACTTAATTTACTCTTTCTTTACAATCTCATTTTCACAAAAAAGTTATTGATGTGATTCCCATCACCACCTCTTCTTATTTTACTCCTAAGAAATTTTTTGCTTAACCACCCAGTGAACCATTCATTGAATTACTTAACATTAATATCACGACCCCCAAGTATGATAATAGTTATTCACTTGACAACCCATTCTTGATTTTCTATGCCCAATATAAGAATATAGAATTACTTTGGTATGATAAATCATTATACTCCCCTCTCGACACTTGTGGTTCTTATTCTTCCCAAAATTTCATATAATTCTCCTTCAATTGCAGTATCAATATGATCATATCAAATCTCCCTACGCCACCTCCTAACACTACGAGGAAAAGGAATACAAGATACTCCTAAAGAAGGTAGAGAATTCAAATCGAGAATTCCATAACCCTTTACTTCTTCTCCATGCTTAAAAAGGAAGTTAGAGTTTGTTCCATAATTATTTGTGGTTCCTCTTACTATCTCAACCATTATTGATCCTCTTTGTGACGTAGAGCTAGAGCCAAAACACACCTTGGCTTCTCCAAATAGACATGTTTCTCCCTTTCCTTCTTCTACACAAACACATGTACCTCTTTTCATTATAACTACACATTCATCAAGTGATTTTGTGTCATACTATACATGGTATGAGGCACTAAGGCATGATGTAAAGGATTGTTGAGCCTATCAACAACACTTGAATAAATTGTAAGCCAAAGTTCATGAGGAATGCAATCAATGACCTTCTCATCATTTTTTCACCCCAGTTAGATTTTAGAATATTATTGTATAAAAAATAAGAAGGATATAAGGGTTAGATATAGATAGACTATTCTATCTAATTAAATTCCAACATCAATTATACATGACCAGAATAATGCATTCAAACTTGAAATGAGAAAAACAATTGATAAATGATAAATAACTAGCTCAAATACAAAAGAGGAGGGATATAATTAGTTGTTCAAGATTATTCAAGGGTGATTTAGGGATGATATAGGTGTGTTTGGCGGTAAACAAGAAGATTTAGAACCGTGAATTCTACACTAAGGATTCTAGAACTAAAAAATGAGAAGGTGCATGACCGTATAGATTATGTACATTCTAGGCAAGAGATGTACAATCTAGGACATGATTTGTTTGGTTTTGGACCATGTGTCTGTCTGGATCTGCAACTTCCTATGTATTTTGTTTTCCTAGAAATGTTACTCGTTGCATGTATCTCTTGCTCACAAAAATTTGGGATGACCTACGATAACCAATAACAAAGTATAAAATATACAAGAAACTTTACCAGAGAATTATAAAAAAAGAGAAAAACATGTGTTTTTGTTTGAGGTTGGGCCACCCTTGGTGGCCAGTCTCCTAACTATTAAACCAATCCATGTACTACACTACATATCCTTATTGTGGAAATCAAGCCTCATGTAGTTCTCTTACGTTCTTGTGTAAGTGTGTATGACTAACCAACCCTTTATGGGTTCCATCTTGTCTCTTGACACCAAAATAATGGGCTAACTGCATAGTATAGATGTACCCCATACAATAATAGTGAGATGTGGTTTGCCTCAACTACATGACCTAACCTTTTTGTTAATTTAAACCCTTGTGCAATTTTTGGGATGGATTTACTCTTGTTAAGTCATGGCTCCTATGATCTTCTCATGCTTGTAGATGGATGAAGCTAGGAAATTTGAACCAGATAAGTTCTTCATAATTGTAGTAGGAACTTCCTTGGATAATGTGTAGCTAATTTTACTAGATTTAGGAGCCATTTGAGTGTTTTTGAAATTATGTTTGCAATGGGATTTTGTGAATATGTCAAGTGAGCTAAAACAGGATAATGACTTGATTATAAAGTATTTCGTAGGAATATATTGAAACAATGTGAGGGAACTTAGGAATATGAAATGACCCAAATAATGTTTTGAAATAAAAAACAAAGTTGATATTTGAAACAGGGATGAGACCATATTGGAAGTCGGTCATTACCGGATCACGACCATTTTGTACCATTTTTAGATGGGAGAGAGAAATATTGAAATTGAAAGTTGTGTCATGAATATCAAATGTTTTATGTTACTTTGATGAGATAATATTCCCATAATTGATGATAGAGCATATTATAAAAATAAGTACAGTATGTAGTACGAACTAGAGAGACAACTTCAGATTAGATTTTGAATTTGGGAATCAAAAGCATACCAATGCTACTAGGTCACGCTTGGCATTCTTCAAGTGTGTAATTAAAAATTTCATGCTTAAAGGAAAAAACATACCTGCGCGTGCACACACACTTTGCCTTCGCTCAAAGATACTTTGCGATGTGTTGGTGTTGCCATGATCTATAATGAAACTTGCAATACACATAACATAGTCCCATGTCTATGATAAAAGCTCAGCTTTAACATCAAAATATAGATAATTCCTTGTAATTTTGAATCATTGCATAGAAGTACATAAAGGAGATGAAAAACATAGAAGGAATACACTTGTTCATTTTGTGAATGGATGAGATCCCGTTGTTGTCATGCCTCTTAGAGTTGGAATTTACATTGTCAATGTTGTATGATTAGGGTGATCAATCCCCAATGTTGTGTCATAGGAGATAGTAACAAGGATTGAAGGATTAGACTACAAATAACCCTATTGGCTAGATTTTTTGCATAGCTGAAAACCTAGGAAGTCATGAGATAAATCTCCCTCATTTACTGGTGAGGCTCTCGTGTAAGATTTGTCAATAAAATATGCTAGTATCTATTTAGGGGTTTTACTTTAACCATGCAGCTCATGAACCATATATGTATAGTTTTGCAGCAAGTAAGCAGCTGTTTAAAGAAAGGAAATATCTAATGAAGAAGGAAAATAATAAAAACAAGAAAGAAAGAGGGAAGATGTGCAACCTCAATCAATAGATTACAGAGTTGACTGCATGCACATAGACGGAACCAATAGATATTAACTCATAGAATTATAAGCAAAGGAAGCTTTCAGATTTAGATCTAAAATAACACAAAGTTTATAAGTAGATCTAAGACAAAAACTTAGAAACAAAATGCACCGTGACACAAATTTCTCTGGAAATATGCTCCTTTATATTCCTTTGCTTCAAATAGCTATCAGGGGTTTTAGCACAAAGTCTCAAACACTAGAATGCTACTTAAAAATTCTGATCCTTTAACCCATAGGTTCTTCCTATACTTATAGCACGTAGAGGGGAAATTACAAATAGGAAGCTTTTAGTTGAACTGGGACATGTGGAAGTCGGAAAGGAAACAACTGGCAATCTCCCTCTTGGAATTCCTCTTTGTATGACATGCATTATTTGCAACTGAAGATAGAACCTTCTATTTTACATGTCTGCCACCTATTTCCAAGTAGTTGACTTCTTCAAGTAATGACTTTTAAACCAATCACTTAAGTTTTATAATTTAATTGATCACTTAATTACTTTGTCGGAGGAAATAAGAGAAAGAAGAAGAAAGAGGAAAGTTGTAGTCTTGTCCTTTTTCATATTCTGTATGCAGCTGATTCTTTTGCCTTTAATTCTCACCAAACTAGATCTGGAAGCAACTGGATCTGGAAGCGGTTGGATCTAGAAGCAAGTGACTATTATTTTCTTACGGGTATCACCTTTGACATGTATTCCCTCTTATCCTTGAAGCTTTTATAGTTCTTCTCCAGTACATGCATCAGTGCAATATTTTTCGTAAATAACTCATCATTTTTATTTTTAATTGCATATGAGCAATTAAAAATTCTGAAAAGCACCCCAGGTGAATGCAAATTCAATGAAGGATTCAACTGGAAGATTGGGAGAACATGCACAAGGTTCTGGAAGGAATTCTCCATGCATTGACTTCTTCACAGGATGCATTCGAAACAAGAGGATGAAGCCTTTGCAATTATAGATCTGGATCTATGCATGATTCTGCTGATCTTTCTCGTTCATCCCACTTTTCCATGGCTGGAGTGATTTTTTTCTGAGCAATTCTTTTTCTTTTTATTCAGTCGAAATTCTTTACAGCCGGTGTAAATCTAGAGATTTCTTCAGATTCAGAGGACATGTTTATATGTATTGGACATTGATTTAAGCTCCCTTTCTCTTATAAAAGCACCTGTAATGAATTCCTGAGCACTTATACCACTATGCAGACAATTAATCAGACTTAATTCAAGCTTCTTCAAACCTAGGTGCCAAACTTTGAAGCCTTGAAGCAGTAAAAACACCTTCTTCTGTGCAAAATTCCTCCTTAATTGGGTGTCAAAATTGTCTGGGCTATACTTCCTTGTTGAAGAATTAATTAATTCATCATTATGGCAGCCCATTCTTATATAACCTTCGCCATTCTATAATTAATAATTGCCTCTCATATTCCTGGCAATTAATTAATTAATTAACATGCTTTTATCTGCAATTTGGGCTCCTATTTTGTGCATGCTCATGACTGCCATTAAATAAATTAAATGTATTTAATTTTAGCTTTCTACTTCCAGTCCACATTGACTTCACAGTGTGCTTTGACCTTATGCACAAAAAAATAGGAATTAATTCCATTAATTAATACATTAAAAAGTATTTTTTCTCCTCAATATGGGTCACACTTTTTTGCATGAGAGGGGGCTGCTTTAAATAAATTAAATTTATTTAATTTTAGAATTCTATTTCTAATTTCCTTTATCCTCTTCTTCCTTGTTGACTTTTCCTCATGCTTGGGCACAAAAATTGGGTGAATAAACATTAATAAATATTATTAAATGCATTCTTATTCACCCAAGGTGGGTCACACTTTTTGGCAAGGGTGAATTCTATTTTTAAAAGTTAATTTCTAATGGGATTATTCACCTTGCACCGCAGCTCCAAAATCCTATGATCCACTTAAGCTATTTGACTTTCATAATGGGATTTTTTACCTTGCAAGGCAAGTAAGAAATTCCCATTAATGCCTTAAGTGATTTTCTTTTATTTCACAATGGGAATTTTCACCCTGCAAGGCAGGTAAGAAATTCCCGCCTTCCTGCTGCCTCTAATAATCCCATCACGACTTAAGTGGCTTTGCCCCCATGGGAAAAATTACCTTGCTAGGCAGGCACAAAATTCCCACCTGCTTGCTACTACCAAAAATCCCATTGTATCTTAAAACCTTCTTTTTCCAAAAATGTGACCTACCCAGAAAAAGCTTTTTCATGCATGACTCCGTCTTTTCAGAGAGAACCAGACCTCCTGTGGAAAATTTCTTCTGGCATAACGTCCATAGATGATCTCCAGATACTCCAGGTAATAAATTAGACTAAACTGACAAAGGAATTGATCTAGAAAAATTTCACAGAAAAAAAAAAACGGGAAAACACCAAAAACGTAAAACGTTGCCAGAAGTCACAGATAAAGCCCAGAATTCATTCCTGGTTAAAACCCTACTGGTATATGGGAATATTGACATGTAAGACCACAATAGGGTTAAACCGGAGTACAATTTACCTCAAACGGGGCTTAAAATAAATAAATAAAAATTTCCCGTAGGTAAACCCTAGCGACAAAATACAACGAGTTTAGGCATCTGGGTATTTTTCAAAATTGGCTTATATGACTTTCTGGGAATATCTTGACACAATACAGACACTTTCTGGCAATAAAAACACAAAACAACCCATTACTTTAAAAGTATAATTTTTTTTAACATAGGGTAGTCCCAAATTTCAGGGTGAAATCTGGGGACACCAGTCGGCTCTGTTTGTGGACAGTCTAATGGGGTTCCTCTGTCAGAATGACAACTGGAGTAAATAAGAGTATCCCAACATGTTTTAGGGAACTTGCATTTATTTTGGAACATTCTCTCCTCGGGGTCAGGCCTTACAAAGTCTAACACAACATAGAAAATTTTGAGAGATTTGAGAAGACACTAGGTCATTTCTAGTGTCTTGCAAGTTTTACCGTGGGTCTGGGAGGAACACATGGGAACACGTGGGGTTCTAAAGTTTCTTATGTTCCCATTGAATTTTCTGATTGGTAACTACAATCCACATCCTGGTAGGCACAGGAAGATAACAATGTATTATAATAGATCTCTTGATGGTGGAAGGGAAATATCCAGAATGAATTTGATTTCACATGCATGCTCATTGGTCTCATGCATCTGGGCTTGTCGGACCACAGTACCTGAAGTCTCCGATATTGAACTGTTGTGGGTGAGAGGAATATTGTCAGGAATATAGGGGGAAAAGTCAGAATCAACTTCATGTGGTGAAAAAACATCCTTTCTTCCCACATGGGCCTGTTAAATGACGAACAAAGTGAACGAAGTGGAGTGGAGTGGAAAAGAAGTTTTTGTTATGGGGAAATTTAGATTCAGAGGAACTGGGGGCCGGAACAAAGAGCTCGAGTGGAACAAATCCTAAGTTACACCCAGGAACTGTTATCCAACTAACACACAAACAATGACCATTGCAAACAATGTGGGCCCAATGATAACAAGTGACCAATTTCATAGTTCCATAAGTGCTCTGAAAACATGATCCACTTGCCAAAACAAGGGGAAAATGATTAAATGCAAATTATAGCAATGCATTTGGAACCCCAGGTTCCTCTCAAACCCTTGGATCCACATGGGCATAACATTTTCCCTGGTGCTTTAAATTTGAAAAAATTTGGGTACCGTTGGAAAGGTATCTTCATCCTCAACATCATTGAAATTTATTTGTAAAAAGTCTAAAAATGTGGAACCCATGTGAAATGATAAGGTTTATCTTATCTTAAGAGATAAGCTTACATGTACAGATAAGATTTAAGGTATGGAATACGATTCGTCAGAGTGGATTTCTTATCCTATCTTAGAGATAAGATGGATAAGCCTAAAAGTCTATAAATAAAGAGGCCACCCCCCCTCATTTAGCATAGAAGGAAGTAGTGAGAAATATTGTATGAAGTGTGTAAAGGAAGCCATCAGTTTAAAGGTGTGTTGAAGAAGCCATTAAGAGGTGTAATTGTAAAGTTTCTTCCATAGTATTGGTGGAAGGCAAGTGAATTCAATAACACTTGAAGTACCTCATGGGTGAGATTGTAACAATTTCATGTTAATATTATAATTTACTTTGATATTTCAGATTTGTCATCATTCCGTCTTATCATAGTCGATGGTATTCTTGTGTTACGTTTGTTGCTTTGTTTCCAGATTACATCCACCAAACTAAAGGTTGTGCATTGGTAAATAATCATAGCACGAGGAGTTCCTGGTGAAGAATTATCATAGTGCCGGATTGGTGATGACATTTTGATTTCGTTGCCGGGACCATTCCTCATGGTGGATTGTCTGGAGAGATATTCCCACTTAGTCAAAAATCAATTGGAGGGTAACCTTGTTTTTACTGTGCATAGTAGTTACTATGGTAAAGTCTTTTTTGCCGTGAATAGTAGTTTCCATGGTAAAGTCATTTTTGCTGTGAATAGTATTTACCACAGTAAAGTCACTTTTTATCGTGAATAGTATTTACCGCAGTAACTTCACTTTTTACTGTGAATAGTGTTTACCACAGTAAAGTCAGTTTTTACCGCAGTAAGTCAAGTTTTACCATAGTTTACCGTGGTCATTTCTATTTTCTATTATAGTGATTTTAATTATTGGTGCACATAAGTCTTGTTGATTGTACTTTTGGGTTGGTATTTCACTGTGGTTACTTTCGAAAATGGGGAAGATTCCTGTTTTTTCAGCCCAATCTAATGAAGATGCTTCCTCTTTCATTCAAGAGTTTAAATGATCTTGTATTTGTAATGGCCTTATAAGAAGGGAACAATGGACTGAATTTTTTCCTATTTTTTGGATGGTTCAACCCTTAGGTGGTTTGAAACACTAGGTGATAATGTGAAAAACTCATGGGATTTATTAACAGAAAGTTTTCTTGAAGAATTTGGTGAACAACAGAGATATGAAGATCTCATGATCGATATCACAAAGCTAACCCAAGGAGAGAAGGAGAAGATAAGGGATTATCATGCTCGTGTCCTAGAGCTAAGGAGGAAGCTCGACGCCTAGATCCGGAAGGAAGGATTAGCGGATGGGTTGATGAATGGTGTGGATAATCTCCTATGTAAGAACTTCATTCTTGGGATGAAGCCAAAGATCAGACAACGAGTGAAGTGTGACCAGTGACCACCCAGCTACCATTGAACAAGCAAAAGATATTGCAAGAAGGCAAGAAGAAAGCATGGAAGAGGATCCCAAAGAAATTGTTGCTAAAGTAGAGCCTACACCGACACCTTTGCTCCAGAATCTACAACCACTCTCGGTGAGCACAAATCTTTCTCCTAGTACATCTACTGAGTATGAAGATCTACTAAAAAAGATGGGTCAGTTAACTATTAATATTCTTCAAGGAAAAGAATTTAGTTCTCAGGGAGGAGATAGAGGTCCAAAAAAAAATATTTTTTAAGTTGTTGTTGATGCAAAATCACCGCACCCCCTGGATGCTGATCATATTTCTAGTTTGATCATTCGAAGCATCCAGTGTGATTGCACAACATGGAAACCTCTCTCCAAGCGTGGGACTTGTGAAACTGAGAGAGGAATCTCCAGAGAAGGCTGGTTCCTGCTCCTAAACTACCTGCCACAAGCTATTCCAGTGCAGGCAAACTAATCTAAACCTAATCTAACCATGCCAAGGAGACAGAGAGAGAAAAGGGAAAAACAACAAAAGCCTATACTAAAACGGTGATACACCAGAGAAGGAGAATGTTGAACATCTATCAAAACTGCCATGGAACAAAGAGAGGTGAGCAATGGGAAGGATGGACAGATGCATCACAAACCCAAGGATAGATTTCACACAGAAAATGTCCCAAAACTCCATGAACACAACTCCAGACCTGTAATGAACATTAGAACATGCACAAATACCTGCAATGAAGAGAGGCAAGAAGAAAACAAGCAAAAACGAGCAAGGATGGACAGATGCATCACAAAACACATTTTTGTTGCTCCAGAAGTTTGCACAGAACATCATTTCGATAGTAAAAGGCAAAAACGCCATTACAGAGCAAGGGAGGAGGTTCAAACTCCATTTTCAACCCTAGAGAAGAAAAGAAGGGAGGGCAGAGCAGAAAAGATGAACCACTACTTTTGAAGAAGCCCCTCCTTACAATTTATAGGAAGAAAAAGAGAGGGAGAAGAGAGGAAATCCAGAATCTGCCCCAACCACTTCTTGATAGCATTTAAAATCATCTCATTATGGCAGAAGTGGCGGATTCTGGTAAAACAGCAGGCTGTCTAACAGGAGAGGTGAGCTGTCTGCTGCATTAAAGTTGGTAGTTGAAGCATTACTTCTGTCTATCACCACGTGTCAGAGACATTTTCTTAATTTTCTCTCTCCAAACTGCACCAAAATGTAAGATTGACCCCAGAATCATGTAGAGAACTTCATAAGCTTTCCGTTGATATAAATAACGTGCAAATTCAAGCTCTAGATCAAAAGATATGGAGATCTGAAGATTTAGGGCACAAAACAGGTGAAAATGTGTTTTGAAGATCTTTCCCGTGCTCTGCCACCTGGATGACACGTGTCAAGTGCTGATTGGATACGTAATTCTCTCTCCTCTGCTGTCCTGCAGGTTTTTCCTTGAAAGTTTTGCCTTTTGTGATTTTGGAACATTTTCGACTTTCCTTCCGCGCCCCCGCCACTTGGGACACGTGGCATGCATTGATTGGTCGACAGGGGCGTGGGGCAGACCTTTGCTTTTAGCTTTTCGACCAAAACTCTTACTAAACTCTCTAACTCCTTCCCGAGCTCCGAGCTTCCCTTCCTCATTGGACACATGTCCTCCTTTTATTGGCTCGGGTTAGTGCTTGAAACCTCGCCCTTTGAACTTTTTGGACTTTTCTCCTTATGACACGTGTCATGATTTAGTTGGTCCGCGGGTCTGTCAGCTCTTTCGCGTCCAGCGCGTCCATTTGTCTCGGATGTCCCAGACTTTCTGGGACAAAAACTTCCGATCTGCTCGAAATGGGCTTCATCGTCCCTCATTCGGCCGATGACACGTGGCATTGCTTGATTGGCTTTCGGCTCCTTCTGCTATCCACGTCCCATGTGTCCCTTTGTCCTACATGTCTCGAACTGCTTAGTGTGAAAGTTCTCCTTTTCGACCGATCCGGGTGGTTCGCGTCCTTCGCGTCTTCTTGTCCCAAATGTCCCAGAGTAGTTAGTCGATTTACTTCTCCTTCGGCCGAACCGGCTTTCCGCGTCCCGCGCATCCCGATGGCCCGGATGTTCCTTTGCCCTGCAGACTACCTGGCGGCCTTTCGGCCGATTTGCACCCAGATGTCCCTCACGTCCCGACTGTTACGAGGACTAGGACTTAGCCATTTTTCGTGATTTTTCCTGGCCCAAGCTTGTTTTTGCAGCCTTTTCACCTTTTCTCAGAACTTGCTCTTTTCAACCTGGACAGGAGAGTTAGAAAAATTCTGAGGGGACCCTAAAAACATGATTTTTTGGCCCTGAATCAATTTATTTGCCTGGGACTAAGTAATTTGATGCATGTTATCAAAATTTACCCTGGGGGGTGAATTTTGGATAACAATTATATGTTATGGTTGTTAAAAAAAGGTCATTATAAGTATAATTTCCAGATAGAGCTTCTACATCTAGTAAAGGAGATAATGATAAAGGAAAAACACCTGTGAATTCTTTTGATGTAGTAGATAAGAGCAGAAATAATGAAGTAGATGTATTTGTAACAAAAAGAAAGAAAGAAAAAGATAATCAAGATGGAAATGATCCTAAGAAGATGAAAGGAGAAACTAGTAAGAAACATAGGAGAAGAAAGTTGGGTGTGCAGGATTTTCTGATTTCACAGGGGCAAGGACCATACTCCATCTTGGGAGATCTATCCAAAAGGCCTGCAAATATTACATATGGTCAACTCTTGGCTATGTCTTTTGAGAAGAGGCGGGAGTTGTGAAGTGGACTCAATGCTCGACGAAGGAAGGAGGTTGAGGTCCCTATTTTGGAGGCAGAGGCGGATCCCTATGCTCCACAAGCTGAGGTATTATGTAATGGTATTTCAATTCATGATGTCTTAGTTGATGGAGGTACTGCAGTTAATGTAATGACCGAGTCTGTAATGAATATGTTGGGTTTAAAAATTGATCGCCCTTCAAAACTTATGTTAAGGTCATTAAATAAGGGAAAAACTAAACCAGAAGGTGTAGTTTCAAATGTGGCAATATCTATTATGGGTGTTGTATGTGCGGTAGACTTTTAGGTGATGAAAAATGGTACTGTTGCGTACCCAATGTTGCTGGGAAGACCATGGCTAAGGAGAGTTCATGCAAGAAACTACTGGAATGAAGGCTTCATGACACTTGGACGTGGTAGAGAGAGGGTGAAGATAAACGTGATCCCTCGACATCATAAGGCAGAACCTATGGATTCAAGTGATGAAACTGATGATTGGACATCCTCTTATTACTTTAGTACCAGTGAAGTAGACACTGAAGATGAAGAAAGTGAGGTTGATGTTTCAATCATGGATATCCTTCTAGTCACACCGACTCATGACCCCATAAAATTATCTGAAGAAGAAGTTGATGATCGTCTCCAACAAATAAATATTGGTGATGCTGTGATGGAGAGTGAGAAGGAATCCTACCTTCAGCTCTTTCGAAGGTACATACACATATTCACTTTTGATTACAAGGAACTCCGTCAAGTAAGTTGGGTAGAACATTCTATTGAGCTGGTAGATGGTGCTAGGCCTATAAAGAAAATGCCATATAGAATGAATCCTAATTTTTCCAAGACTGTAAAAGAAGAAATAGGTAAGTTGCTTGAGGCAGGATTCATATTTGCTATGGAGAATTCAGAATAGGTTTCTCCCATTGTGATCTCAATAAAAAAGAATGGGAAGCTACGCATTTGTGTTGATTACATGAAGCTCAATAAGGCAACAAAGAAGGATCATTACCCTCTTCCATTCTCAGATCAGATCTTGGACAAAGTAGCTGGCCAGGAGTGTTATAGTTTTGCTAATGGATACAGCGGATACAACCAAGTCCATATAGCAGAGAAAGATCAGCTGAAGACCATGTTCACCACTCTTTGGGGAATGTTTGCTTATAGAGTTATGCCTTTTGGGTTGTGTAATGCTCCAGCAACATTCCAGCGTTTGATGAATAGGGTGTTCGAACCCTACATTGGGACCTTCATTAGAGTATTTCTGGATGATTTTTACATCTATGGGAGCAAGTTGGACCACCTGCACTAGATGGAGACAACATTTCAAAGGTTAGATGAAGCACAAGCCTCACTAAACCCTACAAAGTGTGTCTTTGGATGTTCTAAAGGCATTTTGTTAGGGCATGTTGTATCCAGAGATAATATTGGTACTGATCCTGATAAAGTTTCAAAAATCAAAGATTTACCATTTCCTATGAATAGAAGTAAGTTGAGATCATTTTTAGGCCATGTGGGTTACTATAGAATGTTCACCAAGAATTTCTCAAAGATTGCACAGCCACTAACCTAGTTCTTGAAGAAGGATGTTACTTATGAACCAGGAAATAAGACACATGAAGCTTTTGGACAATTGAAGGAAGCCTTGGTGTCTTCACCTGTTTTAAAGAATCTAGATTAGAGCAAGCCATTCATTGTGTACACTGATGCCTCAGATGCAGCACTAGGAAGTACTTTGAGCCAAAAGGATGAAAATGGGAATGAACATCTAATTTACTTTGGGAGCAGACAAATGAGCAGTGCTGAGGTAAATTATACTGTAACTGAAAAAGAGGCTCTAGCTATCATTTTTGCTGTAAAGAAGTTTAGAAATTACTTGCTAGGGCAGAAATTTATAGTTGTAACAGATCATCAGGCTCTAAAATATATTGTGAATAAGCCTAACCCATCAGGGAGGATAACAAGATGGATAATTTTGCTACAAGAATTTGAATTTGATATTATAGATAGGCCTGGAAAGAAGCATGTCAATGCAGATGCACTCTCTCGAGCCTATGATGGTTTAGGATCATCTTGTGATGATGATGATTTTCCCGATGTAGCCTTGTTATCCCTTGACACAATCCCTAGTGAATACATAGATATTTGAAATTATCTGAATGAATTCAAGTTTCCTGATGGTGCTAATGTAAAGACTAAGAGAAAGATTACTCAAGCTAGTCATCCATATTCTATTCTACATGGAGTATTATTTCGAATAGGACCTGATGGACAGTACAAGAGGGCAGTTGGACGTGATCAAGGGAAGGAACTGCTAGAAGAATTCCATAATGGTACATGTGGAGGGCACTTCTCTGGACAACTTACAGAAAGAAGGATCTTGGATGCAGGTTATCACTGGCCCACTCTTTTTAAAGATTGTTATAATTATTGTAAGACATGTGATATTTGTCAAACACATGGTAACCGTAAGACTTCATTAGCTCCATTATGTCCTATTCTTTCACTTGGTCCCTTTGAAAAGTGGGGAATAGACATTGTAGGTCCACTTCCAACTACCTCACGCCAAAATAAGTATGTTGTAGTTGCCACAGATTATTTAACCAAGTGGGTTGAAGCTAGGCCATTGAAAACAGCTTCCATGGATGAGGTGGCAAGGTTCATATATGAATGCATTGTCACCAGATTTGGTTGTCCATTAGAAATTGTAACAGATCAAGGAAGCCACTTCATTAATGAGGTAGTAGAAGCCCTAGTCAATAAATTTTCTATTAAGCACATGAAGGCAACAACATACAAGCCAAGCACAAATGGACAGGTGGAACGAACAAATTTTGTGTTGTGTCAAATTCTAGCAAAAGATGCAGCCTTGCAGGTACATAAGTGGGATAAAAGGATTCATGCAGCATTGTGGGCATATAGGGCAACATCAAAGTCAGCAACATGATACTCCCCATTTCAGTTGGCCTATGGCATTGATCCAGTTCTTCCTATTGAGTTTGATATTCCCACTGTGATAGTTATGAAAAATGAAAGGATGGATGAAAGTGATTCAGTAAAAGAAAGGTTGGTACATCTTCATTTGCTAGAGGAAATGAGGGAAATAGCAAATGATACAAGCCATAAGAAGAAAATGAAGCAGAAGGAATACTTTGATGAAAAGATCCATTGGTCTCCATTTCATGTGAATGACTTGGTTCTAGTATATGATTCCAGATACAAAAAAAGAAGACAGAAAATTTCTTCCAAAATGGATGGGGCCCTACAAAATAGTAGCTGTGCATGAAAATGGTACGTACCGACTGGAGGAATTGGATGGCACTCCCATTACGAAATGGGTCAACCACGACAAGTTGAAGATTTTCCAAGCACCAGAATAGTCTACTCCGAGGACGGAGTAGAAGCTAGGAAGGGGGAAGATGTCGACACTAAAATTTTCCTCCGTAATTTCTGTTTCATTAATGTATGTATTAGGAATAGGACGTTGTTAAGTGTAATTAGTAGTAGCGTCTGATAGAAGATAACGTCTCCGTCAGTATGGTGCCACCACTAATGTAGAGTACGGTAACAATCAAAGTACAATAAGAATGTTGTAAAAAGTAAATATTTGTCGTAAGTGGTCCGGTAATGTTAAAATGTCAAAGTTGGGATAAGTAGAGAAGTAGGGTCTACATGATTAGGAATTAGAAATATTATATTGGTAATAAGGACAAGGAGTGAGGTCATAAATATTTTGTGTATTTTATTTGTAAAAAGTCTAAAAATGTGGAACCCATGTGAAATGATAAGGTTTATCTTATCTTAAGAGATAAGCTTACATGTACAGATAAGAGTTAAGGTATGGAATATGATTCGTCAGAGTGGATTTCTTATCCTATCTTAGAGATAAGATGGATAAGCCTAGAAGTCTATAAATAAAGAGGCCACCCCCCCTCATTTAGCATAGAAGGAAGTAGTGAGAAATATTGTATAAAGTGTGTAAATGAAGCCATCAGTTTAAAGGTGTGTTGAAGAAGCTATTAAGAGGTGTAATTGTAAATTTTCTTCCATAGTATTGGTGGAAGGCAAGTGAAGTCAATAACACTTGAAGTAAATCATGGGTGAGATTGTAACAATTTCATGTTAATATTATAATTTACTTTGATATTTCAGATTTGTCATCATTCCATCTTATCATAGTCGATGGTATTCTTGTGTTACGTTTGTTGCTTTGTTTTCAGATTACATCCACCAAACTAAAGGCTGTGCATTAGTAAATAATCATAGCACGAGGAGTTCCTAGTGAAGAATTATCATAGTGCCGGATTGGTGATGACAGGCCCTTTCCAGAGTGGATCATATTCTGTCATGTTTGCCCTTCGGTTCATGTCTCTTGTCCCACCAGAGTACCCAGTGCTCCAATCTCGAACCTCCTTTCTTTGGCCTTCTTGTCAAATACTCTAGGTAAGTCCTTATCAACTTCATCTGGTGGTGGCGCATCCTTTCTTACCTTTCTACGGTGGGTAAGTCTGCATCAACTTTTCTTGTTCCCATATTTATTTGCTATCATTTTTTAGGAAGAACTATCACCATATTCTTTGTTCTTCTTCAGATACTGATCATGCTTGTTGAAATTCTCCACTAAGGAAACTAAACCCTTAGGTATTTTGTTACCTTTTGGTTGGATTCCCTTCACTATTTTCATACATAACATGGATCATCTTTTTCTGTGACTGTTTCATCATGGTGGTGAAGTGCTCCCTTCAACATGTTCAACACTATGCAAATTTTTGTTTAAGGACTCTAGGGGTGGTAGACCATCTCCACTTTATAGTTTCCTTGTCTAGAATATGAATGGTGGTTTATTTGGATTCAATAGTACAATTGTGACTACCAAAGAATATGCCTTGGAGTTTTGATTTATGGGAATTAAGTCAATAGAGAAAGCTGCGAAATTGAATGTGGCGGAAAGGACTTTATCGCTGTAATGCTCCAGCTTATCTCGTTTGACTTGACTTTACCCTTGAACCTACTTTACTAGAAGTTCAACATCTCCTTGGGATTTGAGGAGTCTTACTCCTTTCTTTTTAGCTTGCTCCATTCGTAGAAGCAATGCTTCATACTCCGCGGTATGATTGGTGCTCTCGAACATCAGCTTGTGAGAGTATGGGAATATCTCATGATCTGGAGATATTAGTAAAACACCGGCTCCTGTTCCAAAAGAACAACAACTGTCTTTAAACTCCAGATGTCCAAACTAGTTTTCTTCTTCTTTTGTTGGCTCTGGCTCTCGTTGAAGTTTTGGCTCTGAAATTTCTTTATCCATTTCTAAGAAATAGACCCCACGGTTAGATCCCTGAAAAAGAATATGAGATCTAGGATCCTCTGATTTTGTCACTGTATATTTGGACTTCTTTTCTGGATCCAACTTTTGGTTAAGCCCTTTGATAGGAATATGAGCACATGAAACAATCCATCTTTACTTCTCCTCCTAGCTCTTTGCAGAAGTTTCCGCTCAGCAACATCTCATAGGAGACAGGAATATTTACAACTAGAATTGTCATCTTTAATTTTTTGTCAAGAAAAGTTTCCAGAACAGCTTGTGCATCTTTAATTTGTCTGATTAAAGGGACTTTTCTCTCCATGGAGTAACACCTTTTTATGGTTTTCGTCAAGGTAAGCCCAAGAGCATCTGCAAATTTAGTTGGCATGATATTATCAGAAGCACCCGAATCTAAAATGTAATTGCTTAACTTGAAACCATTAAGCAATAGGGAAACATAGAACAGTTCCACTCTTTAAAAACATGGTGAGGATTTAAAAACTACTGTGTTGTTCTGGGGAGGAGTATCTTTGGGCTTAGGCAAAAATCCTTTTGATGTACTGGATTGTCCTGGTAGATTGCACATATTTGACTAACATATTTAACTGCTCAGGAAAAGCTCTCAAGTATTTAACTTCTGACATTTGAACTACTGGTTTTCTTAACATGATCAATAATATCGAAAAGAAGGAATAGATTCAGGTACCTGAGCCGCTTTCTGTGGTTGAGATCAAGAACTCGCACTCTTATCTCTAGGAGCTAAAGAAGAAGGTAAAGGGATGCCCCTTCTTTGCTCGTCAGCTAATGCCTCATCTTGGTGAATTTGTGATTTTGTAAGTATTGCATATGCATGACCATGATTGTCTTCATGAAGTTTGTCATACGTCATGTTTAAATTTATAGTTCAAGTAATTAATGTTGGAGTCGCTAGCAGGACCTATAAAATCATCATCCTCGAGTTGATCAGCGCCATCTTCCAAGTCTTATTCATTCATCTCCACAGTTATTTCTAGGAACAGATTCAATTGCTAATATTTGGGAACCAACAATGTGGTTCCGATGGTTGTTGTTGAAATTTTGAGCAGGGGCAATGTTGTTTCCCTGAGTCATTTGAGCCATTTGTTTCTTCATCTGCATCATCGCATTTGCTAAATTTTTGCAGTAATTGAATCGGAAGTAGTAGCAGAGGATGAACTTTCAGCTCTAGAAGTGTTGCTCTTTATCTTTCCAGCCATGATGAGGTCATCTTCAATTTCAACCGCCATGTTGTAGGCTGCTAACAAATTAGCAGGATGTGCTCTTTGTAGTTGATAGCTTACTTCAGGAAACAAAGCATTAATGAAGAAAACCTTTTAATTCTCATCATTTAGAGAAGCAGAAGTCAGAATTTTGTACAGTAATATTTGGGATTTTGTAATAAAATCCCACATGTGCTCATGTGGTTCGTTCTTCAGCTGAGTCAGTTGGGTTATAAAAGTGCTGGAATCTTCAGCTGCCTTGAATATTTTCATGAACACATCCCGCATAGTAGCCCAGTTGGTTATGGTGTCAGGAGCTAACCGGATAGAACCATTCTCTAGCCAATTCATGCAGAGTCTCTATGAAGAGTCTAGACAGATACATCTTCATATTCGACTGCAAGCACTCCATAGGATATGAAAAATGCAGCCAAGTAATCATCTGGATTCTGCTTGCCATCTCCAAAGAATTTCAGAAAAATCTTTCTCGTCCCTTTAGGTAAATCGTGCATAGGAGGAGTCAGATTCAGAGGTCTAAAGGCTGCACCCCATGGAATAGACGCTGCTATCTTGAAAGTGGGTTTCTGATTTTAGCATGATGAATGGGGCATGTCTTCTCCTTGAGAATACACTTGATGAATAATTCCAGCTGCTGGATTATGTTGAAGATAATCTGGATCTGGATGTGTGTGCACTCTCCTTCCTAGTGAGAGACTAGATATGCGGCTTCTAATTTGAGGAGGAGGATTGAAATTGAATTGCTCCAGCAGTCTAAAGAAATGATCAGTCCTTCCTTGTGCATTCACAAATTGGGTGAATGGACGTTCAGCCAAGTTGAGAGTTTATATGGAAAACACTATGATATGTAATAGATAAGTTTTGATCTGCAAAGATAGTTGTTCCCCAGCGGAGTCACCAACAACTGTTGACTATATTTTCTACATAGCATCAAAATGTAGGTAGTCATGAGATAAATATCCCTCATTTAACCAGTCAGGCTCCCATGTCAGATTTGTTAATAAAAATGTGTTATTATCTATTCAGGGGTTTTACTTTAACCACTGCAGTTCATGAACCATAACTGTAGAATTTTTACAGCAAGTAAGCAGTTGTTTCAAGAAAGGAAGCATATTTATATGAAGAACGAAAGTAATAGGAAATACAGAGAAAGAAATGAGGGAAGATGTGCATCCCAATTAGTAGATTAGCAGAGATAATTGCATTCACATAGACGGAAACTTAATAGATATGAACACACAGAATTATAAAACAAAGGCAGCTCTTAGATCCAGATCTAAAATAACACAAAGTTTATTAATTAGATCTAAGATTAAAAGCAAGAAACAAAGTACACTATGACACAAAGTTCTCCAGAAACCTGCTCCTTTGTATTCCTTTGCTCCAAGTAACTCTCAGGGGTTTCAGCACAAAGTCTAGAACACAAGATTGTTGCTTACAAATTCTGATTTTTTAACCTGTAGGTTCTTCCTCTACTTATAGAATGTAGAGGGGCAATTACAAGTTGAAAGCTTTTAGTTGAACTAGCACATGTGGAAGTCAGAAAGAAACAACTGGCAATCTTCCTCCTAGAATTCCTCTTTGCGTGACATGTATGATTCATGCAACTGAAAATAGAACCTTCTATTTTGCACGTCTGCCACCTATCTCCAAGTAGTTGACTTCTTCAAGTAATGGCTTTTAAACCAATCATTTAAGTTGTCTAATTGAATTGATCACTCAATTACTTTGTCGGATGAAAGAAGAAGGAAGAGGAAAGCTGACTTTTTCGAAGGAAAGAAGAAGGAAGAGGAAATCTGCACTCTTGTCCTTTTTCATATTCTACATGCAGCTGATTCTTTTGCCTTTAATTCTCACCAAGCAGTTGGATTTGGAAACAAGCTAGATCTGGAAGCAAGTGACTGTGATTTTCTTGCTGGATATTTACCTTCGCCTTGTCTTCTCTTTTATCCTTGAAGCTTTTGCAGTTCTTCTCCAGTACATGCATCAATGCAATGTTTGCCGTAGATAACTCGTCATCCTTATTTTTAATTGCCTATGAACAATTCAAAATTTTGGAAAGCACTCTCGAATGAATGCATATTCAATGAATGCTTCAACTGAAAGATTAGGAGAACATTTGCACAAGATCTTGGAAGGAATATCTTCACGCACTGACTTCTTCTCGGGTTGCATTCGAAACAAGAGGATGAAGCCTTTGCAATTATGGATCTAGATCTGGATCTATACATGATTCTGTTGATCTTTCTCGTTCATCTCACTTTGCCATGGCTGGAGCGATCTTTGTCTAAGCAATTCATTTTCTTTTTATTCAGCCAGAATTCTTTGCAACCGGCGTAGATCTGGAGATTTCTTCATATTCAGAGGATATGTTCGATGTATTGGACATTGATTCAAGCTCCCTTTCTATTATAAAAGCACCTGTAATGAATTTCTGAGCACCTGTACCACTATGCAGACAATTAATCAGACTTAATTCAAGCTTCTTCAAACCTAGGTGCCAAACTTTGAAGCCTTCCAACAGTAAAAACACCTTCTTCTGTGCAAAATTCCTCCTTAATTGGGCGCCAAAATTACCTGGGCTGCACTTCCTTGTTGAATAATTAATTAATTCATCATTATGGCAGCCCATTCTTATATAACCTTCACCATTCTATAATTAATAATTGTCTCTCATATTCCTGGCAATTAATTAATTAATTAACATGCTTTTCTCTTCAATTTGGGTGCCTATTTTGTGCATGCTCATGGCTGCCATTAAATAAATTAAATTTATTTAATTTTAGCTTTCTACTTCCAGTCCACATTGACTTCACAGTGTGCTTTGAATTTATGCACCAAAAATAGGAATTAATTCCATTGATTAATACTTTAAAAAGTATTTTTTCTCCTTAATATGGGTCGCACTTTTTTGCATGAGAGGGGGCTGCATTAAATAAATTAAATTAATCCCATCACGACTTAACTGGCTTTGCGCCCATGGGAAAAAGTACCTTGCTAGGCAGTTACAAAATTCCCACCTGCCTACTGCTACCAAAAATCCCATTGTAGCTTAAAACCTTCTTTTCCCAAAAATGCGACCTGCCTAGAAGAAGCTTTTTTATGCATGACTTCATCTTTTTAGAGAGAACCAGACCTCCTGTGGCAAATTGCTTCTGACATAACATCCATAGATGATCTCCAGATACTCCAGGAAAGAAATCAGACTAACTGGTAAAGGAATTGACCTAGAGAAATTTCACAAAAAACAAAATGGGAAAACACCAAAAACGCAAAACGTTGCTAGAAGTCACAGATAAAGCCCAAGATTCATTCCTAGTTAAAACGCTACTGGTATATGAGAATATTGACATGTAAGACCACAATATGATTAAACCAGAGCACAATTTACCTCAAACGGGGCTTAAAATAATTAAATAAAAATTTCTCGCAGGCAAACCCCAACGACAGAATACAACGAGTTTGGGCAGCTGGGTATTTGCCAAAATTGGCTTATATGACTCTCTGGGAATATCTTGACACAATACAGACACTTTCTGACAATAAAAACACAAATTGACCCATTACTTTAAAAGTACGATTTTTTTTTACATAGGGTAGTCACAAATTTCAAGGTGAAATCTGGGGACACCAAACCCATGTTCTATTATGTTTTCAAAATTTGATAACCTGATGAGAGAGAAAGAATTATTAGTATATACTAAGCTCATAGTTGTGCTTTTATGATTTCTTTATTTAGGAATCTAGTGAGAGAAGAGGATAGGTCAATCTATGAAGCTTGCAATATTGCTTTGACATATTTTTTAAACCCATATACCACTGTTACATACATATCTAGGACAATTTTTCTTCAACTTGAAAAATAGACCTTAGAATGAATGGAAATTGTTATGCCCCCATAAGATGCTACTATGTATGAGTTAATTATCTAGAATTTTAAAATTTTGAAGGGAAGGAGGCCCATCCCACAAACCCATTTTGTAACTCCATATTAAATATCATCGTGAAGAAGGTATAAAGTAAACATGCCCCCTGTAACCTATTTTGAATTGTGTCATTTGTATCTGTAAATGTGTAAAAAATCATGTATACCATAGTTAGAACCTGTAGAAACTAAAAACTTGAGTGAAAATACCCTTTTTCTGGGAACATATGGAAAGATCAAGATCGTATCATGATCTTGATTGCACTATACAATTTTGACCATGTTCGAATTTTTTGACATTACAATATATATGATACTTTTTGAGGATTTGATTCTTATGAAAAAAAATTAATGTATCCTAAAATTTATCTTTAGTTGTAGAAATACCGTATTGAATGCCCCCTCTTTTGAGTCAAGTGTGATAAAGCATTTGAGTGTGCGGCTCAAAATAATAGATGTGCAACCATGTACTATATGTATGATGATTTGCATAGAACCACATTGAATTTTTTAATGGTGGTTAGGTCATTGAGAACCTATTCCAACAAAAGGGTTTGCATGGTGGTGTGTGCATGTGTTTGTTTTCAAAATAATGCTAATATGAGTAAATACTAACACCTAAATAACCTTAACTTAGCAAGAATTGAACAAAAAACTAAACACTATCAAGATAAGAATTAAACAAGGGCTAGATGATAGCATTCATCAATACAAACTTTGAAACTAACAATGCTAAATATCTAAACTCCTCTATTCTCCAACAACAAATAAATGAATGGACCTAAGTGAGCTCCATGGCTATCAAAATAGTTGTCCTTAGTATGCCATGTTAGGAATTAGTATTTACATTGTGTAAGATAATAATTACGTTGGTAATTATTATTATATAGTTTAATATGTTATTAATATACTATTGCTATATAAACAATAATATATTATTAGTATTGAGTTATGTATTGTTACGGGAGTACCAATCACAACTAAATAGGTTTAATTGTTGTAACACCTCCCTATTTTGTAGGAGGTTGTTTTGGCTATGTATATGGCTATATAATAGCCTGTGAATGTAATTCAAACATGATGAATAGAGAAGAATATTATATTATATCTATGTTGAACTCCATTAATTGAGTAAAACCTGTGATAAAGCTCTTGCAATACCTATCATTGGTATCAGAGTGAGATGTTTTAATTGTGAAGGGGCGATTCATTTGCTTGATTGCCCTGATAATGAGGATTTAATTTTATGCATGAGCAGTTAATCTAGAATATTATATTTATTCTCCTTGTTGCTCAGATCTAGTTTTTTGGTATTCTGTTTTGACCATGCAGAGATTTTCGAAAGGTTGTTCCTTCAAACAGATTTCATATTTGTTTGGATTTCATTGAATTGGCTATTTTTGCTGTCCAAGGGAACATTTTATTCATTGAATTTGCGTCACTTACAGTCCTGATGGTAACTGCCTCCCAAATGCAGTTCTAACTGTTCAATGCTTCCCACTTGTGGAACTATATCAGAGTGACATCATTATCATAGATATGTTATATTCAAGTGCTATTCAAATCTGCCTCGAGTTGTTGGAGAAGTGACTTTGTGATCTATATTAATTTGGTGGTGCGTGAATGATCTAATTGATATTATTTTCTATCTCGGCTACGCCTATTCAAGTTTTTCCATTTTTCAAAGAAATTTCTATGATATTGGAGGTCCTCAGCCATGTCATTCCTTGGGAGTTTTGTTCAGAAATCTTCCAATATGCATTAAATCTTTTAACGACACAGTTTAAATCGTGAGCTTAGCATGCACAGTCTATAGCCACGTGGAACAACATCTAAGGCATTAAATTTATATGCTTTGGTTTTTGCATATATATCAGAGCCAATTAGAATACATGAACATAGCCCCAAACCGACAGTCTACTCTCTTACATAACCGTGGTCATTGCGTCAAAAGATCTGAGGACTATTATTACCAGCTACCAGCTATTTCAACACCAATAATATATAACACTGAAGTCGATCTTTTTTGGATTTGACACCATTCTACCTGGAGTGAATATTTGAGGAGATACATGAGCAGATATTAATGCAGCTCTATTCATTTTACTTCCATAAACTTTATCAGCTCTATTCCATATTACGGTATTCAAAAACTCTACTCCAAAATTAAAATATGGTGAATAGTGTAATAATTCATTTTGTTGTCTTATAGATCTATGGAGTCAAGTATATCATGAGAATTAGTATTATGGTAGTATTGTTATAAGTGTCACGTCATCATTGTTAGTCAAAATTCATGTATGAGTGTGTGAGATTCTATTCAAAATTTGAGTCTTTTTGTTATTTTAAAATAGTATATGTCAAAATTTTAATTGTTTGTAAAAAGGCGCAATATCGGTAGAAACCGACGTCTTGTCATTTGAGTCAAAATTGTAAAATGAGCTTCATTAACAAATCCACTAAGTAAGTAGCATCTTGATGGAGGAAGGAGGCATCGGAGGAAGGAGGTTGAACAACGACCTCTCGTCAGTCACCAACGACGGGGCTGCGCAGAAGCTGTGGTGGCATATGTATGGTGTGAGTATATAATTTTCAGTATGGTTTCCATTTTCTCAGTGTGCTTTAGTTTGCTGTGTTCCTATTTTGTGTGGTATTTGATGGATGTTGGAAAGAGAGTTGTGTTGGAGCGTAGATGACTGTTAGTGATCCTCTGACTGACTTGGTCCTCTGACTGCCATACTTCTTTAGAAGATGGTCAACTAGAAGAATACATTCACTAGCATTAGTGACCATGTGTAGTAAGACCTAACTAGCAAGATCCATTCAGGAGTATGTTCTTCGATGCATTTTGCTTCTCAGTATCTATATGAGTGGAATTTCACATTGTGGGGGGGAATACATATCAATGTTCAATTCCCATTCTGCACCCAAAATGACTTAGTCAAGGAAAGCTTCCAGTGGCAGTGGCAGTTTTCTATGTTGTTCGAGATCGAGTGGCAGCGATCAATGACAAAGACTACGATTAAGAACATTATGATTCTTATAGGAAGTAATGTGAAATATTTTCAATATATCTTCTATTGTGCAGTTTTGTGATATGCAAGTTGTGTTTCCTACATAATTCCCTGATGTATAAGCATAGTGGTGAACAGTAGCACCAGAGTAAGTCAGTTCATGGATCTTGAAAGGGTTTGTGGAAGGATCCAGAAAACCACATGAGGTGGACAGTTGATGAGGTTCCTGTCATGTCAAGGTTTGTGGTAAGCTTGTTTAAAACCATGGAAGGAGAGAGCCTTTCTTTTGGATCAAGGTCATGAGTCACAGAGTTGGACATGCCACAGGGGTGAACATACTGCTGTTGAGAGTGTGGATGTTTTTCTACCATGTAAACACTAAGGGGGGGAATGTTAGGAATTAGTATTTACATTGTGTAAGATAATAATTACGTTGGTAATTATTATTATATAGTTTAATATGTTATTAATATATTATTGTTATATAAACAATAATATATTATTAGTATTGAGTTGTGTATTGTTACAGGAGTAACAATCACAACTAAATGATACTTTTTGAGGATTTGATCCCTATGAAAAAAAATTAATGTATCCTAAAATTTATGCCAAGTAACCTAGGAATGAGGGCCTATAAAAGTTGGGCTACAAGACCCCTTTAACACCTCCCATATGACCTAAGGACTTAAGAAAGAGGCTTAACTCTTCAAGATGATGAACTCTCAAAAGGGCAAGGTGCAAGCTCTTAGTCTCTTTGCTATATGATTTGCATTTTCTCTCTAAGGAGTTTAGGTGTAAGTAAAAAGGTAGGTGGAGGGCTCTTTATATAGCCCAAAGGATAAAGGATTCAACACATTCTCATGAATGTAGGATAAAGGTAAAACATGATTATGAATGGATAAGGTTGCTTTATTAAAGCTAACCTTACTTTAGAAGGGTTTAATACATGTTTAGCAAGTCATGGGAGTTGGGGGTATTTTAATTAATCAAAATTGATTAATTAATAGGTAAGTGTAAGCTTATAGAAGCCAATTAGAAGAATATTAGTGTGATTTAGGCTATTATAAGGGGATTAAATCAATTAAATTTTGATTTATTGGTTAAATGGAAGGGAAAGCTAATTAATTAATAATAATTAATTAGTCTAGGTAGAAGGGGTGATTTATTAACAGGAGGTCGTTAATAGGGTATTTGTTGGATAGGCAACTTAATTAATTGGCTTAGTGTAATTAATTAATGATGATATGAGAGAAAATGAGTGCTTTTGACGATATGTTGTTGATTTGCGAGAAAGGGGATAATTAGCGCAATTTAAGTATTTAAATTTCTTGGGTGTAATTATAGGTGTCTACACCCCATATGCAACTAACTGAGTATCCATCAATATAATTACAAGTCCAAAACACAAAAATCATGCGTAAATTAACTAGTAATAAAATATATCCATAATCATAAGATAATGCGAAAACATTGTAATCAAGCTAGATTGGTGTTATACGCCTAAATCTCCATACATGTCTAATCAAATCAAATATCCTAATGTAATGTCCAACATATATCAAATCCCTGGTCAAAACATGTCTAAGAGTAAATCAAAAACAAGTAACTGAGTTAGGTAAAAATAATGGGCACTAGGTTCCTTACACCTATATAATGAAGACCTGAGAGAAAGGTAGAAGAAATCTGGACTTCTTGTTGAACCACCCCAGCAGATACAAAATGACATATCTCATCTTCTACAAAATTAAGGGGGTCTCAATGGTCATCATTCAAGCATGACTCCATTTTCATTTCTTGTACCAGAAAGAAATACACTCATTATTCATATCCAATGAGAAGCGAGAAAACCTCGAGAATTGGCATCCTGGGAAATACTCAACACATTTGTATCTGAGAAGGCAATGAAGGTCAGGGGTTACTCACTCAACTTTGGTGCTCTCACAAATATCTTTTCCTTTCGGCCAATGATTGCAGCGAGTGGCCGGATTTGGCCACCATTTTGGATAATGATGCCACCTCTCACCTGGGCAAAGGATTCACCAAAATTTTTCAAACTACTTTGGGTTTAGCGACCTCACTTTAATGGAACTTTCTCCCTCAAATTCTTAATATTTGTTCTACCCCTTTTCACTACTGAAGTTTTGCCTGACGGTTTAAGATGGCTTTCTGGCCTACTCTATCTTGGTTTGTGTTTGAGGGGCTAAACCCCCCCCGACTGGCCTTTTAGAAACTATGTCATACCCTAGACACGATGGAGGGCTTGTACTTCCTTTTGGGTCCTTCTTCTGAAGTTGATCTTTGAGGTTACTATGGAGGTCATACACGTGGCACTGATTATCTGCTGAGCTCTACAGCTATTTAAAATTTTCAATGGCTAAAATTGTGTCTACCTTTTCGTGATCTAGACCGTTGTTGATTAGCAAGACTTGCGCTTGTTCTAGGGGCTTCCTCTAGATTTCATCCTTTCACTTGAATTTACGTCGAAGATGATGCATGGAGGATTCTACATGCCTTCCTGTTTATTGACTAGAGATAACAGGGGTGCAAGAGAGGTGTACAGCAGTTAAAATTTTGGGGGAACTTCGCGTTTGGGACCTGTATAGAGGAGATTCTAGGTGTTGTGGAAGTTATGCGGTAGCAAGTCCATGTGAAAGGCAGCTCCAAAGCGACAGAGGGTTTTGTACTATTTCAACAGCTGGTGTCCTAGATTTTTGGACCTGGAACACATGGAGGGCTAATTCCCCTAGTGACAGGGTCTTTGTAGAGCTATGCCTTTTAACATTACTCCCTGATCCTAGGCAGTTGCCCAGGCTTCAACTGACCTCTTTGTACTTAGCCAATTTAGGTCGTTGCTCACTTTTCTTAGTCCTTCATCACGCGGCAGACTTCCTCATTTAGGAGGACCATCCTTTAGATTCGACCCTTGAGATGGTAGATGCTTCGATGAGATTAAGTGGAAGGCCTTTGTAGGATTTTAAATATTTCATATAGTCGGTGTCACCTTTTTAGAATTTATGACCTTGTGGTCAAAATGTCATATCGCTAATTTGGGGACTCTTCCTCTGTAGGCACCTGGTTGATGTATGTAGGGTTGTAGATTCACATGGAGGATTCTATTTTGCCACCATGTTCTTTGATATGATTATATTATGTAAAAGGCCTCGAGGTGAACAAATTGTACCCCCCGCGCTTCATAGCTCCGGTAGCATTTCCCTCATCTATTGACTCCACTTAGAAGTCCGGTGGGGTTTCGAATATCATTGTTCCCTCTTACTGTTGGCATTGCACCGATATGACACAAAGTTCCTTTGTGAGTCTTCTGCTTTGATTAGGGTTCAATAGTTCTGAATTTCCATTTCTGAGCCTATTTGTAACTTGAATGATAGTTTTGAAATGTGGGCTCACATGACAAACTGAATCTTCTTTTGTGCAAGGTCATGTTTGATTAATTTTTCCTAAGGGGAAAAATTTGTCAACAATAACTTATAACTTTCTTAAAAGTGTTCTAAAGGTTCTTCAATTTCCATTTAGTGGTCACATGAAATAGTTTCATGTGTTTTGAAGTGACATAGTGGCATTGCTGTAAGAAGTTTGCAGGGTATTGAAGGGTGTAGGAATAACTCTTTTGAGAAGTACAAAGAACATTGGGTGCATTCAAAAAAAATTGAGTGGTTGAGATAAATTGTCACAATATATGGTGTTTAAATGGACTCCAATTTGAACATGTGTGGTTATTTATCACAGTATATTAATCCAAGTATCACATTTGAGGTTATGTATCTTTTTTCACATATATGTGCCAAAATGGGGTGTTGAGTATTTTTTTAGCATCCAAATGTTCCACATATTGGAATCCAAACTGGGGTAGCTTGTGAATATTGGAATCCATTATTTGGGCTAGCGTCTGCTAGGCATTCTATGCTTTGGATAAATGGGGTAAACATGTATTTGTTTTATAAATGAAGAGCAGCTTACTAGGCATTGTTTATGATTTTTATGTAGCTAACATGGTTTGTATTTTAAAGGGCTAGGACTCCAACATTATTTATGAAAAATGTTATAGATAAAAACATCATTTATGTTTTTAGTGGGTGCTTACTCATCCGCTAAGGTTTTAGCCTCCTTGTGGAGTTCGTGCTAATCCCAAACATTATGTTGGTGCTCCTTATACGGTTAGTGCCTCACTAGGCATTATTTGAAACATATCAATATAAATATTGTGTTTTAGTGGGTTTTATACGGGACTTGATGGCTTCCCATTATTTATGTGTCTTGTGTTGATAAACATAACATGTCTTATGTTTTATACATATGGTAATTGACTGCTAGCACACATATTTGCATAGCACTTTTTCACTAATTGGGACTTATCAGTGTTTAAACATCTTTAAGATTAAATATGAAGATTTCAATATTAAAATGCCTTGTGGTTATGACCGCTAGGCTAATGAAATTCAAGAGATTTGAGATCTTCAGTTCCATAATCACACATGATGGATTACCTCAAATAACAAGTAGAATTATATTAAATATATATATTGAAGAAATTAGAAGATGACATATTTAGAGTAGGAAAATGCTATATTAACTGTAAAACCAAGTCCAAATATATTTACGTATCCCGCAAATATAGATATGAAATAAATTTAATATGGGATTTACTAAAGATAGAATTATCTATGAAAAACATTATTAAGAATTGTTTCAATTTTATAAGGGCTAACACTATTATCCGAAGATTTAGAGATCCCAAATTCTTAACATTAATAAATCACAGTGAAGCTCCTAAAAATAAGCTCCCTCGAATTTGGTTTTTGATGAAATATCATCCCGAAACATCTTCTCTTGTCCTTCAATGGTTGCAACAAAGGCCACAACGTGGTGTTAAATTTGAAACCCGTTTAGACATTTTTTTATTGCTTTTATTTGTAAAATAGTTGCAAATCTTTGAAATAACCATCACATATGACTTGCATATTTTAGATATGACCATCAATTTTTCTAGAGATTTATTTATATATTAATTATATTAAAAAATATTTAAAAAAATTAAGTATATACAGTATAATTTTATATTTATTTTATGAAAAATGTAAAAAAAAATACTATTTTACAAATTTTCAAGGGAAAATTTTTCTGATAATTCACCACAAAAGTTATTCAATCATATTGTCAGCTTATAATCAGTAAAAATATAAATCCTCCCAACTTATATTTTGACAATTTCAACATAATATAATAGAGTTATGCAATACTTTCATAATAACATATGAATGTATATATTATTGACAATGTTAAGAAGTACCATCATAACAACATCTAAAAAGATAAATAGTTATTTAGCATTTTCTTGCTCCAAGTATTTGATGCCCTCTACCACATTCAATCCTTAAGACACTATTTGTGATATTTTTTTGTACAAATCGGCCATCAACCATTTATCTTTTGTACAATCTTTTTGTCTTCTTTTCATCCCCACCATAAAATTTTCAAGAGGGTTTCCCTTTGCACCTAATGTAATACACAAAGTGTTTTTAGAACTGTATGAAAAATCATTTCTACTCCAAACCTTTTCTAGGTCTCTTATTGTTATTCCCTCGACTATATTGCAATGTTCCTTTCCCCAAGTGAGTCTTGGATTACAATACAACTGATATTTTTTTATTGAATCCCGTTGATATCTTTTTAACATCAACAGAAATGAGATTGTTAGACCATAGAATCCTATTCACAGTATGGTGATAATAATTTTATAAATTTTTACAAGCCACCTTGCAGGTTGATGACTTTCATACCGAACCTGAATGACATCTTCCTATTGTATGTTTTGTTTATCCCATATAGCAAGTCCTCCATATCCAAAATAAGTAAATAAATCTTATCGCTACCTGCAGGGAAGTAAACAAATTTTATTTTCATCGGCCACATATCAATTACAACCAATTGAAATAAACAACATTTTAGCTTACGACTAACAGTTACCGATTGAGATTGTGGCTTGGATTACACTTCCTTTACACGATGTTAGATCCATTGATGCAAGAGATATTTCAAATAAACATTCATCAATTCATAATCTATTTCTTCTATTGAAAATGTGAGCATAATGTATTTGAAATAAACATTAATCAATTCATAATCGATTTCATGTTGTGGCAAATGAAATCTTAAATGGATAAACATAGTGGTTTCTGTGGTGATATGGTAAGTACAATATCAATTATTCTCTATCTTATAATTCAAATTTAGCGGTCCGCTAGGCTACACTTATATTCGTTGAACCACCCTTTGGCAGAAAACAATCCTTAGCTATTGATGAGGATTTGCAACCGCTAGGCTATGCCATCATTGGATGAACTACACTTAGCTGGAAAACCTTTAATGAGGCTAGCAAGTGTTTTTTTACATACATACGAGATGGATCAAGCCGTATGTAGTTCTGTTTATGATGATGTTGAAGCCAAAACAATGTTAATTCAATGTAAGTAGTCAGTATGCAGTAGTGAATCAGTGAAACATTGTAGACAATATGCAGTTGTAAATCAGCGAGATATTGATGAATGTAAGGTTTTTTAGTCAAACCATTACTGTATTGAACGTGGATGCATAGAGTCAACTAAGCTATATACTTCATTTTAAATTTTTATTGTAGCTTACAAATGGATTTCCTTAAAAAATTTTTCTACCGTATGCCAAACATATAAACTAATGTCTGTTAGTTATCGTTTCCTATAAATTTATGGGCCTTATAAATGATTTTGTTTTAAAATACACATGGATACATACCAGGTTGTGAGTGTTTATTCATGTTGGATACCTTGCGCCCTCCACAGTTATGTTCTCCAGTTGTTGGTTATCTGCATAATCATTTATTGTCTTATAAATTTGTGGGGCTTATTAGCGGTTTTGTTTATAAATTCATATGATTAACATACCTGGATCTGATGGCATATTTGTGGCCGATGTGCCCATCCTCCACATCTCTCATTTGAACTGTAAAAAATACATAAGTTTGTTAAAAAATTGAAAACCCATGGCAATTGAAAATAGAGCTCATTAAACATATTTATAAAATGATTGAAGGTAAATCACCATGTTGAACTAGTTGTGTAGCATCAAGGTGAAAGGGTTGTACATCAACTTTTATAGCTTTGTGGTTTTCTACATAAACAATAAATGTATAAGTAGCATATATAGATTAAAATCCATTAAACAAAATCACTTGTTGAAGTTTGTCTTCTGGTGACAAACCTTTCTTCATATGAGAATAGTAATGTTTCAGAAACATTTCTTGACTATGTGTCTCAACAATAAAAACAAAGATAGTTTGGAATCCACCAATGCACGGAGTGTGACACTTCCTCCATAAAGCACTAGTACTAGAGATAATTTGGAACAACATCAAGTGAACATCTCAACCCAGAACTCATATGATATTTTTCACAAGGAAAAGGATGGATGTTTCCTTGTAGGCCAATTTCACTTGCAGTTACCAATTTTTGTGGTAGTTTCTCCATCCAATCCCTAGTGACCTCTTCTCTATAATCATTGTTATTATTGCAGTTGTGCACACCAGATATTGTGTACATAAGACACAAAATTTTGAATATCCCGTTGCTATCATAGAGTCTGTAGCATCCATCCAGAATTGATACTCCATACGTATTTAACCTTTTCCATGTATCTTTTTACCGTCTCTTAACATTTTTGAATAACCAATTGGTATTAGAACAATAATAATACAATCCAACACACTGATTCTGATAACTGTTAGAATCTCCATTATGACATTGGAAGAAATATCGCTGGCCAAATTGTAAAAATCAGCGATCACACATTCAACATTGAAAGGATTAGTCGAAGGAATAGTTGATAAAGTTGATGGAAGCTAGAATGGATATGCACATTTACAAGAAAAATTGTCTGTTTCTTCCATCCTTGCTGGTATATTTCCTTCCAGTGACATCACATAGTTGTCTAATATTGTCTGAGCCATGACGGGAAGAACTTCTTCCACCTCATGATCTTTTTTCCATTTTGCCATTTTTTCCCTATATGGGAATCATATTTTCTTTTTCCATTTCTCTCTTCACCCAACAGTACAGACAACTGGTGGTAGTGTGATTCATTCAATTTAAATTTTTCAATTACATTGGATTCACTACAGGTTGTCAATACAATATTATTTGGATGCTTATTTCTCAAATAATGTAGAACTTTTTCTCTCATTTTGTTGTCTCCTTTTATTCTTCGGCAGTAAGAATCAAATGTCTAAAAGTTGCTATTACACCAGCCTCAACAGACCCAATTAATCAAACATTTAGTATTCATTTTCAACCCATACAATTTTGATTTAGATGGGTTCATCCTTTATTCAATCTAGAAAAACACAATACTAGTCATCAGTTCCATCAGCACCAAGAAGGAGGAAAAGAAAAGTGAATAAAATGAGGTAAATGGAGGTAGATAAAAGGAAGGACCGCTATGTGTAGAGTGGTGGTTTCAGAACTTCTGCCTAGATAGAGCGGGGGTCCTGAAACTTCCGGTTTGCTCAGGGAATAGGTCTTGACACTTTTCTAAATAAGATAAGAAGAATGGAACAGGAATGGACACAAATTTAAAGTTCCCAACCGTGTCTCTTCCCCTTCAAATGTCCTTTCACATCCTCCAATGCACGAGAGGACATGAGAAGGCCTCTAAATGCATCAAGGAAGCAAGAGAATGGCATTTGAAGATCTAGAGAGATCAAGAAGCAAAGTTTTATGAGAGCATGAGCAAGATATTTAGTGCTGGAATGTCCCCCTATAGTAAAAAGCAAGGTGCCAGAAACAGAGCAAGCAAGTAATTGGAGAGAAGGTTTACATTGTTTCTTCTTTTACAATACTTATTGTAATTTGCAATTGTCTATATTAGACAAATAACAACAAAGAAAGAGCATTTTCCCTTCACTCGATTAGCTTTCATCCTTGGAAGTTTCCAGGCTCAAATTGTTTTGTTCTCAAATGTTTAAATTGTTTCCTCCTCCGTCAGAGTTTCCAAACTTCTTAGCACTATATAATCAATCATGAAGTAATCTAATTTTTCACCAGAAATCGGTCATTTTCCAAATTCAAAACTAGAACCACATAGTTGTGTGATTCGTAGAGTTCCAAAGTATAAGTTTACAGATCATTTTGTATCAAAGATGATTATATATCCAAGATTGCAATATTCAAAATTTTTCTGGTGACACATGACAATGAAAAGATCCAAAGGTGAAGATGAAACCCAAAGAAGTGGGATCATTTACCTTGCGAGCAAGAAGTTCAACAGACCTACTGTTGAAGAAGTGGAGTGAAGCTGACAAAATCTAATGGAGTTGTAGAGAACTTGATCTTTAGACTCAAATGCTACAAGTCCATGATGGACTAGATTCACATAGAAAATCCCCAACAAAGCTTGTCAGCATGCCAAAAGATGGCTTCAGATAACAAAATATTCCATGGACTTGGTGAGTCACTAGCACCTAGCTAAAAAAAATGCTTGGTATCAAAAGAGCACAATCTAGAAGGTAAGAATGTGGAGCAAGAGCCAAAGAGAGGATCCAATTGTAAGCGATACAGGTAATGAATGCCATGTTACCTCCAAAGTTCAGATATCCATCCCAAATCTAACACAATGGATGAAGTAGATGTCTGCATAAAATTATTGGATGAATGGATAAAAGCATGTTAGGAATTCTTAGAATAGTGTGTCAGGTTAATGTCATGAGTGAAATAAAGGATTTCCTTTGCTCACAGTCTAAAATGGAAGGTGCATGCTCTAGTTTGGTGGTGAAACTTTCATCTATCCACTTATGATCCTAGTAGAAAGGTCCATTGTCAGTTACTTAAGGAATCCTCCAAAGAACTGATTAGGAGCTAACTTCAATGTGTGATCCCATGAATATCTGACATCAAAATGGTTAAGTCATGGTTGATAATTTAGACAAGGCAACATGGGGAAAGAGTGCAAGACTACACGTGTGGAATTTCAGAGACAAGCTCTGCTAGTGAGACCCATAGAATATGGCATGCGAGAATGAGGCAGTGGTGATGTACTTGAAAGGAACATGCACCTTTGAGAAGAAGGTAGGATCTCAACATGTGAATACCCTAAAGATCTCAATGAAGAGCATGCAAACATACTCACAGTGTTAGGACGAGAATAATCTAAAAGAGAAATAGAGCCAAATGGACTGACAATCAATGAAGTTCTCAGGAGCAATAGCTGCAAGTGGACTACGAGTATGCATATGGGTCCAAATGGAAATAAAACATGCCGCTACGTACTTAAACAATTACTTTTGCAGGAAGATCTCTAGAATTTCTCCTTAATGAATGAGTGATGTAAATGGACCTTATTGATGCCACATGTTGAGTGATCTTTTTGCATCCACAAATCACACCCAATTCTTCTTGAAGTCCAAGGATTCCAGAGAAAATCCATCATTCCAGAATGTGAAGACAAAAAGAGAGGTGGAATTGAGGAAGTTTAGGACATGGGATGAGAGGATGGGATGCATCCATAAATTTATGGTACAACACTTCTCCATAGATCTAAGAAGAATGAGTAGTGCTATTTCAAAATAAATATCCAAATCAATGGACTAAGGTAAACACCTTTAGATAGATTCTTTCTAGTCAAATTTGACACATTTTGAAAACCGAGAAGTAGGATCAAAAGTTCACAAGACTTACGCATATCCACAACATCCCATGGGATGGTGCCACTAAAGAAGTAAAATGTGAAATAACTAATTACCATTAAAGGGGGTTGAAGTTAAGTACTTAGGAATCAAAATGTTAGGGAGCCCAAATACCCATACCATACCAAGGGCTATTAGAGGGATTATTAACTTGAAGCATTTGAATTGTCTTTGGAAGTCCTTAAAATACAACCAAAATGCTCCCAATTTCGTGAATTCACAAGGATAATTTATTTGGTATAAAACTGGGTCAACGGATGCTAACAGTCAATTTTAGCATCTTGGCATACCATGAAAAAATGATAAGAAATCGTACCAACCAAGCACACAAGACTTATTCAAACACCAATCATAAGTTTTGAAAGCATATTCACCAGAATAACTTTACATAAAAGCAAAATAACATGTTCAGCATCATCATATATTTTCTGGACTCAATGCAATGGACATTTTGAGAATAGCAACTTGTCAGTTTTTTACAGAAGAGGAATAACAATCTAAGAACTAGCTCATCTCTCTATGAGGAGCCATAAACAATTTATGGTAACTATGGAGTCACCCTATCAAGCCATAGATTTTGAGACCTAACCGTGGGACATCAAGAAGAAGAGTCAGATACCATAGGATTTAGGGTGACTATATGGCATCTTGAAACATCAATTGGGGATAATATTGGCCTAATCCATCTGAAGAAAAAAGACAGGAAAAGAAATATCCACTACACATAAGTGGGACCTTCGCCATACTTGAGCATAGTGCAATGCTTCTTGGAGAATTAAATGTATAGTACTTCATGCAGATGCATGAGCTATAGGCAATACCTAGTCTCACATATGTTTGCCTCTATGCATTAAATAGCTTGGCAAGATACAGATTGGTTACCTTCCAAGGAGGACCTTTTATATGCAATTAAAATTCAAGATGAGGTCTATTTTTGAATTTCTAGTACAAATTTTATGTTTGCCTATCACATTTTTTCAGTAAACAGTCTTGTCAGTTTTGGAGGTGAGAGAAAAACCAAGGCATCCCCAGTGGCAACCATAAATAGAACAGGGAGTTTGATTTTTATTAATATTGTATACTATACCATTTTGTGGGAAAAAAATCCTACTAAGTAAGCAGTATCCAATCCAGAATCCAGAATCCCCAAACTTCAATCATATTTTCAACATCAATATGGTCCACTTTATGGACACAGTGCATTTAATGAATCCCAAATAAAGAAACGCTTCTGATAGATATCAGAATACCACTTCCTCTTGATTTTCAGTCTATAAAAAAATAACCTAGACACAGGGCAGTGGTGGTTTTCAGAGGGACTTTGGATTTAGAACAAACCACTTCCTTGTCTCTTTTGAACATGGTAGTTTTCAAATTATTTCCACAACCTGGATCCATTTTCTTCCAATGAATGGAATTGTGTTTAAACGGAGCGCGAACAACCCATCATTTTACCTATATTTAGAGTAAAATACATTAATAATTAGGTCATTTCTGAAGGTTTATAAATGTTTTTTTTCTTACATTTTCTGATTAAGGAATTTAAATACTACCCTAGTAGTCACCAACCTCTAGAGTTCTTTACTATGTATCATGAGAGTAATTAACTTAATGGTTAGCGACCACTAGGCTTCGACAGACATCTTATGTATTATTTAATTGGTTACATAATTCATATTTTTTGATCAAATCAATAATAACAAAAAAATTCTAAAAGTCTGAAATCAAATTATGATGCATTGAAAGATACGAAACCATTTTCACCTTTTGAAAGTATTACATATGAGTCAGAAAATCTATAACATTCCATAGATGGCATGATAGGAACATTAAAAAATATACCCTTTAGTGGTAGATAGACTTCTAGTAAACATATACAAGAACAACCTAAAACATTTTTAAAGCCATTTACACATATTGAATGGAAAACCATAGAGGACATTAAGATCTAATATTTGGTATTTCAAAGAGAGTGTTTGAGAAACAAATCACATTAACAGAGTTTGCGGTAGCTCAGGATTTTTTTGTTTTAGAAGACGATGTGATTTATGTGTATATCAGTCATACTGTAGTAGTGAGGATTAAATGCCTGTAACAAGACTAAGGAAGATATTTAAAGGATAGTGGTCGGAAGATCTAATGTTTGGTATTTTGAGGAGAGTTATTTGAGAAACAAATCACATTAATGGAGTTAGTGATAGCTCATCATTTTTTGTTATATAAGACAATGTGAAATATATGTATATCGGACATACTTTATTCATTATGTTTAAATGTCTATAACTAGTCTAAGTATGATATTTTAAGCGTAGCACTTGGTGGGAAATTCCACAACAAGCTATCAAAAAAAACGGGAAGGATTACACTTTTCCTAAACGTAAGTATGGCCCTCTTCACAATAGTCATTTTCATGGAAATAGTGATCTCTATAAGGTCATGGTGGGTTATACCTATTTGAGAAAATATTTGATTATTAACAATGTTTATTGAGTACCACTAAAACAAGGGTCTATTCTCTCTTACTCTGACTATAAGTTAGATTTACAATACTAATTGAAGAAATTTATTCCAAATTGTTTGAACTTATGTTAACGCATTTAGAGTGCCAGTCTTCTTAGGATGTAAACATTTACTGTCTAATACGTTGTATTGATTGAGGGTAAAAATAACTAAGAATTTAAAAATAGTGATAAAATAAAAAATCATGACCTAGCTTAGTGGAAGCTAGGGTCCTACCATTTCATCTTGTCATTGTAATCAACTGTCTGTACACTTTTGGCTTGCTAGTGATTTTCATTGATTATAATTGTATCATATTTGATAGACTATCCATGGCTTGGGAAACAAGTGTATACACTACAAATCCTCGATAGGGATCAAGACATATGTATTCTCCATAAAATATATTATTTGTAACATATAATTCACAATGTTTCGTATGGAAAAATTGTTTACCTAATGCTTAGTTTCATTACTTATCAAAAGTAACGACACAATAGACACTAGGATCAATTGTTTCTTATTTTGAAAATTGTGATAAAATAATAAATCATGACCTAGCTGAGTGACCAATAGGCTCCTACCATTACGGTCATTGTAAACACTATGTACAACTTTGGATTGCTAGTGTTTTCCATTGATTATAATTGTATCATATTTGCTAGGCTATTCGTGGTGGATCCAAGTGTTGCAGTACATACCCTCGAAAGGGATCGAGACATATTATGTATTTTCCATTAGATATATTATTTGGTACACATAATTCACATCTTGGAAAATAACACAACTGTAACTTCACAAATACAAACACATAAGAAATACCCAACAAGGTGAACACAATATTTTCAGACAATTGTCCCTGGAAAAACCCCATAGGGAAAACCAGTACTACAGATGAGAAATATATTAAACTTCAACAAATCAAGAGATACAAATACTGCTTGCCTCTTACTTGCAGAGCTCTGACAATCTCCTAATCCTCCTGCTGATATTCCTCCACTGCTATCTCCAACGCTATCACTGCGCCCTTGCTAACACTGCAAGTTTCTCTACAAACTTCCTTGTTATAAATGACCCCAATGACCCCCTTATATACTACTCTCATTGAAAATCAACGGCCGAGATTAATACAAATGAACGGCTGAGATTAAGACAACTCAATAACCATAACAACCTTGGTTATGAGGTGTCACCTAAAAGAAGTCAATATTAGATAACAATTGTTCTTATCCTAACAATATTTGTTTGACAAAAACAACTATTTCTCTAAATTCTAGGTTGTCCAAACTACCCATAACAAATGGAAGAGGACAAATAGTTGTCCAAGCTACTAATTACTAAGATTAACACTCCCTCTTAGCGAGGAAGCTGTTTTGCATGACACGCAACATCTCTCTGAAGAAGATGAATTTTGCCTTCCCCAATGCCTTTGTCAGAATGTCTACTACCTGCTGATCTGTAGGTACAAACTGTAGCTTAACAACCCCACGCTGTACACAATCTCTGATGAAGTGATACTTGATGTCTATATGTTTTGACCTATCATGAAACACCGGATTCTCAGTCAACTTGATGCAACTCTGATTGTCGCAATGTATCACTGTAGTCTCAACCTTCTGACCAAACAAAGCTTGTAGCAACTTCCGAAGCCATATAGCTTCACATGTTGCCATGCTAGCTGCTATGTACTCTGACTCTGCTAAACTCAGAGCCACAAACTTCTGCTTCCTGCTGAACCAAGATACAACTCCTGATCCCAGACTGAAACAACACCCTGAAGTGCTCCTCTTGTCCATTGTACTACCTACCTAATCTGCGTCAGTATAGCCCATCAACATGATTCCTTCACATCGAGCATCTCTAATTCCATACTCGATTGTACCTTGTAAATAACGCAGCACATGCTTTGCCGCAGTCCAATGCACTCTCTTTGGCTCAACCATGAACTGACTAAGAGAGTTAACTGCAAAAGCTATATCTGGCCTGGTATTGACCAAATACATGAGAGAACCAATCAACTGCCTGTATAAGGTGGGATCTACATCCTTCTCCCTGGATGTGTCTACCTTCCTCCAATTCATGATCATGGGTGTAGACATGGCTTTGCAATCTTCCATCCTAAACCTTTTCAAGATTTCAAGGCAATATTTCCCTTGCCCAAGGAAAATCTCTCCATATTTCTGCCATACCTCCATGCCTAGAAAGTAGTGCATGAGTCCCAAATCCTTCATCTCGAACTCCGCTGCAAGATCCCTCTTGCATTCTTCTATGAGCCCCAGTGAACTTGTAAGAAACAAGTCAACTAAATATAGAACAAGAATGAGAATCTCACCTCCAACTACCAAGTAGTAGAGATTAGCATCTACCTCACTCTTCACAAAGCCCATTTCCTGCAAGTAACTATCAATGCACTCATACCATGCTCTGGGAGCCTTCCGTACAACGCTCTCTTCAATCTACACACATGGGTCTCTTTGTTGTGTGCTACAAAGTTTACTGGTTGTTCTATGTATACCTCCTCTTTCAACTCACCATTAAGAAACGTTGTCTTGACATCCATTTGATGGATCTGTCATCCCATCTGTGCTGAAATTGAGACTATAGCTCGTATAGAAGTATACCTGACAACTAGAGCAAATGTCTCCTTGAGTCTATTCCCTCTTTCTGAGAGAAACCCTTTGCCACGAACCTTGCCTTATATTTCTCGATGCTACCATCTGCACCGTGCTTGATCTTATAGATCCAACGTGATCCAACCACTGCCCTATCTGTTGGTCTAGGCACTACCTCCCACACATCATTCTGCATAATTGAAGTATACTCCTCAACCATTGCTTCTTGCCACACTTGATGTTGTGTAGCCTCCTGATAGCTAGAAGGTTCACTATCTACCAACTTACTAACTAATGCAACATAGTCATCATACCTGGTTGGTGGTTTCTGTTGTCTATCACTCCTCCTAGGAGTACCCACTAACTCCTGAGTATTCTTCTGTGTCTGTTGAACCTCACGGTTCTTACTTCCAACTGTAGAGGATGAAATATCAACCTCCATGTCTTCTTGATGCATCTCTTCTTACACCTGTTGCTCCATACTTTGAAAACTCTCTCCTCCTGAGTCTATGCTTGTACTAGTAACTGTACTCGAGCTTTGCTGCCCTTGACTCAATTGAGTGATCCTTGGAGCTTCTGTTGGCTGCTCACTCTGATCATCTACTGGAAAATCTCTAGACCTTCTAAATGCCTTGTCCTCCATGAACTTGACATCACGTCGAACAATAATCCTCCTGGTCCCTGGAATAAATATCCGATATGCCTTAGAGGTTTCACTATACCCCACAAAGTACCCTCTCTCTGCAGTCTGATCTAACTTGGTACGTGTATCCTTAAGAATGTGACAATATGCCAAACTCCCAAAGATCCTAAAGTGACTGACATCTGGCTTCTTCCCAATGAATGCTTCCTCTGTTGTCATCTTCCCTAGTACCTTATGTGGAACTCTATTATGTATGTATACTGATGTATTGCATGCCTCTGCCCATAGATAATGGGGTAAATCCTGGTCATGTAACATAGCCCTTGATGCCTCTGTTATAGACCAATTCTTCCTCTCAGTAACTCCATTCTGTTACGGACTGTAAGGAACAGTCCACTCTCTCTTGATTCCTTCTCTGGTACAGAACTCCTGGAACTCATTGCTTTTGTACTCGCCTCCATTGTCTGACCGAAGAAATTTTATCTTCCTTCCTGTCGAATTCTCCACAAGAGCTTTGAACTCTTGGAAGTGACTGAAAACCTCATCCTTGGTCTTTAAGAAGTATATCCATGTCTTCCTGGAGAAATCATCAATAAAAGTAACAAAGTACTCATACCCTCTGAGAGACTTCGTCGACATTGGTCCACATACATCTAAATGTACTAGATCAAGAACGCCCTTGGATCTGGTGTCACTCCTTGGAAAAGATGCTTTAGCAAACTTCCCCAACACGCATCCCTTACATACATCATCGTGCTCTGTGCTCACCTCAGGAACAGCTGTCACTGTCTCATGAAGTAATTTAAGGGCTCCATGATGGATATGGCCCATCCTTCTATGCCATAGCTCTCCCTGATCTCTAAGATTACTGTTGCTCATGAGTGCCTTAGGAACATCAAACTGTAGCCTATAAAGCCGACCACTCCTAACTCCAATAGCTATGGGTGATTTCCAATCCTTGTGCTTGATTAATACATGTGCCCCTCTAAAGAGTAAATTGTACCCTTTGTCTTGAAGGAAAGATACAGAAATCAAATTCATCCCTAAGCCTGGAACATGCAACACATCATGAAGGGGAATCATCTTACCACTCTCCCTCTGAAACTGAACAGTCCCTTTCCCAACTGAGTTGAGTTTGGACATGTTCCCCATAGAGATCTGGATTCTAGTGCTTTCTTCCTTATAACTGGAGAAGTATTCTCTAACTCCTATCATATGATATGACGCCCCACTATCTATGTACCAAACACTCTGTGAGGTTGAGCTAACCATACATGCTATGAGTGCAAACTCATCTTCCATTCTACTAGGGAGCTCATTTGCACTTGCTGAAGCCGTAACTTGCTTCTTGCCTTTCTTTTCATTCTTCTTCCTTTCTAGGCAATCGCTGACATAGTGGCCAAACTCGTGACAACCATAGCACTCGATATTTGAAGAATATTTCTTCTTCTTTTCACCTTGTGAATTTGATCCTTTACTAAACCCCTTCTTTGCCTTCCCTTTACCCGCTAGGGCAGTTGAGAGGGTGTGCGCATACCGTAGAGAAAGATCAGATCGATTGCAAAGAACTCCTTTTTGTCTTAGAAGGACTACCTACAAGTAAGAATACAAGACCACCAGATTTTAATTAGACAATAAATGAGGGAGCTGCCTTAGGCCCAGGAAATATAAAACTTCCTTTCGAAGGTGGTCAGTTCCCCTGCTACTATGAATTAACACAAATGATTGTAAAATCACAATTTAATTACCTTGTTGAAACAAGTAGAGGAAAGGCTGGTTTTGGTTTTGAATCACTGTGACTGACGCCAGTCAGTGTCATCGGTACCGGTTGATGATAACCGATATCGGTAGGGGTAGTGATTTAAGGGGTTGGGTGAAGGTTGGCTATAATATGGCTATATGATGGCTATGGTGTTTATAAGGCTGGTAAAATGATTGGGGATAGGTAATGAGGTGATGGAGAAGACTCAGAGAGTATGGGGGCTGTTCTTGGGGCAAATTAGGGGTAGAGGAATGTAAGTTAGGTGGAGAGTGTTACTGGGTAGTGGATCTGGGGGTAGACTTGTAATTACTGTGATTCAGAAATCCAAGAAATATTATTAAAAGAACGTATAAGACTTACTTACTAGTTCCTGATGGAAAATGCAGGTTCTGGGACTGTGATGACGAAGACAGGGCTCAAGTAGGATGATCTGATAATCCAAGATGAGCTATCTCCTCTCCTGATGCTCGGATGAGTGTCACTGGGCTCTGGTTATTCAGTTGCAGTCTTGGGCTTGATGTCCTTCTCTGCAAACTTCTCTCTTTCCTTCACTTGTCTCTGCTCAGCCAAGAAAATTCCAGATCCTTCCAATGACTTCTCCTTTTTTCGATCAAATGAAAATCCAACCTTTGTTTTTGGTTGGGAGCGGTCATTTACAGGGAACCGATGGTGGTTACGTAACCGACGGTGGTCGAGTAGGAACCGGTATCGGTTAGGTCAAAGTGGGCTATTTTTAGTAAAATAGCCAACTTTCCCTCCTTTTCTCCCGAGGGATTAGTTGTGGGCTTGGTCAAGTCATTATGAGGTTGGTTTTAGGTGTGGGTGAGGAGTAATTAGTCATGGGTGTGGATGTAGACCAAGTTATAGGTCTTAATTAGGTTAGTTTAGGGTTAAGACTAGGTCATGATGAGGTGGCGAAATGAGGTGGCAGGTATGGTAATGTGGATTTATTAATTATAAGGTAATTAATAAATAATTGTGTAAGGTTTAGGTGATGAGGTTAGGTTGCGAAATGAGATGCGGGGCACGGGGGGTCGTAAGACACAAATTTGGTGTCTACATTAGCCCCTTGTTGTCGTGTAGCTTGTCTTGTAAAGCTGCACTGACAATAATAAGAAGTGGTTACCCCTGTTAAGGGTATAGGTAATCCCCCTCAAATCTATCACAGATTGAGGTAACGTGAAATCAGGGATAGGGTTGATAAAGGGTAAATGGTGTTGAGATGATGGTAAGATGGTGGGGTAGGTCCAAGGAAGCAGACGCACGTTGAAATGCAGTAGTGCGACCAGGGTACATGATTTGAAGAGCAAACAAGCAATTCATAGGCAAAGGTCGATAGTTTATCCAAACAAGGGTGATATAATCCTGGTATCCAAGGCATAGGAAGTAGCTTCAGGGGATATAACAGGTAAGGTACAGGAATGTTTAGGCATGTTCGGTAGTACCAAATGGTTGGTTTGGTTGAGATAAACGTCACGGTCTTGGTCTAGGCAAAGTTGGTCGACTGATCAAGTCAAGTACCCTAATCATGCTAAAACACGAACAGGTGAGCTCGATTGAACAAAAAGCTACATGATGGGTGGATAAAATTGTAATTTGTTGGTTTTGGGCAAGGTATTTAATTGGTGTGGCCTTGGGTCGGGCCGATTGATTAGTGAGGGCCATGGGTCGGGCTTGATTGGTTGGTTGCGGCCTTGGGTCGGGCCAAATGGTTGGTTACGGCCTTGGGTGGGCCAAATGGTTGGTTGCAGCCTTGGGTCAGGCCAATTAGTTGGTTGCGGCCTTGGGTCAGGCCAAATGGTTGGTTACGGCCTTGGGTCGGGCCAGATTGGTTGGTTATGGCCTTGGGTCGGGCCAAATGGTTGGTTACGGCCTTGGGTCGGGCTAGATTGGTAGGTTACGGCCTTGGGTCAGGCCTGATTGGTTGGTTGCGGACTTGGGTTAGGCCTATTGGTTGGTTGCGGCCTTGGGTCGGGCCTGATTGGTTGGTTGCGGCCTTGGGTCGGGCTTGATGGTTGGTGAGTTACGGCCTTGGGTCGGGCCTGATTGGTTGGTTACGGCCTTGGGTTGGGCCTGATTGGTTGGTTGTGGCCTTAGGGTCAGGCCAATATGTTTGTTGTGCCTTGGGTTGGGCCGATTGGTTGGTTGTTTGCCTTGGGTCAGGCCAAGTGATTGGTTGCGGAGGTGATGAATGTTGTCAAAATAGAAATACAGTGAAAATATTTATATTTACAACACATGATAGGTGTATGGTAGGGGATGGTCGAGCTAACCTTGGGAGACCCCATGTCTCCTAAGTGCTGCCTACATAGCCCATTGCACAAAGCAAGGAGGGGCCTCATACCGATGTAGTTCTCCCTTAGAACCAGGGAGAGGTGAATTCAGGCAATTTGGTTGTGGTTAGGCAATGTGTTCTTTGATAAGAATATTGATATTGGTAGGGTAATGTTGTTGGTGTTGGCGTATGGTTGATTAGGGGTATGTATAGGTGAAATGAAAGTTAGCTTACCCAAGTGGTAGGGAATCGTATCCTGATTAAGGTCAACACACAATCCTAGAGTCGAGAAAAAGAGGCAAAAGTGTCCCGTAGTTGAGAAGAGCTAAACAAACCACATATTAATGTAGGATGAGCTTGAATCCCTAGGTACCTTGCATAGGTGAGAAGTCGATAGGTGAAAAGAGTTGTATAATCACAATATATCAGATATACATCACGTCCCTTGAGTTTTGTTGCTTTGACAAATGGTGAGGTGAGGTGGTTGATATAGGTGCTAGGGTGCTGAGAGCTTGTTACAAGGTGATTATTCTGACGAAAGAGAACCAAACCTAAATAGACAAGTCCATGACTCAAAAGTGCTTTTGAATGCTCGGCTTTTATTTTGCTAAATATAGACTGATCGATGCGGGAAGTCTACAAGGGATATGTATTTTGTTACTCTTGAGGTCTTCACGAAGCTGATCAATGCGAGAAGCTTCTGATAAAGGCTGACTGTGTATAGCTGTCCTTCAAGGGAGCAGTCTATTTATAGTAGCAGATGCGGCGTTTGTGTATAGCTGTCCTTCGGGGGAGCAGTCTATATAAAATAGCAGCAATAGTTTGGCATATAGTTGTCCTTCAAGGGAGCAGTCTATGTATAATTTAGAGGTCTAGATGTCCGTTGGGCATAAAGCATCTAGTTTTGTAGGAAGTTTGACTCAAGAAAATCCCATAAGTGTTTAATTAAGAATGTGTCATTTTGATACTTTGAAGTCATGGACTAGACTAAAAAGGGGAAGGCTTCTTTAAGGGGAGGTGATAATCAAACCATGTGAGCTTGATTTGATTTTGAGATGTAGGAAACAAAGTGTATGCGGTGGTAAATGAGCTCAAGGGACGAGCGCAAGGTAGATAAGAAGTGATATAACACTGAATTCAACAGTAGAATGGTCGAAGATGCAAGGCATTAAGGGGCTCAGGCTCAGGTTTACCATTAAGTGAAGCTAAATGATAAGTGCCTGATCCATAAGTATGAGTGATAATGTAAGGCCCAATCCAATTAGGAGCAAATTTTCCACGTTTTCTCTTTTCTAGTTTGGTTACATGTTGATTCTCTTTGAGGACAAGATCACCAACCTTAAAGGTACGCTCATGAAGTCGCTTATCATAAGCACGCTTGATGCATTTTTGATAGATTTGAAGGTGGTCAAGAGCCATAAGATGACGCTCATCAAGAAGCTCTAATTGGGCTAACCGCTCTTGGCGGAAATCATCGTTGGTGAGAATATCCTGAAGAGATATTCTGAGGGAGGGTATTTGTATTTCGAGAGGCAAGACAGCCTCGGTACCATATACCAAAGAAAATGGGGTGGCATTAGTAGAGGTATGAATGCTAGTCCGATAAGCCCAGAGAGCAAAAGGGATGTGCTCAGGCCAATTTCTTCCAGAATCATTAACAACTTTCATGAGGATTTTGGTTAGGGTTTTATTAGAAGATTCAGCTTGACCATTGGCCTGTGGATAGTAAGGTGATGAGAAACTAAGTTTGATACCAAAGTTGTCACAAAGGTCTTGTAACAACTTATTTTTGAAAGATTTTCCATTATCTGTTATCAGGCGATGAGGAACACCAAAACGACAGATAATGTGATGGTTAATGAATTCGACGATTTTTTCTTTTTTGGTTGAAATGAGTGGAATGGCTTCCACCCATTTAGTGTAATATTCTGTTGTTGTGATTATCCAACGGTGACGTTGCGAAGAGGGCGGATGAATCTCACCAATAAGGTCTAAACCCCATTGTGAGAAAGGCCAAAGATCTCGTGCGACCTGTAGTGGATGGCTAGGAGTATGTTGAAGGTTGGCATGTTGTTGACACATAACACAACGCTTAACATATTCGTAGCAGTCGTTATTAAGAGTAGGCCAATAATAGCCTAGGCGAAGGATCCGTTTAGCCATGGCAAGGCCACTAAAATGTCCACCACAAATACCGTCATGAACTTGTTGGATGGTATAGGTGATCTCCGCGCCGGTTAGACATCGAAGGAGGATGCCATCAAAGCCACGTTTATAGAGGAGTCCCCCCATGACGACATAACGAGAAACACTTTTAAGAAAAGCACGTTTTCCGTTACTAGTAAGGTCAGGTGGGAGAACAGAGGTTGTAAGGTAGTCGTGAAATTGGTGATACCAGGTATCCTGCGAATTAGCAGACACATTATTTATCATACAAACAACCGGGGCTGAGTAAGATGGGGCAAAGAGTTGTTGGACCAAGACGAATATGTCAGAGTCAGTTGGTGAGGTAAGAATTTGCGAGGCTAAGCAAGCCATAGTATCCGCAAATTTGTTAGTGGAGCGGGGAATGGTTTGGATAGAATAACGAGTAAATGAGGTTAAAAGTGAATCCACGTAATGTTTGTACTTTTGAAGTTCCTCATTTTTACATTGGTAGATGCCCATAACTTGATTGACTACCAATTGAGAGTCACCGAAAATATTAATAGATTTGACACCTAAGTGTAACGCAACCTGGAGACCCAAAACAAGGGCCTCGTATTCCGCTGTATTATTAGTGCAGGGGAAATCGAGTCGGAATGAAAGAGGCATAGGCTCCGCATCAAGAGGAATGAGAACAACACCGGCTCCTCCGCCGTGCTGGCATTTGGATCCATCGAAGAAGAGGGTCATTGGATAGGACTCCTCCCTGAGTGAAAGAGTGGCGATGAGTTCGTCGGGGAAATAAAGATTGGTAAATTGTTCCCCAGGTAAAGGGGCCTCCGCGAGTTGGTCCACAATAGTTTGTCCTTTGATTGACTTCTGATGTATAAATTCAAGGTCGAGGTCAGCGAGGAGCATAAGCCATCGGGTGATGCGTTGGTTTAGATGTGGTTTGGCGTACATATAATGAATGGGGTCCGTGTTGGTGATGACAAAAGTTTTATGATTCAGGAGGTAGTGTCGGAGTTTGGTGGCTACGAATGATAGGGCTAGGCACAATTTTTCTACATGTGTATACCTAGTCTTGTAATCCACGAGAGTACGACTTATATAATAAACGGCTTGTTCTCGACATGCCGAGTCCCGATGTGCGAGCATGGCTCCTATAGCATGGTCAGTGGCAGAAAGGTAAAGGTAGAAAGGGCGATCATCCTGAGGTGGGATAAGCACGGGTGGCTGCAAGAGATAGGCTTTGAGAGCTTCAAAGGCTTGGTGACACTCTTCGCTCCATTGAAAGGCAATGTCCTTTTTAAGAAGGTGATGGAAAGGTTGACATCGATCCGAGAGTTGGGAGATGAAATTCCGGATGGATTGAAGTTTACCTTGCAAACTACGCAATTGTTTGAGGTTTTTGGGTGGGGGCATTTCTAGGATAGCTTTGACTTTAGATGGATCGACCTCAATGCCACGCAAAGAGACAATAAAACCAAGAAGTTTTCCCGGAAGAACACCAAAGACACATTTCTTTGGTTGAAGCCGGACCGAATATTGTAACAGGCGATCGAAAATAATGGTTAAAACATCAAGATGTTCACTACGATGTTTAGATTTTCCAAGAAGATCATCGACATAATCCTCAAGGATAGTGTGCATAATGTCATGAAAAATGTAAGTCATAGCCTGCTGATAGGTCGCACCAGCATTCTTAAGGCCAAACGGCATGACACGATAACAGAAGGTTCCCCAAGGAGTTATGAAGGTATTTTTATGTTGATCGGCCGGGGCTACCAAAATTTAATTGTATCCCGAAAAACCATCCATGAGAGAAAGCATTTCATGGCCTGCAGTGAAATCAACAAGTTGATCAATACTTGGGAGGGGGAATTCATCCTTGGGGCAAGCGAGGTTAAGGTCTCGGAAATCCGTGCATATCTGAAGTCCCCCCGTCGCTTTAGTGACAGGTACGATGTTAGAAATCCATTGAGGATAGTCAATAGGCAAGATGAAGGAAACAGAAAGAAGTCGTTGAAGCTCTTCTTTGACCAAGAGGGAAATGCGTGGATGCATTTTTTTCAGTTTCTGTTTGACTGGTTTGGAATCAGGTTTTAGGGTAATGTTATGGACAGCAATGTCAGGATCAATTCCTGGCATGTCAGCATAGGACCAAGCAAAAGCTTGGTTGTGGGTACGGAGAAAGGTAGTAAATGCGGCTTGTTCTGATGTGTTAAGGGATTGTCCGATCTTCACAATGTGAGGATCCTCCTCTGTGTGGATGTTGATTTCTATAGTCGACTCATTCAACATGGTTTGAGTTTCAGAAGGTAAGGCATGTTGAATATAGGAGTCATCCGCACCAAGGTAAGTGAGGATGGAGTCATCATCCTGGCACTCAACAACATTAATTGAAAGTGAATCCTCTTCGATCATGTCTACATACAGAAGGGGAAGAGAAGATGGGTCCTCATTATCGCGTTGATAAGTGAGAGGACCTAGGAAGATAGCATTTATGAAAAAAAAAAGGTATGAGGGATAGATTCAGGGTCTATCGACTCTGTGGGTGATGATGGCAAAATGGGTGATGATGGTTTGGTAGGGGTGATGTCGTCATCTTCCAGGATACAACTGACACGAGGTTCTTTCGGTGTAAGTGTTTCAGGAAATCCGAGATCAATACGATCATTGTGCTTGCGTGTAGTTATGGGAATTATTGTATGTCGGCCTTGTTCATAAAGACCAAAACCAAAGCCTTTCCAAGCACAGCGAGTCAAGAAGGTGAGGGTGAAACGATGATTTGTTAGGTATTGAAAATCAGATCGGAAGGGAACAACACCAAGAGGAGGTTCAGGGGTAACGGAGGGTGCTTCGACACCCCCATATGTTAGGTTGGTGCAGCAATTAGGTGGTCCGTAAGAGATTACCTCCCCCACACGACGGTCGTAGGTAGGATGCGCATGTAACTGTCCGTACTCCTGTAGGGTATGGAAAGAACTAACATTATATAGGTGGTATTCCCCCAACGTAAGGCGTTGAAAAACATCTACTAAGGGGTCTGAGGTTGGGATGTTGTCTGCGGAAAAGGAAGTGGTATTTGCGATGGTGGCTTCATTGGTTGAAGGTGTAGGTGCGGTTGAAGTGGATGGTAGAGGTGTGGTTAAAGTGGATGGTTGGGTTGGATGAATGGGTGTCTTGGTTGGTACAAGCACATCATTAGGGCGATATAACATATTGCAGGTTTTGAAGGGGGGAGGATCAGCTTTTACGGTGTAGGACTTCCCCTCGTACTCAAATTTTATGCATCTATGTAAGGTGGAGGGAACACATCCCATAGCCCAGATCCAAGGGCGGCCCAACAACATATTGTATTGGAACTCTCCCTCAAGGACATAGAAGAGTTTGGGTAAAGTGCGTGGCCCTACACGAATTTTAAGGATCACGGTACCTAAGGTAGAAGTAATAGCATCATTGAATGACCGCAACATGATGGGGTTGGCACACATGTAACTAGAAGGGATATTCATTTGTTGGAAGGTTTTTGAAGAGATGATGTTTAGACTAGCACCCCTGTCAATCATAACATGACGCACCCGAATGTCCCGGACATAAGCTGGGATGAAAAGAGCAGGGTCAGGATCTTCAGCACCAAAGTCGATAATTTCGTCTTCGAAGAAACTGACAGCAGCGGCTTGCTGTACAGAGACAGAAGTGGTTGGGGAGATAGGTTGTTTGGTGAGCAAAGCAACGTGATTGGGTGTGAGAATGGAGGTAACATCCAAGGTTTCATTAGGTAAGACCTCTATCCCTTGAAGGATTTCAATGAGAGCTTGTTGATGAGATTCAGAAGTCTGAATGAGATCATACAGTGTCATTTTTATAGGTGATTGGTGAAGCTGTTTGATCATGGTACGGTGGGAAACTCCATCAGAGACGGGGTAGGCAGGTCCACGAATAACCACTTTAGGTGGTGGTGCGATCGGATGGTGGATGGAGAAAGAGAGGCCGCAGGTGTGCTTCCTTTAGCTTTCTCATTGTTTTTCTGCCCTCGAGTGGCAACACTAATCATGTTGATCTCGTGAACACGAGAGGAGGAGGATGGTAGGGATAAGCCATGGTCTTCGAGAGGTGGGGTTGTAATAATGATAGATCTTGGTGAGGTGGGGACAGGTGGTATAGGAGAGGGAATTGAAGCTAAAGGTCTCTCCCTTCGTAAGTTGTTTTTTTTAACCTTTCTGTCTGAAAGAGGTGACTGATGAAGTATAGCTTTCAACGCTTTGCATCCCTCTACATCATGTCCTGGTGTGCGGTGGTAAGCGCAGATTTTAGACTCATCATAACCTATAGGTCGAGGTTTAGATGGATCATAAGGTCTAAGTGGGGGTAGGGAAATGGTCGCATTCTCCACCAATATAGCAAGGATTTTGGCGTAAGACCCTTTGAGTGGGTCAAAGTTAGATGAAGATGAAGCTATTGACTAGGTAGTTTTTGGTAATGACGGGGTATGGTTGATTTGTATGGGTGGTGGTTTAGCCAAGGGATTTTGATAATGGGTTTTAATTAAATGTGGCTTCTTTGGCGTAGAAGCTATGCTTAGCTGGTTAGATGATGAGGCCACCAATGACGTGGTATCAAAAAAAAACCATGGAGCAATAGGAGTGATAAGAAACAAATCTTTTGATGATGGAATTTGTTTAGGGTTGATAGGCAGATAGGATATGCGGGATGATGGTGTTGATATACCCTTGGTTCTCTGTATGGGTGCAGAAGGTGTAGGTCATTTTAAAGAAAATGTAGGAGGTATGATATATTGATGCAAGGTGGAGGGATGAGGTCCCAATATGGAAGGTAGGTGTGATGATGATGGTTTTAGTTATGACTGAGGCATAGATTGAACTTGAGGAGAATAGGTTTGTCTCCTAGGTGGATGGACGACTTTATTTTTAGATAAATCTAGCCACTTAGGTGGGTGTGTTAGACTGGGTATTGGTGAGGTCTCAAGTGTAGGAGAAGATTTGGTTAGGCTAATAGAGGTGGATGAGGTATTTGGTAGGGATGAGGGGAGTTAAGATGAGGACATAGGAATTTTAAGCTTCTGTAAACACTTCGGGTATATGGTAGAGGTGTCTGGATCGGTCATCTGCATTTGAGTAGAATATGGGGTACTCAAACATTCCCATTGGACTCGTCTATCTTCTGAGGGATGACAATCCTCACGTGTAAATAGGAAATTTTGTATGGAAGAAATGTGGATCGTGATTTCGGTCCACTGTGGGTGTGATACAGGGGGTAAATGAGGCACTGTATCAATGGGCATTAAGAGGTCAACCGGTCACTGAAAAGATTTAGGAAATGAAGAAATAATAGGTAGGAGGGTGTGTTTGAGAGGATCCAACATGTTTAAAGAATGTGGTGATGTCAGTGCAAGAGGTTTCTCGTCTAAGGATGAAAAAAGAAGTGGCGAGCCTTCCTCTTGTATAGCAAGAATGGTAGAAGGAGACGTTTGGGAAATAGATAAGTTAGATAACATCCGCTCACAATCTTACAAGGATGTGGTGTAAGAAGTTTCATCAGTAAGAAGAGAACTCTGGGTGGTTAATATCTTTGAAGGGTAAAGGAACGGCAAGGATTTCTTTTTGTCTTGATAGTGAGGAAGGGGGTTCAGGTTCCTGCGTTAGTGAAGAAGTTTGATTCAGAATTTTTTCGATAGAGGCTTTTGGCTGGGAGTCGAAGACTATATGGATCTCATGAACACTCTCCTCAGCTAAGATATCTTGGTTTATGTTACTAGTATAAGAGTGATTCAGGAATGGTTTGTTGAAAATTTTCAAATTTCAGTTAGTATGAGCATTAGGATTATCGAGGGTTATATCCCCTGCATCAACCATTTCCTGCACTATGTTTTTCAACATCTTGTAGTTTTCGTGACTGTGTCCCTTCACGTGGTGGAAGTTACAGAAGTCATTTTATTTGTACCAAGAAGGTATGGCACGGGTGGAATCAAACCCAGATTGAGGTTTAATAGGAGGTAAGGTAATGGCTCCTGCTTTAAGAAATTTTGCGAATATCACACCATAAGTTTCTCCCAAGGGAGTGTATTTGATGGGCTCCACTTTATACTTATAGGTGGTTTTTGGCGGGGTATTAGATGGTGGTTGGGATTTGACCATCACCACATGCACAGCTCCTTTTGATTTCGAAGCCGTAGATGTGTGAGGATTGGTGGTGTTAGGTTTGTTGGTGGAATCTTGAGTTCAGAAATTGGGGTTTTTGTTGCGCAACCGCAATTTCTCTTCCTCTAAGGCTCGAATCTCTAGTTTTCGAGCCATAGTAAAGGCCTCATCAAATGTGCAGAAAGTTTGAATTTGGAGGGTAGGAGAGATGTGCTTAGCGCAGGCCCGCGTAAAAAGTTCAATAAGTTCGGCCTGAGGCAAGGCATATGTAAGTTGGTTGATAAGGCCCTGCCATCGTCCAACGAAATCTGTGATAGATTCGTCTTCAAATTGTCAGATGGCATAGACGTCGGTGATAGATACTTTCTTGGCAATGTTGATGGAGAAATGATCCAAGAAAGATTGGGCTAGTTAGTTAAAAGAGAAGATTAAGTGCTGGGTTAAAGCACTGTACCACTCCAAGGTGGGTCCTGATAAGGACATGGGAAATGTGCGGAGTAGTAAGGCATAGTCATGAACAATTAAATAGCAGGCATGCCTAAATGAGCGCAAGTGTTGTTGAGGATCCTCCTTATAAATTTTGGTAATTCCCATTGAGGAGGATATGAATGAAGGGGGACAGAAGAGTGGATAGGCTCCCGACAAACTTGCTCGTATGTCAGGGCGCTATGACTTCCTGAAACAGAAGCCTCCAGATTTTGCATTTTGTCCATCATTTGTTTGATCAAATCATTAATTGGATGAGATGATGGTGCGGTTGCGGTAAACAGAGGCAGATTGGGCCAAGGGCCACCACTAGACAATGGTGGGGTTAAATGTTGATAAGGTATGGAGGACGAATGTGTTGATGCGACCGAATAGGGATGTCCGATATAAGATGTTGAGGTCACCGGATACGTGTGTGGAAATGAAAAGGTGGGTGGAGCTTGAGAAAGAAAGCTCGTGTGGATAGGTGGCAGAGAGCAAGTCATGAAAGGAGCAGTCTGTAAGAGAGACGAGGTAGGAGCAGTCGGCGATAATGATATGTGGGGCCCAAGATTAACCAAAGGAAAGCCAATCTGTGTCATATGAACCCCTGAAGCCGCTGGATTGGGAGACGTGGCTAAGGATGCAGAAGACAAAGCGGAGTTATAAGCAGAGAAGGAGCTAAATGAGCAGCTATACTAATAGGCATGCCAAGAAGGAGTTGACCATCGGGTGTATGGTCAGGGGCATGAGACAAATAATATTGTACAGTGCTAGGATTAGCGTCCAAAATTTTTACAAATCCCTTATCTCCTATAGGGATTTTAGGAACCTCACTGGTGTCCGTAGGGTTTCCCATAGAATGTGAAGGGGGTGATTCAGGAAAAGGCACAGAGTAGGCATGTGAAACCATAGCGGCGGCTTTCTTTCGAGTGATAACAACCATGGAAAAGAGTACACAGTAGGGTTTCAATCTATCAGGAACAAAAACAGACTCAGAATGGTGAAATTGGTAGGTTGCTGGTTTATCAGGGACTGTCTTCTAACTGATATCGGTTAGACTGTAACTGACGTCGGTCAAATAACCAATGTCGGTATAATAGGACTGGTATAAGAAACTATAAGAAGCTACTGATTTGAGTTTTTAACAATACTTAGTACATCTATCAAACTATTATGAAGTGATCACTGTTAGTATAGGACAGAGAAACAAAGATAAAAACAAGCAAGATGTACACGTAAATCCAGAGACTAACCCTAGGATTAGTTTTAATTATTGTGGGCTTATGCCTTTAAACACAGAATGATGTCAATCCTAAGCAAAAGACTTAGGGGAAATGTCAAGTTTGTTTTGGCTTATAAGGTTACCTCAATCGGGTGGAGGAATACCGTGGAAAAGGAGGGATGTTTTGAGCTGTTGTGTTAATTATGAAGTGATTTGGTATGTGTTGTGTAGTGAAAGTAAGATTAATTTCCTGTCAATACCATGAAAATCACCCCCATGTGTACGACCTGTTACTTAATCTACGTTCACTAGAATTGAAAACAAAAAGCAAGAATGTAATGCACGTGTTTTAAACCCAAATCGAAAATGATATTCGATGAAGCAAAGAAGATGACTTTCACTAATGCAAAGCTGGGAAAGCAAGACAAATTATTTTACCAAATATAAGAAAATATCATGTGAAATTTTTAGGAGAAGAAAAAAGAAAGTATGCTCCTTATATGAAAGCAAGCAAGAAAGAAAGAAACCCGAAATGGGTCCCACCGGGCGTGCCAAAATGTTTCGCACATAAATGTTTTAGCTTTTAGAATAGAGTTGCTTCTATCCTTTCATTCCTTTGAGAAACAGATAAGGGTTAGGGCTAGGAGGAATACCTATTGAATGTTGAGAGGGTGTGCGCGTACCGTAGAGAAAGATCAGATCAACTGCAAAGAACTCCTTTTTGTCTTGGAAGGACTACCTTAAAGTAAGAATACAAGACCACTAGATTTTACTTAGACAATAAATGAGGGAGCTGCCTTAGGCCTAGGAAATATAAAACTTCCTTTCGAAGGTGGTCAGTTCCCCTGCTAATATGAATTAACACAAATTATTGTAAAATCACAATTTAATTGCCTCATTGAAACAAGTAGAGGAAAGGTGGGTTTTGGTTTTGAATCACGGTGACCGACGGCGGTCAGTGTCACCGGTACCAGTTGATGATAACTGATATCGGTAGGGGTAGTGATTTAAGGGGTTGGGTGAAGGTTGGCTATAAGATGGCTATATGATAGCTATGGTGTTTATAAGGCTGATAAAATGACTTGGGATAGGTAATGAGGTGATGGAGAAGACTCAGAGAGTATGGGGGCTATTCTTGGGGCAAAGTAGGGGTAGAGGAATGTAAGTTAGGTGGAGAGTGTTACCGGGTAGTGGATCTGAGGGTAGACTTGTAATTACTGTGATTCAGAAATCCAAGAAATATTGTTAAAAGAACGTATAAGACTTACTAGTTCCTGATTGAAAATGCAGGTTCTGGGACTGTGATGACAAAGACAGGGCTCAAGTAGGATGATCTGACAATCCAAGATGAGCTATCTCCTCTCCTGATGCTCGGTTGAGTGTCACAGGACTCTGGTTATTTAGTTGTAGTCTTGGGCTTGATGTCCTTCTCTGCGAACATCTCTCCTTCCTTCACTTATCTCTGCTCAGCCAAGTCAATTCCGGATCTTTTCAATGACTTCTCCTTTCGATCAAATGAAAATCCAACCCCTTGTTTTTGGTTGGGAGTGGTCATTTACAGGGAACCGATGGCGGTTACGTAATCGACGACGGTCGAGTAGGAACCGGTATCGATCAGGTCAAAGTAGGCTATTTTTAGTAAAATAGCCAACTTTCCCTCCTTCTCTCCCGAGGGATTAGTTGCGGGCTTGGTCAAGTCATTATGAGGTTGGTTTTAGGTGCGGGTGAGGAGTCATTAGTCATGGGTGTGGATGTAGACCAAGTTATAGGTCTTAATTAGGTTAGTTTAGGGTTAGGACTAGGTCATTATGAGGTGGCGAAATGAGGTGGCAGGTATGGTGATGTGGATTTATTAATTATAGGGTAATTAATAAATAATTGTGTAAGGTTTAGGTGATGAGGTTAGGTTGCGAAATGAGATGCGGGGCATAGGGGGTCGTAAGACACAAATTTGGTGTCTACACCATAGTCGATCCCAACTTGGTAAGGTGTCTCGTCCATTGATGACTTGAACAAAGACATCCCACTGCTTAGTAAACCCATTTAGGGCTATTCTCACTAGCTCGTCATCACTTGGTTTGTCTCCAACAACTGCCAATTCATCCTTGACAAGTCTAAGTCTGGTGAGGTAACTTGTGACGTCTTCTCCCTTATTCATCTGGGTATTCCTCAACTTTTCTCTGAGAATCAGCTTCCGATTAGTGGTAGCATTCTGGTACAGATTCATAATGACATCCCACATCGTCTTCACTGTATCTAACTCTGAAATATGCAGAACAATATGATCCTTTACACCGTCAAGAATCAACCTCCTCACCTTGGCATCTTCCTTCTTATATGCTAAGAGTTGTGTTGCATCTGTAGGTACAGGTAAAATAGTGGTCACATATTCCTTGATACCATTCTCTTCCAGCAATAGAGAAATTCTGGCTTTCCAGACACCAAAATTCGAGGCTCCATCCAATCTGTCCTGACTCTTAAACCTGTTGAGGCCATCTTAAAGGAAAATAATAATAATAATTTTGAAGAGGTTAAACTGGGTTTTATAAACCCTCACTTTCTTTCACCTAGGGTAAATCTCTTCTACCCGAACTTAGCTCTGATACCATGTGAAAAATCTATTACAGTTACTGATTATTAACCTCCTATCTTGTAAGATTATTTGATCAACAAATATTGGAAAATAACACAACTGTAACTTCACAAATACAAACACATAAGAAATACCCAACAAGGTGAACACAATATTTTCGGACAATTGTCCCTGGAAAAACCCCGTAGGGAAAACCAGTACTACAGATGAGAAATATATTAAACTTCAGCAAATCAAGAGATACAAATACTGCTTGCCTCTTACTGGCAGAGCTCTGACAATCTCCTAATCCTCCTGCTGATATTCCTCCACTGCTATCTCCAACGCTATCACTGCACCCTTGCTAACACTGCAAGACTACTTACTAACACTGCAAGTTTCTCTAAAAACTTCCTTGTTACAAATGACCCCAATGACCCCCTTATATACTACTCTCATTGAAAATCAACGGCCGAGATTAATACAAATGAATGGTTGAGATTAAGACAACTCAATAACCATAACAACCTTGGTTATGAGGTGTCACCTAAAAGAAGTCAATATTAGATAACAATTGTTCTTATCCTAACAATATTTGTTTGACAAAAACAACTATTTCTCTAAATTCTAGGCTGTCCAAACTACCCATAACAAATGGATGAGGACAAATAGCTGTCCAAGCTACTAACTACTAAGATTAACAACATAATAATAGACACTAGGATCAATAGTTTCATAATTTTAAAATCGTGATAAAATAAAAGATCATGCTCTAGTTTAGCAGTCACTAGGTTCCCACCATTACTACTAGTCATTATAAACACTATATGTACAACTTTGGGTCACTACTATGTTTTCATTTATTATTATTGTAACATATTTTTTTGTTGTCCCTGGTGGATCCAAGTACTACACTGCAAAACCTCAAGAAGGATCATGACTTATGTAGTACTCACAAGATGTAATGTTTGTAACATATAATTCACATATGTTTGTACGAGAGAAAATGCTTACCGACCACTAAGCTCTTAAACATATTGAATGGAATGACCTAATAACTGCTAGGATCAACTGTTTCTTATTTTAACACTATGTGCATGGTTTTTGAACGATAGTGTTATCCATTTATTTTAATTGTACAATATTCTCTAGGATATACGTGGCAGAGAGAAAATCCTACATTACATACCCTTGAAATGGATCGAGACATATTATGTGTTTACCATAGGCTAAAATTTTTCTTATTTTTGAAAATAGCCATAAAATAGAAAATCATGGTATAGCTTAGTGGCCGCTACGCTCCTACCTTTACCTATTCTCATTATAAACAATATCTTTACAGTTTTGGATCACTAGCCTTAGTATGTAGTTCCCATAAGATACATGGTTTTCAACTCATATTTCACATCATTTCCTATCAAATAAAATGCTTAGCAACTGCTAAGCTCCTTTACTTATTGACATAAATGACATATCATACCATAGGCTCAAAAGTTTCTTATTTTGAAAATAGCCATAAAATAACAAATCATGGTATAACTTAGCGACCGATAGGCTCCTACCTTTACCTCTTCTCATTATAAACATTATATTTATAGTTTTGGATTGATAGCCTTAGTATGTAGTTCCCATAAGATACATGGTTTTCAACTCATATTTCACATCATTTCCTATCAAATAAAATGCTTAGCAAAAACTAAGCTCCTTTACTTATCGACATAAATGACATATCATACCCTAGGCTCAAAAGTTTCTTATTTTGAAAATAGCCATAAAATAACAAATCATGGTATAACTTAGTGGTTGCTAGGCTCCTACCTTTACCTCTTCTCATTATAAACACCATATGTACAATTTTGGATCGCTAGCCTTAGTATGTAGTTCCCATGAGATACATGAATTTCAAATCATACTTCACATCGTTTCCTATCAAAGAATATGCTTCGCGACAACTAAGCTCCTTTACTTATTGACAAAAACGACATATCAGACCCTAGGCTCAAAATTTTCTTATTTTGAAAATAGCCATAAAATAACAAATCATGGTATAACTTAGCAGCCACTAGGCTCCTACCTTTACCTCTTCTCATTATAAACATTATATTTATAGTTTTGGATTGCTAGACTTACTATGTAGTTCCCATAAGATACATGGTTTTCAACTCATATTTTACATCGTTTCCTATCAAAGAAAATGCTTAGCGACAACTAAGCTCCTTTACTTATTGACATAAATGACATATCAAACCCTAGGCTCAAAAATTTATTATTTTGAAAATAGCCATAAAATAACAAATCATGGTATAACTTAGTGGCCGCTAGGCTCCTACCTTGACCTCTTCTCATTATAAACACTATATGTACAGTTTTGGATCACTAGCCTTAGTATGTAGTTCCCATGAGATACATGAATTTCAACTCATACTTCACATAGTTTCCTATCAAAGAATATGCTTCGTGACAACTAAGCTCCTTGTTATGTTTGTGGAGCCTGTTTTCATGTTAGAGTGTGGTACACCTTCTATGTGTTACACTCGGGTATTTTTACGCCGGTCTTGCTCGCCGGTGAGCAGGTCAGGGGGTTTGGGGGCAAAGCCCCCGAAGCAAATTTTCATGGGTGGTTTATTAACCCATGGGTAATGGGTAACCGTTATGGGCTGTTTTGGGACGCATAGTTTTTCGGTACCCATTGTTTTGATACCCATGGTTTTTTGCCCACGGTTTTGGTACCCAAGGTTTTGTATCAAACTGCTTAAGCAATTGTCCTACCTTTACCTCTTCTCATTATAAAAACTATCTATACAATTTTGGATCGCTAGCCTTAGTATGTAGTTCCCATGAGATACATGGTTTTCAACTCATATTTCACATCATTTCCTATCAAATAAAATTCTTACTGATAGCTAAGATCATTTACTTATTGACATAAATGACATATCAGACCCTAGGCTCAAAATTTTTTTATTTTACAAAAATCTATAAAATAAAAAATCATGGTTTAACTTAGTGGTCGCTAGGCTCCTACCTTTACCTCTTCTAAATATAAACACTATATTTATAGTTTTAGATATCTAACATTAGTATGTAGTTACCATAAGATACATGGTTTTCAACACATATTTCACATCGTTTCCTAGCAAAGAAAATGTTTACCGCCCGCTATGCTCCTTTACTTATTGACATAAATGACATATCCGACCGTAGGCTCAAAAGTTTCTTATTTTTATAATAGTCATAAAATAACAAATTCATGATATAGCTTAGTGCCCACTTGGCTTCTACCTTTACCTTTTCTCATTATAAACACTATCTGTAAAATTTTGGATTGCTAGCCTTAATATGTAGTTCCCATAAGATATATGGTTTTCAACACATATTTCACATCGTTTCGTAACAAAGAAAATGATTAGCACCTATTAATTTCCTTTTACTTATTGACAAAAACGACATATTAGACCCTAGATTCAAACTTTTCTTGTTTTTAAATAGCCATACAATAACAAATCATGGTATAGCTTAGCAGCTGTTAGGCTCCTACCTTTACATCTTCTCATTATAAACACTATCTGTGCAGTATGGGATCGTTAGCCTTATTATGTATCCCAAATAGCTTGTTCAAACTTGCGATGCATGACACATTTTAATTACAGAATCAATCTAAATTAGAAAACACTATATCTAACACTCTAGAAATTGATTTTGATAAAAAATTGAAGCTTAAAAGTCTTTATATTATTATATGAAACTTTAAAAACTATGTTTAGGATTTATTTCTTATGTTTTTTTACAATATATATTTTTACCATGTTTATTTTTAATATATGTTATATAATATACTTCTTATTATGTTTATATTATTATAGGCTATAAGAAAATGACAAATCACATTGTTTTTAATTCATGTTTAGTTTTAATTTTTAAACCATGGAAAAACTAAAAAAAATGAAATTCAAATTCCCCTCACATTTTTGGATATTTGATATTTCAATATCCCACCCTTTTGCTTTAAGAGGGGGAAAGTGAAAATTTAAAAATTTTCGTATCCCGCTCTTTTTCTATTTTTGAAATTTATTTCGTGGAATGTGCTAAATAAATTATTAAATACCTCAGAGAAATGTTGATTAGGGTTTTTGATTTCTTTGGTCACGTAGAAAAGCATGTCTTCAAAATAAAAAAATATGCACATGCCATAGATTGTAGGGATCAAGTGTTTGAATCCCAGTTGATTTTTTGGCATGTGATTATAATCTTGTTTGTAGAGAAGGAACATAAAATATGTACACAGAAAGGATGTACATAAAGGACGCACATGAAGGAGGAAATCAACATAGGTTGCGAATAGAATCACACAGATTGTTTGATTGAGGTAGCAGATGGAGGTTTCACTGACAACATAAAACATAAAAATAATCCTAGATATTACTAAATCAGGTATTTATAGTAAAGGTGTACCTTTTTTTATCGTGGGATCTATTATTTTCTCTGTAGTCAACTAATTCTTGTTTTTTACATGACATTCCAATCATGATCTGCACTAACCCTGCTTTGTCCTACTGAATCATGCTCTGCGTAGTCAAGCACTTGCTTTCTAGTTGATTTTGATCTCCATGCCAAACTACTATTGTTCTTCATGTGGAATCACAATTTTTTTGTGCGCATTAACGAAATTAAAATTTAATCCCTTTTCTACTCTAGTATTTATCTTTGTTTAACGCTTTCCCATTTCCACCATTCTATGTCTCTCTTTGGGTATTTTCATTTTGAATTTTTTGTTCTCGTTCCTGAGATTTTTTGTAAGGATAATGATGGCTTGTGGCACAACTCACTTTTTTTAAAATTTAATTTATTTTGGTTAGGAGAACCAAAATAGTTTAATGTTGTTTATTAAGATGATGCAAAGAAATGTCGCTAATTAATTCATATTACATTTTTTACATGGTTGATTTGCTTAGACATTTTAGGAAAATATATGAGGTTAAAAATTACTTTAAAAATATAAAACCATATTAAGAATTCAATTATATGATAATTATTTCCAATTATATGCATGTTTCCATGTAGAATTAACCAAATGTAATGTCTTCATCAATTTTATGTTATGTACATTAGAAGTTTAACACATTATATATGCGTTAATATTATTAAATATAATTTTAATCACTATGTATTTAATAATTAATATATTCTTACTTTTGCGCAACCACTAATCTATGCCAAAAATTCACATATCTTTGAGGCAGTCCACGATATAATTCTTTGTTTCGACAACCTATTTACTAAACCTGAATTTTATTTCAAATTACATACATGATTCTACACATATATTTATATATCCATTATATAAATTCCATATTTATTTGTTATCGTTTATATCTTTTCAATATGATTTCTCTTATATGAATAAACTCTACCATGGGAAAATTTGTCTACCCTAGCGTCCACTAGGCTATAATTATTATTTGAAAAAAACATATCGTTTACCTTGGCCCCTCGTGGATCAGTTATTTTTTATATAGGAAACACAATGTTTTTGGTCCTAGCGATCACTTTTGTTCTTTGTCTACTATTATATTCACAAATATTAAAAATTTAGATTTATAAAACAAATTCATTATGAACATGATATATTTACCTTTAAGAATAGATTAGCGGTCGTTAGGATGCAACGAGTAGATGACGTCGTATGTAAAAACTTGTTTTATAACTTCTTAGTTGTAATTATGAGTTTATATAATTTTCATAAATGTAAAATAATTCTACCAAAATATCATAAGAAATAGAGAAATCTATACGTATACCTGTATAACACATTAAATATATGATTTTACAAGTATATTTATGTATCCATTATATAAACGTATAGATTTATTTGTTATTGTTTATAGCTTTTCAATATGATTTCTCCTGTATGAATACATTCTACATGAAAAAAGTTGTGTACACTAGCACCCGCTAGGCTATAATTCTTATTTAGAGAAACCATTTATTTACCTTTTGCAGCCTCACATAGCAAGTTTTTTTATATAGGCAACACATTGTTATTTGGTGCTAGCAATCACTTTTGTTGTTTGTCTCCTGTTATATATGCAAAGATTAAGAATTTAGATTTATAACATAGCTTCATTATGAACATGATATATTTACCTTTAGGAATAGCTTAGCTAGCCAACTAGGGTGCAACAAACTTGTATCTAATCACGTCATATTTAAAAACTTCATTAGAGAAATATAACTTCTAGGTCATTAGTCCAAGTTTATTTTCTTGTCATAAATGTAAAAATATTCTATCAAAATCTCATAAGAAATAGATAAATCTATATGTATACCTCGCAAAGAATGTATTTAGGCACATAAAATACATGATTATAAAAGTATATTTATTTATCCATTATATAATTTACTCCATATTTATTTGTTATCACTTACAAGATTTTCAATATGATTTCTCCTGTATGAATACACTCTACATGAAAAAAATATGATTTCTCCTATATGTACACTAGCGCCCACTAGGAAATAATTCTTATTCAGAGAAAACATTCATTTACCTTTGGCAGCCTCACGGAGCAGGCTTTTTTATATAGGAAACACACTGTTATTTGGTGTTAGCGATCACTTTTGTTGTTTGTCTCCTGTTATATACCTAAATATTAACAATTTATATTTATAAGAACAACTTCATTATGAACATGATATATTTACCTTTAAGAATAGCTTAGTGGCCGCTAGGGTACAATGAGTAGATCACATTATATTTAAAAACTTGTTATATAACTTCTATGGTCACTAGTCCAAGTCTATACGTATACCTGTATATCACATAAAATACATGATTCTACATGTATATTTATGTATCCATTATATAAATTCTAGATTTATTTTTTACCATTTATATAAACTCCTGTATGAATACACTCTACATGAAAAATGTTGCCTACTCTAGTGACCACTAGGCTATAATTCTTATTTGGAGGCAGTCTTCATTTACCTTGGCGGACTCATGAGATAAGTGGATTTTGCTATAGGAAAACACACATTTTTTTGGGTCAAGTGATCACTTTGTTATTTGTCTCATGTTAAATACACAAAGATTAACAATTAAATTCATAACACAACTTCATTATAAAAATAATATATTTACTTTTAAGAATAGCTTAGTGGCCTCTAGGATTCATCGAGTATATTACATGTCATATCTAAAATTTATTTGTAAATATTCGCAATGGTCTCTTGTCCAATAGGTTAGCCCAAGACATAATATTAAGACCTTATGATCGGTTGGATTAAACAAATTAAATTAAAATATTTTGAGCTAAGTGGGTGCTAAGTACTTCCACAATATAATATTTGAGCTTAGTGGGCGCTATAATTTATCAAGTTACTGAATGATATTTTGAGCTTAGCGTCCACTAGCTTATGACACAACATAATATTTAGATCTTAGCAGTCTCTAGGTTTCAGTAAAAGAAAGTAAGATATTATAAGCTTAGTGGCTCGGTAGGTTACACCAAAACATAATAATACGATTTTAGTGAATATTGGGATTTAACAAATTAAATCAACATAGTTTGAGCTTAGCGGTCACTAGGTATTTAAAGCAATATATTATTTTGATAGAAAGAGTCACTAGTATTTAACAAACTAAAGAAAGACATATTGAGTTTAGTTTCTGCTAGGTTTTGTTTCAACAAAACTTCAACAAATGATAGTGTAATCTTCAAAGATGCAAACAAGATATGTATAAATTAGTTGAATTTATTGTATGATTCTTAAGATTTTGAATTAAGATATTTCGAAATAGCATCCCACTAGGTTATGCTACCACATAATCATTGGATATTAGCGGTGGTTAGGATTTAATAAACTAAATTAAGGTATTATGAGCTTAGCGAGCAGCTAGGTTATGCCACAACATATTATTTGGGTATTCCATTCACTATGGTTTAATAACTTCAATTACAATAATAATATTTACAATATTTAGTGGCTGGTGGGTTATGCCAAAACATAATATTTGGATCTTAGTGGTCACTGCGATTTCAAAAATTAAATCAACATAGTTTGAGCTTAGCAGCCCCTAGGTATTTAAACAATATATTATTTTGACCTAAAGAGTCACTAGCATTTAACAAACTAAAGAAAGACATATTGAGTTTAGTTTTCACTAGGTTTTATGTTGCAACATAACCAAAAAAATGATATTGTACTCTTCGAAGTTGCTAGGGTTTAACAAATTAAGGTAATATTTGGATCTTAGCGGTCTATAGGTTTCAACAAAAGAAAGTTAGATATTACAAGATTAGTGGCCGGTAGGTTATGCGCCAAAACATAATATTTGAATCTTAGTGGTCACTGAGATTTCACAAATTAAATCAACATAGTTTGAGCTTAGTGGGCACATGCTAGGTATTTAAAGAATATATTATTTCAACCTAAAGAGTCACTAGCATTTAACAAAATAAAGAAAGACATAATGAGTTTAGTTTCCACTAGTATATCAAGATACTGAATGATATTTTAAACTTAACATCAACTGGCTTATGACACAACATAATATTTGGATCTTAGTGGTCACTAGGTTTCAACAAAAGAAAGTAATATTTGGATCTTAGTGAATACTAGGATTTAACAAATTATATCAACATAGTTTCTATCTTAGTGGTCACATTAGGTATTTAAACAATATAATATTTCAAGTTAAAAAAGTAACTACTATTTAACTAAGTAAAGAAAGACATATTGAGTTTAGTTTCGATCTAGTATATCAAGTTACTGAATGATATTTTGAACTTAGCATCTACTAGATTGAGTTTAGTTTCCGCTAGGTTATGTATCAAAAATAAGATATGTATCATAAAGAACATATATAAAAATTAGTTGAATTCATTCTATGATTTTAAGATTTTAAACTAAGATATTTCGATGATAAGTCTTCAAAAAATAGTACATGAGGAACCATTCCATGATAATTCTTCCAGTAGTCGGACTCCCATGATGATTACAAACAACTTATTGTACATAACTAAATATATGCCAAAATGAATGGGGAAGAGTCTGTAATTAGCTTTACTTCACCCAAAAATACTTCCTATATCTATACACTTTTCTATACAGACAACCATTCCAGACCTTAATAAAAAACTAAAGAAAAATGCATCTAGGAAAGATTAGGCCTTTTTGGCCTCTCAGCTCCACCTCATCAATGATCTCGACATATGATTCCCCTTTACTTTGATCAAAGGAGCAGGAAGAATCGACACAACATTTTGACATTTTCACTTTAGCACCAGAAGGGAGTTATATACCCTGATTTCCCACAACCACCTCCAGACCACATGCAATCACCTGCATCCCCCATGTTAAGGCATGGACATGATACTGAAGGCTGACTAGAATGTTATTCTAACTTCTCATGCTCCTTATGCAAGATAAACTACCCCCCCGAAGAGTTGGACAATATGTTTTCTGCACTCAACCCTTGCACCATGTCAAAAACATTCCTCCACCCTTTTGGAATGGTTTGGGTCAAGCATATCAGATTATGCGCATGCTCTCACAAATATCAACGTCCTCTTCTTCTTTGAAGTGATCCATGACTGACCAGACCTTCTCAAGCCAATTCTACATAGTTATGTTATGGATTTTCCAGTCCATCTAAGAAGTAAATGATTCCCCAACATCCTTTCCTATGTCATAGCTCTTCCACCTCTTTTCCATGAAGGATCACACTCCATGCTACCCAAGAAATCACCAACACCCCTGTCACCATCATAGAGAGACACAAAGAAAAATGACCAAAAATGAAAAGAGGATAGGGGTAGTGAAATGTCTAGCTGGCCCAGATATATAAAGCCACCAATGTGAAACAACACATGAATGGAGGTAAGTTTGAGGGTACCAAAGATCATTGATTAGATATCCTAATCATAAATATCATGCTTCCCATTAAAAATCTTAAATATCCCATGATGTCATCTTACATCTCACGTGTGTATAACCATTAATCAATCCCCGTCTATCACACGAATGCAATCTATCAATGTCATAAATTCCCATTAAATTCAAACACATGCCATATCCTCTTGTCACTCACCAAAAAAGGTTATGCCTCAAAATAACCTAACAATTTTTATTAAAATCTTATAAGTCGCTATGTTTTGAAAAATTAAAGTAAGTTATTTTGAGCTTATCGACCTCTGAGTTAATCAACCACATTAACTTTGGAGAAGATAATAGGATCATTGAAGCATGAAAACAAGTGAGAAAGAAGTTATTAGTGCTGAAATTGTGTTTTGTAGAAGAAAGGAGTGTTGAGACAGATAAAACAAGTAATTGGGAGGAAGTGTGAGATATTATCTACTTCTCTTTCATACTTATTGTACATTCTATACTTATTATTTTGAATTGGCCAATAAAAGTGGGAAGAAAGAGTAATTTCCTTTCCCGACTGGTTTTTCCTCCTCTCGAGGTTTCCAGGATAAAAATTGTTGGTGTTCATGAGTTTATATTCTCTCCTTTCCTGCAATTGTGGATTCTAAGCATAAGAAAAATTCATTCACTAGCTGTATCTATCATTTTCTAATAGAAAGTGGAAAAACAATCTTAATTTGTGATTCTGTGGATAATTCTAAAGTTGAAGAGTTTACAGATCATTTTGGTATCAGAGCTAACAACTATCCAGGACTGTGGTATTCATTCTTGGATTTATATGACAATGACGAGATCTAAAGGTGAAGAGGCTTTACCTTGCGATCAAGAAATTTCTACAAAGAAGTGGAAACAGAGAATTTGGGAACAAATGGAGGAAGATAACTTGATCTGTAGAATCGAGACATTGGAGACCATGTTGGATAGGATGTTTAGAAGGTAAGAAGAACTTGCATATTTACAGAAGACAACTTCTGTCAAGCAAGACTCCATGGACTCAGTGGTTTGAGGCTTAGCTGAAAATTTTGGCATAGGGAAGAGCCACCATGAGGAAGATTATGGGGAATAACATGAAGAAGATACTTTAAACACATGAGAAAATGTAAAATATGACCATACTCCTTTTAAAGTTAAGACGAAAGTTGAGATTAAAAGCTTTGAAGGACAACTAGATGCAGAGTTGCTTGATAAATGGTTAAAATAGTTATAATTCTACTTTAGCATTCACAATGTCACTGAAGCAAAAAGGATCACCTTTTCACATCTCAAAATGGAGGGACATGCTCTAGTTTGGTGGGAAACCTATCTAACCACTTGTGAAAAGAAGAAGCTTCCTATTGTGAAATCTTGGCAAGAATTTAAAGAATTACTTAGAGATAACTTCTATCCTATTGGCCACAAGACTGACCAAATGATTAAATGGTAGTATTTTAGACAAGGCAGTGGTCAAAGTGTGTAGGACTATACTACAGAGTTTTGAAGGTAGGTTATGTTGCTAAACATGGACTTGGAGGATGAGGATATTCTGACTAAGTACTTGGGAGGACTTCACACTCACCTTTGAAGAAAATTCATCTCCACAAAGCCCAAAGATCTCAACGAGGTGTGTGTGTAGACATACTACATAGATGATGAAAAGAAGTAAAGAGAAGTAGAGCCAAGGGAAAAGCAATCAAAAAATCAACAGAAAAAAGAGAGTGGGAAAATAAGTAACAAGGGTAAGTGGCAAGGGAAAGGTAAATAAGATGCCACTACTTTAAATACTTGTAAAGATCCCAAGAATTTTTGCAAGAACTATGATATCAATGGTCATACTGACGCCACATGTTGGAAGTTGCATCCAGAGTTACATCCAAAGAACCAAAATAAGGACTCAAATATGTCCATGACATGTGTAAAAATAGAAGGGGAGGTGGAAATCAAAGATGAATTTGATGTAGATGAAAGACTTGGATGCACGGCTACCAACATGGACAACCAGGAAGAGGAGATGAGTAGACTATTCCAGATCAAAATCCAGATCAAGAGAACTAAGGTAAATGCTTTGGTTGATACTGGTTCTCAGTCTAACTTGATTTCTGAAGTAGTTGTAAAGAAGGTTGGTATTGGGATTACGAGCATCCACACCCTTATCCTTTGGGTTGGGTGAAGAAGGGTGTTGAAATTCAGGTAATAAGAAGATGTAAGGTCAATTTTGGGATAAACTCCCAGTATATTAATGTTTTGGAAGCTGAAGTTATTCCACTTGATGTTTTTGATGTTGTATTCAGGAGTCCTTACTTGTATATTAGGGATGCTATGTTTATGATAAGGGAAAACTGGGACAGATGGGTCAAGTATGGGATCAACTACAACATCCGATCACACCAAAGTAAGACATGAGTTACTATGGTGAGTGCTAACCAAGCAAAACAACTTATTCAGGAAAATCATAATCAGTTTTGTTTAATTTTGTTAAAGGATAAACAAGATGGGGTAGAATTTTCAAAGATTTTTAACCAAGGAAAGCATGATTTAGATAGTATTATTCAGTATTTTCAGGAAGTATTTCAAGTTGTCAGTGGGTTACCACCAAAACAAGATGTAGAGCATGAGATTCAACTATTGACAGAGTCCCCTCTACTGAACAACGGGTTGTATAGGCAATCCTTTCTTGAGAGTAATGAAGTAAAGAAACAACTCCAGGAACTACTAGACCAAGGGGTGATACGTCTGAGCACCTAACCATGTGGTTCACCTATTGTGATGGTGCCAAAGAAGGATGGTTCTCTGAGAATGTGCATCGACTACCACGCTTCGAAAAAGATCACTATAAAGAAAAAATATCCACTTACCCGCATCGATGATCTCTTGGACCAGCTTCAGCATGCCAAATTCTTCATGAAGTTAGATCTCAAGTCAGGTTATCACCAAGTCAGAGTGAAGGAGGATATATGGAAGACTACCTTCAAGACACAATAGGATTTGTATGAATGGTTAGTACTTCCTTTTGGGTTATGCAATGCACTGCTACATTTATGAGATTGATGAATGATGTATTACGGGATTTCATTGATTCATGTGTCATTATATATCTAGACGATATTTTGATTTTTAGTGCCACATGGGAAGAACATATAACTCGTTTAGAACAAGTCTTGCAAGTTCTCAAGGAGAAACAACTTCTTTGTAATATCAAGAAATGTGAATTTTCCAAATAGTCACTTGTATGTATTGGGCATGTGGTTGGAAGAGGAGAGCTATGAGTGGATCCAAAGAAAGTGGAAGCCATCACTAATTGGCCAACACCAATAGGAGCCACAAAGACTAGGAGTTTTGTGGGAGCAATATACTACATGCAGAAGTTTATTCTGGGATTCTCCGCGATTGTAGAACCTCTATACACAGTGGCCGAAAAGAGTAATAGTTTTGACTGGGGTAAGGAACAAGAAAAATCCTTTTAGTTATTGAAATATAATATTATTCATACTCCAGTACTTTCTCTTCCTAGTTTGCAGCAACCTTTTGAAGTAGAGACAGATGTCAGTGATTACACTATGGGCGCAGTGTTGCTTCAAGGAGGTAAACCTGTATGCTATCATTCTAAAACTTTCACTTCAGCAGTTAAATGCTATTCAATATATGATAAGGAAATGTATGCACTAGTTCAGGAAATTAAAAAATGGAAGAATTATTTGTTGGGTAAAGAAACTATTGTGCACACTAACCAAAAACCTCTCCAGTATTTGCAAGCATAGTCTAAATTGTAGTAGGAAAGGCACTACAAATGGATGGGGTTCCTTCAACAGTTCCATCTGGTGATCAAATATAAGAAGGGCATTAAAAACTTGGTGGAAGACATGTTATCTAGGCCACCCACACAAGATAAGTTCTCCTATTTGGCAACTATCTCTCAGATTGATCCCTTCATGAAGGAAGCTTACGAAGAGGCATATGCCCAAGACAGAGACTTGGGGGTGACATTTCAGTACTTGCAATCCCAAGGGAATGAAAGGACAGGGATTAAAGATTGTTATCTCAAGGACAGGATGCTCTACCGATGGGGGAAGATTTGCGTGCCTAAAGAAGAAAGAATTCTATTGATGAGGGAAGCACATACCTCAAAAGTAGCAAACCATTTCAGTGTTGGTAAGACCCTAGCCCACTTGCAAAGTTGCATGTATTGGCCCAATATGCAAGAAGAAGAATCAAAATTTATATGTGGATATAAAATTTGTTGTACTAGTAAGCCTAAGACTAGGAAGGAGGGTTTGTATATGCCTTTTCCAGTACCTACTCGTCCCTGGGAGGACATTTCTATGGATTTTGTAGGAGAATTACCTATGTCCAAACATGGCCATGACTATCTCTATGTTGTTGTTGATAGATTCAATAAGATGTGTATTCTTATGGCATGTAGAAAGATGATAAAAGCACATGAGGCAACATATATTTTCTTTGCTAATGTATGGGTGTATTTTGGTTTGCCAAAGTCTATTGTTTTTGACAGGGATTCCAGGTTCTTGGGGAAGTTTTGGACTTCTTTGTGGGATAGGATGGATACCAGGTTACAGAGGAGCACAAATTTCCATCCATAAACAGATGGACAGACAGAGGTGGTGAACAAAAATTTGGTACAGTTGATCAAAGGGTATAATAGCAAATACCCAAGGACTTGGGTTGAGTCCTTAACCTACATTCAACATTCCTATAACCAAGCAATACACACATCCACTATGAAGTCACTGTTTGAAGCATGCTTGGGATATCTACCTACAAATCCATTGGACATAGCAGTTGGGAAGCAAGATGAGGATGAGACACGAGACACAGAGGTGACTAGCGAAAACAAATTCATTGAGAGGATCCAACAAATCCATCTCAAAGTTAAAGAACAACTAGGGAAATCTCAAGCCAAGTACAAAGTTGGGCACGATCAGCATAGGAGGGAACATAATCTTCATGTTGGAGATAGATTTTGGCTTTACTTGACCAAGGAGAGACTACAAGGTCAAGAACGAAAGCTCAAGCCACTACGATATGGGCCCTTCACCATATTGGAGAAGGTTGGAGAAAATGCCTTTCGACTTGATTTACCATCATTTATGAGGATGTAATTTGCAGTAAACTATGAGAACTTGCACCTATATGATCCATCAATGCTAGATGAAGATGAAGGACTATACTTGCTACCTTCCATTGAAGATTGCATCTTGGACTCACGAGGTGAATTGGAGGAGGATGTAGTGCTGCAGCAGAAGGTCAGAGAGACTAGGATAGGTCTACATGAGTCTTGGAAGATTGGACTGAAAGGAAAGACACCAAGGAAGGCTTAGTGATACTCAAAGGAGCAAGTGAGGGAATTATTTCCTCATCTACTCCCCCACTAAGATTTTGTGGCACCAAAAGCCTCCTAAATAGGGGAGGTGTGATCCATAGGGATCTAAAATGACTCTACTTCATCAGATCATTCAACACGAAGAAGGAAAATAAATAAACATAGGTTATGTCTTTATAGTAACAGGACTTCCGCTCTATGCAGAGCATCAGTTACAAAACCACCACCCAACCAGGGCAATGGTCTTGAGACTGTCGATCTATATTGGGTACTGGTCTTGGCTCTTTCAGACAGAAAATAAAAATATGAAACAAAAAACCTCAGAGTTTGAAAGGTTGTTCATGCCTCTTCTCCTCCATGACCTTTCCCATTCTCCAGTGCACAGGAGGACATGCGAAAGGCTATAAATACATGTTTTTAGAAGAGAATAGGATCATCGAAGCATGAAAGCAAGTGACAAAGAAGTTCTTAGTGTTGGAATTGTGTTTTGTAAAAGAAAGGAGTGTTGAGACAGAGCAATCAAATAATTGGTAGGAAGTGTGAGATATTATCTACTTCTCTTTCATACTTATTGTAAATTCTGTACTTATTATTTTGAATTGGCCAATAAAAGTGGGAAGAATGAGCAATTGCCCTTCCCGACTAGTTTTTCCTCCTCTGGAGGTTTCCAGGATAAAATTTTTTGGTGTTCATGAGTTTATATTCTCTCCTTTCCTGCAATTGTGGATTCTAAGCATAAGCAAAATTCATTCACTAGCTATCTCTGTCATTTTCTAATAGAAAGTAGAACAACAACATTAATTTGTGATTTTGTGGATAATTCCAAAGTTGAAGAGTTTACAGATCATTTGGAGAAATGTATAGCAATCAAGATCTATATAAATTAGTCAACTTTTTTAAATTAATATATTTTGAGCCTAGCGCCTACTAGGTTATGCCACCACACAATATTTGTAACCTATCGGTGGTTAGGATTTAATAAATTAAATTAATATATTTTAAACTTAGGGGCCACTAGGTTATGCCATAACATAATATTTGGATCTCAGCAGTCTCTAGGTTTCAACAAAAGAAAGTAAGAATTATAAGCTTAGTGGTCGGTAGGTTATGCTAAAACATAATATTTGGATCTTAATGGTAACTGGGATTTAGAAAATTTGAATCAACATAGTTCAAGCTTAGCGGCCGCTTGATACTTAATATTATAATATTTTGAGCTAAAAAGTCACTAGTTTTTAACAAACTAAAGAAAGACATTTTGAGTCCAATGTCCTCTAGGTTATGCTTAAAGATAACCTAAAAAATTAAATTGTAAACTTATAAGTCGTTAGGTTTTAACAAATTAAATTACGTTTTTTTGAGCTTAGCAACCTCTAAGTTTATCAATGATATTAACTTTGGAGATCTTTATAGCAATCAAGAACAATATAAATTACTTGATTTTTTTGTATGAATTAAAGATTTGGAATTAAGATATTTCAAGCTTAGTGCCCACTAGGTTATGCCACCACATAATATTTGGAGACTGTCAGTGGTTTAAGATATTTTGAGCTTAGCAACCACTAGCTTATGCCACAACATATTATTTAGAGATTGTATTCGCTAGGGTTCAATAATTCATAGTTATGATATTTTACAACAATTAACACATTACATGAATAAATTTTGAGCTTAGTTGGTGCTAGTTTAAACAACGACATAATGTCTGGAGCTTACCGTCGATAGGTTTAAATAAATTAAATTAATTTTTTTTGAAGTAAGCGGAGACTAAGTACTTCCATAATATATTATTTCGAGCTTAGTGGTTGCTATCATTTAAAAAGTTATTGAATGATATCTTGAGCTTAGCATCTTCTAGCTTATGACACACCATAATATTTGGAGCTTAGCGCTCACTAGGTTTAAACAAAATAAATAAGATATTATTGAATCAGGTTCCAGTGGGTTACACCAAAACATAATATTTGGATCTTAGTGGTCACTAGAACTCAACAAATTTGAATCAACATAGTTTGAGCTTAGCATCCGCTAGGTACTTAAACAATATATTATTTTGAGCTCAAAGACAATAACATTTAACAAACAAAAGAAATATATTTTGATCTCCACAGCTGCAAGGTTATGCCACAACATGTTATTTGGAGATTTCATTCACTAGGTGTTGATATGGAAAACTTGTTCTCAAGCGGGTGAACACCGAGATTGCAAGCCCACGTAACTACCCACATTTGGCCAAAATACATATTTATTTTCTTTGGCATGCCCGGTAGGACCAGTTCCAAGCTCTGGTCGTTTCTTTTGTTTTGTTTCTTTAATCGTTTCATGTAGGTAATGTAGATATACCGATTTCCCTGTATCATCATTTCCAGACCTCTGTGATAGATATTTCTCCTTTTCAACATACATGTTTGCAAGTTTTGGTGTTATCTTTGTCGATATAAGTGGTTTCGTCATTGTCAAGGTAAGTACTCTTCCTATTTTCGATCGATTTGACATTATACTTGTTATAGTTGGTATCAAGATTATTTTCATTATTAACAACAAAATAATAATAATAATAATAAAATGAATTTGTTTATGGTTGATATCAACATTTATATTTATTATTAAACAAAGAATCACAATAGCGTGAATAAATAAGTAAAAAAAAATAGTTTATTGTACTAACCTACTCCTTCCACCTATTTCGTAACTCTTCATTCCTAACCAAGCTATCATCCTCGTACTCAAAATCTCTTCTCTCTCTCCTCGGCCAGTCGGCCATTCTACCTTTCCCCATACACCATTTCACCTCCCTTTCACATGACTTAATTCCACAATGGTGTATAAGATCCCGATCAAAGCTTTGTAGCTAGCCGACATATTTATAAAAATTATCTCTGCCTTTAGAATCAATATTCACTGACGGGTCAACTTTTACTGGTGATTGTCAATTCTTGTATTTTAATGTTTCTATAGACTTCTCAACACGTATTGCCTAACTCTACAATCTAATTCTGGCATTATTCCAATATATCTATAACTTCTGATATCAAAGTCACGCCGGTTATACAGTCATTTTATAGCGATCCGCTTACAATTCATTATCAAACACCTTTTGTTGATTTCTTTTGCGCCATGTGGATGCTTGATTACTTCTAACTTTTTCTGGCTCAACATCAAATTCACGCCAGCTTTGTATTTAGTGATTCTACAATCTCTATATATCAGTTGGCCTACAATTCTTTAAAATACATCATTGATAGCCAGTGTTGTTCAATATTGAAGTAAAATTTGGTGATTGTACAATCTTTTTATAGCAGTCGACTTCTAATTCTCACCATATATCCACGCAGACCCACCTTTTACTTCATCTCAATTTTAAATTCACACACAACCTTGTAAATAACGAAGGAAAAGTCTTTTATAACAACCTGTTTACAATTATTTATCACACTTATATTATTGATATAGCTTGCTCCATTGTAGGCGGCTCACAAGATTCTGTTGTTGGATTCTTCCAACTATCTCCAGCTCATCTTTAGATCCACATAATATTTCTGGGTAGTCATTGTCAACAACTCTTTATAACACCTGGCTTATGATCCCTTACAATGCATTTATAAACATTGTTTACCAATAACTTGAGGTCTAGGTTTCCAGTGACTGTAAACTCTAGTATTATATCAGGTATATCTATACGCAGGTATTATTATGGTTTGCTACAATTTCCATATCCAAAGTAAATACAAACGAAGCTTATGTCCATGTAGATAAAGTCTGTTGCTTATTTTCTAACTCAATGTTACATTGATGCCATTTTGTATTTAGAAATCGTACAGTGTCTTTATAACGAATGGCTCATAATTCTCCAACATATATTTGTTAACAGTGGCTCACCAATTTTTATAGTGAATGGATATATAACTTAGTGGTTTTATAATTTATTTGTAGATATGGGCTTATAATTTTTTTATATAACACAATAAACGCTGCCTAGAACACCTATATTTTGCATTTATTTTAATGTGATTCACTTTATGTCATTAGACATTTAAAAAGTTGTGTCCCTATGTAGTAGGACCACCTATGGTCTACTTAAAACTAAATAAATTTGTTGTCAAGAAAGAAGTCAGATAAGACATTTCCTTTTCCCAGTCCCATTGATTAAACGTCCTATCACATTGTATAAGCCATTAACATCCGACGTTCAACTATATCTCATTAGTATCAGATATATATATTTTATTTTGTTCATAAACATTTCTTTATGAATTTTGTTTAGATTTGATATGTTATTAAATGCAACATACATATTCACATTGGTTTTGATAACATTGTTTATCACCTAGGAGCTTAATTATTATCTTATTCGTTAATCGTTCATTTTTATAAGTCTAAAATGGGTTTGTCATTTATATAGTGTGTGTCATTATTTATTATTTTGATTTGATTATCATATTGTCGTGTCTATCGTTTTGTATTACGATTCACATTATTTTCACATTAGATCATCATTTATTTTATTACTTAATAATAGTCATTGCATTGTTTAGTGTCTAATTTAATTTATATTCGACTAATCTTGATAAATTTTTTATTCTAATTTTTTATTCTTTTTATCTCTTTTGGGTCATATCCACTAATTGTCATACTTGTTTTTACTGGATTGCACTGTCAAAGATTAAATCTTAAACTCAAACCACATCGCCAATCGTCTCTTGTTGACCAAAAATATTCATAAGGTCCTTGGACGTTTCTGATAACCAATTATTGCTTTCAAACATCATTTACAAAATGTTAGATGAACTATGATAATGACGAGTAAATAATGTAACTATGGATGCAGATGTGGATTCTGGATACGGGCACAGAGAAAATAGATCTGTGAGAAATAAAATAGATCTGCAAGATGGAAACGGATAAGATTAGATAAAGATATGCGAGGGTTACCTAGATAGTGCCAGTTCTAAGAGGATTTTAACTCCCTTGGAGGATGTCAACCCTCGTGTCAGACAAGATAATAACAGATCATTAACAGTAGTAATGGAATATAAAATGGAAAGTAACAAAAATGACGAGGGAACTTAGCTTGTGCTCTGTTATGGAGATGAATCAAGCATCAAGATGGCAAGATAATGAACCATGGAAAATGTTTCTCCTTCAAATGGGAAAAACTTAGTTAAGCTCTTTCTTCTCTTCTCTTGGCCTAGGTCTCTTCTCCGTATTTTTGTCTCTCTCCCTCTCCTTGAAATATGGGAGAGAACCCCATATTTATAGCTTAGATGTGAGACTAAACTGCAGGTTAAATGATACCCAGGGGTGAAGTAAAGTAACCTGAGTTAGGGATATGATGTGATCATGTGGGGACCACGGCTTGAATTATTCGATGGAGTGGGGAGCATGATTGAAATGGTGGGTGAGATAAAGATTCCATCTTAAAAATAAGGTGTCAGATGGGTGTATTAATACCCATGAATTAAATAATTTGTGAAAGATGGGGATATGCCAAAAATGTTGATCTGGAAAAATCGTTCTCATGTGGGTGAACACTGAGACTGCAAGCCACCAGCAACTTTGAATGATAGAGGTCTTAGGACCTCAGATGTAGATATAGTTTCTGGATACGGGTGCAGAGAAGATAGATCTGCAAGATGGAAACAGATAAGATTATATAAAGATATGCGGGGGTTTCCTTGACAGTGCTGGCTCCAAGAGGATTTTAACTCCCTTGGAGGATGTCAATCCCCATGTTAGACAAGATAATAACAAATCATGAATAGTAGTAATGGAATATAAAATGAAAAGTAACTAAAATGACAAGGGAACTTAGCTTATGCTCTGTTATGGAGATGAATCGAGCATCAAGATGGCAAGATAATGAACCATAGCAAAGGTTTCTCCTTCAAACAGGTAGAAATTAGTTAAGCTCTTTCTTCTCTTCTCTTGGCCTAGGTCTCTCCAGGTCTTCTCCATCTTTGTCTCTCTTCCCCTCCTTGAAATATGGGAGAGAACCCCATATTTATAGCTTAGATGTGAGACTAAACTGTAGGTTAAATGATACTCAGGGGTGACGTAAAGTAACCTGAGTTAGGGATATGATATGATCATATGGGGACCACGGATTGAATTATTAGATGGAGTGGGGAGCATGATTGACATGGTGGGTGAGATAAAGATTCCATCTTAAAAAGAAGGTGTCAAATGGGTGTATTAATACCCCTAAATTAAATAATTTGTGAAGGATGGGGATATGCCAAAAATAGGTGTCTACATTTGCCCCTTTTTGTTGAGTGGTTTGTGATAGAAAACCACAAGACAAAAACAAAAAGGGTTAGATGAAAGATGTGTCTAAGGATGGATGAAGACATGACCAAAGACAAGATGCCCTAGGCAAAAAAGAATTGCAATAAATAAAAAAATATGGTGGTGACTCCAATATCACATCAGTAGAGGAAAATTGCGGTCTCAACAGAGACAAATGATAACGTTCTACATACTAGTGAGTGGGTGAAGACCACTTTAGTATGTATGTAAACCAAGATGACCAATGGGTCATAGGAAAACATCAAAATATGTGCAATTGAATGCGAAATATGTGCGCAATCCTTTGTTTGCGAGGAATTGTGCAAAAAATTATGCATCCACAAAAAGGACATGGATGAAGATAATGATGCCCCAACATAGGGCACGAGAAAGACACAAAGTGAGTTATATGTATTGACCAAAACAAGGATGAAAAGGTGCCCCAACATAATACATAGATAGAATAATCATAAATGTGAACAAGATGAGCATATAGGATAGAAAGGTGAGATAAAATTCCCTAAAAGGGTAATAAATATGATGGAAATCATGTTTCATAGGAAATATGCATAAGTGTTAGCAAATTATAAGGTGAAGAAGACAAAGAAGTCTTATTTGTTTGATAAGTGTGATAGAGATAATTTTGCGACAAAACAAAAGAAGAGAAAATATTCAAGGAAGAAAACAAGATTAGATAGGTGATGGCCGTTATGATATCTTCCAAGACAAAAATGTCAAAATAAGATGGAAAGAGATTCTTAGAAATGGATATGATGATGTCCCTACGAGCGAAATGACGAAGATAAAAGATGTGACAGGGTTCTTGTTGTATATGTTTCCCCCCCCCCGGCGCGACAGAAAGGAAGAACACGGCGCGAATGGAGTCGGGTTGCAGAGCGGGAAATCAGAGGCAGAAATCCGGATCGGGAAAACAGGTCGGAGGAGCATGGCGCGGGAGCATGTTGCGGGGGTTGAAGAGCCCGACACAGGAAGGAAGCGGAAAATCAGAGGGAGACGACATGTCGGGGGGTCTCTAAAACCCAACAGAAGGAAAAATGTGTCGGGGGGTCTCCAAAACCCGACGCACCGAGCAAATCGGGTTTTCGGGTCAGAAACGCATGATGAAACAGCATGTCGGGAGCCCACCAAAACCCGACAACAAAGGACATGCCGGAGGGGGTAAAAAATCCGACGCACAATGCAATTCGGGTTTCGGGGGCGGAACGACATGGCGCAACGAATACATGTCGGGGGGTCTTCAAAACCTGACAGCAAGGGAATTCGGGTTTCCGGATCGGGAAAACACGTCGGAAGAGCATGAAAAGGAAGCATGTCGAGCCAGTTTCCAAGCCCGATGCAGATGCACGAGGAAGTTCCGAACCCGACAGGCGTTGGGGATCTCACCTACCACCATGGTTGTTGAAGAATTGAATGCAGTTTTGGAGGTGGTTGGGGCAGATCCGAATCATTCTCTTCTCCCTCTCTTTTTCTCATATATAATGTAAGGAGGGGCTGTTTTTAAAAGGTCAAACATTTTTGTTTTGTGCCTCCTCCCTTCTTCTCCCTGGCAGGTGGATTTGTGGAGCAAAGGACCTTCCCATTTGGAACTGTAATGCAACCTTGCCTCTTGGCAGTTTGCAGTGTTGTATCACCCTTTGGAGCAAATTAATGCATATTTGTGGATGTTTCTCAACCCTCTACGTGTTATTTGCGTCCTTTCGATCTTCACTGTGAATCTGGCTATCTGTGCATATCTTTTGCATTACATTTTATTGGTTTGTGTTTATTGGCGAAACATATGTTCTTCATTCCTCGGTGCATCACCTCCTTAGCTTAGGTTTATTTTTATGCATTTTCTCTCTCCCTGTCTCCTTGGTAGTTAGATTAGGTTTTTGGGGTAAACCTCTGTGTTTTATTGGTGCATCTGAACAGAGGAATAGGAGCCGGCCTTCATCCGGAGAGCTTTTCCGATTTCGCGAGGTCCCACACTTGGGAAAAGCTCCATGTTGTGCAATCGCACTGGGAGTCTCAAACGATCGCGTTGCGGAGTCCCAGGGGTGCTGTGATTCGACACCAACAGTTTTGGCACGCCCGGTGGGACCAAGAGGTCATTCCAGCAAAATTTGAAGGAGTTTTCGTGAATTTTTGGCTCAAGAAATTGCAGTGTTTAAATTTTGGATTTTTTGCTTCTTCCAAGCTGAACTCCGAAATCATTTTTCAAGGGTTTATCTTGCTCAGAACAGGCCAAATTTTCACCGGTTGGTAGATCTGAGGGTTATCTTCAAAAGGGTATCTTTGGTTTTTTGAGATTTTGATTTTCAAAATTTCATGTTTTTTGGATTTCGGGTTTTCGGGGTCCGAGAACATCAAAGCAGGCACAGCAGTCAAATCGGGTTTTGAGGGATGTCGGACATGTTCCAAGTTCCGACACATAGCAATTTGGGTTTTGTGAGTTGCATCGCATGACCTGAGTTCCGACTGTGCTTTTCGGGAATCTGCAGCTGCACAGCAAGGCCTGAATTCTGAACTGAAGATTGCATTCCTCCGGGTCTTTCAAATTTTAAATCTCGATTTCGATATTGTCAAGTTTGGTGTGTAACTTGGCAACATCCAGCCTTTTAGAGGCATTTTCAAAAACACATCTGGCGACTCCACCTGATCAGCAACCCATTTCTCTGGGTTACAGACCCGTTCCCATCCATTTCCACCCATCCTTCTTTCCACCTCTTTCATTCTTTTCCATTCCATGAAGTTGTGCAACCATGACTTCATTTCCATCATGGAATCCACATCAACAGCAGCAATATATCACACCTCCAACATGTTTTACAAATCCTCCAAATCAGCATTTTGGTCAAGTTCAGGATCAACATGCATACCCATATGAGCAGCAATGCCAAAATTAGTTTGGCTATGGAGCTTTCCAAGAGCAAGGGTACGCATGCAATGAAGACAATGAAGAAGAAAATGCAGATCTGCTGGAGAAAATCCAAAAGATGGAGGCAAACATGGTGCAATCTAGGGCTCAGGCACAGATGAGAGCATTTGGAATCAGTTGTGGAGCACCCTGTCCATGGGTGGGACCTTTTCCAAGGCATTACAGCCCTCAGGAGAAGCTTGACTTCATGATTGCAACGCTGCCTTTGCTTGCAAAGTGGATTGAAGGAATAGAGGTGTATGAGAGAAGTATTCTGCAACCTTGTCAATGGGTAAGCACACCACCTCATACTCTTTCTTTTCCTCCTTCTCAATCTATATCATTTCAGCGGTGTCAAGTTTTAAACTCACCATCTGCTGTCCCAAATGTTGAACCCATGTCTCCACCTCTCAGTCTTCCATCTCATCTCGATTCTTCTTTCCTTTTCCCTTCCAAACAGTCATCCCCTCCACGAGAGCTAACAGAAATACCCCCTCCTCCAAAGAAACAAGAAGTTTCACCTCCTCCACCACCACAAAAAAATGTCAAATCAGTTGAGTTTCAACCTATCCCTCCTCTTGCATTCCCAAATCCATGTTGGGAGGATGAAAATCAGAATGCCAGTCAAGGAAGACCACAGCAAAAAGAGAGTGCCAACAAAGAGGAAGAAATTCAAAGTCTGAAGAGTTGGGCTCTTAGGTTTGGGATGACAAAGATCCCCTTGATGGTTAAGCCTACAGAAGAGGCTGAGGTTGGAGAACAAATGGTGGTCAGGACTGATTCTGTTGCAGCAGAAGAAGATGTTGATCTAATAGAAGTTGCACAATCAGCCAAAGAAGAGGAGCACATCCTAGTTGTGGAGGAGGAAAGTGCAGATCCAAGGGCTTTGAGCACAAAGCAGGTTATAGAAGAACCTTCAGTTCTTCTTTCTACTTCACCTCTCTCAAGTTCTATTACTGAAGAGGAGTTTGATCTCTCAAACTCAATATTGGAGAGTGAAAGAAACCATGGTGGTCAAGTTACAGATCAAGAGGACACCATGGAGGAAGTTGAACACGAACAGCGGGACAGCAATGAGGCAGTTTACCTGTCAGATTTGGAGGACTGTTTTGATGGAGAAGAACCGGTTGAGTTTTCACCATTCTCTCTTTCATCATCCACATTCCAAACACCAGAGCCTGCTGTCATGGAGGAGAACGTTCATTTGCAGCAGCCTGCATCTTATAGGCTTATAGCGGCCCTTTGGAATCAAAATTGGAAGATTTTAATCTTCCATATTCTTCATTGGAGGAAGAGAAAGGACAGAAGGATTCCACCATTTCTTCCACGTCATCCATCTCGGAGGGTCTGCAAGAGAACTCCATTTTTGGAGTTGAAAATCAGAGCTATGGGCATATCAAACGGATCAGACCTTGCCCAATCAGGTATTTGGCTTCATTCGAGCCAAAGGAGAAGCCACAACCGGTCATGCTTGCTTCTGAGCATGAGGGTGAGTTACAGAGTACCAAGGATCAGCTGCTATACCTTTTCGATCCAAATGCAAAGCAACTAAAAGAGGTATTGGATTTTTCAGCTGATACCTTGATGATTTGGGTGGGATACCAGCTTCTTGTTGATTTTCCACTCATCCTAATAGCCATGGTCAGTGCCAAATCGATTGCATGGCTGCCCATTTTGAAGAAAGGAAGCTATTTCGCACAACCAGTTGCAGGGTTTGTTTAGCTTGCCTTTGCTTCCAGTAAGAGTAGGGTAGGTAGGTCTGCTTTCAGCAAAAGAAGTGCTTGTGCACACTCTGCATGTTCCATTTGGGGCATGTATGATTTCTAGTTTTGTACATAGTTTTTGTGGTGTTGGTTTTGCTCTGGCATGGTTCATTGCAGCGGTTTTGGTGAGAACAATTCTTAAGTTCAGTGTGCTCTCAGAGAAAGAGTTGCGGTATCAGGTTCAGGATCGGATATCGGGTTGGTTCAAGTTATCGCTTATGACTCCATGCCCAATGGATTGCTAAAAGGCCACTGATCTTCTACCTAGCAGGCAGGTAACCCCGTGAGTCGCCAAATTGTTGTATATGTTTCCCCCCCCCCCCGGCGCGACAGAAAGGAAGAACACGGCGCGAATGGAGTCGGGTTGCAGAGCGGGAAATCAGAGGCAGAAATCCGGATCGGGAAAACAGGTCGGAGGAGCATGGCGCGGGAGCATGTTGCGGGGGTTGAAGAGCCCGACACAGGAAGGAAGCGGAAAATCAGAGGGAGACGACATGTCGGGGGGTCTCTAAAACCCGACAGAAGGAAAAATGTGTCGGGGGGTCTCCAAAACCCGACGCACCGAGCAAATCAGGTTTTCGGGTCGGAAACGCATGATGAAACAGCATGTCGGGAGCCCACCAAAACCCGACAACAAAGGACATGCCGGAGGGGGTAAAAAATCCGACGCACAATGCAATTCGGGTTTCGGGGGCGGAACGACATGGCGCAACGAATACATGTCGGGGGGTCTTCAAAACCCGACAGCAAGGGAATTCAGGTTTCCGGATCGGGAAAACACGTCGGAAGAGCATGAAAAGGAAGCATGTCGAGCCAGTTTCCAAGCCCGATGCAGATGCACGAGGAAGTTCCGAACCCGACAGGCGTTGGGGATCTCACCTACCACCATGGTTGTTGAAGAATTGAATGCAGTTTTGGAGGTGGTTGGGGCAGATCCGAATCATTCTCTTCTCCCTCTCTTTTTCTCATATATAATGTAAGGAGGGGCTGTTTTTAAAAGGTCGAACATTTTTGTTTTGTGCCTCCTCCCTTCTTCTCCCTGGCAGGTGGATTTGTGGAGCAAAGGACCTTCCCATTTGGAACTGTAATGCAACCTTGCCTCTTGGCAGTTTGCAGTGTTGTATCACCCTTTGGAGCAAATTAATGCATATTTGTGGATGTTTCTCAACCCTCTACGTGTTATTTGCGTCCTTTCGATCTTCACTGTGAATCTGGCTATCTGTGCATATCTTTTGCATTACATTTTATTGGTTTGTGTTTATTGGCGAAACATATGTTCTTCATTCCTCGGTGCATCACCTCCTTAGCTTAGGTTTATTTTTATGCATTTTCTCTCTCCCTGTCTCCTTGGTAGTTAGATTAGGTTTTTGGGGTAAACCTCTGCGTTTTAGTGGTGCATCTGAACAGAGGAATAGGAGCCGACCTTCATCCGGAGAGATTTTCCGATTTCGCGAGGTCCCACACTTGGGAAAAGCTCCATGTTGTGCAATCGCACTGGGAGTCTCAAACGATCGCGTTGCGGAGTCCCAGGGGTGCTGTGATTCGACACCAACAGTTCTCAAAAAGAGAAGAGGTCAATGTGGCAAAGAGAAGAACAAGAACAATAATGAAAGGGATAGATGGCGATACATAAATAGAGAAACATTGGCATTGACTGTGAATTCTACATGTAAGGGATGTTGCAAAAGAGAAAAGGGAATAGACATGAGGATTGGTTGATTATGAGAAGAGCAAAAAAGATTGAATATAAAGGTGACAGGGATATAAAATAGAGGGGTAGAGACGGAGGAGGAGAAAATAAAGAGTGAAAGGGGAGAAAGAAGATAACAAATAAGGATTATAGAGAAAGGGGGAAATGAAGGACAAACAAAGAGAAGACAGGAAAAGAACATAACAGAGGATGAAATTATGAAAAAGGGAGAGAGTTATTCAAGAAAAAAGGCATGATGAATATTGGAGCAGAGGAAAATAGAGAGGTAATGGAAAATGAAAAAGATGATAGAGCAAATAAAATTGAAGGAAACATATCATAGTGAGGAAATCTAAAGCAAATAATATGGAACTGACCGCATGGAAATGCATGTGGATGATGAGATGATAAAGGAAATGGGATAATGCTGAAGAGTCAGGTTTTCGACGGGGAAGTAAGGAGGAAGTGCGAGGTAAAATGGGAAGAAGGACGATGTATAGTAAGTGAAATAAGACGAAGATCAGAAAGGAGGAGAAGATAACGAAGAAAATTATGCAGATGGAAGGGAACCAAGAATGAAGATATTTGGTAAAGAGTGAGAAGCATAAGGAACATAAATAGAAACTTGAGCGAAGGAATGACATTGATTGGAAAAGAAACGAAGATGCATGAGATGAGGATATGATGATGATGAGAAAATAGAGAGAAGGTGTTTGATGAAGATAGTGAAGAAATTGGTAAGGAAGAATGGAAGATAGAGAGGTGGAAAGGAAAAAGAAAGGAAGGGATAGGAAAGGTAATGCCAGTGAATGGATGTTAGGAGAAATCCATTGATAATGATCAGTAGGAAAAGATGGGACAAAAGATGAGACAACGCAGAAATTAAACGAAGAATGGGAGGGGGAACGCCAATGAAGGGATGTTAGGAGAAGTCCTCTGATAATGATCAGAGGACACAGAGGAAGGAAGAAATGAAGATAGAATGGAGGAGGTCAAAGAAAAAGATTCAGGCTGTGTAGAATGGGGATGAGTGATTTTTCGGAGAAGTTCATCGATAATTACTAGTGTGGAAACATAAGATGATGATGAAAGAATGTTAGAGAGAGACCAATGACAATGATTGATAAATATGGGGGTATATATGTGGGAGAACTCTAGAAGATGAAGTGGAAAGAGTAAAGAAAGGAGGGATAATGATGTGTAGGAAGATGAAAATGAGGAGAGGATACAGTGGATGAGAATGAATAAGATAGAAATGAAGAAACAAGACATGAAATGAACAGAGAAGCAATGGTTAAGTAAGATTACCCAGTGATAGATGATGACGATGAAAAAGGGACAGTAAGAAGTGATGTTTTCATGAATGGAAGAGGATGTGAGAGGATGTGATGATGGGGAATGATGAGAAAATGTAGATGGAGAGAATGTGGGGTAGTGGGGGAGTGCAGGATGACTAATCATGCTTAAGAGAGAATCTTAAGTAAGATCACCATGTCACAGGAGGATTTAAGTAAGATCACTAAATCGGAAGTGATGATATGGAAATAGAAAGACACCATTGTATTTGATGTAGGTGTGGAATGATTGGTTGGAGTGAACGGATATAATGAGAGACGAGAGATAGAAGATGAGGAAGAGATGATGGGAGATGGAAGGATCAGATGGAAAACCATTCTTAAGAGAAACTCTTAAGTAAGATTTTGCAGCGACGAAGATGATTAAGTAGGATTGCCAAACCGAAGAAGAAGAATGATGAAAATATTGAGCAGTGTATACCAAAATGCAACAAGAGATGAAAGGAGGTGATATCAAAGTGATAACAGGGAAACAGAGGAGTGTGACATGAATGGATTGAGGAAAATATGTAGTGTAGATGGAGAGTGTAAGGGAAATCCTTAACTGGGATGCCCACATGGTGATAGTGATGATGTAAGAGTGTTAAGTGGAAAAGGAGGAGTGGAAAGACATTTGTGGTGGTGATTGTCGTTGAAATGGTAGAGTAGCTTCTACATTGGGAGGATCCAAGGAAGAAGATATACCTTAACTAAGGTTCTCTGGCTATATGGATGGTTAAGAAAGATTTTCAAACTAAAAGCGGAAGAGTAAAATAGAAACTCAAGAGGAAAGACGAGTTAGATAACTGGCGTCGTGTAAGGGGACAGAAAGTTGAGAAGGATGATGTGGAGATAAATGGTGATGAGTGGACATGGAGAGTGAGGAGAAATGGATCAAAGATGGTGTTGAACATGTTGAGAGATAAGGAGCTGCAGGATAATGAACTTGCCTTGAGAAGGATCCACAAGTAGGATTTGCAAACTGCAACGACGATCAAGTAGAATTCACAAACCGAAGAGTGTATTTGCAAACGCATTCATGGAGATGATGGATAGATACAAAATTCATAGTGTGTAATTTTATATGATTTTTATAAAAGATGATCTGGATGAGATGAATGGAACATAGTTGTAGTAAGGGCATACAGGGAAACTATGTTTTGAACTGGATTAGAGATAAACAAGAAAAGGTTACCACTTAAGGCATTGCACTTGTAGCCAATATTAGGTGTTAATACATAACCAACGATAGTTAGTTATACCAAAAGATCATGAGGGAAATATGGATGAAGGATGCTCATAATCCTAATATTGACATGACAAAGGGATCAAAGATGTGACTTGTACAAGGGAAGAGGGATCTCCAAAAGTAGTGAAGGCGGACTGCATAATTCAGATTATTACAATGATAAATGGAAGGGGCTAAAGATGGCAGAACAATCTAAGGATGTAACTAAGTTCTCATTGGTAGGTATGCTAACAGTAGACTGGTCACAAGTGTAATGCATTAAGAGGCTCCATTTCTTGTTTACCACTATGAGAGAGAGAAATAATGTAGTTGCAATAAGATGAAATGATAGCCAAGCAGGAAACAAAAACTAACATATGCCCACAATGGTGGTTTTAGATGAAAATAAATGATGGTTCCCTAAGAGAGACATAAACATAAAAGGACAATCATGGACTCAAAGGAGGGCTTGATCAAATAAACGGTGTCCCAAAAGAGACACACATATATCCACCATGGTGGACTTCAAAATAGATGGTGCCCTAAAAGAGACACAAATATAGCCACAAAGGTGGACTTGGAGAAAAAGGCCCTTCAATGGAGAGACAAACATGGCCTCAAAGGAGGGATTTGATGAAAAAGATGATACCCCCAAAAGGAGCATAAACATAAAAGAATAAATATGGCCTCAAAGGAGGACTTGGAATGAGATGAGAATTCTGATATAATTAATTTAGATTGGATGGATCTGAAGAAAGTTAACAAAACAATGTTAAAGAGTGAAGTCCCCTAGTAATAAGGGATTTATACAGATGATGTGTTCAAAGATGAGGGAAGGTTATTCCCCCGATAAGTTAAATGTGAAGGAGGTAAAGGATGTCAAAAGAGCTTAGATGAGATTGTTTTAGATTTGGATGGGGTAAATGATCAGAGACCACAAGTTTGCTTAGTAAGATAAGAAACATTGATGAACAATGGAGGGCATTCCTTATGAGGAATGACATGGGTTGGATGGATATTGAGGGATGATGTGGATGGAGGGATCATGGGAGATCTGACAGATGGGATATGGATTGGATTCAAGGTAGATGGAGAAGGAACTTTACCATAAATGAGGAAATCATCTTTCTCAATCAGGTTGTGGACGATTGACTGAAATACCTTACAATGTTCGATGTCATGACCTGGGGTATGATGATAGGTGCAACTACAATTAGGATTGAACCATGATGGCTTGGGACCATAGGGATTGAAGGCTTTAATAGGAGGAAGTTTCATGGCAGATGTTTGAGTTAAATGTCAAAATATGTCTACGTATGACCCCATTGAAGTGTCATGGGGAAGGTAAATTTTATGGGTTTTGATGGGATGTCTCATCTTGGAGTTAGGAGAAAACATGGATGTAGATTGGATGTGTGAAATTCATGTTTTGGAGTACAAATCAAATTTGGTTGAAGGATGATATTGTTTGGATGTGGATTGATTATTGCAATATGTCATAGATGGAAAAAATGATCTTGACATGGATGTTATGACATTGGATTGTTGAGAAGAGGGGAAACCTAAATGTTTCCGTGGTTGCACAGGGGACTGTCGGGGATGTTTTCCCTGAGCCTTAGACTTCAACCGAGAAGATTTACCTCTAGCAGGGATGACAATAATTTCAACCGGAGGATCTGATGGTGTTGGTGTGGTTATTAATGGAGAAACTGTCCTAAAACAAGATGAAAATGTTAATGAAGAGATAGGTGTTTTTATGATGAGATTAATGATATCTATGTGAGACATGGATTGTTTCGGTTTTAGCATGGAAAGAGATGATTTTTTAGAAGGAGAAGGTAAAGCATCTTTATTTGATTTAGGTAGATGTGTTGATTCAGTAGGTGATTCAAGGGGTATATTTGATAGGGTTATAGATCGAGAGGATTGGGTTGGTGTGATAGAAGGATTAGATAAAGAGTATTGGGGTAGACTGGGTGATGTGGCCACGAGAAAAGTTCTCAAGGTAGAGATAGGTGTATTTTTTGGTATGATAGATATAAGGGTCATTGGCATAGATAAAGATGTAGGCATTTTTGGAATCTCTGGAGACATGGGTGACGTGATATCTGATGGAGTAGACCTTATGGGTATGGGTAATGTAGCAAATGTAAGAGCATTTTTGGATGTAGAAGAGACTGGTTGTTTCATAAATGTTTCGAGGGGTAAGGATGATATGTTAGCTAATGGGGTTGATGTCGAAGGTAGGGTTGTAAGGGTGCATGTAGTAGAACTGAGTTTTGTTAGGATGGTTGTGAGTAATGCAGGTGTAGTAACATGTGTATTTGAGGTAGATATGGGTGAAGAAATAGATGGGAAAGATGTAGGGATATGTGTGGATACGAGTGGGGCCGAAATAAATGCTAAGGATGAATTTGAAGCAGCGGAAATGGATGATATAGCTGAATTTGATTTGGACATGATAAGGATAGGAGAAGGTGTAGGTGCAACACAAGTAGTAAAAGTTGATGTAGGTGTGACAGGTTCTGAATAAGAGGTGAGAATGATATCCACTGTGGGAACATGCACAGTTGGTGATAAGATAAAATATTGACTGATAGTGTCAATCATACAAGAATTTGATAGTTGAGATGTAAAGGGGGTGACTAGTTTGCGTAGTGGAAGTATCAATTTGGATATCCCCTTGAATTACAATTTGTTGGACACAATATTTGAAGGAACAACATCTCTCAATGTCATGAACTTTGACTTGATGATATTTACAAAAGTGGGCCTCGTGATACCAAATAGACTTGGCTTGCGAGTTGTCTACAGGTCATATGAAAGGCAGTTGGATAGATTTTACGCTCATCAAGTTATCAAATATAGAATTGTATGATTCTCCTAAAGGAGTGTAGTTGGTTGTTGATTGAGGAAATCGTTGTTACAACCATGTGCTTGGTGTATATGGGGATGAGGGTTCAGTGACCATAGTTTGGGTTGCACCTTTAAATTTGTCGTTATGTGTGAATGGTTTGGTAGATTCAATTTTTGATTTAGTTGAACTTAATTTAAGATGACCCTGCTCAATGGCACGGGTTTCAAGCTTGCGAGCCATTGTGAGAGCTTCATCAAAGGTTCAGAATGATTGGATCTGCAAAGTGGATGATATATGTTTAGCACATGAACATGAGAATAAGTCGATGAGCTTGGTTTGTGGGATAGTGAAGGATAGTTGGTTTTCATACTGTCGAATGGTATATAGATCAGCAATAGTGGTCTTGCGTGCGATATTGATAGAAAATTGTTCTAAGAACAACTATGCAAGTTGAGTGAAAGAGAATAAGGAATGTCATGGGATACTGTTATACCAGTCTAGCCTAGGACCAGACAAAGACACGGGGAAAGTGTGAAGAAGTAGATCATGAGCATACGCAATAAGACAACATTTGTGTTTAAATGCGAGGAGATGTTGTTGGGGATCTTATTTATTATCGAGCTTATTAAATGCAGGAAGTTTTCAACGAGGCAGGTAGGGTTTGATTGGAACCAATGGATGAATAGGTTCAATACAGATGTGTTCATAGGATAAGGTGTTATTGGGTGGTATGGTAAGGGTTTCTAAACTAGCTAACTAATTCATTAAGGTGTGAATTAAATTATTCGAGGTATTGTAAGGTTGAGATTGGATTGGATGTGGTTTGAAAAGTATTTTGATAAGGCAAATGATAAGTTTTTGGGTGTGTGGATAGTTGGGGAAGAATCTGATAAGGTGGTTGATAAGTTTGTGGATAGGACATTGGCGGAATGGTTTGATAAGAAAATTGATTGATTTTTGGATATGTAGGTGTTTAAGGAGTTGTTTGGCAAAGACTAACATGTGTCACAGGTTGGGATTTTTGCATAGGCTAGTGTTGAGCAATAGGGGCATGATGATAAGTGGGGATATATGTGGAGATGGATGAGAAAGCTTATTAATGGAATTGTCAAAATGGGATGTGGGTGGAATGCGATCCACAAATTTTGGAGATTGGGAGGATTGAGAGATTGTAGGAGATGATTTGAGTAAGAAATCATGTATGGTGTTATGAGGATATTTGAGTGTATCTAGAGGAGAAGAGATGGTGGTACAATCGATTTAGGAAGATTATCTTGACGAGGGATATGAGGGTTGGTGTCAAGGTGGGGAGAATTTTGTATGACATGGTTCTCATGAGGTGAGACCATGGATACTAGAGGTTGGGTGACTAAAGGCGTGGTTTTGAGTTTAGAATCTCATCAGGTGAGATCATCAGAAGAAGTAAGATCATTGGATAAAGTAGATGGTTGTTTTGTCTTGATTTGAGAGAGAGTGAAAATAGGTGTGAAATAGAGAAACATATGTTTATGTATGTTGTTGAAAAACAAATCAAGCAGAATAATTTTTAACATCATGATTAATTTAGAGGATGTGAACAGAAAATAAAAGTAGGTAAGGAAGGTGCCTAAAGGATTCTAAGGCTGGTTTTAGGCAGTTATGGATTGGGACCTAAACACCCAATAGGAAACTATCACACCCAAAATGTAGACACCTATTTTTGGCATATCCCCATTCTTCACAATGCATTTTGGAGGTGACATGATTGTGTAAGTGTGTGAAGAATGAGGGGACATTTGCATTCAGATAGATGAGGTCAATAGTGCAGATGTTGAAGTGGAAGGAATAGATTGGTTTGGTTTGGGAAGGATGCATCCTTCCTTAATGAAGTCCTGCATAATGACTTGAAATGCTCTGTAATGTTAGATATCATGTCTAGGGTTACGATGATATGCACAAACAAGGAAGGAATTAAACCACGATGGCTTATTACTACTGGGGTCAAAAGCCCTAATAGGTGGAAGTGTGATTGCAGAAATTTGTAGCAAGTTTCATAATACCTCAATACATGATTCGACAGTAGCGTTAGGAGGTGCGTTTTATGTGTAGAATTTCTTGGTATTTGGAGAAGGAGTGGATGTTTGAGATAATTCAGATGTTGAAGACAAAGTTTGAACATGTTTATGTCTTGGTGGTTGATAGCAAGTCATGCTTTTCATAGTGTTGGATGATTTTAGTTGAAGGAGTTTGCGGTTGGATTGTTTAGAAGAAGGAATATGATTTTCTTGTATAAGGGAATCTTGAGGAAATATTTGAGAGGTTCCGTCCTTGGGAGGAATGACAATAATTTATATCAGAGGATCTAGAGGAGGTACTGATAGAGATGTAGGAAGGGATATTTGTTCATTAGAATCTAAAGAAGGTGAAAATTGATTTGTCCACACTGATGAGGTAGAGATATTATTTGAAGTTGAATCCAGTTGAATATCTTTCAAATATTCTTCAAATGATGTAGGAGGGGAGGAAAATGTGGATGTGGTCTCAATGATTGATGTAACAGGTACATGCATTGGGATTGGAAGTATGGTTGACATTATGGGTAAAGATGAAATGGATTCTTTTATAGTTCATTTTGACATTGGGATTGGATCTATGGTTGACATTAGAGGGGAAGGTGCATGATATCTTTTCTTCGTTGCATCAAAACTTTGACACTACCTTCTTAATCAAAAAACCTACATTGTTACTAACTTTCAACCCCTCAAAGTGATGCATTCTAAGCCATATCACAATGATCGTATCACCCAATGGCTCCTTCTCATGGCTGAGCTCGACCTAAAATTAATTCCTCAAAAGGAAATTAAGGGTCAAGCTATTGTGGATCAATTAGCTGAGGCCCCTCTTTCCAATACATAGACTCCTAATCATTTCCCAGACGAATCAATCAATCAATTTTGTCATGATCTCCTTAAAATTATTATTTTCTTCGATGGTTCTAAATGCTAGCAAGGCAGAGGAGTAGGATTTGTTCTCATTCCCCCTGGGGGATTCGCCAATCCCCTTATCATTCAAATTAGATTTTGAATGTACAAACAATATGGTAGAATACGAAGCCCTTATACTAGGACTAGAAACTACTATATTTCTAGGTGTTCGTATCCTTGAAATTTTTGGTGATTCTGAACTAATAATAAAATAGGGCACTAGTGAATATCGGTGAAAAAATGATATTTAACAACAATATTGTCATATTTATCATCATCTTATTAAATCCTTTGATTCTTACACTATTCAATCTATCTCACGCATTCGACCAATTGTTTTGTTGATACTATGGCCTCCCTTGCAGCCCTTATCCCATGGACAATGCAATAATCCCAACTTTCAGTTATTATAAATCATTGTAAACAACCATTCTATGACATATCTCGGATTCATCTGGTCGAATCTAATTCTTCAGACCTCTATTAATCACAAATTTTTTGATTATTTATCTAAATCCATTACTCCCCTTGATCTTTTTAAAAATGCTAAGAGATATTTTATCCAGACATGCTACTCATTATGTAATTCTTGGTGGTATTCTTTACAAGCATGCATTTGATGGTATCCTTCTCTCGAATACCTTAAATCCCATGATGCCTCTACAACTATCTAATAAGTTCACGATGGTATTTGTGGTAGGCATTTTAGTGGATTATCTATGGCCAAACGTGCTTCTTCGTCTTGGATATTATTTTCCTTCTCTAAATCATGATTGTTGGGAATATGTTAAGAAATGTCTAAGATGTTAACAACACTCTAACCTTATCCATATTCCAAGACAGGCTTTACAGCCTGCCCAAGATTTATGGCACTTTTCACAGTGGGGCCTTGATCTTATAGGTCTAATAAATCCTTGTTCGTCACAACAACATCATTATACCATCTTTACTACTAAATATTTCACTAAATGGGTGGAGGTAATCCCACTCACCTCTACTAAATCTGGCCGAATCATTAATTTTATATATCAACATATCATTTCCCGTTTTAGCATTCCTTACAAAATTATTATGGAAAATGGAAAATCATTTAAAAATAAAGACCTTAAAAAAAATGGCGATGCATTAAAAATCCAACTTAGCTTTTCTTCCCCATATTATCCTCAATATAATAGTCAAGCTGAGGCTACTAGTAAAACTCTTCGAATATATCTTGGCTAAAACTATTGATCGAGCAGGATGAAATTGGAATCTCCAAATTCCCTATGCTTTGTGGGCCTATCGCACTAGCATTCGCACTTCTACGGGAGCTACTCCATTTTCTCTAGTATACAACTGTTAGGCCAAATTCTGACCCTCTAGAAGTCCAATTTGATAACATGCATCACGAGTGTCTCTTCGCAGTTCCATTTCTAATGTAGATTGATCGTCAAGGAACGGAAAATCGTAAAATTGAGCTATTAGACGAACACCATCTTCTCACCTCTTGAGGACCAGTCATGTCTAACAATTATACATATGGAAGGCGCGGATCGGCCGAAAAGCACATCCAGGCAGCGTGATTTTAGAAATAGGTGACATCTGGGTTCTGAATGGACGCAAAATGCCCGAATTTCACTACCTTAGAAAGAAGTCAACGGGGAAAATTTACTCCTAATTGGATCGGACCATACCAGCAGCAAGCGGGACAAGTATGTGATCTGCGGAGGATCGTTTGAAGCCTCTCCCAAATCGGGCGAACCAGAGATTGAACCTCTTGTCCCAAAAAGCACTTACGGCACATTCTATTGAAAAATGGACACACGACTTATGACGTGAACCAGCCGGATCGGCTGAAACAGGACCACTCCTCAGCACAAGGATCAAGTTCCATCTATCATTGTAACGCGGGATTGTGGATAGCCGATTGGAGCCGAAAGCCAATCAGATCACGCCATCGTGTCACCAACAAAATGAGGGACGAGGAAGCTCCACTCGAGGTGGATTGGAGGATTCACTATCCCGCGATAAGCACTGGGACCTCCGGTACAAAAAGACGCGGTGGACGTGAAAATCCAACAGGCCCGTGGACCATCTCACTTTTCCTATTGTACACGTGTCGCCAAGGGTCTAAAGGTGTCTCTTGCACATTCATTCTCCCCTCCTAGGTGGTCGACCTAGCTATCCCGAGCACTCCCTATCGTGAAGCTCAAATTGAAATAGTATGCCACGTGGCAATATCAAGGTTATTAAAACAGATTGGGCCCACGAAGGACAGTTGTGCACATAAAAGGTGGAAAGAGAAAAGTATACAAATCAGTGAACCAGAGCAAAATCAAGCCACGTGTAAACCAGATCCCTCGAGAGCATGGGTATCATATATATTATTCTTGCCATCCATATTATGTATACCTGTTAGACCATGCCCTAGAAGGATTCAGCTACTCATTTATTATGGCATTTCGATCCAGTTCTCAGCATTTGATCAACGTTCCTTTTATCATCATTCCCAAAGCTGTTGAAGTTCTCTACATTATTGATCTGCTTTCTTTAATCTCACATTCTTCCCCTTTCTCAAAGTTTGGAGATAGACTTAAAGAATTACCATCTTTAGAAAACATCTCTGACGCGTGGTGATAGATAGAAGTACATGCTTCCACAACCAACTTTAATGCATGTCAGACAGCTCGCCGCTCCTGTTAGACAACCCGCCATATTTGCATCCAGGATCTTCTTCTTGGTCTTCTGATCATAATCAGATCTCATTGGTTAAATGCTACCAAGAACCTGCTATCGGTTGCAAGTGCAATGATTCTGAGATAGTATCCTCTCTCTTCCCTCTACTTATTTCTTGGGTTAAATAGCATGACTGTCTTAGAGGAGCTCCTTGCTAAGGGGTATGTGACATTCATTGTCATCAAAGTCCTCCCTTCTTCCCTCGCAATTATCTCCTTAGAAATAAATTTTCATATCAGCTTTCAAATCTACATCCCATATGGGTATTCTTAATGCCATGTCTTTTTTGCAACATCATCCATAAATCCATGAAATCAATAATGTATCTATCATCGACAATCTTTTTAATGCATAATAATAGTTTGTGGATTCTACTTGACTCTCCATTGCAATTCTCATGTATTCATTGCTGTCATTTTGATAACTCTTAGGTTGCAGTTTGGTTATCCTGTGCATGATTTTTGTATTGCATCTATGTGGTCTGTGTTTTTCATTATGCAAAACGTTGATGTCTAACATTCCTTACGTGCAATCACCTTTGTAGTTTAGGTTTTATTTTATGCATTTTCTTACCTTGATCTCTCTTGGCATCCAGTGTAGATTAGCACAACATTGAAACCTTTCTGCATTTTTTGTGCGCATCTTGAACAGAGGAATGAGGAACCAGCCTTATCTCCAGAGAAGGTATGGTTCTCATGCTCCTACAACTACCTGCCACAAGCTATGGAGAAGTGCATTCCATGTTGTGCAATCTACATCCTAATCTATGCCATGCCAACATCAGACCAGAGAATCCTGATTTACATCTAGGGGTGCTGTGAGTCTGCAACAACAATAGCCTACACTCTTGACGGTGATACACCAGAGAAGGAGAATCTTTGAAATCTATGTGTCTCTTCGCATGGGACGTTTCTAGGTGAGCATATTATCATCAGGAATAGACTAGATACATCACAGGCCCAAAGATAGATTTCACACAGAAAACGTCATCTTCAAAACTCCTTGAGCACCAGCTCCAAACCTGCTATCAACATTCAAACATGCACAACGTGCCTGCAATGAAGACAGGCATCAGAAGAAAGCATGCATTTTAAACGAGCAAGGATGGACCTAGATGCATCACTAAACACGTTTTGTGGCTCCAGAAGTTGTCACAGAACCTCATTTCAAGAAGTCAAAGGGGAAAACGCCATCTCCTAGACTAGATCAGACCAGGTTCGAGCTCCATTTTCACACCATGGAGAAGTATGAGAAGTCTAGGGCTTAGCTGAATTTAGCCTGAACAACTTGTAATCAGTATGAGCCAAAGATCTGAACCTCTTACAATGCATTGCACTTACAGCCCAGGACTATTGTTAGTACACACAGGATATGAGTATAGTGCTTATCAGCCCAACCATTCCTCCATCTTTATCCCCTTCTTCATCTAAAATCATTGTAATGATTTTGAAACATCACTTGTGGTCACTGCTCACCACCAGCCATGTGACCCATGTGCATTATATCGAGTACTGTTGCTTTACGTCACTAGCTGGCCATTACCACTATGGATCAGAGACGTCTCCCATTTAGTGAGAATCCCTCTGATCCATTACATCCATCACCAAAATCCTTTTCCTATTGTACTCCTGTAGAATCGTCTAGAGGGTGTCTCTTGTACATTCAGCTTATCCCCTCCTAGATATAAAGTTTACCTAGCTATTCCGAGCTCTGGATCTATATGAAGCTCAAGTTCATATATGTTAAAGGCAAGATCTGAGGTTATTAGGGCACAGACTAATCCCTCGAAGGATAGCTGTGTAAAAAAAATCTTTACAAATCAAAATACCACCTGGACGACATCGCGAGCATGCACACCGATCCCTCAACAGGATGGCGCGGGGAAGACCATATGCTATTAGCTTCTTCGGCCATCCACTATTGCTAAACTCTATAAAGTCCTCCCCGACCATCCGCACTTCCTAGAAGGATTGGACTACGTGTCTTTTATTATGTCATTTGGCTCGTTTTTCCGTGCTTGAAACCTCACCCGTTGAACCTTTTATCAATTTTCTCCCAAAAACGCTGTCCATGATTTGGTTGGTCAGCGGGTCTTGCCGGCTCTATTCGCGTCTCCCGCGTCTTTCCTTGAGCTAGGGCATAGACTTAAGGAAGACCATCTTTGGGACAAGAACCTTCGATTCGCCATGTACAATGGGCTACATCTCCTTGTTCCTCATTCGTCATGTTGACATTATGATTGCTTGATTGAATATTTCAGCTCCATATCTTCTATCTTGCGTCCCACGCATCCCTGATATAGTCCCAACTGTCCCAGTGCGTTAGTATCCCCGTTTCAGCCGATACCGGCTGGTTCGCGTTCCTCTGTGCAATGTCTTTGAGTGGTATCTGTCCTTATTTACTTCTTATTGGGACAAATTCTTCCAATTCGACCGGTTCTTACTTCCGCCGCGTACTCTTGGCCCACTTGTCCCGGTTATGCGACATTGGTGATTTTTTGCACCTTCGGTCATATTCGCCCTTATCACAATCCCGCGCGTCCCGACATCCCAATTGCTGCAGACCGCCTGGCGGCTTTTCGGCCGGTTCGCATAAAACGTCCCAACTGTCCCGGGGACCGCCTGGACTAGGACTTAAGCCGATTTTCATGATGTCCCCTGCCCCACAGCTTGTTTTCCAGCATTTCTTCCATTTCTTAGAACTTCCTCTTTTCTTCTTGGACAATAGGGTTGGAATGCATTATTCAGTTTGGGAATTCTACTTGACAAAAACATGCAGATTTGTGGAATTCCTACTTGAGGATCAACTCTTAGGTAGCAATTCATTACCTGGTATATCCTCATCCCCCACCATTGTTCAATTATCCTCTTCTTCACCATCTCAGACCTTTCACCCCCAGCTTTGTATTTACATCTACGTAATTCCCAATGTAGCACATAAACCCTACTTGAAGTAGACCTGTTATTCAGGACAAGGTCTCATTCGTGATTGTGTCTATTGACCATTCCTTCCTCCTAGTCCCCTTTATCAACCCAATTTTCTCCTAAAATTTACCTCATCTCATTCTCCGCTGCTCTTCTCACCCACTTCATCCTTCTCCATTGTTTGTTCGATACTTCATGTGTCATCCACCAGAGCCATTATTTTTGTGCTTTTCTCTTAATATCCTTTTACTGCCATCTATTTTATCATTCCATTTCCCTTTCATTCTTCTTTTGGCTTGACGATCCTACTTAATCATCCATTCCACGCTAGGTTTCTTGATCACAATGCATCTCTTTCTTAAGATCCTGCCGTTGTAGAAACTCCTTCATTGTTTTCCATTCCCTTTCTAGAAACATCTTTACTCATAAAACTTCTTCTTAACTACTCTGACATCATCACTCGTACAACATAGGCATCCTAATTAAGAATTCCCCTTACACTCTCCATCCTGCACTGCATACATTCCTCCATCCACTCATGTCACACTCCTTTGTTTCCTTGTTATTACCTCCTTTCACTTCCTGTTCTGTTTCAAGTATACATTGCTCAGTCTTTTCATCATTCTTCTTCTTTGGCTTGGCGATCCTACTTAACCATTCCTACGGCATGGCAAATATTACTTAAGAGTCTCTCTTAAGAATGATTTGTCTCCTTGCCTTTCCTCTTTCCTTCATATTCCCATCATCCATATTTTTTCTTCATTCCCCACAAACACATCCTCTTCCCTTCTCTTTTTCCTCACACAAAATATCTCAAACTTCCTCAAATATCATCTCCATCATCCCTCATTTTAAAATCTAGCTTGACTACTTCATACCCTCTCTTACTATGCCTTGTTCCTTCATCTTTACTTGTCATCTTCATCCACATCCTCATCCATTACATTCTCTCCTCACCTTTATCTTCTTACATATCATTAGCCCTCCTTTCTTTACTCTTTCCGGTCCATTTTCTAGAATACTTCCCCATATCTATCACCATATTTACTCGTCATTATCATAAGTTCATCTAACATTATGTCATCTTCCATTCTCACAGCGCTAAGAATTATCGGTGGACTTCTCCTAAAAATCATTTATCCCCATTCTACTAATACCAGTTCACTCATTTTTACCTCCTCCATTTTCTCTTCCTCCCTTTTTCCTTTTGTGCCCTCTAATCATTATCGAGGGATTTCTCCTAACATCCCTCCACTGGTATTTCCTTTTCATCTTCCCTTCACCTTTTTCAATATCTCTACTGTCTTCATCACATACTTACCTTTGCATCATTTTCTTTGTTGTCCTCTCCTCCTTTCTACCTCTAGTTTTCTTTCATATCATTTGTATCATCTTCATCTCCTCTTCTCCTCACACTTTTGTCTTACTCCTCCATTGATAACCTGACTCACCAGCGTTGTCCCATCTTCTTAACCATCTCACCATCCACATGCATTTCCATATTTACCTGGGTTTCATATTCAATTTCTTTCCTGTTTTGGCTCTATCATCCCTTCTTTCCCTCTTATTTTCAATTTCCCCCGTTACTGAGCTTCTTTCTCTACCACCCCTATCTTCTTAGCATTCTTTCATGGTGCCTTTCTTTCTCTTTTCCATTCTACCTCCTCCTCCCATCTTCTTTAACTTCTTCATCTTCTTCATATCCTTCATCTTTCTATCCTACTATACATATTCATCTCTCCAATCATCCTTCTCTCATATTCTTCATAACTTTTCTTTCTCAGTTTCTGTCATCTCTTTCATGATCCATTTTTTCTCTCCCTTTCTATTTTGATCTCCATCTCCCTTTCATCCCTTCTTCTGTCATTTTCTTGTCTTCTTCTTTGTCCTTCATCATTTCTTTCTGCCACCATTTCTCCTCTTGATTATCTCTGCTACTTCTTTACTATGATATATCTCTATACATTCAACTTCCCTTCTAATCTCTTTTTCCTCCTCATCTCGTCTTCTTCTTGTTTAAACTTCCTCCCTCTCTTCTTCTCTTACTCACTTTCTCTATTTTCTTTTTCTCCAGGTCCCTCGTACCTTACCTATTTATTTCCCCCTTATCTTTTTCCACTACCCTCTTACTGAATATTATTCTCTCTCTTTTGTGCTTTTGTCTATCTTCTCACCTCTCTTATTGTCCTTCTCTACTATTTGACCTCTCTCCTCCACCATGTCCTTTCTACTTCAACCATGTCCAATTTCTCTTATCTCTATCATCTATCATCCACATCTTTCATCCCATCTTCCTGGGACATTTTTGTCTTGGAGGATACCATAACGGCCAACACCTATCTGATCTTGTACTCTTCCATGCATATTTTCTCTGCTTTTGTTTTGTCACAAAAGTATCTTGACTTCCTGTCCTACTTGTCAAACAAGTATGACTACTTTTACTTCTTATAATTTACTCACACTTATGCATGTTTCTCATGAAACATGATTATCATCATATTTATCACACCTTTAGGGCATTTTATCTCAGCTTTTTATCCTATCTTCTCATCATGTGCACATTTATGATTTTTTCCCCCTGGGGGCATTTTATTTACACATCCATCTCCCATTATGTCATCTTCGTGCCCTATCATGGTGCACCTTTTTCATCCTTGTACTTTTCAGCGTATATAACTCACTTTGTGTCTTTCTTGTGCCCTGTGTTGGGGCATCATTTTTTTCATCCATGTCCCTTTTGTGGACGCATGATTTTTCACACAATTCCTCGACAAACAAAGGATTGTGCACATCTTTCACATTTAGTTGCACATATTTTGATGTTTTCCTATGACCCATTGGTCATCTGGGTTTACATCCATACTGCAGTGGTCTTCACCCACTCACTGGTCTGTAGAATGTTGTCGTCTGTCTCCGTTGAGACCGCAATTGACCTCTACCGATGTGATATTGAAGTCACCGCCATATATTTTTTTTTATTTTATTGCAATCCTTCTTCCTTGGGGCATCTTGCCTTTGGTCATGTCTTCATCCATCCTCAGACACATCTTTCATCTAACCCTTTTTGTTTTTCTCTCGTGGCTTGCTATTGCAAACCACTCAACAAAAAGGGGAAAATGTAGACACCTATTTTTGGATATAGCACCTCAATCGTCTCGCATTCAGGCTTACTTCTATTCTCACATCTCTTTCTCTTAAATTAATGAAATCTTATCCATTTTCACCCTTAATTAATTACCAAATGGGCTCCATATAGACCCATTTGATAATTCAAACTTTTTGATATTATTTCCATCTTCTATAAATTATTAATTCATGAGTATTGATATACACATCAGACACTCTTTTCCTAAATTCAATAAGGTAGAATCTATCATCACACCTACCCAATCCTACATATTCCCCACTTAAGTCAAAATCAAGTTCCCACCTAAAAAACAATTTCCACCTAAAAATTCATCTCTTCAACCATAAGTCAAAATGTGAACCCCACCTGTTGAAATCACATCTCCTCTTTTAACTAGGGTAACTTTACATCGACCCTAAGTATATTTTAACTTGCAGTCTAACCTCACCATTAGGCTATAAATATGGGCTTTCCTCCCACATGAAAGTTAAGTTGGAAAATATAGGAAAATGTTGTTTTGAATTCTAAGCTTCTCGTTTATCATTGTATCCATCACAGAGTCCTTGTAACGAAACTATTAATCCCCACAATACTCTACTCATCATTTGTTAGTTCACATAGTGTGGTTCTTGTTGCACGTTGGGTTTGGATCAGAATAATAACACCATCTACATACCCGCAATGTAAAGGTTCCTTTATTTATAAGCTTGCATGCTATTTGTTTATCTTATATTTTATCATTATTCTTTATCACACGGGGGTTGAAAACCACCGAGGAAATTAACGCTTCTTGGTTCTGCTTTATCAGTAGCCCCTGCATAAAAATATCTAATTCTCTTTCTCTAGTGTTTGTGAGCTACAGGTTTGCTGAGATTGCAACAAGGAGTTCGACATCGACTTTGCACCCGTATAGTCCATCACCAGATCTTAAGTCCTTGCATTACTCAACATTGTTTTTTGTTTGTTGATTTCTTGTTCTCTAATCTAGACAGGAAGCAAGAAACTCTTATAAACATTAAAATTAGATACTATTGAAAAACTCTAAACATCAGAGTGACCATCTCTCGGTCCTTGAGATCCTTTTCTAGCGTCTGATTCATTTCATCCTTCTCCTCAATCTAGAAAAGTGTGTTTTTGGATTTCTTACTAGAAAACTCCTTGGATTCATTGTCTCTATCAAAGGCATTGAGGTTGACCCCGTAAAAATCAAAGCAATTCTTGAAATGTCCCCCTCCTTCCAATCTCAATCAACTTCGTAGTCTTCAAGGTTAACTTCAATTTTTTCGTCGTTTCATATCGCAACTTTCCGATCGATCTCATCCCTTTCATCACCTTCTTCGAAAGGACATAACCCTTGAGTGGGACCATAACTGTCAAAAGGCTTTTGAAGATCTTAAGTGATACCTTTTATCTCTGCCGGTACTCACACCTCCACGCGAGGGGGAGCCCTTTTATTTATATATTTCTATAACTGATCATGCTCTAAGAGCTATGTCAGCGCACTATGATGATCAAGAATGTAAACATGTCATTTATTATATCATTCATACTCTCCACGACTACGAAACATGATGCATTGAAGCTGAAAAATGGTTTTGCGCTATTTTCTTCGTTGCATTAAAACTTTGACACTATCTTCTTAATCATAAAACATATATTGTTACTAACTTCCAACCTCTTAAAGTAATGCATTATAAGCCATATAAAAACAATCACATCACCTGATGGCTTCTGTTCATGGCCAAAGTTGACTTGGAATTCATTCCTCAAAAAGCAATTAAGGGTCAAGCTATCATTGACCAATTAGTAGATGCCCCTCTTCCCAATATGCAAACTCCTCATAATCACTGTCCCAGATGAATCCATCAATCAATTTCATCGTGATCCCCTTAAAATGATTCTTTTCTTCGATGGTTCTAAATGCCAGCAAGGCAGGGGGTAGGTGTTGTTCTTATTCCTCCTGGGGATATCCCTATCTCCTTAGATTTCAAATCATATTTTGAATGTACAAACAATATGGCAGAATACAAGACCCTTATACTAGGACTAGAAACTACCATATTTCTAGGCGTCCATATTCTTGACATTTATAGCGATTCTGAACTAGTATAAAGAAAGTCACTAGAAAGTATCAGTGTAGAAATGATATTCTACAACAATATCATGAAATTTCTCATCATTTTCTTAAAGCCTTTGATTCTTACCAACTTCAGAATCTTCCCCTTGTCAGACCAATCATTTTGTTGAATACAAGGCATTAGTCATGATGGCCATACTTATGCACGCACTATCTTAACATATGGCAATGAGTTCCAAACTTTAATTATAATACCAATCGCTATAAACATACCATTCTATGACACTACCTCAAATTCATCTGCGTTGAAGTTAAAACTCAGTTGGATGCCTCAAGCGTCAAAATCTTGAATACAAAATATACCAAAATGTTGATTTGCATTTCCAACTTCCTGTCTAGATGAGTGTACGAGTAATCAAGAAACACAAAACAACATCAAATATACAAAGGCTTAGTACCTTGGAGATGATGATGGATGATACAGGTGTAAAGTTGATATCAGATCCCTCAGTGTGATCCCGGTAAAACCTACAGCTCACATACACTAGGAAAATAATGATTAGACATTTTATGTGGGGGCTACCTGATAAAGCAGATTCCGGGAATCATTGACTTCCTCAGTGGCTGTCAACCCTCGTGTGGATAAGAATAATAGTACAATAGTGTCTAAAATAGATGACATACAAATTGATAAATAAAAGAACCTGGATGGTATCGGTGTGCAGAAGAAATTATTGATCTGATGTGTACAACACGAATCTCATCACATGAATCCAAATCACGAGCAGAATGTCATGGAAATCCCACGTGCTATCACCCAGATGGAGTAATAATGATATTATAAAATGACTAAAATCTCACAGTATTCACCTGAATTTTCTCTTCTCTTTTTTGAGGGGGAGAAGGTTCATATTTATAATTTGAATGTGGATTAAAATAGAGGATTAATGAATAACCATAATTTGTAAAAGAAATCCTGACTAAGAGGACATGATGAAGAGTTGATTTGATGGTAGGGTTCATGATGTGAGAAAAAGAAAAGGTGTAATTTGGAGTGGGGGATATGGTTAGGTGTAATAGTGAAGCCATGTGCTCATTTTAACTATTGATTTGTTGGATTTGTTGTCAAATATTGAGATTGTGAATCATTGACTTCATGGGTGGGGTTAAAAATTTAATAATTTGAGGGAGTTAAATTTTTAGGTGGAGATTGATTTTTAAGTGGGAACTGCTTTTGACTTAAGTGGGGAACATGTGGGCCTGGGTAGGTGGGATGATATATTCTACCTTTTGAATTTAAGAAAAGGGTTTCAGATGGGTATATCAATACTCATGGATTAATAATTTGTGGAAGATGGGGATAATATCAAAAACTTGAATTAACAAATAGGTCTACATGGAGCCATTTGATAATTAATCAAATAATGTGAGTAAAGGTAAGATTTCATTTAATTTAAGAAAAAGAGTAACGAGAAATGGAAATTGCGTGAATGTGAGATGTCGAAGGGGCGTTATACCAAAAATATGTGTCTAAATTTGCCCCTTTTTGTTGAGTGGTTTGTGATAGCAAGCCACGAGACAAAAATAAAAAGGGTTAGATGAGAGGTGCGTATGAGGATGGATGAAAACATGACCAAAGGCAAGATGCCTCAAACAAAAAAATATCACATAAAATAAAAAAAGTATGGTGGTGACTCCAATATCACATCAGTAGAGGATAATTGTGGTCTCAATGGAGATAGACGACAACGTTCTATAGACCAGTGAGTGGGTGAAGACCACTGCAGTATGGATGTAAACCAAGATGACCAATGGGTCATAGGAAAACATAGAAATATGTGTAACTGAATGCGAAAGATGTGCACAATACTTTGTCTGTAAGGAATCATGTGAAAAATCATGTGTCCAAAAATGGACGAGAATAGAGATAATGGTGCCCCAGCACAGGGCACAAGAAGGAAAAAAAATGAGTTATATACCTCGATAAGTACAAAGGTGAAAAAGGTGCCCCAACATAAGACATGGATGGAATAATCATAAATGTGGACAAGATGAGGAAATAGGATAGAAATATGAGATAAAATGTCCTAAAGATGTGAAAAATATGATGGTAATCATGTTTTATGAGAAATATGCATAAGTTTTAGCAAATTATAATGTAAAAGAAGTCCTATTTGTCTGATAAGTAGGACAGGAAGTCAAGATACTTTTGTGACAAAACAAAAGTAGAGAAAATATGCATGGAAGAGTACAAGATTAGATAGGTGTTGGCTGTTATGGTATCCTCCAAGAAAAAAATGTCCCAGGAAGATGGGATGAAAGATGTGGATGATAGATGATAGAGATAAGAGAAATCAGACATGGTTAAAGTAGAAAGAACATGGTGGAGGAGAGGTATCAAATAGTATAGAAGGACGATACGAGAGGTGAGAAGATAAACGAAAGCACAAAAGAGAGAAAATAATATCCAATAAGAGGGTAGTGGAAAAAGATAAAGGGGAAATAAATAGGTAAGGTATGAGGGACCTGGAGAAAAAGAAAATAGAGAAAGAGAGGAGGAGAAGAAGGGTGGGAGGAATTCTAAACAAGAAGAAGACGAGATGAGAAAAAAAAGAGATTAGAATGGAAGTTGAATGTATAGAGATATATCATAGTAAATAAGCAGCAAAGATAATAAAGAGGAGAAATGGTGAAAGAAAGAAACGATGAAGGACAAATAAGAAGACAAGAAAATGACAGAAGAAGGGATGAAAGGGAGATGGAGATCAAAACAGAGGGAGAGAAAGAATGAATCACGAAAGAGATGATACAATTGAGAAAGAAAAGTTGTGAAGAATATGAGAGAAGGATGATTGGAGAGATGAATATGTATAGTAGTATGGGAAGATGAAGGAGATGAAGAAGATGAAGAAGTTAAATAAGATGGGGGAGGAGGTAGAATGTAAAAGAGAAAGAAAAGCACTATGAAGATCTAGCAAGATAAGGGTGGTAGAGAAAGAAGCTCAGTAATGGGGGGAATGAAAATAAGAGGGAAAGAAGGGATGATGGAGCCAAAATAGGTCAGGAATTGAATATGAAATAGAACATATGGAAATGCATCTGGATGGTGAGATGATTAAGAATATGGGACAATGCTGGTGAGCCAGGTTATCAATGGAGAAGTAAGATGAAAGTGTGAGGAGAAGAGGAGATGAAGATGATACAAATGAAATGAAAGAAAAACAAGGGCAGAAAGGAGGAGAGGACAATAAAGAAAATGATGCAAAGGTAGTATTTGATGAATACAGTAGAGAAATTGAAAAAGGTTAAGGGAAGATGAAAAGGCAATACCGGTGGAGGGATATTAGGAGAAATCCTCCGATAATTATTAGAGGGCAAAAAAGGAAAAAGGGAGGAAGAGAAAATGGAGGAGATAAAAAAGAGTGAAATGGTATTAGTAGAATACATTGTGAAGGATGGGGATATGCCAAAAATAGGCATCTATTGCGGCCCTTATCCCATGGACAACAAATTGATTGTTAGAGTGATAATGTGATACCGGTAGAGCTTCGCCTCCAAACACTTCACAATATGATTTAAAGCTTTCACAGACAATTTTGACAAAATATTATCATAGCTTTGGGAAAGGGGAAGAATAGAATAAAATAAAGATGATCAATGTAGGAAGCTTTTTGGGAATGCTGATAAAAGGAAGGATGATCAATGCCGAAAACCTTCCAAATGCCATAATAAAAGAGTATCCATCCTTCTAGGGTATGGTCTAATTTATGCATAATATGGATGGAAAGAATAATATATATGATAGCCATCCTTCAAGGGATCGATCTATTTATCTTGATTTTGATTTTGACTTTGATTTGCATTTTTTTTAATGCACAGTTTTCCTTCGAGGCATCAATCTGTTTTGATAACCTTGATCTTTCTTTTCGCATATACGAATTATATCTTTTCATAGGGGAGCGCTGGGGATAGCTAGGTAGACCTCCTAGGAGGGGAGAATGAATGTACAAGAGAAACCCCTAGACCCTCTACATGAGTACAATAGAAAACGAGATGGTGATGGATGTAATGATCTTGGGGTTCTCACAAAATGGGAGAACTTATCCATAGTGAATATGTTACGAGTAGAGCCGTGGTACTCATATTCAAGGTCATGACTAGTAGTGATAGTAGACCACATGATTCAAAATAATTACAATGATAGATGGAAGGGGATACTGATGGAGGAATGATCTAAAGATATGCCTAAGTGCTCATTGATAGATATGCTAACAATAGTTTGGTTGCAAGTGCAATGGATTAAGAGGATCTATCTTTGGTTTACTACCAAGGGAGAGAAGACATTAAAATTACGACAAGATGAGATCTTGCAAAGGATTAGATGTGATAAACAAGAAGGAAATAAAACTATGTCTTTAAGGAAGCAAAAATATGACCACAATGGTGGGTTTTGATGAAAATAAAAGGTGCCCCAAGAGAGAAAAAAACAAAAAGGGTTAGATGAAAGATATGTCTGAGGATGGATGAAGACATGACCAAAGACAAGATACCTCAGGCATAAAAGGATCGCAATAACAATAAAAAAAAGGTATGGCAGTGACTCTAATATCACATTAGTAGAGGACAAGTACGGTCTCAACGGAGACAAACAACAATGTTCTATAGACCAGTGAGTGGGGTGAAGACCACTGCAGTATGGATGTAAACCAAGATGACCAATGGGTCATAGGAAAATATTAAAATATGTGCAACTGAATGTGAAAGATGTGCGTAATCCTTTGTCTGTGAGGAATCGTGCAAAAAAAAATTATGTGTCCAAACATGGATGAAAATGAAGATAATGATGCCTCAGCACAAGGCACGAGAAGGACACAAAGTGAGTTATATGTGTTGACAAGTACAATGATGAAAAGGTGCCCCAATATAAGACATATATAGAATAATTATAAATGTGGACAAGATGAGAAGATAGGATAGAAAGGTGAGATAAAATGCCCTAAAAGGGTAATAAATATGATGGAAATCATGTTTCATAGGAAATATGGTATAAGTGTTAGCAAATTAGATGGTGAAGAAGGACAAAGAAGTCCCGCTTCTTCAAAAAATATGATAGAGATAATTTTGCGACAAAACAAAAGCAGAGGAAAATATTCATGGAAGAGAACAAGATCAGATACGTGATGGCCGTTATGGTATCTTCCAAGAAAAAAATGTCAAAAGAAGATGGGAATAGATTCTTAGAAATGGATATGATGATGTCCTTGTGAGAGGATTGACGAAGCTAAAATATGTGACAGGGTCCTCAAAAAGAGAAGAGGTCAATGTGGCAAAGAGAAGAACAAGAACGGTAATGAAAGGGATAGATGGCGATACATAAATGGAGAAAAATTGGCATTGACTGTGAATGCAAGATGTAAGGGATGTTGAGAAAGAGAAAAGGGAATAGATAGGAGGATTGGTTGATTATGAGAAGAGCAAGAAAGATTGAATATGAAGGCGAAAAGGATATGGAATAGAGGGATGAAGACATAGAGGAGGAGAAAATAAGGAATGAAAGGGGAGGAAGAAGATAACAAAGAAGGATTATAGAGAAAGGGGGGAAGGAAGAAGGAAAAAAAAAGATAAGACAAGCAAAGAATATGAGCATAGGATGAAATTGTGGAAAAGGGAGAGAGTTATTCAAGATGAAATGGCGTGATGAAGGTTGGAGCAGAGGAAAATAGAGAGGTAATGCAAAGCGAAAGAGATGATGGAGAAAAGAAAATTAAAGGAAAACATATCATAGTGAGGAAATCCAAGGCAAAGAATATGGAACTAACCGCATGGAAATGTAAGTGGATGATGAGATGATAAAGGAAATGGGATAATGTTGAAGAGTTAGGTTTTTGATGGGGAAGTAAGGAAGAAGGGCGAGGTAAAATGGGAATAAGGATGATGTAAAGGAAGTGAAATCATATGAATATCAGAAAGGAGGAGAAGAAAACGAAGAAAATTGTGCTGAAGGAAGTGAACAAGGAAAGAAGATATTTGGTAAAGAGTGAGAATCATAAGGAACATAAAGAGAAAATTGAGGGAATGAATGACATCAATTGGAAAAGAAACGGAGATGCATGAGATGAGTATATATGCTGATGACGAGAAAATAGAGAGAAGGTGTATGATGAAGATAGTGAAGAACTTGGCAAGGAAGAATGGAAGATGGAGAGGTGGCGAGGAAAAAGAAAAGATGGGATAGGGGAGACAATGCCAATGAATGGATGTTAGGAGAAATCCACCGATAATGATCAGTAGGAAAACATGGGACAAAAGATGAGACAAGGCAGAAATTAAACAAAGAATGGGAGGGGGAACACCAATGAAGGGACGTTAGGAGAAGTCCTCTGATAATGATCAGAGGACACAAAGGAAGGAAGGAATGAAGATAGAATGAAGGAGGTCAAAGAAAGGATTTAGGCTGTGTAGAATAGGGATGAGTGATTTTTAGGAGAATTCCACCGATAATTACTAGCGCGGAAATGGAAGATGATGATGAAATAATGTTAGAGAGGGACCAATGACAATGATGGGTAAATATGGGGGTAGATATGTGGGAGAACTCTAGAAGACGGAGTGAAAAGAGTAAAGAAAGGAGGGATAACGATGTGTAGGAAGATGAAGGTGAGGAGAGGATGTAGTGGATGAGAGAAAAATGAAGAAATAAAGACACAAAATGAACGGAGAAGCAATGGTTAAGTAAGATTACCCAGCGACAGATGATGGAGATGAAAAAGGGACTAGTAGGAAGTGGTGTTTGTGAGAATGAAAGAGGAGGTGAGAGGATGTGATGATGGGGAATGCCGAGAAAATGTAGATGGAGAGAATGTGGGGTAGTGGGGGAGTGCAGGATGAAAAATCATGCTTAAGAGGGAATCTTAAGTAAGATCGACATGCTGCAGGAGGATTTAAGTAAGATCACCAAATCGGAAGTGATGATATGGAAAGAGAAAGAAAACATTATATTGGATGCAGGTGTGGAATGATTGGTTGGAGTGAATGGATATGATAAGAGGTGGGAGACTAAAGATGAGGAAGAGATGATGGGAGATAGAAGGATCAGATGGTAAACCATTCTTAAGAGAAACTCTTAAGTAAGATTGCCCTACGATAGAGATGATTAAGTAGGATCGCCAAACCAAAGAAGAAGAAGAATAATGAAAATACTGAGAAATGTATACCAAAATGGAACAAGAGATGAAAGGAGGTGATATCAAAGTGATAATAGAGAAACAGAGGAGTGTGACATGAATGGATGGAGGAACATATGCAGTGTAGATGGAGAGTGTAAGGGAAATCCTAAACTAGGATGCCCACGTGGTGGTAGTGATGATGCAAGATTGTTAAGTGGAAAAGGAGGAGTGGAAAGACGTTTGTGGTGGTGATTGTCATTTTTTGAAAGAGGAAATGGTGGAGAAGCTTCTACAGTGGGAGGATCCAAGGAAGAAGATATACCTTAACTAAGGTTCTCTGGCTATATAGATGGTTAAGCAAGATTTTCAAACTGAAAGTGGATGAGTAAAAGAGAAACTCAAGAGGAAAGATGAGTAAGATATCTGACATCGTGCAAGGGGAAAGAAAGGTGAGAAGGATGATGTGGAGACAAATGGTGATGAGTGGACATGGAGAGCGAGGAGAAATGGATCAAAGATAATGTTGAACATGTTGAGAGATAAGGAGCTGCAGGATAATGAAATTGCCTTGAGAAGGATCCTCAAGTAGGATTCACAAATTGCAACGGCGATCAAGTAGAATTCACAAACCAAAGAGTGTATTTACAAACGCATTCATAGAGATGATGGATAGATATAGAATTCATAGTGTGCAATTTGATATGATTTTTATAAAATATGATTTGGATGAGATGAATGGAACATAGTTGTATCAAGGGCATACATGGAAACTATGTTTCGAAATGGATTGGAGATAAACAAGAAAAGGTTACCACTCAAGGCATTGCACTCGTAGCCAATAACAGGTGTTAATACATAACCAACGATAGTTAGTTATACCAAAAGATCATGAGGGAAATATGGATGAAGGATTCTCGTAATCCTAATATTGACATGACAAAGGGATCAAAGATGTGACTTGTACATGAGAAGAGGGATCTCCAAAAGTGGTGTTCCTTAAGTCTATGTCCTAGCTCTAGGAAAGGGAAAGAACAAAAGCATAAAGCTGACAATGCGGGAAGATTTCAGAAAATGTTGATAAAATGAAGGTTGATCAATGCGGAAAACCTTCCAGATGCCATAATAACAGAGTAGCCATACTTCAAGGGAATGGTCTACTTTATACATAATATAGATGAAAATAATAATATGATAGCCGTCCTTTACAGGATCGGTCTATTTCTTTTGATTTTGTTTAGATTTTGATTTCTGTAATTTTTTTTTCTTTTGTATTTTGCATGAACTATTGTCCTTCGAGGTATCAGTCTATTTTTTATAACTTTGTTTTTGCCTTTACATACTTGAATTTGAGCTTCACATGGGGGAGAGCTAGGAATAACTAAGTAAACCACTTAAGAGAGGATAAGGAATGTACAAGAGACACCATGGACTCTTTGCATGGCTGCAATAGGAGAATGAGAAGGTGATGGATGTAATGGTTATGGGGTCACATCAAAGTAGTGAAGGTGGATTACATAATTTAGATAATTACAATGAAAAATGGAAGGGGCTAAAGATGGCAGAACAATCTAAGGATGTAACTAAGTTCTCATTGGTAGATATACTAACAAAAGACTAGTCGCAAGTGCAATGCATTAAGAGGTTCCGTCTCTGGTTTACCACCACGAGAGGGAAGACAATGAAGTTGCGATAAAATGAGATGATAGCCAAGCAGGAAACAAAAACTATATCCTGAAGGAAATGAATGTATGACCACAATGGGGGATTTAGATGAAAATAAATGATGATGCCCCAAGAGAGACATAAACATAGAAGGACAATCATGGCCTCAAAGGAGGGCTTGATGAAATAAACGGTATCCCAAAAGAGACACACATATAGCCACAATGGTGGACTTCAAAATAGATGGTGCCCCATAAGAGACACAAATATAGCCACAAAGGTGGACGTAGAGAAAAAGGTCCCTCAATGGAGAGACAAATATGGCCTCAAAGTAGGGCTTCAATGAAAAATATGATACTCCCAAAAGGAGCACAAACATAAAAGAACAAATATGGCCTCAAAGGAGGACTTAGAATGAGATGAGGATTTGGATATAATTAATTTAGATTGGATGAATGTGAAGAAAGTAAACAAAACAATGTCAAAGAGCAAAGTCCCCTAGTAACAAGGGATTTGTACGGATGATGTGTTCAAGGGAGAGGGAAGGTTATTCCCCTAATAAGTTAAATGTGAAGGAGGTAAAGGATGTCGAAAGAGCTTAGATGAGATTGTTTTAAATTTGGATGGGGTAAAGGATCGGAGACCACAAGTGTGCTTCGTAAGATAAACAACATTGATAAACAATGGAGGGCATTCCTTAGAAGGAATGACATGGGCTAGATGGATATTAAGAGATGATGTGGATGGAGGGATCATGGAAGATCTGACAGATGTCATATGGATTGGATTCAAAGTAGATGGAGATGGAACTTTCCCCTGAATGAGGAAATCATCTTTCTCAATAAGGCTGTTGACGATTGACCGAAATGCCTTACAATGTTCAATGCCATGGCTTGACATACGATGATAGACACAACTACAATTAGGATTGAACCATGATGGCTTGAGACCATAGGGATTAAAGGCTATAATATGAGGAAGTTTGATGGAAGATATTTGAGTTAAATGTTGAAAGATATCTACGTATGACCCCATTGAAGTGTCATGGGGAAGGTAACTCATATGGGTTTTGATAGGACGTCTCAGCTTGGAGTTAGGAGAAAACGTGGATGTAGATTGGATGTGTGAATTTCGTGTTTTGGAGGACAAATCAAATTTGGTTGAAGGATGATATTATTTGGATGTGGATTGATTATTGCAAGATGTCGTAGATGGAAAAACTGATCCTAACATGGATGTTGTGGCATTGGATTGTTGAGAAGAGGGAAAACCTGAATATTTCCATAGATGCGTAAGGGATTGTCAGGGATGTTTGCTCCGAGCCTTAGACTTCAAACGAGAAAATTTAGCTTTAGCAGGGATGAAAATAATTTCAACCAGAGGATCTGATAGTGGTGGTGTGGTTATCAATCGAGAAATTGTCCTAAAACAAGATGAAGATGTTAATGAAGAGATAAGTGTTTGTATAATGTGATTAATGATATCTATGTGAGATGTGGATTGTTTCAATTGGGAATGGAAAGAGTTGATTTTTTAGAGGGAGAAAGTAAATTATGTTTATTTTATTTGGGTAGATGTGTTGGTACAGTAGATGATTCAAGGGGTATATTTGATAGGGTTGCAGATCGAGAGGATTTGGTTGATGTGAGAGGAGGATTAGGTAAAGAGTATTGGGATATACTGGGTGATGTGGCCACGGGAAAGGTTGTCAAGGTAGAGATAGGTGGACTTTTTGATATGATAGGTATAGGGGTCACTGGGATAGATAAAGATGTAGGAACTTTTGGAATATGTGGAGATGTGAGTGATGTGATAACTGATGGAGTAGACCTTATGGGTAAGGGTAATGCAGCAAATGCAGGAGTATTTTTGGACATAGAAGTAGAAGGGACTGGTTGTTTCATAAATGTTTTGAGGGGTAAGAATGATATTTTTGCTAAAGGGATTGATGTTGAAGATGGGGTTGTAAGGTTGTATGTTGTAGAACTGATTTTAGTTGGGATGGTTGTGAGTAATGTAGGTGTAGTAACAAGTGCATTTGATGAAGATGCCAATGAATGAATAGGTGTGAGAGACGTAGGGATATGTGTGGATACAAGTGGAGCCGAAATATGTGTTGAAGATGTATCTAATGTGGTAGATTGAGGTATGTTTGAAGTGGTGAAAATGGATGATATAGTTGAATTTGATGTGGATGTGGCAAGGACATAGGAGAAGGTACAAGTTCAAGATAGGTAGTGAAAGTTGATGTAGGTGTGATAGGTTCTGAATAAGAGGTGGGAATGTCCATGCAGAGTTGGTGATAAGATGGGATATTGATTGACAATGTCAACCATACAAGCGTTTGATAGTCGAGATGTAAAGGGGGGTGACGTGATTTGTTGGTGGTTGATTAGTTTACGCAGTGGAGGTATCAATTTGGATATCCCCTTGATTTACAAGTTGTTGGACACGATCTTTGAAGGAATGACATCTCTCAATGTCATGACCTTTGACTCAATGATATTTACAAAATTGGGCCTCGTGATACCAAATAGGCTTGGCTTGCGAGTTTTCTACGGGTCGTATGGGAGGTAGTTGGATAGAGTTTACGCTCATCAACTTATCAAATATATAACTGTATGATTCTCCTAAAGAAGTGTAGTTGGTTGTTGATTGAGGAGATCATTGTTGAGACCATGTGCTTGGTGTAGATGGGGATGAGGGTTCAATGACCACAGTGTGGACCACACCTTTAAATTTTTTGTTATGTGTGAATGGTTTAGTGGATTCAAATTTTGATTTAGTTTAACTTATTCTAAGATGACCCTGCTCAATGGCATGGGTTTCGAGCTTGCGAGCCATTGTGAAAGCTTCATCAAAGGTTTGGAATGATTGGATTTGCAAAGTGGATGAAATATGTTTGGGACATGACTGCGAGAATAAGTCGATGATTTTGGTTTGTGGGATAGTGAAGGATAGTTGGTTTATAACATCATGCCATCGTGCGATGAAGTTGGCGATGGGCTCATCTTCATATTGTCAAATGGTATATAGATCAGCGATAGTGGTCTTGCATGTGATATTGATAGAAAAGTGTTCTAAGAACAACTGTAAGTTGGGTGAAAGAGAATATGGAATGTCATGGGATACTGTTGTACCATTCCAATGCAAGACCAGACAAAGACATGGGGAAAGTGCGAAGAAGTAAATCATGATCATGTGCAATAAGACAACATGCATGTTTAAATATGAGGAGATGTTGTTGGGGATCTTATTTATTATTGAACTTATAAAATGTAGGAAGTTTCCAATGAGGAGGGTAGGGTTTAATTGGAACCAGAGGATGAATGGGTTCATTACAGATTTGTTCATAGGATAAGGTGTTCTTGGGTGGTATGGTAATGGTTTCTAAACTGGCTAACTGATTCATTAAGGCGTGAATTAAATTAGTCGAGGTATTGTAAGGTTGAGATTAGATTGGTTGTGTGGTTTGAAAAGTAGTTTGATAAGGTGAATGATATGTGTTTTGGGTGTGTGGGTAGTTAAGGAAGTGTCTGATAAGGTGGTTGATAAGTTTGTGGATAGGATGTTTGTGGAATGGTTTGATAAGACAGTTGATTAATTTTTGGATATTTAGGTGTTTGGGGAGTATCTTGGCAAAGACTAACATGTGTCACAGGTTGGGATTGTCTGCATAGGTTGTTGTTGAGCAATAGGGGAATGACGATAAGTGGGGATATGTGTGTTAAGAATTAGAGGCGGTTGGACATGCCTATTAATGGAATTGTCAAAATGGGATGTGGGTGGAATGCGATCCACCAATTTTGGAGATTAGGAGGATTGAGAGATTATAGGAGATTTTCAGAGTAAGAAGTCATATATGGGGTTAGGAGGAGATTTGATTGTATATAGAGGAGTAGAAAATGGTGGTGTGATCGGTTTAGGAAGACTGGCTTGATGAGGGATACGAGGGTTGGTGTCAAGGTGGGGATAATTTTGTATGACATGGTTCTCATGAGGTGAGACCATGGAGATTGGAGATTGGGTGACTGACGACTTGGTTTTGAGTTTAGAATCCTGTTGAGTGAGATCATTAGAGGATGTAACTTTATTGGATAGAGCAGATTGTTGTTTTGTCTCGATTTGGGAGAGAGCGAAAATAGGCTAGGTGTGAAATAGAGAAACATTTGTTTATGTATGTTGTTGAAAAACAAATCAAGCAAAATATTTTTTTGCCTCATGATTAATTTAGAGGATGTGAACAGAAAAGAAAATTAGGTAATGAAGGTGCCTAAAAGAGTCTAAGGTTGGTTTCAGGTAGTTATGGATTTGGAGATGTCTGAGACGGTTTCCTGTTGGGTGTTTAGGTCCCAATCAGTTAACCAGGTGAGAGGAGTGTTTTGATGTGTTAATTATGTTTGTGTAGTCATAGGTAGTGTGTGATAAGTGAAATGCAAAGAGTTAAATTCTTTTACTTAAGCTATGTGATCAAGCAAGATGCAGAAGGTTCATTTTAGACCAAAATGAAATGTGATGTTCGATTTATACAGACACTCAGGAAAGGGAAAGTCTGATGTAGAAAAGAGAAAATAGAGAAAATGAGAAATACCTGGAGAATCACTTATTGGTGTTATGTGATTGTATTTGATGATGGTGTATTTGGAAGTGCCAGTTAGTGGCCTGAAATTCCTGGGTACCCTAAAATTAGATGATTCACGTTTATAAATGGCGTTGATAAGAGGTGACTTGCGATGTGTTTTGGTTTAATCGTAATTTAGACTTTGCCTACAAAAAAAGAAAATATGACAATTAGTTGACATGGGTTAGAAAGGTATACAACCTGTAGTAGGAAATTAAGAAACCAAACCTAAAACTTATTCAAATGAATGATAAATGGATAAAATAATAATTAAGTTCCTTATACAATAAACAACGTTTATCCAAACTGATGTGAATATGTATGTCATATTTAATAGCTTATCAAATCTAAACGAATTTCATAAACAAATGTTTATTAACAACATAATATATAGATATAGTTGAATGTTAGATGTTAATAGTTTATACAATACGATAAGACATTTAATCGATGGGACTGGGAAAAGGAAATGTCTTATTTGACTTCCTTCTTGACAAAAAAATTGATTCAGTTTTAAGTACGCCACAAGTGGTCCTACTACACAAGGACACAACTTTTTAAATGTATGATGACATAAAGTGAATTATATCAAAATAAATGTGAAATATATATAGTACACTATGGTGTTGCAAGCGGCGTTTATTGTGTTATATAAAGAATTATAAGCCCATTTCTACAAAGAGATTGTAAAAGCACTAAGTTATATATCCATTCGCTATAAAAACTTGTGAGCCACCGTTAACAAATATATGTTGGATAATTATGAGCCATTCGTTAAAAAGAGATTGTACAATTGCTAAATACAAAACTAGCATCAATGTAACATTGAGTTGGAAAATAAGCAACAAAATTTTGTCAGCATGGTCATAAGCTTCATTTGTATTTACTTTGGATATGGAAAATGTAGCAAACCATAATAATTCATGTGTATAGATATACCTGATATAATACTAGAGTTTACAGTGACCAGAAACCTAGACCTCAAGTTATTGGTAAACAATGTTTATAAATGCGCTGTAAAGGATTATAAGCTAGGTACTATAAAGAGTTGTTGATAGTGACTACCTAGAAAGCTTACGTGGATCTGGAAATGAGTTGGAGCAAGCTATATCAATAATATACGTGTGATAAATAATTGTAAACAGATTACTATAAAAGACTTTTCCTTTGCGGTTTACAAGGCTGCATGAATTTGAAAAAAAACTGGAAATAGTTGGAAGAATTGAGCATCACTATTTGGATAGGGACAGTCACTATCCATAAAGCTTGTGTGAATTTGAAACTGATTTGTAGACAGGTGTTAGAAAGCAAATTGATCACTGTTTATTGTAAGCCAATCATTATGACTGTGTTATTTAGAACTGTGTTGTATAAAATTGCGAGCCTATTTCTATGTAGTGACTATACAATCACTACCCACAAAACTATGTGAATTTGAAACTGAGATGGGAACAACTGGAAGTGTCACGCATCAGAATATGGTGAGTATGCATGGATATGGTAGGCAGGAGTGTACAAGTTAGTGTTGAGGAGAAAGCGGGTCAGATGGTCGAGTGGGGAGGAGGAAGACGAGGTTTTTGGGAGAAGTGGAGAACTGGAGATGGCTCAGTGAAGAGGAGGGAAATGGTTGAGAGGAGATAATCATGTGGAGAAGGAAGTAAAGCTATATGGAATAAGCCAAGTGGAAAAGAGATGGATCAGTGGTGGAGATGGGGAGTGTTGGGGAGAGAGCTTTGGTGTGGATGTGGAGTTGTGTTGGAGGGTCTGCGTGGGAGACGGGTGGACAAGAGATAGCGTGTGGGTAGAGGGAAGGAAGAGTGGAGTGTGTTTGGGGAGGATTGTGGGAGCCGAGGCGGTAGGTAAATGAGATGGGATGTGGGAAGAAGGAAGGAGTGGAGTGTGTGTGAGGAGAAGGGGATAAGAGCAGATTGAGGGAAGGGAGAAGGTAGCGTGTTGGGAATAGAGGTAGCTCGGGGCAGTGGAGAATGTGAAGGAGTCTGCAGTGAGGGAGCTAAAGGACGTGACTGAGGCAGAGGAGATGGGAGGTGGCCGAGCTGAGAAGAGTGACAGTGAAGTGGGATGGGGAGATAAGGAGAGCTGGTGGCGTCAGGAATGTTTGGTGGCCGAGTGAGAGATGGGGAGTCAGCTAAGAGGAAGGGAGTAGCAAGTGGAGTTGGAGTGATGAGTAAGGATGAAAGGTGGGAGCTCAGATGGAGATGGGGCAAGGTGGTTAAGGAGCTCAGGGTAAATGACTGAGCGGGTAGTGGAAAGTGCATGTAGTGTTGACAGAGCATCGAGGGTTGTGGTGAGTGGAGTGTGTTGATGGGTGGATGAGGAGTTGAGAGAGATGGGTGTGGTGAGGGAGAAGAGATGGGAGAGGCATTCAACGTGGGAAGAATCTTAGTTTGTGTGGGAGGTAGAGATTTGAAGGTGAAGTGGAGGACTTGGTGGGGAGTCATGGGGAGAGGAAAATGGTGGAAGGGAGATGTGGATGGGTGGTGGGATGACTGGCGGAGGCTTGTGGATGGGTAGTCAGGAGATAGTGTGTGGGAAGAGGGAAGGAATAGTGGAGTGTGCGTGGTGGATGGTTAGGAGATGTGGAGAGGTGAGGAGATACTTAAGCCAAGTTGGTTGAGTTAAGAAAATTAGGGGGTAGTTTTAGGATAAAAACTTAATCATTTTTTAAATTTTTTTTAATAATGTTATTTACTAAATGATAAAAATAAATTTAATATTAATTATAAACAACCAAATGACAACTTTTTGAAAACAAAAAAGGCTACATACCTTGAAGTGACGACAAAAATGACTAAATGTACATACCACGCCGTACAAATGGAGATAACATTAAAACCCTACAAGCAAGTGAGTTGAAAAATGAAACATTTGCAAAATATATTACGTGATGATAACTAGGAAAATAATAAATTACACACTCAAACTTAAAAACATAGCTGAATGATAAAGTTAATTTCCGAATTCATTTCCCATGTAGGTAAAACTCAGTACCATGCCAGTTAAACACAAGAAGAGTAATTATCTTGAATATGACACAAACCTCTGCTACAGATGAAGATAACACTAAACCTGCACGAGGTAAATAAAAGGACAAAAGAAACAAACAAAAAATGACCAGACCTTGGATTTGGTCCCACCAGGCATGCCAAATGTTGATCTGGAAAAATCGTTCTTGTGTAGGTGAACACTGATACTGCAAGCCACCAACAACTCTGAATGATAGAGGGATTAGGACCTCAGATGTATATATGGATTTTTGATACAGGCGCAAAAAAAAATAGATATGTGAGAAAGAAAATAGACTTGGAAGATGGAAATAGATAAGATTAGATAACGATATGCGGGGGCTGCCTGACAAAGTAGATCCGAGAAGCATTAACTTCCTTGGTGGATGTCAACCCCCATGTTCACAAGAAAATAATGGATATCCAACGATAAGATGACATGCCAAAACTGCATAGATTTGCAATATGTTGAATAAACAATATAAATATAATACCAAGCCAACGTTTCAATATAACAACAAATTGATCGTTAGACTGACAATATGAGACCGATAGAGCTTCGCCTCAAAATACTCCACAATATGATTCAAAGCTTCACAAACAATTTTGAAAAAATATTATGAATTTTAAGCTTGAGAATTTCAAGAATTTTCTACCTCTTTTTCAAAGGGGGAGAAAGAGTCCTATTTATAATTTGAATGTGGATTAAAATAAAGGATTAACGAATAACTATAATTTACAAAATAAATCTTGATTAAGAGGACATGATGAAGAGTTGATTTGATGGTGGGGTTCATGATGTGAGAAAAGGAAAAGGTGTGATGTGGAGTAGGGACATGGTTAGGTGTAATAGTGAAGTCATGTTCTCACTTTACACTATTGATTTTTGGATTTGTTGTCGGATAGGGAGATTTTTGAATTATTGACTTCATGGGTGGGGTTAATAATTTAATAATTTGAGGGAATTGAATTTTTAGGTGGGAATTGATTTTTAGGTGAGAAGTGGTTTTGACCTAAATGGGGAACATGTGGGACTGGGTAGGTGGGATAAAGATTCCATTTTAAAAAAAAAAGTGTCGGATGGGTATATTAATACCCATGAATTAAATAATTTGTGAAGGATGGGGATATGCCAAAAAGTTGAATTATCAAATGGGTCTACATGGAGCCCATTTGATAATTAATCAAATAATGTGAGCAAATAGATAGGATTTTATTTAATTTAAGAGAAAGAGATGCGAGAATGGGAATTGGATGAATGTGAGATGAATTATGATATTTTACAACATTCAAAAAATTAGTGGAAGATATTTATAACTTTTTTGGTGTTAATCCCACAATATGATATTTCAATCTTAGTTTTCGCTAGCACCTAACTAGTAATTGAATTATATTTTGATATTAGGAAACAATACGTTATGCCACACCATAAATTCTTAGAGCTTAGTGTTCGCCGGGTTTTATCAAAATAAAGTAGGATATTGTGATCTCAGAAGCCACTAGGCTATACCAAGACATAATATTTGGAGCATAGTGATCTTAAGGATGTAAACAAACAAATTAAGATATTAGGAGCTAAGTCGCGACTATGATATGCCGAATCATAAAACTATTTGAAATTAAAGTAAATGTGGGTTTTTCCAAATGACCCACATACTTGTACAAAAAATACCTCACGGCCATATATTACAATGAAACAAGAAGAGAACAATCTTATATGCAAAAAAAAAACAAATAACCAAAAATTCCCAAACCAGACAAAGCCAAATTACATTTTACAGATATTCATGAGAGTATTTGTTTCATCCTTAGCATCAATAGTAAGGCTTCCTTCAACCAGCACTTCCACTAACTTAATGTGTTCTAGGAATTCTTCGTTGATTTTCATCCAGATCATGTCCGTGTGACTTTTCTATTCCTTGATAGCAAATATTGAGTGTAACATAATCTTCAATCACCTCTTGCGGGTCAGGTGAGATCTTATCTAAATGCTCATGGTGTTCTGAAGCTACAATGGAGGAGCCCATTTTCTCCGATAGAGGAGAAACAGGGTAAACCGAGGAGAGATACCACAACACATCACGAATTTATGAGTCCATACTCACTTCCATGTAAAAAGGAGGAGGGGAAGCTGCACATGCTTCCATGATAAGGTGATTTGAGTCAGTTGTAGCCATTACAATGTTTGGGGAGACGAGAGGAGAAGACAGAGAAGCATCGACAAAAGGTTTAGCAAAATTAGATGTCGGGTTTGAAAGCAATTCAGAGACCATAGGAGAGTACTTTGAGGGGTCTGAAGGGTTAATATCCTTCAGAGAAGACAAGTGGGAGAGAGAAGAGTGAAATAACAAGGGGAGACCACTAGGCTTCTCTGACGAAATGATCATGATGTCTGAATCGGAGTCGGAAGGGAGATAAAGGTGGTGGTGACGACGATGGAAAGAGGGAGCTAGTTACAGAGGAGGAGGAGGGGACATGATGCTATCTTTCCTGGCTTAGAGGGGAAGTGCTAGATTTATTTTTGGGAAGCTTCCATTTTAAAGAGAAAATACAAAAGGCCTTGGTGGAGGAAATGACCTTCCTCTTCTCTAGCCAATTTAAGGGACTTCTCAAGTGATTAAAACAAAAAATCACAAATTTTACCTTGTGATCATGTCAAAGATGCGCAAGAAGAAAAAAATGAGGTCTATAGATCAATTTGTAGCATCGATCTACTGTGAAGTACCTCCTCAATTTCTCAACAAACCTATCCCAAGGTTGTGGAAGTGAGTCCTGTTCATAGCCTGAGTGATACATTCTCATATTTTCACCAGGACACAGGAACTCATCCATCTCCTCCTGAAGCAAGAGTGTTTAAAATAAATTTCTCCCTCTGCAGGGAGCCCCATTCACATCCATAATGGACTTTGTTGAAATAAGAAATTTAGTCTTTCCCACTTTGACTCTTCCTTTCTTCCAGGTTTCCAACACACTACTGGTCACTCAGATAGAGTGACCAGACAATATTTCCATAAACGATGTAACACCACCATCATGAAAAATATTCCATACTTCTAGGTTGGCCTTGACCTCTTCATAGGAAGAAGGCTCAATGCATTTGATGGTGCCACCCATAGTGAACAGGGCTATTATGACAGTGATTTCCAAAGGCCCGATATAAACGATGCTTAAATAGAGATGTCGATCACCTTCATTCCAATATTCAACATGTGTCTCCAAGATTTCTAATTGAAATATTTCCTAATTATTAATAGTCATTAATTGATCCCTTCCATCACATGAACACAATCTATCAATGTCATAAATGCCCAAAAAATCCACAAATGTTGTATCCTCTTGCTACCACCAAAAGAGGTTATGCCTCAACATAACCTAACAAATTTTATTGTAATCTTAGTTAATGTTTAGGAAACCACAACATTAATTAGTTAATGTTCTTGCAATTACTACATTTAGTGGAGGTTGAAGGTTTGAATGTTAGTGATATTAGATGTATTTAGTTAAATATATATTATAAAGGAAGAATCTGCAAACAAAATGGAGCAAGGTGAAATAACTAACATTGCTAGACATGATTTCATATTGTATAGATTATCAGACAACAAATCAGAAAGTAATATATTATTAGAATTTATTTATTGACACATCTATTTGTTACATTTAGGTTCTCCAAGGTTGTTCATACTGCACATGGAAATGAAGAGGGTAAGCACAAAGATGTTACAGGGAGCACAAACAACACTTTTGATGGGAATTTGTTTGCATCCCCAGATTTAGTGAGGTGATTTCACAAAACAATGTTTTAATAGAATGAGAATGGGACAGATGTTGTTTTGAAAAAAAATGCATCCCCATGAGTCCTCTCTATCCTAGGGTCTACTCTTTTCTCAACATGGAGAGCAGCAGTGTGTGTAGTTCAAACCAAGATAAACTTAAATGTAGATACAATTACAGGTACATGACAAGAATAATATGCTTATTGGGTTTGTGTTCTCTTTAAATTACATTTTCTTGTGAGATCCCATGTCATGTTGACATGGAAAAGCATAAATGTAGGCCCAATATTAATCTTGTGATGAACTTCCACCTATTTGGAAAATCATAAATATAGGCCCAAGTATTAATATTTTAACTAGCCTCGTGGATGTTAAAATTTCTTCTTATATTGAACCCTTACGTGACTTCAGACTGGTGTGGGTATATATATTAACTTGAATCAATATTGTTTTGTTCCAGGTATAGTCGACAGTTGGTTGTTTATATTATTTTGATTTTAGTGGTTGCTATCATTTAACAAGTTACTGAATGATATTTTGAACTTAGCATCCGCTAGCTTATGACACAACATAATATTTGGATCTTTGTGGTCTCTAGGTTTCAACAAAATAAAGTAAGATATTATTTGGATCTTAGTGGTCACTAGGATTTAACAAATTAAATCAACATAGTTTGAGCTTAGCATGGCCACTATGTATTTGAAGAATATAATATTTTGAGATAAAGAGTCACTATCATTTAACAAGCTAAAGAAAGACATATTGAGTTTAGTTTCTGCTAGTATCTCCAGTGTTAATCTTGTGATGAACTTCCACCTGGTTGGAGGATTGAACTGATATAACAAAAAAAGGTATAGTAGTTGGGGATTGAAGTGAAATTTGTAACCTATTTTTTAAATTTGTTACTACTCGAACAAAAGTGCAACTAGCCTCATGGATGTTAAAATTTCTTCTTATTGGAAGGATTGAAAGATTTGTTAATTACTACAAAATGCCTTTTATGTTGTACTTATAATATGTTGTTGTTTGAATGAAAAATATTGAACATGTTTCTAAAATAGTTTGATGTCTTTTAAACGTCCTAGATCAATTGTTTTCACAAAAACACTTTTCTTACATGCATTGATGGAGATCAATGACTACAATGCTTAAGTATAACACCTGACATATCAGTTATTGGACCAAACATATTCATTGTCAGAACATATGTTGTCTTGCAAAGGATTTCTGGAGGAAAAATTGGACTAAGGATTTACTCCCCAAGGTCAACAAGTTGAAGTCTGCCTACCTTAACTGGAATTGAATTGTAAAGATTGGAGGACGAAAATTGTATTTATTTGAAATATTTGTTAATTACTACAAAATACCTTTTATGTTGTACTTATAATATGTTGTTGTTTGAATGAAAAATATTGAACATGTTTCTAAAATAGTTTGATGTCTTTTAAACATCCTAGATCAATTGTTTTCACAAAAATGCCTTTTTCCTACATGCATTGATGGAGATCAATGACTACAATGCTTAAGTATAACACTTGACATATCAGTTATTGGACCAAACATATTCATTTTCAGAACATATGATCTTGTCTTGCAAAGGATTTCTAGAGGAAAAATTGGATTAAGGATTTACTCCCCAAGGTCAACATGTTTTTCTGGTTAGCTGTTCAAAACAATATTTTAACCCTTGAGAATGTGAGAAAGGATACAATTAATAATTGGACCTTAAGAAATATCCTTAAAGATACTAAAGAATTTTTTTCTGAAAGAGTTTGATAAATGTAATTATTCATACCCCTAGAAAGGGTAATAAATGTGTGGATCATCTTGCCAATTTGGGGGCTAAAGGTAGTAATTTTAAAGTGTGTGAGAGGGGAGATGATATCACCAATGTTATTAATCTCATTAATAACATTAAGTATTGATGTGTGGTGGCTCTTTTCCCTCATTGGGATGTCATCCTTGTTCTTATGGTTAGCAGGACCCTTTGCACACGTGCAGGATATATGGTGGGATTTGTATTAATTTTTCTCTTATGATTCATTTTGGCCATTGTTTCTTCCATTTTCAATCTCAGTCGACTAAAACTATTTTCATGGGAGGTGGTCATTTGAGAACTCAATCCCATGAGCTATGGTGCCCTGAAGGACAACCCCTCCTTGTGGCACATTCTGAAAATTGGGGGGTTTAGGAATTTCATCTCAAAAATCACGGGGTCTGATCCTTATCTTGCGTTGGAGTTTGGTCGGGCATGGAACAATGGCAACATGGTGATCCACAACATGGAAATTCAGGTTTTCAGAGGATTCAATAGTGCAAGGTGACTGGAATGGAGACATGGAAAGGGCTTAAATATATTCAAAGACCGCACTAGACACAAGCACAAAATTGAGACTTTCTTCCATGGTAAAGAAATGGTTTACCTGTTGGTAGACAATATAGCTAGATTTTATGCATCCCTGATATTTGGAATATAGTATTTTCCTCCACCTTATGAGGTACATTACTCTTGAAGTGAATTATAGAAAGATATTTACTCACCATCTTACTATGCTTAATATGTTTAGGCATAAGATTTATATGAGCCTTCCCTTTTTCTTGTTTATGTCACTCTCTGCGTGGTGAATGATTTTCAACAGGGAAATATTGATACCTTGATACACCATGGTCTAATTATTTTCTTTTTAAGAATGGTAAATCGGTGGTGGAAAAGGAATTAGAGCCCAAATATGGGGATTCATATGACAATTGTACTCTTGCTGACCATATGAAAAAACTAAGGAGAAAGAAGAGTATGACATCTCAGGGGAAGGGAAATCTTGGTACTGGGGCTGTAGGTTCTCTTGATTGATATGAAAGGGGAGTCATCTAAAGGGAAAGAGAGAGTGGAGCTGGGTTGGAATGTGGATTTTGATAAAATTTCTCTCAGGGTGAGTCAGGTGGAAAGGGATATGGAGGCCTTAGGTGAAGTTGGAATGGATATGGGAAACAATGTCATGCATTGCATCGATGCCTCTAAGAAAATTTTTGCATCACCCAAAACTCTATCAGGCGGATATGGTAGAGATAAAAATTTTGGTTTTGGAGTTGCAGGGGTGTGTGGTCAAGCTAGAGAAGGGACACAAAGTTTCATAGGTATAATCTCCACCTCAGTAGTTCTGATGAGGAAGAGTAGGTTGAAGACAGACATCCCTATCATGAGTGAGCAGGATGATCAGATGAAAGGATATGAAGAGCATCAACCGAAGGAGTACAAATGTTTGAAGACTAACTAGTCCCTTGGCTCTTGGAGATTTTGTTTGACTGTTTGTGGACTGTATCATTTGGGATGTTTTCCCCTCCATGTTTTGTGATTTTTCCTTGTATTGATCTGTTGGACTGTAGTTTGGGATAAGTTATTTTATCCCTTTTTGTCTTATTTCTTTTTTGTTCCTTCTTGGTGATGCTCATGATGCATTCTATTGTAAGGTTTCTGGGTGCCTTAATCCCTGTATAAAGTAGCCAATCATTATGTTCACGTATATTTAATAAACCTTGTTAATAGTAATTTTGTTAATGACATTTTAAATTAAACAAGACAGAGCGGCAAGTTCATGCCTCAGGGTTGGGAGATGTGCTAGTTGTGTGATTGTTTTAAAAAAATTCTATAATTTTTTGCATTAGGTGCTTTATATTGCTAAGAATAACCACTTTCAATTTTTTCTAGAAAGTAGAATGTACCAATACTTAATGTATAAAATATGCACATACGGTATGCCGACATCCAAATACTTGCTAAAAAATAGAATGCCCCTATGTAATGATTTTGAATGCATAAAATATGTATATACTGTAAGTACCCAATTTAAATGTTGCACATAATGTAAATACCCACGTTAAAATTCAGATAGAAGACAAAAAAAAAAATAAAATTATGCATCAAATATATAATTCTTTGGAAAAACATAGAGCGATCTAGAATCATATTATGCTTGAAAATATTGCAGCAATATAGGTGGCATTTTGAAATACATAATATGCTAGATTTTTCAGGTGCAATAAAAAAACCACCACGATTTTACAAGTTGAACATGCCTACATAAAGATAAAAGTTTCTATTAAATGGAATAGCCGAAATAAATCAGTTAAAAGATTTATCACAATAGCAGTAACTAATAATAGTATTATTTTTCTTGTCTTTAACACAATATAATCCATATAAAAAATTTATTGTTAAAAAATTTAATACAAACATAGAAAAAATTGTATTTTATAAAATTTAACTTACAAATCTAATTTTTATTGCAAATGGGGATAAAGCAAAGATTAAACTTTTTGACTAGAAAAAACAAAATAGTAAAAAATATATAAGGAGTGGGATGGGATTTAATTTAGAAATGTTTATAATGTGATTTGTTAAATAAAGTTTATTAATTTTTATGAATAGTGTACTATTTTGGATGTGCCACTTGTCCAAGCATGCAAATACATCTTCCTTTTTGGATAAACATTAAATGCAGTGAATATTTTATTAACATTTATTTTTTTCTAAATCTCATATCTTATTTAAAGATTGGACAAATGTCTTTCTTAGAATTTTGATTTTTATTAAATAGAATAAATCAATGTTGCAACAAGGCCTCATATTTGTCAAATCAGTACTAACTAGCAAATAAAGAAAAATATAAATAAGTTTTGTAGATTAAAAAATTATTTAAATAAAATATAAACATTAGAAAGTTGAAAAGTTATAGAATTTTTTTATTTTGATTGGTGGATTGAGGAGAAATTATTTGTTTGAATGAAAGGTATAGAATTCCTATAGGAGGCAGGAGCTAATAAAGTAAGATGTTTTGAGCTTAGCACCGCTAAGGTAACCTAATACTTCCACAATATAATATTTTGAGCTTATGGATTGCTAGCATTTAACAAGTCAAAGAATAATATTTTTAGCTTAGCATCTCCACTAGCTTATGTGACACCATAGTAATTGGATATTATCGATCGATAGGATTTAACAAAATAAAGTAAGATATTGTCATCATAGAGTCTGCTAGGTTATGCCACAACAACATATTTTGATGTACAACTACTATGTCCATTTTTTTGTAAAAGGGTGAATATGGGGGTTTTGAAAGGACCCACATCCTTTTACAAAAAGGCCCTTAAGGCAGAATATGACATTGAAGCATAGAAAAGCCCTTAAGAGAAATGAAATTGAAGCGTCCCTCGTAGGTAACAAAAGACAAAAAGCCACATATAGGCATGACCCAAATAGAGAAAATTTACATTTTGTGAATAGTTTTGAGGATATATTGTTGCTTCCACAGTAGCAACAGTGGTGCTTTTGTTAAAGATAATAAGCAACATCTTAGAGTTTCCTTGTTCCTCAAATTCTCCTTTCACAAATCTGTATTCGTTCTTTTGTTCTCCAAAATCTGTTTGGTTCTCCTACTCTTGCATTACCATATTTTTTCACAAATAGCTCACTGTAATCCAACACCAACACATTGAATGGAAACTCATTCTTAACATGAATATCTTCTAAAATATTGTCATTGACAATGTCAACGATGTCGTAGCCATTGAATTTTACTGAGTATGTGCAGCAGAGGACTATTTGTGGACAACAATAAGGCCAAAAAATAATATCAATTTATCAAATACATCTTCTCATTGATTCTTATGCACCACCATGACCATAAATCAATTTTGATATTCACTTTTTTATTGCACAAATTGAGCCACCATCCATACCACCAGGATTCTTTTTCAAAACACAACAGAACAAGTTCTTGGCAGGTGTTATGGGTTTGTAAAAATTCTACAAATTTTCCTCTCATGTTATTAGTGATTAATCTACATCATTTATCTGTCAAGATGTGCTCCATTCCGTCCTCTTTCACTGCTCTAAAAAATGTTTACTATATTACGAAATTATTTATTTGATAAACAAAACTACCTTCTACAAAATATTGAATAACAAACTTGCTTCCATTTAATTATCTACAAAATCCCTACATGGATATAAGCCCTAATCAGCTATGGAAAATTTTACATTAATATAATTTCATAATTTTGGAGGGGTTGAAGGTGAGAATGCATACCAATTTTTGGCACAGAGAGGAAATCAAAACGTTTCCAGAAATCAAGCACAGAATTTTTGATGCTTTCCCTGGTGAGATTTTTCTATTGATGAATAAAGTGTCTCACTTACGCATTGATGAAGAGAATAGAAAGGAAAATGTTAAAAATATAAACTCAAAAAATATCTATTTATAGTGATATGTAACTGAAAAATCCAACCACCAATTTCATTAGCACGTGAATTTAAGAGGGCACACATATGATTTTACATTACTTTACATTAAATGGCTAATTAATGGATGACAACAGTTACATGCTCCAAAAGGCGCACATATTTTGAATGGTGCATGTACTTTTAAAATGGTGAATTTTACATAGTTTGTTTTAATGGCTAATTAATGTTGAGGAAACCCGCAACATTAATTAGCATTTTGCCTTACAAAATGGTTATCATTAATACTGCATTTGGTATTGTAAAGAATTAATGTAAGAATTTAATATTATAATTTTTGTACTGTAAATAAAATCCCTTATATAATTTGGGTAAAATAAATCCCTTAATTCTTGTGCTTGCACTTCGACGTGTGACTCTTGATGCCCGTTTAGACATTTTTGTTGATTGTAGCCTGTAAAATACTTGCAAATATTTGTAATAAATGTCACACGTGACTTGCATATTTAATATTTGACAGTCAATTTTTAATATAGATTTATATATAAATTATAAAAATTATAAAAATTTACATCAATATATATTAAAAATAATGAAATTTATACAAAATAATTGGTATAAATAAACATTGTTTTGTATTTTTGAAGGGCAGTGTTGAAAAATTACCATTACCCAAAAATTGTTTGACAGGTGAGTTATCACACTTAGCTATGAGAATCAAGACTCACACTTAGCTGTGCGAATCAAGAATCACACTTAGAAGTGTGAGTCAAGACTTGACACTTAGAAGTGTGAGCGAGTACTCACACTTAAAAGTGTGAGTTGAGAGAAGTGTGAACTCGAGGCTCACACTTAGACGTGTGACCAGTCGCACTTGTAAGTGTGATCACACTTGTAATCGATCACTTATACACTACTTACAAAATTTATAAATGACAATCACCAATGTTTTTTTAACTATGCTTAATATATACGAATAATTTTTTTTATATAAATGTATATAAAAATTGATGGTCACCTTTTAAACATGTGAGTCACACATGTCAGTTCTATAAAATATTTGAAAGTATGTTACGTCTAAAATCATGGAAAAACATCTAAACAACCATCAAATTTAACACCATTCAAGGATGTTAAGTTCTAAAATAGATGACATCTATCTTAGAGTATAATTTGGATAGGATTTTCAACGTCAATGTTTATTGATTTGAATAAGGTATGCATAAATAGTCGTATATGTATGATGATATTAAGATTGATATGTGGCATAAATGACAACAATCACTTACGCACTATCTTGAATGCTACCCAAATTCTACATTTGTTCAATATTTAGATTGAAGGAGGTTTAAGAGATGTTCATATGAGATGTTTATTTTTATTTTGTCATTGTGATTTCAAGCATTTGATTTAACCTTGGAATTGTTATTGATGTTTCTCATTTTAAAATTCTCTATACTAGGTTTAAGATTTAAGTGGCCACACTACTAATTTTCTCTTTTTATGTGTGGATATAGTTGAAAATGAACTTTGTATACAAAGGAGGAGCATATGTGGATTTACCCTCCAATGGTGTGTGATATTTGTAGAGGGACTAGTATATCCATCCAGAACTACACTCCATTGCATAAGAGAAATGGAGTCTAGCTTATTCGTTGTCACAATAAGTATTGTATTCAATGGAAGAGTGAGACTCCATACACAATTAATGGTTGTGAAACCCTGGAAGAAAGTGAAAACAAGGGATAATTGTACTGATGTCATGGAATCCCGAAGAGCACCCATTATGGATACAAACAATCTTGGATGAATGTGAGAGGAGGGAAGTAAATGGAAATACAGAAAACACAAAGGGCACTAAATGGAAATACAAGAAAATAGAAACAACTGCTAAGCAAGTGTCACAACTATTGCATTGATATCCATAACGGTGGAGAGAAATTCTGATATATTGCCACACATGTCTCGTTAAGTGGGACATTTGTCCCATGTTTCAATCACCAAGAACAACTTATTCGTCAAATGTGATGAGTGCATAGAGCTTAAGAATAATTCTTTGTGACACATATTCTATTCTCAATTGTAACAATAAATCTATTAAATTGTAAAAAAATGTTGTTCAAGAGAAGTTTTAAAATGTTGTTTATAAATTAGTTACAATTAGTTTCAATGTTTGAAGTCTTTAATAATATATAAATATATATAGAAGTGGGAAATTGTAATTCACAATATTAATAAAATTAAAATGTAATAAAGTTATGATAAACGATTTAGAAAAATATTGAGTGTGACATGCTTGATAAGCCAAAAAAATAAATATAATGACATCATGCATTCTTGAATAGGTGGCATGTACTTATTAATATTTTATTTTGAAAATGAACAACAATTCATTTGTACACTTAAAAAATGTTGATGTTAAAGTTGTCATAATTGTTGTGTCACTTGTTAATTGAAGATTTTTCCTTCAAATATTATTGAAAAATATGTACTTGAATACGACCCATAATGTGTCTTATCATGAAAAAGTAACCAATAGAAAATCAAGTAAATCAATTTTATTGATTGTTTAAAATTATGAAATTGTTTAATTTATATTCCAACATTTGAAATATAGACACTAGAAAAAATAAATGTCTTTGATTGAGGATATGACAAGAACTAATAAGTTGTGGTGAAAGGTATAGTAACCTGCCATGGGTAGGAACAAATAAACCATGAAATCCATGTTTCAAAACAACGTGTTTAATGTAATTCTTAACTCTTTGTTGTTCTGTATGATTTATAGACTAGAAAAGCATAAAAGTAGTTCACATTATCTAGATTATCTTCTATTTTTAAATCCCTAATGACTGCTAATTTCTATCTCAATGATTTCCATTTTACAAACTGATCAAATAAGTGTTGAAAAGATGTATCTTAGTGGTTGCTATGCTTATGTGTCTTATTGACCACAAGGATTATGTAGCTTATCGGTCGCTTATGTAACTTAGTGGATGCAAGGTGGATGCAAGGCTTATGTAACTTAGTGACCGCTAGGGTTATGTAGCTTAGTGGCCGCAAGGAAGATGTAACTTAGTGGCGGCAGGGCAAGATGTAACTTTGAAATGCTAGGCATATTTCACCAGGTATGCACTTTCATCATGTAAGTTAGTGGTTGTTTGGCTTATGTAAGTTAGCAACTGCTTGGATTATGTAAGTTGGTGGCCACAAGGCTTATGTGGGGGAATCAAATAATAACAAAATATAAATCCTAAAATAGTGAAACTGAAATCCAAAAATCAGGATTTAGAAATTGGATTCCATTAGTGGTGAAATTAGAATCCATTAATTACATTATTGGAATCTAGTAATAGTGAAATTGGAGTCCAATAAAAGGGAAATTGGAATCCAATAATAGCAAAATAGAATCCAATAATAGTGAAATTGGAACTCGAATAAGTCCAATAATCACAATATTGGAATCCAATATTGCTACTAATGGAATCCAATAATAGTAATAATGGAATCCAGTATAGCCAAAAATGGAATCCAATATACATGCAAAAATGGAGATGGATTTCTTCCAATACTTGTAATACTAGATTCCATATTCACCGGAATATGTCCAGATTTAGTGAAATAAGCGTTGCAGTGTTTGGAAAATAGATATGTACAAGAAAGGAATAACACCAAAGATATTTGATAAAGGCCTCATGAAGAGGGATGTTAGGTGTGGTAGGTGGACGGGGTGTTAATACCTCAAGTAGCATAATAAATGAATGATGCACATGTATGATTTGTGTAGAAGCCATAAAATGTGTTGAATAAGATTGAGGGTAAGAAGATCCATGGGAAGGAATAAGCGTAGAAGAGGTTTGATTCAAATTCCTAGGAGAAGTAGTATGTGACTTAAATGATCAATAAATCAAAGCGTGAGTGAAGAACCCTATATTCACAAATGTTTTATCCATATTTGAAATAAGTAGTGTTGTACGAGAAATAGAAAGACAAGGTTGTAAATGAGGCATAATATATTGATTGTCATTAGGGTTTTTTGTATCAACCTTATAAAGAGGAAGAGACACAATTCCAACCACCAATAAGAGAGGTGATATAAAATCATTTATAATCATATAAACATACCAAGGTGTAGATGAAGTAGCATATGTAAGATGTATGTGAGTAGAATCATGCATACAGTATATAGCCAACATAGAATACACAAGTGCATCATTGGTAGTAGAAACGAGAACATAGGGGATGATGTAACCTTTTGTATATCATTAGATGGGGAATTAAACATGTGTGCAATAGTATGTGTAAGATATATAGGTATTACAAAATAGTGAAGGGGGTATGATTTTTTCCCAAAGGTATAAGTACCATCAATGTAACAAAAGTAGAAATAGTCATGGGATAATAAGTATCATTATGTTTAATGTCATAAGGATCTTTGATGAGATCATCATCAAAATAGGAACCACCATTATAGTGTATATTAGTACTAGTATCATGTAAACCATATGTAACTAGAATAAGAGAAGAATATACACCTTGTTGCAATTGTAAAATTTGAGTTGGTAAAGTATGAGAAAGGGATTTTATGTATCTTGTGTTAGAAGAATAATAATATGAAGCACTATGAGTGTAGATAGGAAATGTAGGAACATTAGTGGTCATAGGAATAGGAATAGAAATACATATAAGTGGAGGATTGCATGCCACCAATGAAAGGTGTATTTTAGGTGTAGGAATAATGGATGTATGGATGGTTGATGTATTATCATAGGAGATATGTATTTGACCAAGCGTTGACGATAGAGGAGATATGAATAAAATTTCCCTATTTGCAATTGTTGTCCAAAATTACACCCCCATGTAATTTTGAACAACTCATAAAAAATAGACTTAGCCATATTTTTCTCAAGAAATCTATGGGACCATAAGTCAGTCTCCCACGAAGTGAAAAAAATCTAGTGTTTTGCGGGTTCTACTAATCTACAGAATGAAGGAATCAAGATCTTTGGACTTAGGAAAAAATTTGGTGTAATTGGTGTTTCACGTGATTGGTTAGACCTTTGTGGATTTGAGAAAATCAATCATCACAAGGGGATTTACTCTCTCGTGAGAATAGTTAGAAAATTTTATAAGGATAGGATCCAAGGAGCAAGAAAAGGAATGAGAATCTTAGTGCTTTTCTGCATAGATAAACACAATGTTACGTGGAATCAGAACACATAACATTCAACAAAGTTTAACAATTCCACATAACCTAGGATGAAGTACGCCAAGTTAAAATTTGTGACGCTAAGGGAAAATGTCCTAAAAAATTCCACATGGAAAGGGAAATCTAATTTGGAAGTGACTAAGGTTGGAAGCCATGAAACATCATCTAGTGTTTTGTGGGCTTGCCTAAAATTTAGTGTCTCATGGGCTGTTAACATCTGTGGAATGAAGGAGCATAGTTGTGGGTGAAGTGTCACGCAAAGAATGAATAAATACCTTAATGTAAATAAAGGATCATTAAATAGATAAGGGTGAAAAAATTTAAGCATCACAAAGGAAAAAGGAAACTGTGCTCATCACTCTAGTAATACAAAAGGCCACGAGAAACTATAGATCAAGGAAAGTCCACAAGACACAAGCAAATGCCATGCCTATTTTCTGAACCAGATGACCAACCACCTCAACTAGTAGAAATTAATGAAGTATGGTGTTGTCTTGTGTATTATGATGGTGTGCAATTGAATAAAATCATTATGTTGTGGTAGTTTTATCTTTTCAAATGGCACCCATGCTTGTACTATAAGTCAACACTACAAGAAATCATGACGTACATGTTTGTTCAACAATATTTCAAGGGTTGGTACTCTAGCTTGGTAGTACTTCCTTCCCTATTCTCTTTCTTTTTCTTCCCCTTATGAGTTCTAAAAATATAAGTTATCACCCAAATTTTGAGTTCTTCTCCAGTTTTCCTCCCTCGCGTATTTTAGAGTTTCACACTATGTGAACTCAAAATTCATGCTCTTGACATCTATAACTCATGAATGGAATATTTCCTTACCTCGAATTTGTATGTAAACTATCAAACATCAATTAATGTAAGTGTGGCTTTCTTCTTTCCTTTAAACATTTTTTGTTTTGTGTGGATATGTCTTCCCTAGTTTCTTGCATTAGACTCGTGTGCATCCTTTCGATCTTCATTCTACAAACTTATGTTTGTGTCACTTAGATTTGGAGAAGCTCCACTTTTCAATCTAGTGCTATCACATCCCCTTTTACCTTAGGATTTTATTTTTCATCTCTCTCCCCTCCCCTCTCTCTCCCTCTCTATATCCTTCATCCCTTGGATGTGTTAGAGTAAGTTAGCTTAAGAGTAGTATTAGCATTAGGTTAGATAGGTAAATGATCCGGCCTTCTCGAGAGGTTTTTCTCAAGCTGTAAACTTGGAGATAATCCCATGTTGGCCCAAAATTATTGATCTTACATGATCAAATTTAGGGTGCAATTTTAAGTTCCAATGGTTTCGGCATGCACCCGATGGGACCGTTTGATGAAATTTAGATCATTGTTGAGTTTTTATGTGTAGCTTAGTAGTTTCAACCTTTAGATGTGTTTCTTCAACACTTATGGTGACTCACAAATGTTGAATCTCTTGGTTTGAAGTAGTTTAATCCTCCCCATTTCATGAGAAGAGTTTAGATGAGGCTAAGTGTAGCCAGATGTAAACCATTCGAATACCTACAACTCTCCCCACGAAGGAAAATAAAAGGAAGAAATATGTGGAGGTATGCGTTGCCTCTAAGCATAAGTTTTTCAACTCCGCATCCTAGTAAAGTGTTCCCCTTTCTTATCAAAATTTTGAGACCCATCCCACTTATGGCGCATTAAAGTAAATTTCCTTTTGCAAGCTTCAGTGGAAGTATCCCATTGCTTATTTCTGCACAACATGATATACCTTAACATACTTGAAAAGTATCCCCTTCTTTACATGTGAAAATTCTACCACACCATGCAACACATTCAAGACATTTTGAATGTCTATTCATTACATGTGGTCATGGAGGATAATTTCATGGTGCATATTTTGGTGACGTCTCTCAAAGGAAAGGATCTTGCAATGGTACATAAGTTTTCCTACCACTTCAATCTACACTTGGGACGAGCTCAGGATTTCCCTCTGTCAGTAATTTGGTGAGAAGGTACATAACATTTTTCTTCTCGAGAAATTAACCACTATAAAAAATATCCAAGTGAACTTATGGCGGATTTCAATTTCAGGTTTTAGAAGACACAGGACATAATTTTCAATCCTTCTAAGACCAACCTACCAAGGTGTATGTCTATATTTTCTTAGAGATTTTAATTCTAATATAACAATAATGATTTAGTCTATGGATGTTACTCAATTACCCAATGCTTATGCAATAGCCATTAGGGCTTAAAGCTATTTAATCCAAACATGCAAATTAGCTCCTAGATTTCAAATTCCCATCTTCCCTAATTTTCCATAAAGTACTCCACCCACCATTTCTCTTATTCCTCAGCCATCTGCTTCATCATCTGCGTCCATAATGGGTTCCTCTATGAAGTAAGAATAAATTGAAAGCCTTAGTGTTCATCTAAAAACATTAATGAATGATATTGTCTCCTTTAAGATACAACAAGATAAAGCCCCAAAAATTTATCCTAATCCTCCTTAGGGTTATCCAAAACAAGGCTCTCAATACCCAAACTAGAGATTTGGATAGAATTACTTGCCAAGGAGACCACAAAATCAAAATCTACAACCTCCACTAGTTCTCAACTTGAGAAAATCCATTGTTTTAGTCCAAAACAATATGTCCAAGGGTTTTGAATGCTGTTATCCTTGTGATTAACCCCACGATTACTACGCATGTGAAGATGGAATGAATTCATCACAGGAGATGGATTGTATGGTGTAAACTCCATTTTAACAACAAGAACAAGTTGGGGCTCCATCAGAAATCAATGCGGAAGAAATGCAAGAGGCCTCCCATGAGCCTAACTTCATGTTTTTTGGACTTAAATATTTTTTGTGGGTTAAACCAAGATGTGGGAAATTTTAACATTTCGCAACTTCATGTCGCAAAATAACACAAGATTTAAAAAGAGACAAATTGTGTTGAACATTGAAGCACTAAGAGGGGGAGGAGGTGAATCAATGCCTTCTAAAACTTATGGATTTGAAATTAACAATAAATAAAACATTCAATTATTATTCTTTTAAGAAATGAAATAATCAAATCATGATATCATGGAAGAAGAGACAAAACACACATGAGGACACAAGATTTAAGGTGGGAAAACCCAATAAGGGATAAAACCCACTGAAATTAGAGCAATATCAAGGATAATTGTCCTACAAGAATTACAATGATCTCACCATATGGTGAGTACCCACTCACGCTGAAACACCCACTTGATTGTTATTTTGTAAGAAAACTAATTTTTAAGGAATCTCACTCCCAAATTGTGAAGCTACAACTTAGACTTTCATAATTGATTTTGATCACCCTCAACATATTTTCTTATATCAACACAATGTGATCATTGTTTCAGCTCTTCACTTCACAAATCAACACTCTTTCATATCTCTATCCAAAAAAAATCTAAATTCAAAACAAAATGGTGCATATTTATACACAAGAGTACCTCTCTCACTTGACTCTTACACTTCACATTCTCATCCATATTGCTTCCTTATTCTTTCAATTTTAATTAAGAAGATCAAAAGACAAAACTCAAACTGCCATGGAGATCAATCATTGTTCTTGTCTTGTTAGATAAAATTTCCTTTCATTTCTCCTTCTTTCATAATATCTTATATACTTATAAGAGAAAATAATTATGTTTTAACAAACTATTCATTCAGTTAAAAATTTGGGAATCTCAGTCAGAACTCAACAGATGATAGAATTGACAATTACACTAATTTTGTCTTCTAGTGTGGTGAGTAAAATTTTTGTCTTCTATCTTTGTCATAAAACTATACAAGGAGTTACATATTTAAAATACACTACGTCACACCTCATGTATCCTCTATAACCTCAATTCTAGTCTTCAATCTTCACCACTCATCTCGCATTCTTCATTTGAGTCACAAAAGCGAGTTAGGAGCTAACATAGATCACTACAGTTTTTGCTCATGAATAATGAACATACATATGAGCTCAAACTCAAATTGTGATCAAGATATAAGGACTACATGAGGCTATCATCAACATTTAAGGCTTGAAGATAAAACAAACATAAGAATGGTAAGTATGGAGCCCTTGGTCATTGTTACTTCAAACCTTTTCAATTCACATTAATGGTTTACTTTGTCTTAGTCAAACAGGGAACTTGACACTCCACCAAGACCAATATTTTAACATCAACACAACTTCAAGATGATGACATAAGAGCATATCATCATTCACCACACTCAAGAGGTTAATTCATCACACTACTATTTCATTACACAAGCTCTAAGATTGGGAATTCACTATTTTTCTCAACACAATCTTGCAAAGATGAGAGATTACAAGAATCTATCAACATTATTAGTATATCATGGTAGTAGGAACATATTTCAATGATAATATGACTACTATGAAACTTTTTACGCCAATTTTCTTGTCCAAGAACATGTCAAACATAGTTAAACAAGCTATTTTTTCTCAAAAATGTACATAGAGAGGGTTTTGACACACAAAAACCCTAGCTTGATGTTTAGAGGCTCAATCTAAATTTTCCTTCAATTTTATGCTACTGTGAGTTTGCGATAACTTCACTGAGGGGCTTGTACACCATGACTATTGTATGAATAAGTTATAAAGAAAAGGTTACCAGTTTAACTCAGGTCATTAGCCTTCTTGACCATAAAAAATATGGAAGTTGGAAAATCAATAGGACTAAAGGCTTCAACTCACTTCATGGGATCATACATTTGACTCCATCAAGAGATCACAGGTTTATATCAGGTGTTCATGACCATTTTATGCTTCATAATTAGGTTTACACATAAAAATTTCTCAAATCACCATGATTGGTTATAACATGGACAACCTTCAAGGAGTAGGTAAGAGAAATGCATCTTGAATTCAAATTTTTATCACACACCTTTCTCAAAAAAACTTTATAAACAGTTAGGAGACATCAAGAGCTATCTGAAACACCAAGAATTTCTTCATGAAGCATCCAACATTACACCTGTATCTACAAATTTTATCAAAAAACTAGTCCTTTTATGTACTATAGAGTCATATTTGTAGATGGAAAATTGGTTTTTATTGATTCCTTGAGAGTCCTTTGTATGTATAATACAAAAAATAAGCTTAAATAATTTATTTTATGTCCATACCTTGCATATTTCTTTTGTCACTTAAAGAGACGGTTATGGAGGACTTGGAACCAACTTAGAAAAAATGTTTATAAATTTTTTATTTCACCATCATTTAGTCTCAAACATCTTGCATTAAATTTTTTATCCCAATTTTCCTCAAAATAAATAATCTTATGACTTATCTGAATAATCTATGTCAATTTAGAAAAAACTGCTAATAAGTTTAGGTGCTCAGTTTACACTTCTCAAAAACCTAGTTTTGAATAATGTGATTCCACATGCTTCTTTTTCACTTTCTGATGATAAAATTTTTCTCACACCATGAGAAATCATACCTACAACATCTCCCATGTTTTCTTTTTCATGAGGCTCTCTAAATTTTCTTGTCCTTTTTAATTTTCTTAAGACTATTGTTCATGTTCTCAAGCCTTTATTTGCACTAGGTATCCTTCAAGCTTCAAATCCCTGATTTTTGGACCTTTTTACCTACATATGCCTTGTACGAGGATTCTCCACCCTTCAAAAAATTTGAACATCCATATCATACCTGTAAGACGTCATACACCAAGACCTACTTGGCATAGGTCTTCAAATTATACCTAGTTTAGCAATATTTTCCCATATAACACCAAGAATGAAGCTGTAAAAATTCATGTGACCATATTTTACATACATGAAATACCTTCTAGAGCATGTGAAAACATAATTTGGTTAATACCAAGATCTCTCAAGATAGTATAATCACTCAAACCCTAAAGGACTATGACTTGAATTCTCAAGGTATCAACTTCACTTACCAAGACACTACTCATACTGGCCTTTGGAGGCACAAGACAAACATTGAGACACAATGGATGATTGCACGAAATTTAAAAATATACCTCATAAAAAACATAAAGACACACTTTTCCAACTTTTCTGTCACTGACATCAATTGACAACATCAATACACAGGGTTCAAAAAATTGATGTAAGGTCTCCTCCGCTTGTTTCTCTAATTTATCATGGAAATTATGGCCAATCCGTGGACTTGGGTGGAATTTTCAGCTTCACCTAGTCAACTGTAGATCACTCACCAGCCATAGAGAAAATAATTTCCATGGAATAGGAAAAAGTCCATAGCTCAATAAAAATATGTGAAATGAAGTAATTCCTACATCTCAAGAGTTTTCCAGGGATAGAACAAGTAAGGAAACCAAATGTGGTTTCCTCATTGCAAAAGGCCATAACTATTCCCCTCAACATCGTTGAATAGATGAAAGGAAAACCTTGAATTTCATTATTTGGTATGCCCTATCCATACCATCTCAAAGGGGACCTCTTGCAGAATCCTTGAAGCAGCTTCCACCTCTTGAACTTGAAACCCGCCATGCACAAAGCGGACCTCCACAGTCAACATTTGTCAACCTAAGGAATAACAAGTGAGTGCAATTATCAATCCTCCTCCCTTTTATATGTCTTTAATTGTTGGAAAGTGTACACAAATGCATTATATATTATATTGTTCGTACCTCATTCATGCCAAAGAAAATAACATGCCAATCATGCCAAAGAAAATAACATATATCCTAGGAATTGAGTACAACCCAACCTACAAATGTGTCTTTCATCTTGATGGATTAATAGTGAAATTTTTGAGTGTGATTAATAATCTAGAGTTAACTCTTCATGCTTTCCCAAGCCTAACTGTAATGTAATACAAATGTGTTTATGTGATTGACTTGCCACCTTTTTTTCGGCCTCTTCCTCTGTATATATTTCACAGCCAAAGTGGGCGAATGCCTATCTTCATATTGATTTCACATGCTATTGATAACAAGCAAAAGGTATAGGACTAGATTTACAATCCAAGATGAGCCCATCTCATCTTATCATGTTGAATTTCATGATCCTAGTCCCCATCAATGCCAACTTCATGGTCCAAGGATAAGTGAGAAATGATCCTGACTTTTCTTCTCTGCCTTCGGCCATCCATCGAGCTAGTGCATTCATCTCATTCAATTCCTTGATTTAATTCTTGATAAATGGGATAAAGAGCATTATGAGTTTGATCTCTATGACACAGTTGTGGATAATCTCTATCACACAGTTGTGGATAATGATCTAGGAACCTATTGTATCCATGAAGAAGAATTCATGGTAGGCCATGCCACACAAGGAATACAATGATGCTTCTCGTTTATGGAAAGATGTTATTTGACGGTTCTATAAGTAGAAATGGAGTGGGGGATGGTGTAGTTCTTGTATCCCCAATATAAAAAAAATGCTTCTTTTCACATATAATACAATTTTCATTCTCAAATAATGTAGTGGAGTATGAAGCATTAGTCCACAGTCTTCTCATCATGGAAAAGAGGAAAATTCTGGCTCTAGAGATTTGTGAGGATGTTGAATTGGTCATATATCAAGTTAGAGGGAAGTGTGCCACCAAGAATAAGCTTTTAAAATATTATAGACATAGTGTTTGGTATCTCGTGGAGATTTTTGGTGTTATAAAACCTTCAAGTAGTGTCGTGGAAGCTAAGAAAAGAAGCAGAACCAATGGAAGCTATTGGATAAAAAAATTTCACTAGTTGAAAATATCATCCAAGGTAATAAACAACAAGTTTAAGATGATTATAAGACCACCCATCCCAGACAATGAGGTCAATTGGAAAGTGCTTGATATCGATGAGTAGATTTTTCAATTTATCCAAAATGAAGCTAAGTTCTCCTCAAATTTACAATTATTTGCATGATGGTTATGTTGATCAAATCATTTAGCTAACAAAAAATATTTTTCCCAAAGGGTTTGTCACTCTTGAACACATTTTTACTCATGATGAATTCATAAGAGAAAAAAAATAGCAGAAAAATAAGAGGATTATCAACCAATCACCACTACACAGGACAAGGAGCTATTACTTTGAAAGTTATGTGATCAAGTTGAAAAACAATATTTTATCTTCTTATGTTAGAAATACAGTGATGTCTTCTCATGGAATTATGAGATCTTAAGGGTTTTTACCCTACCATTTCTTGACATATTATAGACCTTGATCCTAATGTCAATCTAACTAGATAAAAAAATAAAGGCCTATCAATCCCAAAGTTGATCCCCTCATGAGAAAATAACTATCAAAACTCATTGAGGTAAAAATAATATTCCCCATAAAATAGTCCTCTTGGGTGGCTGATTTGGTCCATGTTAGGAAGAAATATGAAGAAATCAAGCTTTGTGTGGATTTTAGGGATTTGAACAAGGCCTCCCTAAAAGATCCTTATTCGCTGCCCTCCGTAGAACAAATTTTGCAGACAGTAGTAAGAGCTGAGATATTTTCTATGCTTGATGGCTACTCAAGTTTCAATTAAATCAAATTTAGTAAGGAGGATCGATATAAGACTATATTCACAACCAAGTGGGGAACATATACATAGGAAAATATGCCCTTTTGATCTATCAAATGCGGGTACCACATTTTAAATAGAAATGTATATTGATTTTAAAGGATTCATAAATGATTTCATCCTCATCTACTTGGATGATATCAGAGTTTCTCAAAGTAGAGTAAATATCATATCATTCATCTTAATAATTCTTTGAGAGATGTAGGGAATTTGGTGTGTCTTTTAACCCTAAGAAGTGTATTTTTACAGTTCCGCAGGGAAAGATTTTGGGTCATGTCGTTTCAAAATATGGTATTGTCATTAACACTGAAATAATATTTGTCATCTTCTCTCCTATGACTGTACAAATTTTGAATGGTCCAGGCAAGATTCGTATATTTTTTTTACCCTATAACAGTCTGGACCCTATGAATTCCTATGTGATTTTCTTTCCTAAAAATGGTGCTCGGTGTATGTCACTCTTTCTTGCATAACTTTGGGAATACTTGTGATAACCTGTAAAAAATTTAGAAAACCCTAGCAACCTACAAAACCCTTCATCAAATCATTAACAAACAAAGATATAAAAACATATGTGTGTGTTTGAGGCTGGACCACCCTTGTTGGTTAAATTTCCATTGGTTGAACCAATCCATGTGTTTCACTATATATATTTTGTTGTAGAAATCAAGCCTCGTGTATTTCTCTTAAGTGTTTATGTAAGCGTGTATAGTTAACCAACCCCCTCAGGGTTCCATTGTGTTTATTGACACCAAGGTAATGGGCTAATTGTGTAGTATAGAATGTAGCCAATGTGGTAATAGTGAAATTTGGTGTGCCTTAGCTATGTGACCCAATCCTTTGTTTATTGAAACCATTATGTAATGTTTGGTATGGATTTTATCTTATTATGACTTGGCTCTTATGATCTTTTCATGTTTGTATATAAATGAAGATAAACTCTTTGACTTAGTTGAGTACTTCAAAATTGTAATGGGGGCTTCCCTAGATTATGTGCATCTGATTTGAGAACACTTAGGAACCTTTTGAGTGATTTTGGAATTATTTTTGCAAAATGAGCTTGTAAGAATGTCATGTGAGTTATAAAGTGATAATGAATTGATTATACAGTGTTCTGTAGGAAATATATTCTAATAACGTTGACCATAGGAAGATTAAATGACCTAGAGAATGATTTGAAATCGAAAACAAAGTCGGTGTTTACAAAGTGTGGGATGGTACATATAAAATAAGATTGGACCCCGCATCTTGTTCCTTCCGTATGCTTTTGGAAAAGAGAGAAACATCAAAACTGAAATTTGTGTCGTGAATATCATATGTTTTATGCTTCTTTTCGGAAATAATATTCCCATAATTAAAAACATAACATATTGTAAAGATAAGCAAGTTGTATGATGACTAAAGAGACAAGGATATTGGATTATGGATGTGAGCATTTTTCTTAGAAAGGATACAAGGTCAAACTTGGCATTGCACAAGGAAAAGCTACCAAATTTTAGTGTCTGAACATCCTAATATTAATCCCCAACACTTATGTTCCCATCATGTTGTTCATTTTCATTCATTTAATAACTATAAATTATCATGAGAATAACAACAATTACCCTCTCCTTTACGTCAAGTTGAGAATTTGGTTTTCCCCACTTTACCCATATTACCAAATTTAATCCTTTCTCATATGGACCATCCATCTACACACAAACTGTTTAGATAATATGAGGTAATGTATCCTCCTTAGGTGGAAATACCTCCTCCTTTCATCACTACCTTCCTACACTCTATGATGGACATGTGCTAATATATCATATCTCATATATCCATGAGAGTGGAAGAATCTATAGTGATTGTGCATCATGATATCCATAAAAAGGTCTCCCATGCCCTTGAAGACATAGAGGAAAACATGACTTACATGTGTTTTAACTTTCAACAAGTTCATTAGATTATCAAGTATGTTTAAAATTATCTTGCACCCCCATTTTAAACCTAATTACTTGTCCCCATACTACCTTTTTTCCTCACATTTTAATTTCTTGTATTTATCACTTACACTAATTAGTTACAATATTTACTTTAGATATGTTGGTTAGTTCAATGTTTTTGGTACCCCTTATATCCATATTTTTAGACATACCAATTTATATGATGTTTTGAATACCCCTCACATCCCTAGTTTGTTATAGGTTAGTTAGACTTATGTTCTTAACTACCCCTTAAAATCTTATATCTTATACTTATTACATAGGCTAGTTAGTTCACATAGATTGGCTACCCCTTTATATTATACATCCCTGGTTACAGACTCCTTGTGACATCCTTAGGATTTGCATTTACTATTTGCATCTTTCTTGATCTTTTAGTATTGTTTATCCATTTAAAATCTTTGATACTCGTGTTTAGACTCCTTGTAGAATGTTTTGGGCTTATTTTTACTATTTTCTTCTTACTTTATCTCTTGGTATGTTATTTATCCATCTTATGATATTATATTTCAATAGATATTATCACCTTTTATGATTTTATTGGACCATCCATATGTTTAGAATTATATATTTGACAATATCTAGTGATATATAGTTCACATACTCCTTATTTCATCTCTTTAATGTTTCATACCATATGATGCACCCTTTTATAGTACCTTATGATCAACTATCAATTTATTGCATCATTTAATCACTCTCAAATCCTTGATTTTTTATCACTTATCCTGCTCCTCTCACTTGATGTACACTTAGGTAAAAGATGAGATCACACTTTTTCCTTAGAGTAGATCTATAGGTACCTAAGCATCATAGTTTTTAGGATCTTCTTTGTCGTGACTGGTGTAATCTCTCTTATGTTAGTCATATTTCATATCCATTAAATCATCCAAATGAATTCCTATAGATGAGGAGTAATAAAATCCAAAAGAAAATTTAAAATCCATGTTATTAAAGTAAAACCAAGCAATAAGCAATAGAAAAAAGGTAATTATTATAAGAAAGAAATTTTGATTATAAATATGAAAGATGTGATAAAATTGTATCTACAACATCTCTTATCGTAGTTAAAATTGTAAACTCCAAAGTTGGTGTCCTTATAAATATTGAGGTCCTTTGGGATGTGTAGGTTTTTATGATGGGTGTAGGAGGTCTCATATATATTATTCAGTTCCCCACCCTTTTTACGCTAGTACCTAATCCTCGTAGTAGGAATATAATTACTTAAGTGAGGTCTTGAAGAATGGGAAAAAAATTATGGGAAGGCAAGATACATAGTTTACAATCACATATTATCATATCTGACTTGGGATATATCTTTATGCTTCACTAGTTAGCCTAAGCCAAACACACCTACTCAGGTTCCTTCTCACCTAAATGACATAAAAATTCAATCATATCATCTTGATAAGTGTGTCTCATCTCAACTAAGGATCTTCTATCGCCATTATGATACCTTAAAAATTCCTCTTTCATAATCACTCACTATTTCCCCCTTAATCGATTTTGTTGGTAGTCGGTCATGAGTTATTTACTCTCTATTACACATCACTATCTTATTTTGACCTCATAAATATTTCCTTATATTTTTTAGTACGATTACAAGACCTTCATGTCTTTTGCAAAAATATCCATCCATTTCCATCCACTCTATCTTTACTCATCCTAGTCATGACTTAGATTGTAGTTCTTTATCTCCTGATAAATCTAGCACAAGCATTGATCATGATCATATTTCATTTCAGAGATTCCTTTTTATCATGTCTTACATTTTCTTTATCATTTACTTAGACTACATTTGATATTTATTCTCAACTTTTTAAAAAATGTCTTATGTTTTCTTTTTCCATGTCTTATAATTAAATTGATATTTATTATAGCCTTACTTGCACATATTTTAAAATTACTGCGATTTTCCTTATTATAATTTTTTAGGTGTTTTACAATCATTTTCATACCTTTTGATTTCTCGGATTTCCCTTAGATTTTATTAGGCATCTTACAATCCTTTAGTTTCTCTTTTGACTTCTTTGATTGATTTCTTAGATTTCATTAGATATCATTTTACCAATTTATTAACACATCTTTTCATTTATAGATTTTCCTATATTTTTATTAGATGTCCATTTTTTTTATCATTTATCTTACCTTTTTCCTATTTACTTTCTTATTCATGGATGTCATCACATTTGAGCACACATACAAATGAAAATATACGAAAATCATAAGTAAATCTACAACCAACCACACATTCAATATATAATCATATAAGACATGTACACAACAAGCTAAAATGTTGTCATATATATATGTTTACACACATATTCAAAAATAGGTACATAATACAATAATATACAATCCTCTATCTCCCACACAACTCCTTCTATCGAAGAAGGAGGTGCTACGCTGTGAGTAGATGGGGTAATGGATTCCCTCTCTAATAAAGAGAAAATTATGACATCTTGATCGATATCTCATATATTTTCCCTTTTGAAAGGTCCACCCAAATGTATAACCTTTCCATAGTATTTACATTATGTTGTTGTCTAGCAACAGTGGTGTAGGTGTCTACTAGAGCCATCTAATTCTATCCCACCATACATAATAAGGTCACCATGTCAGCGTACTATGCATCTATAAGTGTCTCTTTCTAATGTTTTATCTCTTGGATCGCCTTGCCTACAATTTGAAAATATCCCACATATTTCCTTACCAAGGGTTCCACCAAATCTGACATCAGTGTCATGTATATCCTCAAGAGGATTAGGTCCAAAATCTCATGACACAATCTCTCTATCAATGCTCAACAATCGTCATCAGGCTCATTTGTAAAAATTACACATAAAACATAGTTAGAACACACAATAAAATATAACATCATCCTACTTCCTAACAAACATCTCTACTCTAAGTAAGGAATAACTTAACTCAATCTTTTTATTCATACCTCAATATCCCGATTAGTACACTATGACTACCCCATCAAACCATTTACATAACATGACGACATCATTATCATCTCATGGTATTCTAGCCATCAATGTTGTCATATATCCCTCTACGTAACTATCACCGACACATGTCACTGTACTTGTGTCGCTCTCATTGGATCCCTAGAAATAATTTCCCTAAGATTGACACCCATGATAGAGAGATAGTATTCTCTAGGTCACTACAATATTCCCTCTTGATCCCATCCTCGGTATATTTACTTTTACTCCTCCACACTTGGTACATCCACTCGAGGTTGTCTCTACCTCTATAATATGTACCTTCCATGTAGGCCTCTCTGCTTTGATTTTAATCTCTAAGGAATTTTACATCACCTACTGTGGCCACAATGGTGGGATGAAAGCCTTTTTCCTCTCACATTCTCTACCTCCAAGATCCCTATCATTCCTAAGCCTATATGGCGTAGGTAGAAAGGGTAGAACAAGATAAGGCCTCCCAAATTTTCCTGACACGTGATCCATTAGATGCATCTCTACCCACTAAAGATAGTAACTTGTAATCTCCACTACATCATGTACACCCTTTTTCATTGTACATGAGGGCCATGCATCCACTAATCTCACATATAGTCTCCAAACTTTATGATCTCACCACATTGTATAAATCCCAAGATAACTTACTCTATCTCTCACAACCTCTCCACTCTCCCGTCGTAACATCCTAGGGGCACCCAATATTATCATATGTGGTTCCCCTATCGGTTTATGCATCATAAAGCACTCATTTATCCATAGTGAAAATAGTATAATGGGTCCAATAATTCTCTATTTCCTAACCCATAACCTAAATAAATCATGTACCAATTATATCCATATAGTGGTACCCCAACTGAATTGTGTACCCTAATCTAAGGTCTCCTTACAAGTTATCAATGTAAATAGTGGAACTCATCCACTTGACTTATGACATGAGATATGTGTCATAATCATACCTATAATGGAATTATTAATATCTGAAATCTTTGAATCGTATAGTGTTCTAATCTGGATAATGGGTGATCTATAATGATACTCCCTCGATCCTATTTCCCATCATGTCAAATCCTTTCTCTATTTTTTCAACTTGGGAACATCACAAAACATGTGTGCCCCATGGATTGATAGTCCCAATATAACATGAACATCCTCTAGTGTAAAGGTCATATCAATCACATCTTTTCCAAACCTCCATCTGAAAGTGTTCGCATAGTACTCCCAGGCCCCTAATAAACATCTATATCAAATCTAGATCCTAAGTGATATGCACCATCTACATAATTCTTTAAAACCCCAAAATATTTAAGTGTTAACCATTTTATATAAATAACCATCCATAAAAGTTGTAAAACATGTCATATCTACCATCCTCCACAACCCAATCCTCAAAGGGAGTTATAAAACATCAAATAACAAGCACCCACTAGTCTTAGTCAAAGAAAAACTTGCTAAATTGATTAAAAACATCATTAAATCATCAATAAATCTTGCAACACTAAGCAATATCAAAATATCTAAAGGGAATTGACCATGTTATCAGTTACAACACCATCAATCCTCTCATGATTTAGCCCAACCTGTCATGGTTGATAATGTTTGTCATTATCCCACGCACCCTTTTTTCTCATTTAAAACTAAAACACCTACCCTAATGACACTAAAAATATTAATTCTCCCAAACCCACATACATTTTGACCTAATCTACATTTTTACAATTTTTTCCAGGAACTATTTTTACACATTTCACCTTGCTACCCTTTCCCAATTTAAAAAACAAAACCCACCTCTAGATGTGTCATGGTATAGCCCTCTACCTTATCCATCATATTCATCTCATTCACCTCTTTATACTCTTGGCAATGAATCTAATATTTCTCAACACATAAACTCCCAAGGATCTAAAATCTAAAATTAATAAGCATAAAATGAAAAATTAGTAGGTTAACTTTCTATTTTAAGGATTTTAATCAAAAATTTCAAACCTTTCGTCACAATGTCCATATTTATTAAAATTGAAATATATTATAATTATAACTTCAATTTATATTCCAAAAGAAGCATTAAGACTGTATTCTCAAAATAAATCTAGCAATATATTACACATATTTTTCCAAAAAAAATAAAAAAGCTTTTATTTTTCCAACCCCATAATATGTTCGTGGTTACACTTTCTAACATAACTTCTTCCCTATTTATTATATCATCTTTTACCTGCTTACAACATATCTAAAACCTAAATATCACATATTTCTCCTCTTTATCTAACATTGTCCTATAATCCTTACATGATCTCCTCCTTAGTTTAAGGTTTATTGCTTATTTATCTAGTTTATCTTCTAATGATTATTTTTAGTTGTGTATTACTTAGGTTCTCATGGAAGCTCTTTCTACATTATCATGACTCACTATGCGAACACACTCATGGGAAGCTAAGTATGTAGGTAGTTATGATTTATTTTAGTTCATAATTTTATCACTTATATAATTCTCATTCACTTCAGTCATTTTTGATTTTGATGTTGCATTTTATTTTCCCAAAGACCATCCCGTTTGTATTTTTTGTGAAACACGATGATATTTGATTAAGGCATATGTATACACCTAGTTTTTCACTTTTATTGAATTTTTCTCTTCGAAGAAACTATTTACGTATTAGCTTCCCCATAGAGATATTCTCAGGGATATTTTCGCGAGTGGAGGTAACCAAATATGGTTATATGGTTGCATTGGGTTGGTTGGTAGTGGTATATATAAGAGGGCCTTGATTTTCAATCCATGATACAAACACCTTTAATAATTTTTATACCTTTATAGTACTCTTTTACAGTCTCCCTATGAATTCACCTTACCATCCTCTCATAATCACCTCCATATTTACTTTTAGTACACACAAATTACCTTTTCATATCACCATTCAATAACTCCAAAGTCTTCCTCCATCACTCAATACTTCCTTAATGACCTTCTTGATAGTGTAGTGCCCATCTCTTTCTTGCATCATTTCATTTGCTGACTCATTTCATTTACTAGACTCTAGACATTAATTTAGCACTATTTTTGATACTATGTGATCTCATTATGGATTATTTGGTGACACATGTGTTGTTTAGGGCACATGGTGCCAAACTAGCATTATGATCATTATCTTAGTTTCTTGCATTATATGGTTTTTGGATACCAGCAGGATGTGATACAACGATTTTTATCCGATATACGATGGATGGATGTCAATGTTATTATATACTTTGATATCATTGGTTTATAATGGAAAATTGGATGTTATCATGCTATAACTTAGATGGATCTTATCTCTTGTTTTATTATGGATGAATGTTGTTAGAATATATTGATCTCATTTTGATATCGATTATTACATAGTTAGAATGAATATCCATGATTGATTTGGTTGTCGTTATATTGCTATTATTCTCGGATTTATTGTATGGAGCAGGTATGTTTAAAGTGTGAATTGAGTTTGCATATTACATGTCACATAGGAGAACATGGGTTTGAGACTTGTATCTCAAGAAGCACAAGAGGTTGACTAGGTCGAGTCCTTTAGCCATGCATGATCTTTGTGTAACCTTGTGTGTATGTGGTGTATTCATGTTTGGACACCATTAGTGATTTTTTTATGTTAATTTGTTTGGACACCATATCTAAACATTGTGTATGTGGTGTATTAATTTGTTTGAGTCTTGTGATAAGTTAGTTTAGGGACATAATGGTACCTACATGCATTAGAGATGTTTTATGTTAATTAATCTTGTTTTTTATGGTTTGGGACCACCTAATAATCATTTAGGTGGGCCCCACCACCTCTTATTTTGATCCACTTTACCCAATCTCGAATTTGGGTTAAATGTGGCATTTGTAAGGGCCTCTTTTTACATTGGGGGTTTCCCTTACACTGAAATGGACCCCTTGGACCCTACCTATGGGTAGGGGGTCTCTTTTCAAGGTCAAATGGGATTTTACCTCCCATTTGACCCCTCTCATGTCACCAGCTTGTAAGTGTGTTTGATTTGTGTGTTATGTCAAAAGTTAAAGTAAGTTAGCTTATTGGATTTTTAAGAAATTTGGTAGATTACTTCCTAAATGTGTTTTGTTTTATGTCTATTGAGATTTTGGAATATTTTTTTGGAGAATGAGATGGGTGACACATGTCACCCTATCATTTGTGAGGATTGGAATTTGATTCTTCTTTTTATACCTCCTCATGGAGAGGGGTAGAGACTTTTTCTCATCATTTTTCATTATTAAAGTTGGCAAGCGATTAGAGCTAGGAGCTTGGAGCTGGGGAGAGATTTTTTGTTCTTGAAGTTGGATAGCTATTTTTGAGGTAGGCCTTCATACCTCTTGTTTTTTTTCTATGGTATAATGTGTAATATAAAAATGGTTTTTTTGGATTCTTGAATGCATGCATGTTGTGGATGTCTTTGTAAATCTTGTTTGTTTTCATTTTCCCCATCCATCCCATTTTGTGGTGGATTTTGGAACTATAGGGGAAGAGGGAGGAAATACCCTCTTACACCACATGGCCTGATGGGAAAGCTATGATGGTCTTTATGTTTATTTCATCCCCTCATATGGTTTGATGTGGAAGATGACTGTTCATATGGTTTGAACCTCATCTTCCATCGTCTTGATAAGGAAAACCATGTTTGGTTTGAAAATCCTTACAAGTAGGAGGCTTGGTGTTTGGGATGGAGTGATAAGGAGGGTATCATGGAGATTATTTTGGTGTTCATGTGGTTGGATCACGATATGGCTTATAATGGGCTCCTTGCCACTCTTCCCCATTGTGGAAAATATGGAGTTCTCCTCTTGTGATTTTTGTGTTCTTATGGTTGATTTTTTTTGAAATTGTGTGTGACCCTTTGTCTTCCCCGTACTTGTGCAATCTTGAGGCATGCATTCTCTCTCTCCCATGGGCTTGGAGGGAAGCTAGCATGTCCTCCATTTGGAGGATATGGCGTGTGATTATGCCATTTGGTTGGGAGGAAACCGGGCCCTTTTCTCTTGTGATTTGAAGACTTTCATATGGTGTGGAAGCTTGGAAAATATGCTTGGAGCATGGAGGAAAAAAAGTTCAAATTTGGCCATGTTGTTCCCCATTTTGGGGAGGCCTTTCCTCTTGCATTTTAAATGTAATGTTTGTAATGCTTATTTATTATCTTAGTATCTTCTATTCTCTCTTGATAAGAATTCTTGTAACCTTGTAAACTTGTTCCCACATTTTTGTGGAAGGCATATATACTTGTATTTTAGTGTTTTGTACCCTTGTGGAAACTTGAAATATATCTGTAACTTGTAAAATAATGTTGGAAATATTGTTTTAGAGGTTGAGAAAGTATCATTTATATTTGTATAAGTAATAATGGTTTTGAGAAATGAGGATTGTGTTTTGTTGTAGTTCATATGAATAAAATGTTGTTGCCTTCTTTATAAACTTTGGAAAATAAAAGAGAAATGTATATACTCATTTTGTTATCTTTTGAGTTGAAATGCTTTACATGCAAGTATATTTGTAAGGGAAAATCAATCTTGTAATTTATTTTCCTTTCTTAATACAAAAAAAAATGTTTATTTTCTTTGTTGAAAAGATGGATAAGAAAGGAAAAGACCTATTGTTTTGAACTAGTTAGTTGTGGTTTTTCAAGTGGACGTATTAAAATACATTTGAAAATAAGTCTTTTAAAATTTGAGTTTAAAGTTAAGTTAGAAATCAAATATTTTGGCTCTTCAACCTTAGTAGCTTGGTACACACGCACACACACGCACGCAAACGCGCACACACACACACACACACACACACACACACACACACACACACACACACACACACACACACTTACTTTTGAGGAGAAAATGATTTAATCATAAAATTATTGAAATGTGTTTTATATATATAATTATAAATTTAAAAACCATCATTTTTATGAAATAAGGCTATCTAAATAAACACACCAAATAATAATGAAATCACTTTGGAATTTTTTTGGTTAAAGGAAATAATTAAAAAATAAGTGTTGCATTTAGTAAATTGGCTAAATGATCAAATATTGAGCTTGGGTTCTTTTAATTTAATTAATGGATACGAGAGTGTAAAATAAGAAATTTGAGACCCAAGTAAATATTTAATAAATGCATATTTTTGGCATGGGTTAGCATAGTTGGCCCTAAAGGGAACCTCTTCCAGAATTAAGTTTAATATGGACCAAGGGGATATTCCACGGTAAAGATTAGGGTAGATAACACAATATTAATTAAGTGATGACTATAGTAGTACGCTCTTACATAAATATTAATAAGAAATGATAATAATAAATGTATATAAAAAAAATTGTCAGGATTTTTGTTAGTTGTGTTTGGTTTGTGTCGTGTCAAATATGGGGCAGTACAGTTAGAGCATTGCCTACACCCAATAATATCAACAATGTTTGATACCATCATGTTGTAATTTTAATAACCAACTGCATCAACTGTGTTGGATAAGATAAAATAGTAGAGACTTCAACGCTTAATCATGACCCTTATATATATATAATATTTGAGTTCTCTTTTCATGACATCATCATCATTCATTTGGTGTGTTGGTGCTTGCTAACCTTCCCTTGAGGTATTAAAGGTTTTGAAGTTTGTTTCACTTATCTTTTCGAGTCTACACTTGGAGCATTGGGTACTTAGGATTCCCAAACATAGGAGTTTCAATTACTATGATCTACCTAGACTTTGGTGTCTTTAACAATTGGCTTATCTAGGTATTCTCTTATTCATTTGTGATCCCCCACATCAAATCTCTCATAAGGTGCTCCTAACCCCGGGGGCAATTAATGCGCCAATGGTTTCTGCATTCAATTAAGCATCTTTAGCATCTCTTTTCCTTTATGTTATTTCAAATTCGATTCATTTTTTATTAGTCATGCATAAATTAGAGTAGAGTATCATATTCTTAATCTATTGCATTAATTATCTATTTTTCCTTAGCTTACAACATGTCATTTAAGCTTTTCAATCATTTACAACCTATTGATCCTTACATTCCAAGCTTACAACCATGTTCTCAGTAGACTATTTATCTTGTTATAACTTTGTTATTATTGATATATTATAAGAAGCTAGTCAGACATCACTATGCTATCCTAAATATAGGCTTTCGAGCCCTATATAATTCATAGAACATGGACTATTGACTTCCTCGATTCATATCTCTTACAACCTACAACTATATTGTGTGCATCTTTAGTATGGACATTTCATTATCATAGTCTATATTAACCAAAGACAAAGAGGATATTCTATTAGGTCATTCTTTAATTTACATACAAGGGATACCAACACAACAAATCTAATTGAATATCTTTTTTCTAGAATATAAATAAATCCCTTTACCATTGTCCCCTAACTTATGTCTCTAAAAATACACCCCCCCTGGGTTTCGCAAATTCAACTTCGATGGGACATCCAAGGGGAACCCTGGTCTTTCAAGGGTGGGGTGCATTCTTTGAAATGAGAAAGGATAAATGATCAGTGCTGGTTCATTTCATCTACAAGATGGGACATGTAATATTTTTGAAGCCCAAGCTCTCCTTTTTGGGGTGTTAAAAGGATAATTGAATGTGGGAGATCTCATCTCCACATTGAAGGAGATTCAAAAATAATTTCCCAAGTGGTAAAAAATGGCAAAGCTCTTAACCGGGCTTTGGATGTCTATGTCTCTAACATCCTTTTTTGGATTAACAAATTAGACTCTTGGAGTATTAGTCACCTTTTGGCCAACGTAGGGGTTGTGCAAGCTGATGAGACCATCAACTCTAATGATGTCTCTAAGTGGTCGGGTTTAAATGATATCATTTCAAAGGATGTTGATTTTATTAATGCCCCTGCATGAGAGGTTTGATGCGTAGGAGCTCATTTTTAAGGGGGGGCCGAATTCGTATCCCACGCACCTTTTGTCATCTTGCTTTTTGTTTCGTTTGGCAGAGGGTTTGTGGCGGGAATATGGCTATTCCACCATTCCCGTGTTTGTTTTTGAGAGGTGAAACTAGGGAGGTGGCCTTCTATAGAAACATTTCTCAGTCTCGACTGAAGAAAGTCTTCCGAATTGGATCAAGTTCTGTCTGCAACGCAGTGGAAATGATTCTAGGGGACTGTTACCTTTGGTGGAGCGACAGGGCTAGGGTTAACGCGGAAATAGCCTTTGCATTTGTTTCTAATCTCTTACTCTTAAGAAGAAATAAGAAAGAAACTTTATTGATTACCCATCATATCATATGGCCTAAACACTTAGTGGGTCTGGAAGAAGCGGTTGAACAGATTTGATTTCCTTCAGCATTTCACAGGGATTTAGTGGCAGGAGAGTCTATTTCAAATGCAAAGGAGCTAGTGGCAAAACTGGAAAAAATGAACTCAGTGTTGTGGGAATTTTTTGTTACGGTCCATCAAAAGTATAAGATGAAGGATGCGGGTACCACTTATATATCACCCCTGGACATGGATTATCTGGCCTCTACATTTATTTGTTCATGGTTAAAGGTAAGTCTACCTACGACTTCCTTTTGAAGGAAACCAAGACCACAGAGGTGGAGCATCGATACAACAAGAGCAAACGACTCGCAGAGTCCATGGAAGATGTTGTTTCCAGTGATGCGGTGAAGGGCGTGGATGGTGCTCGTATCAAGGTGGAAGTAATAGAATTATTTGAATAAATCTCGTGTAGTTGCTCTAGTTTTGATGTATAGTTGGGTTTTTAGTTTCTTTTTGGCTTCAAGGTGGCAGTAGCTTCTACTTTATCTATTGCTCACCTTTTTTTTTATACAGTCGAATATAGTATTGTAAAGGTGATGCCCTCATAACCCCCTAGTTCATAGCTCTGGTAAAAACAGTTTACTTATAAAAAAAACTTATGTCTCTAAAATGAAAAACATATATTTGTATAATGACACCATTGTCCCTAAAAAAACTTAGGAAATGTCAACTCAAAAAAGGGGTCGGACCCTTTTGTCCCTCTAAAATGATCTTCTTGTCCATAAATTACCCTATAACCCATATAGTGTCCTCCCTCCCTTAAATTAAGTTAAAATAAATAATTTTAATTCAACTTAATTTGATGAAGTTACTTTTAATATGTTTTACTGATTTAAAATTTGAATAACACAAACTTGACAAAAATTATGCCGATTTTGCATCACAAAATATGGAAATAAATCCAAAGGGGGAAGAGATCATCTACACTTCCCACTTTTATTTTATACTTTTGGGAAAAAGATGATGTAAAATCATAAGGTGACAGGAAAAATGACAAGTGGGATTTTAAAAATGAAAATTTGAGAAAGGAAAAGGGATCACATACAATATAAAATGGTCGAAACAATAAAAAATATATCAACAAGAGGGGAAGTGAGGCGTTCATTTTTAGAAGATGGGTGTTTTCCTAAAATAAGAGTATGGAGAGAACTACTTCAATTTGTGCAATGCAATGAGCCAAACGAATAAAATAAAGAAGAGCATGTGGAACTCCTCAACAATCAAAAGAGAGAGGTACATATACTTTTTTCATAATTAAATTTTAAATTTTGACAATGCTAAAAACCTAAACCCTATAAAAAATAGCAAAAACCTAGTGAAACTTAGCAAAAACACTAACAAAAATTAACAAAAACCCTATTAAAAATAGAAGGTAAAAACCCTAGCAAGAATTAGAAAAAAACCTAGCATAAATTAACAAGAATAACGAGCATAAATCCTAGTAAAAACTCTAACAAAAATCATACATTAAAAAACTAGCAAAACCTAGTAAAAATCCTAGACATAAATCCTAAGCAAAACTCCAAAGAAAAAATTATTAAAAAAACATAAGGAAAACCCTAGAAATTTTTTGACAAAAAAGTCTAGTTAAAACTCGTAGCGTAAACTCTAGCAAAAAAACTTGCAACATAAATTATTTTATCCTTAGTCATTAAATTGTTATTATTTAAATGTCATTTTTTTGAAATTAGAAATACATAATATACCAAAAAATAACACTAGACATAAAAACAATCATGTGACTCCAAAGTTTTGAAAAAAGACATTGCATAGTGTGAGGTGTGACAAATCTAGCATTCTTGAAACTACAAAATGAGATATAAAGGAGTATTACACCCTTGTCAATCATCATCAGTGATTGGCATGTGATGATGCAACAAGCACTACACCCCTCAGAATCCTCGATGATAGTTGCATGTCAAGATCCAAATGAGTACATCTTTTTTATGCCTCGACATTCTAGAGGTGCTACAATACCATCTCGTAAATCCTCGTCTTTCGTGTCTCCATTGTAGCCTCATCGATCTTGTGATGCAAATGAGATGGAGCAACGTTATGCGACTTCTCGAGCATCTTCTATTTCACAAAATTCAAATATGAAGTAAATATTTTATTTTATTTCATCATATTTATAGTCACATTATTCAAAATAGTTTTTAATTTTTTGGTTTTTTTTAATTATTAGTTTTTTAACATATTATATAATTGTATATTCTCATAGTTTTTGCCTTCTTCGATGCATCATTGATTGCATAATAGTAAATTGAGATAAGTGGAAAACACCCCACAAGCTTTGAGGAGGTGCTCCCTAAAAATTCAAGTAGGGATGGGGATTCTTCATCTATATCTCACGAGGATAGACTATCTCGTTTCACTTTATAGGAGTATAAATATTGAGTGTGGCAATATCTAAGTCAAATTGTATGTACATGATGACATGAAAATTTTACAAAATACTTGAGACAAATTATTATTAGTTATTTTCATAATAAAAAAAAAATTCCTTTAATCGTTTAACTTATGTGTGGTATGTATTATTTTGCGATTAATTTTCACTTAATTTTTTGTTTCATGTGTTTTAAAAGGAAATGATTTCAGGGCTAGAAAATGGTTTCGAGAAAATTGTCACTCATAATTCAAAAAGTAATCATTAAAGTGCTAAAAATGGTTGATTTATTCTATTCAAAAGGAGTTTGTCGCACCTACAATGATGTGAAGATTATTGAAAGTTTCACAAGATAGGCGATTAGACAGATGGGGGGCCATATATGTGTATGACATTGTAAATAATAAAATTATTTTTAATTTATTAATATGTTTTAATTAATTTTTGAAATATGTCATCTCCATGAAAGCTTTATAGATAATACACACAAGGAAAGAAAAGACCGCCAACTTCCATGGGTAAATTTTGTTGTGTGGGAAAAATTATGCGATTAGTGACTCCAACAAAATAGAGATTAGGTTGCATGTAAGTTTTTTAAAAACATGTGGAAAATAAAATTTGATTATTTCTTATATTGTTTAATTTCAAGTTTTTAAAAATTTCATTATAATGTAGTGATAAAAAATTATCACGAAAATGTCCACACACCCATATTGAGTGAGGAGCTTAGTGAATTGTTCCTTGAGAGGGTCTCACATAAAACAATATGCAACATTTGGTTCAAACCTCACTATATATAACATTGAATTTTATTTCCATAGAGGATGTACGATTGTAAGACCAGTGAGCAAGTGTGGGAGAAATTTAAATTCCATGGATGGAGCACCAATATTGATAAAGAACACATAGGAAATCTTCACAAAAGAACAAGGCATGTAATAAACATGGGTCTACACATAATTAGTGAGACATATTCTCACTTTAAGGGTACACACAAGGACATGGGATATACTCTCCCCACCTCAAAAACTACTAACTTGAAGGTGGAAGTAGGTTAAGAGAATTCTAACTCATTTGTATTTACAAGAATAACCTTTAAATAGGCTTATAGGGGATAACCACTCTCCTACAAACTAGGTATTCTCACTTATCTCTTTGTTGGGAATTCCAAGGTGATAAATAAGAGTGAAATTTTACATCCAAAATGAATGGGGAGTTTCCCACAAAATCTTCATGAGAATCTCTCCCTAAAGTAACTATAAATAACCATTAAATGTAAAAGTCTATGTATACTTTTTTACACATAGGTAACATATGTATAGTGGAATATAAACAATAGGGTAAAAGCCTATCGTAAACATCCTAATATCCACATAAGATGTGTTCACCAAGTGGGTGCATTCTAGGAGCTTTGTAATGGTAACACATTGTTAACTATTTAGTAATTATGTAATTTGTAATTGAAATTAGTTATTTTATATAAACTTATTTTTCAATAGTTAAATAATCACTAAATTATATCATCATAGGTGAATATATCCTCAATTATAATTGATCATCCTTGTTTAGAAAAAAATTATGAAGATAATCTCAACTATGACATCTAATCGATGCATAGATTAGACACAACCAATGCTCATAGATGATGATCGCAACAATACTCATAGTTCTTTATGCTTGTATTTGGAAGGGTAACACATATATTTATATTTTAGATGATAACTCATAATTTTAGTTTATTTTTATTTGTATGTAGATGGAAAATTATTATACTGAGAGGTGTTCCTACAATGGAAACCAAGTCTTGTAATGGCATGAATTCACTTTTATGTCCAACGTTAAATTGACTATCACAAAGCAATTTTATCCTTAAATTTGACATCCATTTTCCCATCACTTAAAATTATTTTTCTTTTTTTATTGGAGAAGTCAATCAAAAATAGTAATAGCTTGGTCATATGGAAGAGTTTGGAATCCCTTATTTTTTCCGGATAGATTATTTTGAAACTAACATGATGGTGTAGCTAGATTGATGTCATTTGTCACCACATAGTGGGAAATTGGCAAACAATTTAATGGAGTTATTAATCAATGTGGTATGTAAAGAGTGCAACATAAGAACCTTCAAACATATATCTCTTCACATATTTAGATAAATGTATTTAAGATATTTGTACTAGTTTATTCTTATCCATAACATTATTTTCTCATCATTAACATTTACCTTTTTATCAATTTGTAATATTTTATTTCTTAAATGTTTGTGTTATTTTGATAATATGATAAAATGATTTAAGAGAGAGAGAGTGTGTGTGGTGTGTGTGTGTGTGCGCACACACACACACGCATGTGCATGTGCGTGTGTGTGCGGGTGCGGGGTGCGGGTGTGTGTGCGTGCGTGCGTGCATGTGTGGGTGCGCGCGCGCACGTGTGTGTGTGTGTGTGTGTGTGTGTGTGTGTGTGTGTGTGTGTGTGTGTGTGTGTGTGTGTGTGTGTGTGTGTGTGTGTGTGTGTGTGTGTGTGTGTGTGTGTGTGTGTGTGTGTGTGTGTGTGTGTGTGTGTGTGGTGTGTGTGTGTGTGTGTGTGTGTGTTTCCAAAAAAAATATAGTTTTTTAATATTTATAAATATTAAGTTTATATATGAATCTATTTTTAAAAAATATATATGGTCTATGTTGTTGTGATTTTGATCCAAATTATGTTGTATGTTAGTAGTTAGCCACAAGATGCATGTTGGTATGTGAAACACCCTCATTAGGAACAACAAAGTTATTTATATATTTTATAAAAACATTATTAATGTTATGTTAATATTTGTCATTAATAAAGTTAGTGTCAATAAATTAGTTGTACATATAGGTGGTTGAGTCTTGTAAGTTAGTTTGAACATACAATTATATAAAGCATGTATGTAAAATGAATGTAACCTCAATTAAATTTATATTAGCAATCACACGTGAAATGTGTGATGAAAACGCCAAAGAGGAAGCGTTGAAGAAGTTAAACTGGACGGAAAAAAAACATTGGGAAAGGAAGAGGGGTGATGAAGAAGGGGGTTTGAGGGAGGAGAGCTCAAGGATGTGAGGAAAATATTAGGGGGAACACAACACAAAACTCTTCTTAGGACTAGTCACATATGAATCACGTGCCATTTTTGTCAATCATCTAAAATAGAAATGGTTTGTGATATGCAAGTTGTTGAGGAAATGTACTTTGGAGATATCTCAAAAAGTAAGGTGTGGTCAATGAATACTTAAATGGGAAATTTGCATGTCTGAATCCCAAACTCTACATATGTTAGATACATGAACTTTGTGTTCATGGTTCCTTGTATTGAGTAAATTTATGATTAGGGTTTCTATTTATCAATTAAGGTAGCAATTAGGGTTTCCCCTCATCAACAGTCCCATTGATGCCATATGTGAACAATCATTAACTCGAAGCCCTTGACCTTTTATTTCTACAATGCATGTAAGTTACACCCACTAAGACTCCCATTGGAAACACATAACATATTTAATGTTTGACACATGGGAAAAAGAGGAAAAACATTTGTGTGTACACTTGGGTCCTTGGATCCTTTAGCCAATATTCCAACCAAAAAGTATAACTATTCACACAATTCACATGCCTAGTAGAGGAGGCAACACAATCTTAAAACGTCTAACTAAATTCTAACTCTGAGTTCTTTACAGGATACTAAGGGGACTGTAATAAACCATGCCTTGAAAAAATAACACATGGTCCATATATGAATTCAACTTAACTTCTTCAATGTTTCCCTATTGGCGTCTTCAGTGCATCACCTAGGTGCAATTGCTAGGTTACAACGAATAATTAGACTTACCTTTTCCATCAAATTATATTGGAGAAAAAACATGTTTTTCTTGGCATAAAATCCTTAGTTGAGCAAGCTCAATAAATCTAAACTATCATTTTCTTAATTGAAAAAATATATCTAAAATAATTAAATTAAATTCTCTATTTTCTTCAAAAGCTTTTGGGTATGTAAGTCAACATTAATAATAACACACTATAACGGTCCATTCATTGCATTATTTTGGGGATGAGAGATTATGTTTGAACTTTCGCAACATGGAATTGGTGTTATTATAAAAAAAAATGAAGTGTTTCATGACATATCCACATAGCACCAAATAAGATATAATTTCCAAGCAATGAATAATTGGACATACATTTTCCATCATGGTATGTTGGAGTGGAACATGTTTTCCTAGCTTAAAATCCTTTGTTGAACAAGCTTAGGAAATCATAAACCATCATTTTCTTAATTGAAAAAGAATACCTGAAGAAAGAAAAAATTATTTCTATTTTTTAAGGCTTTTGGGTGTGCATGTCAACATCAACAATAACACACTATATTGGTTCATTCATTGCAATATTTCGGGGATGAGAGATGATGTATGAACATGCACAACATGCCATTTCCATTATTTTAGAAATAATAATGAAGTGGTTCATGAGATATCTGTGTAGCACTAAATGGGAAACAATTTTCACATGTTAGAACCACAATGAACCATGCCTAAGGGGGAAAAACATGGGCTATTGATTTTGGCATCCATATTCTCCTTGGCCTCGAAGAATTTTCAGAGACTCCTTCACCATTTCTAAAGAAATAAATCTTTCATATGTTTGAGTTTGACTTTATTCTACCATTTTCCACGATGCTCTCCAGTTCATCCCCGTCATACAACTTATCCTCTCAATTGAGTGACAACATAGTGTCAACAAAACCAATTTGATTTGTTGTTGGAGCTAGGAAATCAATGCCCTTGTCTTGGTGTTCTTGCGTGGTGTATATACTATGTTTTCAATTTTTTTTTATCATTTTTTTGTCTTTAATGCTTATGTTATGTGATTGTAACAATCCATAAAGTTTCAAATATAATAAAAACGGGTTTTTTCAAGTTAGTGGCTATTAAGACAAATTTAATGTTCAAAAAACATTGCATTAAAGAGATGATGTGACAATGGTAAGAAAAAGGGACACACGATCCATACATGACTTCAATATTACCTTCTTCAACACCTCCCTATTGGCATCTTTGGTGCACCACTCGAGTGTGATTGCTAGTTACAATTAAAAAAATAGACCTACCTTTTCCATCATGGTACATTAGAGCGGAACATGTTTTATAGGCATGAAATCATTTGCTGAGTAAGCTTAGGGCATCATAAACCATCATTTTCTTAATTGAAAAATAATACCCAAAGCAAGGAAATTTTATTTCTATTTTCTTTATACGGTTTTGGGTGTACAATTCAACATCAAAAATAACACACTACAGTGGGTCCATTCATTGCAATATTTTGGGGGTGAGAGATGATGTTTGAACTTTCACAACATTGCATTTGTGTTATTTTAGAAATTTAATAATGAAATGATTCATGAGATATCCATATAGCACCAAATAATAAATAATTTCCAAGTCGTGAATAATTAGACTTACCTTTTCCACTACGGTACATTAGAGCAAAACATGTTTTCCTGACATGAAATCCTTTGCTGAGAAAGTTTATGACATTATAATCAATCACTTTCTTAATTGAAAAAGAATACCCAAAGAAAGGAAATTTTATTTCTATGTGTAGGTCAACATCAACAATAACACACTATATGGGTCCATTCATTACAATATTGTGGGGACGAGAGATGATTTTTGAACTTGCACAACATGGAATTGGCTTTACTTTAGAAAGTTAATAATGAAGTGGTTCGTGAGATATCCACAACACATCAAATAGGAAACAATTTCTACATGTTAGAAATATGAGATGGAAAAATTTAAAATGTTAAATGTGGGAAATGTATTAATATTGGGCATTGCCTTTTTCACGTCTTAATTTTGTTATGGTGTTGAACTATTTTTGAAATTCACAAATATTATTCTTCTAGATCAAAATATGGGTCTCAAACTGCTCCCATGCTCTTTCTAATAATTAAAATAAAAAAATTGAGTGCAAAGACTAATCATAGCAGTCTGGAAACTTTAATAACATCTAGTGGAAAGAAGAAACCACTAGTGCAAAGACTAGTCGTAAAAGTTTGGAAACAATAACAACATGTAACAGAGTTGAAGTTACAAATCTTATTCATGCATTTTATGACTACTACAGTGCCTATTGAAAAGTTATCATTTTTCATATAATTTTAATATGCCATATAAAAAACAACTCTCTTTCAACTTTTTGATGCATGATTTAGGGAATTTCACTAATACACACTCAATATATTTGTAAGCCTTATTTGTGATAATCTAAAAATGTTAAAATTCTCAGAGATATTTGCAAGCCTGAGTCAAGCCAATCTAACAAAGATAACAATCTATGGTGCATATATCAATTAGGTAATCAATCTTGTCTAGAGCACCAATTTATGTGCATCCTTGAACAACATCCCTAAATCAAAAAAGTTGTAGCATTCTACTATATTTACCTTCTACCAAAAATTGGTGTCAAAAAATATAACATTAGATCTTCACATTGCATTGTAATGTCCCCTTACGGCATAAAATAGAGAAATCTAGATTTCCTAGAGAACCCTTATAAAAAAGGACAATAGTTTGATTTTTTATTTAAAACTCTTACCAAAAAATACAACAATATGAAATTCCACTATATTTATCAAAATACCCACAACCCACAATACCCAGAAGGCTTAAAACATATCAGAGATCTTTAGTCACATCAACATGGAAAAAAATAATTTTCTAACAAGGATATGAATTTATTTTAATTTATTTCAGACCTGGAAATATTTGAAACTTCAAAATTTCATATCTACTAGAATACTTGAAGTGACAATGCAACTGATAGATCAAAATGATCAAAAAATTAGCAACTATCAATTAAAGAAAACCTTATATTTTTCCATCCACCAGAAGACCTCCAAAAATGATCCCGAAATCTCCAAATGTGTAGATTAAGCTGGAAATGGATGTGAAAGCCATGAAAATGGATGTCAAATACAACCCAAAACTCTCACAAGTGAATATCAACTGATTGTTGGCTAACCCAACACAAAAAAAAATTGAAAATCATACTTTTTCCACAAATGATGCCCTAACTGTGATAAATTTGAAAACAGCCCCAAAACACGCCCTAGATATGAAAATCAACCTTCCAATAGTTGAAATTCTGAATTGTAGCACAATATTGAATCCCTAGTGGATCCACCTCACAAAGTTAAGAATTTTTTGTTCCCCAACCTTCAAACCTTGGAGGTTTTCATCCCCAAAGCTCCTTCTTCTTAAGGGTTTTCATCCTTAGAAGATTTGATGCAAGTAAATAGCTTAACAAGTAATGATAGAAAATAGATTGGCAAAATATGATCTCAAATGAATACTCAAACTTCCTTTTATAACCTTTTCTTGTCATTTTCTAAGTTGGGTGCTCCATGTGGGATGAAAAGTGATTTTTAATTTATAAAGTGACTTCATTATTTCTATTTTATCTTTATGAATACACTTTATCATAAATTCACTTTAATAATAGAAAGTCCCCCTTGTAATTAATAGTTATGACTTAAAGTTACTTTTTCTATAAATATTACAAGGCTTAATAAAGCAAGTTAAAAATATACGATAAACTAATTCCCTTGTATTTCCCTTTAAGCCCCCATAAAATCATTTAGGGAAGAAAGGGTCTTATGGTGAACTCGTGTTAAAGAGGGGAAATTACAATCCTCCCTTCACAAAAATTTCTTGTCCTCAAGCAATTGTCATCTCAATTGTTTAGATTCTTCCCAACCAACCATTGTTGTAATCCCAAGATCCCAAATCAGTCTCAAGAGATCTTCACCATACATTTTTTGCAACACTCTAATCCAGCTAGAAGTGAAAAATTTGGGATCCCATCTCATCCTTAGGAGTGCACATTCCAACATTATGCAAATCTGATCTAAAGCACCATAGTGAGCATGTCAATAACTCCTTCTAATTCTAAAAGACCTTATCATTGTACTGCAAGATGGAACTGGCTTGAATTTATACTACTCAACTTGCTTGCATGTTGGAACAAGGTTGTAACAACCATAGTTCATTTGAATCCTCACCAAAAATAGCAATATGGTTGCTGGAATATTGTCTTTCGGCGGCTCCACTAGCTGAGATCCTTCACAAATCGCATGAGGCAAGAAAATTTCCTTGTTTACAAATTGGGGGTTGAATATGATTGACAAGAGTAGTCCAAAATTAGAATCTCTGGAAGGAAACAATATAAAAATGGTACAACAGCTGCAATACTAAAAATCCTTCACAAAATTCAGCAACTTCAGTAATATAAGGGTTGGAAATAACCATATAATGGCTGAAAATACTCCCATGGTAGCCACACACTGAACATCATTGATTCTTATGATTGAAAACACTTGTATAACTGCAAAAGGTATAGGGGAAAAGCTAGAAATGTGGAAGGCAACAATCCAAAAGTTTGTGACAACACTTTTCAAGAGCAATCAGTTATGTTTCTTGTTACCCATAACTATACAAACTAAAGTTGATAACATATGACCAAATGATCCCCATTAAACCTTGTCTCACACTTCTTAAAATTTCCTAAGCGACTTTTTATCCTTGCAACTTTGACTATCTTCTTAACCATGTCTTTAATCTTAGAACTTTGCTCTAAGGAGGGACTTATGAATTAGTCCTTCACCCCTTTGTTAGGATTCACAACATATCGTGTATGATTCTTCATGATTTTCTTTCTTCCTTTTCCAAAATAGGAATTGTTGAGATACTCTTAACACTTCCACCCTTGTGAACCACAATTTTCTCCTCAAATGCATGCTTACTAGTTGAGTCAAAAACAATATGAAATGAGAATGTTGCTTCCCTATCTAGCATGCCTTGGGCCTTATCTAGAAGGCAACCATTTATCCATTTGCCTAATTTTTTCATAACATATGTATTGGCCCATGCAATCTGATTTTGAATATCAAATTTGAAGCTAGCAAGTATTGTAAGATTTGGTTTACCTAATTTTTGAATTGTTCAATTGTTTCTTGCTTTGATTCGTTATACAGCCCATGGTGGCTTCTTATGACAATTTAGAGCCCAAGGTTCTACCTTCATCCTTTTCCCATTCTCTAACTAATGGAAAGGATAGAATATTTCTTTGTTGTCCTCACCACAATTTGAACTGAAATTATAAGAGTTCTTACCCTCTTGACAACAATCCGGAACTATCATAGTATGGAGGACTGAATATGGGGCATGACCATCATTCCTTGGGCTATAATTAGAATGTTTATCTCCCTTGACTAGAGTAGAAGTGTTTGTTATATTTTCCTTATCATAGCCATTCTTTTCTAGTTCCCTTCCATAGATATCTTGATAATCCATGTCATACAACCACAACTCAATATTTGGAATGCTCAGAAGATAGATAGAGGCTTCTTGGAAAAGATCCTCTTTCCTTTTGGTGCCTTTCATCTTATCCTCATTGTTAGAATAATTCTCATGGTGGTCAAAACATTGTAAGGACATAGTATGAGTGTGATACAATAAATCCTTTCTATGGAGATAATCAAATTGCTTACCATTAGTTATTGTTATGAAAATTCCAGCAAGTTGAACATTAACCTTATCATTCAGAAAATTGAATTTAACCCCCAAATTCACTCCACACCCTTGCAAATTAGATTTTTCTTCTTTCTCTTGGTCTCTAAACTCCATCTTCATGAGACTCTTCCTATTTTTCTTCTACTTCTTCCTTCCCATCTAAAATTACCTCTATGTAGTTCACTTGTCCCTTGTCTAAACAACAATGGCCAGAAGTCCAAGGATCTTTGCATGAAAAACAAAGGTTTTTTCTTCTTAACTCATTTCTTGTATCTACTTATTTTTTGTTCCTTGGAGGCTCTCTTTATGGTGTCATCCTCTGCTGAAATGATTTCATTTCTTGGCTAATATGGGTTGTTCTTGGTTTCCCTTGAATATGGGGTCTAGGTTGTCCTAATGAAGTACCTCTTGGTTTTCCGAAGGGTAGCTTTTTACTCTTAATAGATGAAGATTCCAAATCCAACGATATCTTGATGGCATCTTGATGACTCATCTTATTTTTCTTTATTCCTTCATTTCTCCTTAGTTGGCAATATTCTCTGAAAGAAATCAAATCTCTTGTGTTGTTGCTCAAGGATGCATATCCGTTCACATAGAGATACATCCATTAGCAACTCCAGCTTCTTGTGGTTGTTCTAACTCCACTTGTAGCTCTTCTCTTTGTAGGAATTTTGAGACGAGGTCTTGCTTGATACCATTTCTCCATGATTGGAAAAAGAGATTCCTTCACCATGATTACCTTGATTTCCTTGGAGATTTGGTATGGTAGTACTTAGCCCTTGTATAGATCAATTCAAATCATAAATAAATCCTACAAAGGAGACCCTTAGATCCCTATGAGAATCCAACAAATGGGTTTGCAATTCTATGTTTCCTCTAGTGAACACTTCATTCAAATAGCTCATTTTATTTGATGGTGGAGGCCTTTCTCTATCACCATACCTTCCTTTCCTAGATTTCTTCTTGAATAGTGATATTTAAAACCCTCTTCACCTGCATCCATGCAAAACTATTTTTTCCTTTTATAGGTTGGGAGAATGAAAACTTTGATACCATTATAATGTCCCTATAGGGCATAAAATAAAGAAACTTGAATTTCCTAGAGAACCCTTATAAAAAATGACAACAATTTGAATTTTATTAAAAAGCCTTACCGAAAAAAATATAGCAATATGAAATTCCAATTTATTTATCAAAATACCCAACACCAGTTCAATACCTAGAAGGCTTAAAACATCTAGGAGACATCTAATAACATCAACATGGAAGAAAATAATTTTTCTAACAAGGATATGAATTTTTATTTATTTATTTATTTCATTCAAAATTTCATCTCTTGGAATACTTGAAGTGACAATACAAAGGATAGCTCAAAATGATCACAAAATTATTAGCTATCAATTAAAGAAAACCTTATATTTTTCCACCCATGCGAAAGCCCCCAAAAATGATCATGAAATCTTCAAATGTGTAGATCAAGATGGAAATGGGTGTGAAAGCCATGAAAATGGATGCCAAATACAACCCAAAACTATGACAAGTGAATCTCAATTGATTATTGGCTGACCTGACATAAAAAAAAAAAAAAAAACTAAAAATCAGACATATAGATGATGCCTTAGTTGTAATAAATCTGAAAATATCCCCAAAATGTGCCCTAGATTTGAAAGACAACCTTTCAATAACTGAAATTTTGAACTGTAGGATAATAGTGAATCCCAAGTGGATCCACCTCACAAAGTTGAGAAGTTTTTTTTCCCCAACCTACAAACCTTGGAGGTTTTCGTCCCCAAAGCTCCTTCTCCTTAAGGATTTTCATCCTTACAAGATTTAATGCAAGCAAATAACTTAATATGTAATTATAGAAAATAGATTGGCAAAAGATGATCTCAAATGAACACTCAAACTTCCTTTTATAACCTTTCTTCTCCTTTTTCCAAGTTGGGTGCTCCATGTGGGACTAAAAGTGATTTTTAATCTATAAAATGACTTCCTTATTTCTATTTTATCTTTATGAATACGCGTTATCATAAAGTCACTTTAACAATAGAAAGAGGCTCTTCTAATAATTGTTATAACTTAAAGTTGTTTTTTCTATAAATATTACAAGGATTAATAAAGCAAATTAAAATATAACGATAAACTAATTTCCTTGTATTTCCCTTTAAACCCCTTGGAAATCATCTAGGGCAGAAAGGTCTCATGGTGAGATAGTGTTAAAGAGGGGACATTTTTTTATACGATAAATGTTTTTTTACCGGAGCTATTAACCGGGGGTTCTTGGGTCCCCTCCCTTTACAGTATGTATAGTAAAAATGAATTTATTAGGGTGGTTTACAATGCAACCATGAAGAAAATAGCACCCTAATACAAAAACAAAATTCAAAGTAGCAATTCAGGGTGAATTGTATTGACATTGTGAACGGAAAAACAAAAAACTACACACACACACACACACACACACACACACACACACACACACACACACACACACACACACACACACACACACTATCAGGCATCACGCCATTAATATGAAACATCAACAATTTCAATCTTGGTAATTTTATCATCCCCTTCCACAGGTATAGCCTGTCACTTCCTGGAGCTGCATCATCGGACTGGTTCTTGTAGCTAGGAGGCTAGTAGAAGGAGGGCATAAGCAGAACCATCTCGTTCCTGAAGAAGAGCCACGCAGGAGGGAATCAGACCAATGGGTTTATCCAAATCCTCCAGGTCAAGTTGTGAGATAAAAGCTCCTTTCGACACTCTGGACTTGTATTTCACATGCACAACAACAGAAAACCTCCACAGAATCTTATTTCTCTTATGCAATTCTTGAACCAACTGCCTGGCCACCTCTTTCAAACCCACATTCTCCCCATCAAGCATGAAGCAGGAGGGCAGACAGAACCCCCATACCACCTCTTCCATCCTAACCAAGTGTTGGGGGAAAATGAAACGCCGAGAAATTTTCACCGCCTTTGCTTTGTCCTCACCAACCAGTAGCACACGGGTCACAAAAAGAGAGGTGATTTCAGCATTGACATGTGGACTAAAAGGAACGATAGCCAAATTATACCAAGCCAAGAACACGGATGTTAATCAAACACCATGATCAATAAGATGAAAGTAATTCGGAAGAATAACTTTACATAAACCTTTGCAAACAAATAAGCAGCAATATCATATATTATTATGGAAATCAATGAAATACAATGAGAATGGGCCTTGCTTATATAGGCAAGGAATAAAAATCTAAGAACCAGTCAAGGTCGTAGATCAAGCCATAAATTATGGAAAGAACTAGTCATCAAAGAACTAGTCAAGTCCATAGATTTATGAGAGAACTAGACATCAAAGATCTAGTCAATACCATAGATCTAGGAAAGAACTAGTCAATACCATAGATCAAGGAAAGAACTATACCTAACAACTTGATAATATCTCCTAATATCTAAATAAATAAAAAGAAATATCCACACACATAAGTGGGTGAGGTAAATGCAATAAAGGTAAATAATGTACCTAGGTGAACATGAGCTAAGGTAAATACCTACTCTAACACCCCCCCTCAAGTGAAGCTAGGGGCCAAAATAGAAGTGGCATGTCCACAGTATGAGTTCCGGCAACTAGACCTGATGAGGTACTCATGTATAATATATCCATGAAGAAATATTGAACCAAAATAAAGAAATAATCCTGCTAGAAGGAAAGAGAAAGAAGAAGAAGAAGAAGAAGGAAGATGTTCTCATGAACACCCCCAAGAACAACTTCCAAAACCCCAAGCATTCTATGCAACTCAAGGTAGCGAGGTGATGCAAAAGGCTTTGTAAAGATGTCTACAACCTGTTGCTGAGTCGAAATGTACTCCAAGTAAAGAACTCCATCCTGAATGTGCTGACGAATGAAATGGATGTGTATCTCAATATGCTTGGTTTGCTGGTGCTCAACTGGGTTGCGAGAAATGTGAATTACACTTTGGTTGTCACACCAAAGTACATTCGATGAATCCTATGGGAATCCAAACTCTGTCAATAACTGGCGAAGCCAAATAATCTGATGAATCGCTGTAACTGCTGCCCTGTACTCTACCTCTGAAGATGAAAGTGCAATAGCCTATTGCTTTTTGCATGCCTAAGCAAATGGAGAAGAACCGAGATAGAAAATATATCCAGAAGTGGAACGCCTGTCATCAATAGAACCTGCCCAATCTGAATCTGTATACCCAACAAACTGAGTAGAGCCCCTAGTGTAGTGTAGGCCAAAGCGGGAAAGTTCGATGCAAATAGCACAAAATCCTTTTAGCAACCTGCCAGTGACTACTATAAGGAGAATGTGCAAACCGAGATACAATCCCTACTACAAATGAAATATCAGGGTGAGTATGGGTCAAGTACATGAGACTCCCAATCAACTACCTATACAACGTAGGATCACAAAGTGGTGTTGTACATGTGGATGTAAGAGTAACTCCAGATTGAAAAGGAGATGGACTTGGCTTGCAATCAGCCATATCAAAGTACCTAAGAAGATCATGGGTGTACTTTTGCTGACTCAAATGAATCCTTGAATCTATCTGAGAAATTTGTAAACCAAGGAAATAATGCAATAGCCCAAGATCTCTCATGTCAAACTATGTAGAAAGAGCCCTCTGAATACTCTGAATGTGGGAAGAAGAGCTGCCAGTAAGTAACAGATCATCAACATATAAGACAAGTATCATAATATCCTCACCAACATGCTAGAGATACACTGTATGATTGGAGTGGCAACGAACAAAAACCAATAGATAGAATAAAATAATCCATCTTCTCATACCAAGCCTGAGGGGCTTGTTTGAGACCATAGAGAGACCTTCGGAGCCAACAAATAAGAGAAGAATCTTGAACAAATCCAGCCGGCTACTCCATATATATTTCCTCTTGTAGATCTCCATGTAAGAAGGAACTCTTCATGTCCATCTGGTATACGAGCCACCCCTGTGATGCAGCAATAGTAAGTATAAGGTGTATAGAATCCATCTGGGTAATGGGTGCAAAAGTCTCAGAGTAATCAATACCTTCAACTTGTCAAAAACCCTTTGCAATAAGATGAGCCTTATACTTGTCAATGGACCCATCAGCTGCGTATTTGGTTCAGTATACCCACTTACACCTAACCATATTTCTTCCTTTAGGAAGAGATACCAAATCCCAAGTACTATTCTTCATCAAAGAAGAATACTCAGCTGTCATCGCATCATCCCACTCCTGTATCCCATGAGCCTTTGAAAAATACTGTGGATCCTCATAAACTGTCTGACACAAAAGTCCAGAACCTGTAGAATGTGCATGATGATGCCTAGTGGGTGGAAGATCCTCTATGAAAGGTGTTGCCTCAGAAACTGTAGTATGAGCCCACTTAGGCATAGTGACAACATCAGTGGGAATAGGATCCTTAATGGCATCTATAACCTCCTCATCAACCTCCTCAAAGAAAGGATCCTCAAGATGAGATGAAGAAGAAGAAGGAATGGAAGAAGATGAAGAATCATGAGGAGTGAAATGCTCATCAAACTGAACATGTGTTTGAGAAAGAACATCATGAGTATCAGGATCTAAAAGATGATAAGTTATCATGTCCTCACAATACCCTACAAAGATCAAGGGTTTACTCTTCTTATCCAAAGCTTTCCTTTTCTTCTTTGGCACAAAGACCCAAACATGGATCCCAAAGACTCAAAAAAATGAGACATCTGGCTTAGTGTTGGACCAAGCTTCCTCTGGAGTCAAATGCTCAAGTGCTCTATATGGTGTGCGATTCTGAATATAGTTAGCACAATTAACTGCTTCTACCCAATAGATAGGAGGTAAATCTATAGAATGCATCATACAAGTTAGCCATTTCCTTCAAATTTCTATTCTTCCTTTCTGCTAAGCCATTTTGTTGTGGAGTATGAGGAATAGAATGTTGGTGAATAATGCCTTGAGTTGCCAAAAAATCAGAAAACTCATTGCTGAAGTACTCCCCCCATTATCAGTGCGAAGGTTCTTTATGCAACTAGAATATTGTTTCTCGACCAAATCCTTGAAGACTTTGAAGTGTGAAAAAACTTCACTTTTGTACTTGAGAAAATAAACCCAAGTATGCCTTGATAAATTATTAATAAATGTAAGTGCATACTTAGCTCCATTAAAAGAGGGGGTAGGAAAAACCATCAAGTCACTATGCATAAGCTCAAGTGGTGAAGAAGCTCTCTTAGACAAATTCTTAGGGAAATGATCTTGGTGTTGTTTCCCTAATGCACAACCAAGATAAACTCCCTCAAGACAATAAACTCTAGGAAGACCATCTACCATACCATGAGTTCTCAACTCCTTCAAATATTTGTAATTGAGATGTCCAAATCTTTCATGCCAAAGCTTACTCTCTGAATCTGCATGAGAAACCAATCTTGTCCCTATAGAAGAAGTGTCATCAAAACCCTCAAAGTGATATAGTCTAGAACTATGATCAACAATACCCTGAGCAACAAGTGAATAAGGCTCCAACAAAGTTCTTACTTCTGCCCCATGTGGTGTAAAAGTCATTGTTTTCCTTGACCAGAATGAAAAATTTGATATATAGAAAGAAAATTTGTAGTGATGTTAGGAACATATAGTGCATCTTGGATATTGCCACCATCAAGTTGTATATCACCTTTTCCCTTAACAGAAAGAAAGGAAGAATATCCAACCTCAATTTTGGAAGTAGAACTCAAACCTAGAGAAACAAAAGACTCCTTGGAAGAAGTCATGTGATGAGAAGCACCAGAATCTATAACCCAATTATCTGCAAGTGGTGACTGAGATCTTCCAACAACATTAAGTTCTTTTCCATGTTAATTAGAAGGAGGTGGAGTGGAGATATAAATTTTATGTTTCTTGACCGCATCCTCTAAGGCTTGCATTCGCTTATAACACCTATGTTCTTCATGACCACTACCCCCACAAAAAGAGCATGAAAGGCTAGACTTATTCTTGGATTTAGAAGAATCCTTGGGTTTAGAGTTATTTTTTTTGGGTTTAGGAGAACTTTGAGATGGAGAAGGGGTGGATTTGGTTTTACTGTTTTTTTTTCCCTTGCCCTTAGGATTAGATGCAACTAATGCCTTTTGAGAGGTAGAAGACTCAAGGTGAGACAATTTGGATTCTTCCCTAGTAAGTCTTTCACAAAATGTTTCTAAGTTAGGCATTTTGAATGTGTCACCTAAGGCATCCATGCTAGAGAAAAAGGTAGAAGAAAATATTTGGAATGGTCCTCTCAACTTGGATAGAATCAAGTAAACACACTCTTCATCTTTCTTATCTCTTCCACTCCCCTTCAATTGTGTCAAAAAATGCTTGAACTTGGTAAGATAGTCTATAATTGTTGGAAAATATTTAGGATTAAGAGAGGTGATCTCAATTTCAAGTTGCATGGCTCTCATATGATCCACCTTACCAAATAAATCCCTCCAATTTCTCCCATATTTTGAAAGGAGAGTCACACTTTTCCAAATGAAACAAAATACTGTCACTTACATAAGTTCCTATCAAACCCATACACTCATCAAATTTGCACTGGTACTGAAATTTCTCATATTCTCTAGTGAACACTGGTTGTTCTGAAGAAGTTAAAGCCCATAATCCTTTCCACTTAATTATTGTTTCCATTCTTGGTTTCCATGTGTGGTAATTATGTGTTGTTAATGGCTCGACATGATCTAATGCAGAAGTAGATGCCACCCTCAAAAAATCACCTAAACAAATGCAAGAACCAAGCAATGCAACAAGACCCCCAAGTAATGCAACAAGAGCCCCCCCATGTTTTAGCACTTTATAATGAGTGTGTGTTACAATATGGCACTTTATAATTATATTGTGATTCTCAAAATAAATATTTCCAATGGAAAGAGCACAAAAAAACAAGAACTTTTTGGTAAAAACGGCACTCAAAACCGAGTTACCAATCAAATGATACAAGCTTTTCAATATTATGCTTTGTTATTTATTTTAGTTGCCACTAAAACAAAATAAAATGCTCTTGCCTTCACCACACAAATAAAATGAAAGGGGCTGGATTTAAGCATCTACTAGTATGAATCACAAGCTTTAAGCCCTCATATGACCAGGGGCTAAGGAATTTCAATGGGTGTGTTTTGGGGTGTGTCGTCATCGAGAAATGCACATCCAACCAAAATAGGTCTAAGGATTTTTCTGAAATAGCAAAATGTCAAGTCACCCGTGGACCCCTGCCAAAAGAAGAAAGAAACGTTAAAAACCCAGATCTGATCTCGAAAAACTTGAAAAATCCAAAAAACGATTTGGTGGTTTTTCTTCACAGCTGATATGAATCCCGAGGAAAACCACCATGATTCTTTGGAGTCGATCTTAGGGTTTCTCCACCTTTCGGGTCCAATGGAAGGCCTCCATAAAAATACACACAGCAACAAAATACGATCAAATCCTGAAATAGTATGAATATACAAAAAAATTCCATTTGCAAAAAAAACTTGCAAACGGATGTCAATAGCAATCTCCTGCTCTAATACCATAAAAGGAACGATAACCAGATCGTACCAAGCCAAGAACACAAATGCTAATCAAAAACCACGATCAATAAGATGAAAGTAATTCACCAGAATAACTTTACATAAACCTTTGCAAACAAATCGAGCAAGCAATATCATATATTATTTTGGAACTCAATGAAATACAATGAGAATGGGCCTTGCTTATATAGGCAAGGAATAACAATCTAAGAACCAGTCAAGGTCGTAGATCAAGTCATAAATCAAGGAAAGAACTAGTCATCAAAGAACTAGTCAAGACCATAGATTTACGAGAGAACTAGACATCAAGGATCTATTCAATACCATAGATCAAGGAAAGAACTAGTCAATACCATAGATCAAGGAAAGAACTATACCTAACAACTAGATAATATCCTCCTAATATCTAAATAAATAAAAATAAATATCCACACACATAAGTGGGTGAGGATAAATACAATAAAGGTAAATAAAGTACCTAGGTGAACATGAGCTAAGGTAAATACCTACTCTAACAAATAAACCTTGGTTCTTACAGACAATTCATGAGCCAGCCTACTCATGCACAAGAATATTTCCTCTTCAGCAATCTGATCGTGAATTCAAACTTGAACCAAGGAGCAATTTGTAAAATGGGTCAAGGTGAACCCAGATCCCTAGAATGTCATGATTCAACCTTGCAGTGAAATTAAGGTCGACGTATAAAGGTCCAACTCTGTAAGAAAAGTAGCCTAATCCCAGTTCGTCAAAGAATCTTGCAACACTTTACACTAGGAAGGCTGATTCTCTGTCGTAGTGATGATGAAGTGAACCAAAATGAAAAAGAGTTGGTGAGTTTTTGAATGAATCCCAACATGATATTGCTGAATGAAGATTAATTATATAGAATTTGAGATGAGAGAGTTGATCATATCTGCATATATGAACTTACCAAATCTAGCCATTCTCACAACTTCATCCTCATGTTGATAAAGAGTGCAAAGAGCTATCTAGTCATGCTAGAAATTTCTACGAAGTCCACTGCTATGAGGTGACACTCGCGGTAAATATCTTGGCTATGTAAACCATGATTTTAAATTCTGGCCATGCCAGTGAATTACCCTCAGACTATTGGATGATGAGATCTAGTAACTTGAAAGATCCCAATTAGTGGCTTTACACTTACAAATTTGATGGATAGAGTAATCCAAGTCATACCAATACTCCTTCGATAAAAAGGGGAGGATTTTTAGATACCACTTTGCGATGTGAAGTTTTATACTTGTGTAGAGAAGATTGTGTGCCTCATACTTGATTTCAAAGAGTTCCTCCAATACAGTGTGGAAGAGAATTTTAAGAAAGTTCCATCAATCTTATCCTCTTATCATTGTCTAATAAGACCACAGGAAAAGTGACCTCCTCTAAAGGAAGGGGAAATATCTGAGGGTTCAACTTAGAGGCCCCATCAAAGTTCATATGTTACAAGACACCAGATTTGAAGTAGTGATCCATACTAAAACATTGACTTTTGTATGAGGCTTTTTTTATCTTCCTTGTAAACCAGGTAGTGGCTGAGGGAACTAGCAGAATGGCAGCTTGATAGTGGCTAAAATTCAAGAGGTTGATATAGGCATCACCAAGTTGAGGCTTTTGGAAATATGTGTGACTATCAGAGCCTGATAGTGTTGAGTTAAGCATATAAAAACGTCTAGTAAGTCTGAAAAAATGGTTAGTCACCCTTAGTGGATCCTGGTTCAAAAGGTTTACATGGCCTTTGGCGTTTCCCACCAAATCTTGTCACATGAGATGAAAGTGATTGCACTCTCATTTTCAACATAGAGTTTAAGGTTAAGTGCGTTTACCATGATTCTAAAGTAGCTTGGATCAGTAAAATTTGTAATCTCCAAAACATCTAACTTCGATGCTACGCCACCTCTCAATGTTTGAAATGGTCAAATAGTACAATGGATTGAAGAAAACTAATCTACATTACTTTAACATTGGGTTGGCCAAAGTAGTTACATTGAAGGGATAATGCACCTTGGTAACACTCCACCTACACCTTCTGACTTGAGTAAGGATGGCTTACCTATAGGGTACACCAGCCAAGTAAAATAATAGTGATGAGGGATGAATCTTCTAGAACTAGGAAAGGAAGATTACTTCAACATGGAGTAGCGTGTAATTGTTCTTTAGATTTCACGCATTTACATAACTGACATGTATTTTAACATTTACATACTTTCAGAGCCAAATGAGTCCAATACAGGGGCGTTGATATGAACATACCCACATACCAATTTGACAATTTAATTTATCAATCCTTACAAATTCTTCCTGGCCATTTCATATGCTTGCAATTTAGTTCATAAGAGAAGGAAGGGGAACAAAACATAGGAAAAGGAGAATTCAGAAATCCGCACCCAGTGATTTACAACCATGCATTGAGTGACATCACACACTGCAACAACAACACATCCATGATTGCACTACAAGGGTCCACTCTCATGCACATCTTTTCTCAATTTTCATCTAGCATCCTTAGTGTTCCTCATTTTCAAGATTCCTTTGACCTTCTAATGGAGTAAGGTGCATCCCAATTCTACTAGCACTCAATGCGGAATTAGGACACTCTCATATCCCCCCACATAATGTTACTGACGCCTTTGATCACCAACTAAAGTGACCTTTCAAGATATTGTCGTCATTAGCAAAATATGGAAAACATTATTGTAGTAGATTTCTATTACCAGGATTGAGAAGTTACTTGAGTAGAAATTACCAATCAATCGTCATTGGTTCAACTTAAGTGAATCTAGAAACTCAAATATGCAATGGATTAGCTTACACAAAGCATTAGAAGAAAATCAAAGAGAGAACACTTGACTAAGATTAACATTTTCTTATCAGAACATTAGAATCTTCATTCTTGATTGCTCCTATAAGAAGTTGATTAATGCTATTTTAGATTTATTTTTCTGTGAATTCTCTATTGAATGGGTTATGAGTTATTGATAGTACTGACCTACTAATCCTCCTATGAAAAGATGCAGGTAGATCAACCTACAACACCTTGAACCATGTTCCGGGAACATGTACGAGTGACAGGCTTAAATTGATAGAAATCCCTAGAGAGAGAAGATCCATTGCAATTGCGGAAATACGATGGGTTCAATAAATGATTTTACCAAAGACTCTAACTTGTCTTCATTGAAGGAAACACTAGTTGCAGAGTGCCACATCTTGACCATCTTTTAGAATGCTAAATGATCCAGCACTTATGACACAATCAATAACATAAAATGAGTGGATGAAACCCTAAGTGTATGAACACAATGGTAGGACATTGTTTTAGCTTATCTCAAGGCAATTGATCTGAGACTCGTGTACGATTGTCCAACTCGTTTTGAGAAGGAGGTGATCTCTGGTGAGCAATTGCATCAAAATACATTATTTGGATCATGGAATAGGTCAAATTTGATGAGCAAGCCTATATTGGGTCAGTGGGTGCTTGGGCACGTTGGCATCTCCTACATGAGGCACCTGTGACAATCAAAAATGATTAGAACCCTTATTTTAAAAAGTGTTGTAAACATGTCACAAATAGTTGTTGTTGGTTGATTGTCTTTTACAAACTAATTCCTTATCTCCAAGGTAATTGTAATCAACAAAATAGATATTCACATGAGACACCCAAAATACTACATCAAATCTAGAAAAACTTATGCTATATAGAGAGTTGGATTGACCTCTAGAAACAATTCCTTTCCTTGCATCAATGATTTTTTCAACTTATCTACAACATTATCCTGTATCCCCTACATCATCTAAATCCGTGTAGCTTTTGGTGAGTACTGTGGAAATAATCATGCCCTGCTGGATGCCCTAGTGTAATGTCTGTCAATCGGTATAGCTAGATGTTGAGTCAGATCTCAAGAAGGGTATAATGTAGTGGATGGAAATAATTAACTTCTGTTTCCTATCAAGTGTATACACAATGGTTCGCTTATATTCCCTTTGTCCCTTGATTGAGGATTACAAATGGTATACTTTGAATTCAAATAGATGAAGCATTCACCTTCAGGTGAATCCTTGGCCCTTAATGAGATTAGGTGGTAGTACTGATGCTCATATCTTGGTCCATTGATAGCTCCAATCAACTCACATATATGAACAATATGATTCCAACTTATTTGAGTTTTATACTTCAACAGCATGGAAGGATGACTTACTAATCCAATATGACTTGGGAAGCTAATAGATTAAAGTACCTCTTACTTGATTGACAAGTTAGGATAATCCCCTTGGTTTTAATTTGAATTGATACATTGGCCCTCTCTTCTATCTGATTTCCTCTTTTGAAAAGGGAGCCATTAGTTTGGAATTTTCCACCTCGTTGATCAAAAACAGAACATGAGACAACAAGAGATTTTGATATTGACAATGAGACAAAATTTCTCTTGATAAGAATTCTTTGAAGTAGGAGATAACATCATCCTGTATACCTTGTTGCTCTGAAATCTAATCCCCATTAGTTGTTTTAAGCTTGGAAATATAGTTTGCACTACGTCTAGCCTTCAGGGAAGAGTGGAAGAACTTCGTGTTTTGATCACCTTCTTTCAGCCAGGATTCCCTTCATTTTTGTTTCCAAAATATTTCTTCCCTAAGGAGAATTTCCCCCAACTCAGAGAGTAGGGTTTTTTCTTTCTGATATTCATCTTGACCCATTCCATTAATTAAAATGAACTCATTTAGAACTTTGATTTCTAATTCAATTCTTTTCTTTTCTACAAAGATATTTTTGAATTGCAAATTGTTCTAGTCTAGCAACACACCTGGGACAGGATGAACATCTTGGTGCCCCTAACTTGGAGGGAGGACCACCAATCATTAACCAGATCATACAAAGACAAATCCCTTAGCCATATCAATTCGAATTTGAAGGGAGATTTCTTCGGAGGGAGATAAAAATATACATTTAGCGAGATAGGGAAATAATCCAATCTCGAAATAGGGAGAACATCTCATTCCAAAAGAATATGATGGTGAAGCCAAGAGCCATTGACGAGGAATTTGTCTAGCCTTTCCACTATGCAACTAAAGCTAAATCTTTGATTGGTCCAAGTGAACCACCCATGCTTAGTTTCCAGGTCCACCGATTCCAAATTCTGGATGAAGGAACAGAAGTCATTTTGAGATTGTGGATTTCTATTAATGCCCCCCTCTTGTCTCTGTCTAAAGTGATGGCATTAAAATCTCTAGCCAAAAGAACCAGAGTGTCGTCCAAAGCCATTATGTCCTCTGATAAAACAAACCAAAGGTTCCTTTTGGCAATCAAACTATTAGGGGCGTAGTTATTACATATAAAGAAGGAAATATCATAATGAAGAACCTACACCTTACACCTTTGAGAATGATGATTGGATTTAATGAGAGAAATCGAAACCTTATTAGATTTCTAGAAAATCCCCATTCCGCTTGAAGCTCCCTCAGAATCAACAGAGAGCCTGAGCCAGTGCTTTATATTGGGAATACCACATTTTAGACAATAAGCAGAAGACATCTTTGTTTCTTGAAGGAGACATATGTCTACTTCCTGTTCTAGCATACAACGCTTGACCAAGTGTTTCTTGTTAGGGGCATTAAGTCCCCTAACATTCCAAGAAAAGAGCCTCATTTGTTCTTTAGGAGGGACAGGCCCACCCTACTTACTTTGGGAAACACATTACTAATTTGAATTTGTTATCTCCTTATTAGTCTTGGATTCATTATTGGGCCTACCTACCAGTGTTGAGGGACTGACATTTGGGGTGATGACAGGCCCTGGATTAGTTGCTAGACAACATACCAAAGTCGAATTGTGCAAAGGCAGAGGGACCTCCTCAGATCCCCTGAGCTCCTCTTGAGGCTCAGATTGATTTTCTTCTTTGAGGAGATTCCAGTTGTCCAACACCTTTATTGAGATACCATGACCCGCTTCAACGACTTCATGAACCATCTAGAAAAGCTTGACTGATTCCACCATCAGATCTTTGGATTCTTTAAAGAGCGTATTTGGAGAAAGGGCTAGAACCAAAATAGTGGTTGCTTCCATAGGAGAATCCTAAACATGGGGATTCGAACCTTGCAGAACAACTGAGCGATTCTTGGGAATCAATCTTAAACTGAAGGGCTTAGAGGGAGCTCTGCACTCCCATTGATAATGGCCAATTTTATCAGATTTGAAACATTTATGAGAAACGGTTTCCAGCTCCACCTTCTGAATCCAAGTGCCCATCAGACCCTGAATGGAGATGGAGTCTAGAAGAGGTCTGGAAGGATCGAAGAGGATGCAAAATTTGGAAAAAGCTGCTAAGAAACCTTCCAAAGTCTGAGGATCAATTTAAGTGACTTTTCCTAAACTCCCGAAAATTTTAGCCAATATTTTGGGGTTCCAATATTCAAGAGGAAGGGCATAAAGACAAATCCAAACCTATTGAAATTCAAAATCGATCTTAAGTGGATCCAGCTTCCGGACCCTATTATGAAGCTGAAGACCCCATTTGGCTAAGAGAGAGGCTCTGTTGAGAAGGACCTCTTCCTTCCTAGCTTTATTGCGGAATAGAATATAAAATAAACCTCTGGCAAGGAAGTGAATGCACAAACCCGAGCACCCACTGTTCTTCGCACCAAGTAGAAATTTCACATGTGGAGAACCAATTCCCCACAAATTTGGAAATTACAGACTTGCTTCTGAAAAGAGTTATCTGACCCTCCAATGATATGAAAATAATCAAGTTATTACTACCTGATCTCAGACCCTTATAGGCTTTAAATATTTGCCAACAATTTGCTCCTTTTAAGTAATCAATTTAAAATAAATGCAAGACATTAAAGACATCTGCACAAAGATTGATTACGGAGTTCAAAAATTGCCTACATCTCCGGGTTCATGTTCGAACCATTCCACTAGTCAAAACTTGTAAGTTATAATAGTAATTTCACAAGAAAACCTAATGGAAACTATTAAGAACTTACTTAGAAGAATATCCAGACCTTCGGATGACAAGGGTCGAAAGATAGCACCCGACTTCCAATTTTCCTGGCGTATTTGACAAGCTCTATGGAACCAACTCCATTGTTCAAAAAACTCCTTCGGTTCTCAATCATCCTTCCAAACACTAATACAATGTCCTATGCTAGCTCTCTGGTCGAACATTCTAGGCTCCGCAAGTAATTTACTGTGGCTGCAATGTGGGCCGACTAGGTAGTATGAATAATTTACTCCTAGCCACAAATATTTAATATATTATTACCTAACAAATAATAAGGTCAGATAAATAATATTTTTCTATAGTAATGCCTATGAATTGAATTTAGGTTCTTACAAAACTATATTAACATTTCCCTGTTACTCATTCTCCACATCCCGAACAAATGATCTTGTCAATAATAAGCTTCTTGGGCTAATGTGTCCACCTTGCCGCGCTCTAGCAATGAGCTTCTCTATTGCGCCGGTGTGTGTTTACATTCCAACATGGGCTCCCTATTTATAAAATGTTAGGGCCCTATAATAATGTGATTATATATTATCTTAGGCTATTTTTAACCTAGCCCGTAACATGTTTGATGGGATCACATACCCATATAGCCAATTTGCATTTTTAATGGGATTACATACCCAAATAATGGGTGGATTTTATTGAAATGGGATTAAATTCCATAGTTGGTGGGATGTAATTTGTTTAAGGCTTTAAAGCCTTTTCCCACACAAATGTATAGTGGTCAATGGACCACATTAGGCTTAACCGCCCCCATCTCAACCACTTCACCACCTTCTCTGCTCCACATGGAAGATTCCACTACAACCACTTTACAAAGGGACTCAACATAATGTATGGCAGCTAAGTGGTTAAGTGGGTATTATGTGGTTTATACTAATGTTTGAACATATATATATATATATAGATATATATATATATATATATATATATATGTATATATACATATATATATATATATATATATCTGTGTGTGTGTGTGGCATTTGGGAATAATGCGTGGCAAATAATTACAAGGCAATTTGAAATTCGACCCTACATGGATATATGGACAAATAAGACTACCTGTCGACTCCCGATAGGCAAATCAAGTGAATTCGATGAGTGGTGGCTTGTGGAGCCACCATGTCGGTGATAATACCATAGTCCACACAACGGTCAGGCTCCCCTCCATAACAAAAGTTGAGCCTCTTGTTCCATGCACCATTTTATGCTCGTAAAAAAATGGTGATCGAAAACCAACAAACAAATCCCTTTTGCCTGGTCCAGCCACGTGTCGCAGTGTGATTGGTCCAATATGCTAACTAGTTGAGCAGAGTTGACTTTCTCGTTGACTAAACTTTGACCGGACATAACTAGAGCTTCCGATGTTTATTTTTCACATTCTCACAGTTGATGGAAATCTCTTGAAGATGGTCTTCTTCATTGACACAATTTAGGTTTGTTTAGGTAAATTTTGAAATAAAAAATGATCCCTTAATCACACCTCCCCACTGAGAAAGGCTTTTGGTCCCAAAAAGCTTATATTGGAACACTTTTGCCATCCCATCCTGAATCTAGAAACTCTACTGCCACCTCGGAAGTGCTACTATAGTAGACCCTGTGGTCTCTTCCTCTATAACCTCCTCACTTCAACAACTTTCTCCAATCCTGGGACTTGTGAGCTCATGGGCCCACGACAATTCCACTACACAATCTCCTATCATTACACTAGTTCTTCGAAAACTTTTGATGATTAGTCGAATTTTTCTTCACCTTCCTGATGCAAAATCTCCTTCAGCTTCGATCGGCCTTCTCGACACTATCAATGTGACGCTAGCACTCCAGTTGACAATCTAGGATTTGCAAGTAATTAGGTTGGCTCAATGGGCCTATTGGGTAGTTTATAATTTACACCCAATCACAAATATTTTGTCTACTATTTCCTAAAATAATAGGCCAATAGACAATATTTGTCTATAGTAATTTTTAGGAATTTAGTATAGTTTACAACACTATATTAAAATTTCCCTATTACTGATTCTCCACATCCCACAAATAAGCTTAACAAATAATAAGCTTCTTGGGCTAATGTGTCCACCTTTCCGTGCTCTAGCAATGAGCTTCTCCGTTACGCCCTTTTGATATCTGTAGAAGACCTCTTTGCCTCTATTGTATGGTGCTAAGTTTTTGAATGAAACCTTAACACTCCCACTTTGTGGTGCTAAGCTTCAAGATATCTAGCAACAAGGATCTTCTTTTACTTTATAACACAGTTCTCGACTCCAAGTTGATTCTGTAAAATCCAAAATGGTTTGAAGGAACTCCATGTTACGTAGAGCTATAATCAAGCCGATGTTGAATGATGGACAATGAATAGTCACTTTACAGACCTCAATACCTCCAATGCATGATGTTAAGCCTCTTTCAAGACCTCAAGCCTCCGATTCATGATGTTAAGTTTGTTTGTAGACATCAATGCCTCTAATGGACGATGCTAAGCCTCTTTCAAGACCTCGAGACTCCGATGCACAACGTTAAGTCTGATGATCAGCTACCATTCAAATGTGCAGTCTCAATGCCTTGACACAGAATGACATTCTAAACTGATCCTTTGAGAGCTCCACTTGTTGACACATAATATCAGGTACCATTCTACTGCACGGTCACAATTCCTCTACACAGAATGAAGTTCCGACCCGACATCAATGCCAATGTTGATTCAGCTACCATTCGTATGTTGCATGGTCACAATGCCTCTACACATAATGATGTTCCGAGTTGATCCTTTTGAGAACTCTAATTGTCTGCACAAATGATAGATCAATCTCCAAGCTTTATATGAGTTAATTCATGTGTCCAAGCTATAACAGGTACTCACACGCCAATTAGGAGATATGTTTGGAGCATTAATCAAAATTTCAAAGTAAAGAAAATCCACTGAGTAGTGTAAACCTTTCTCTCAACATTCTCCTCAAAGAATTTGATCTTCAAACTTAATACTGTATACTATTCATCAATCTGAATTATGCAATATACACATTGAAAAATTGTTGACTTACCCATTTTAAAGGACTTTTACTTTTCAGGTATTACCTAGTCCTGGGTTGACTTGTCAACTGGTGGTGGAGTAGAAACTTCCTTTGCCTTTGCAATAGGCCTCCATTCCATCTTTGGCTTGCAATTACTCTGATGGCGAGATGGATGTAGTTTCCAACAATTTTCCACCCGATGCCCATTCCTCTGGCAATGAGCACAAAATTTCCTCTTAATCTCCTTCTTCTGGGATGAGGAACTCTTTCTACCATTTCTCGACTCTGCATGACGAGATTGGTCTTTTTGGTTTGCCTTGTTCCTGACGAATGACATCAACTTCTTCATCAGTGTCCTTCTCTTCCAACATCTAGCCACTGAATGATTATGCAATCCATAAAAAGTACATGGAAAGGAATTCCACATCTTCTGAAAATCATAACCATACTTCTTAAGCTGAAAAAGTGGATCAGAAGTTTTATTGTGCTTATGATTATGGTAAGAAACTGGAGGTGGAATCTCATTACCTCTTCACTGATTTCTCTTACCACATCCTGCCAGTGATGACGAAGCACAACTTTCCTGCTCATAATCTTCTTGCAGGACTAGTGGGGTATTCATCTTTGCTTTCGGAAGCTTGTCTCCCATCAGCATTCTTGGAGCATTCTCCAATTTCCATTCCCACACTAGAAAAACCCAAACCTACAAAAATGAGGATGATCCTCGACCTGTATTGGGTTAGCAATGCCTTGGCCATTTTTACCAAGGCCTCTTCCATCAAATCCCATTTTATCTAGTAACTTGGATTTAATGCCTCTAGTATGCTTTTCAAAACAAACCAAAGACTTCATTACATGAATCTGAAACTGAATGGGAGGAAGAAGAAGATTCCAATGGTGAACAACTTACAGTGCAGTCATCTGCCTATGGTCACTGCATCTGAAGTTGAAGGTATTTCCTTTCTCCTGATCACCACACTGCAACCTTGCCAAGAGCTCATCCTTGGTTTGCAGTTCTGATTTCAAACGAGCATTCCTCCTCTTCCAAGGAGTAATACATTGATCACAGGAGGGAGTTCTCTTCCTGGATCTGGTGATTATAAGCTTCAAGCTCTTCGACCTTCACCTATTTAGACATCTTGCCCATGGTGCACTTGTACCCTGTTCACACAAAATGAACCAAGTGATACCAACTTGAAGCAATCACCAACTTGCTTCGAAGATTAATCAGGTCGATCACCTGCTTTACTAACTTGCTTTGGAGAATCAAATTTGCATGTGTCAATTACCAGCTCTGATACCAAACTTGCTTAGAGATTAGCAAGTTTGTAAGCCAATAACCTGCTTTGATACCAAACTTGATCCGAAAATAATCAAGTTATTACTACCTGATCTCAGACCCTTATAGGCTTAAATTATTTGCCGAAAATTTGCTCCTTTTAAGTAATCAATTTAAAATAAATGCAAGACATTAAAGACAACTATGCACAAAGATTGATTACGGAGTTCGGAAATTTCCTATGTCTCTGGGTTCATGGTCGAACCATTCCACTAGTCAAAACTTGTAAGTTACAATAGTACTTTCACAAGAAAACCTAATGGAATTTTACTTGCCTATCAGTACACTAGTTCTTCGAGAAACTTCAGATGATTAGTGAAAATTGAATTCTTCACCTTCCTGATGCATGGCAAATCTCTCCTTCGGAAACCTCTGGTTCGATCGGCCCTTCTAAACACTATCAATGTGACGCTAGCACTCCGGTCGAAAATCTAGGATTTGCAAATAATTTAGTGTGGCTCAATGGGCCTATTGGATAGTTTATAATTTACTCCCAATCACAAATATTTCGTCTATTATTGCCTAAAATAATAGGCCAATAAACAATATCTGTGTATAGTATTTTAAAGCTTTTAATATAGGTTTAAACACTATATTTAAAATTTCCCTAATACTATATTCCCTCCTTCACTAATAAGCTTAACAAATTAGTAATTCTCGGGTGTCCCTTTGACAATGCAAATGGGTTCCCTATTTATAAAATTTTAGGGCCCTAAATAATGTGCACTTATATATTATCCCTTAGGCTATTTTTAAACCTTTAGCCCGTAGTATTTTGATAAGGGATAAAATACTATCCTTTGGCTAAAAATACCATAGCCCGCAACATGTTTAATGGTATTACATACCCATATAGCCGATTTGCATTTTTAATGGGATTACATACCCAAATAATGGGTGACTTTTTGTTGAAATGGGATTAAATCCCATATTTGGTGGGATGTAATTTGTTTAAGGCTTTAAAGCCTTTTCCCACGCAAATGTATAGTGGTCAATGGACCACCTTAGGCTTAACCGCCCCCATCTCAACCGCTTCACCACCTTCTCTCCTCCACGTGGAAGATTCCACTACAACCGCTTTACAAAGGGACTTAGCCTAATGTATGGCAGCTAAGTGGGTAAGTGGGTATTATGTGGTTTATACTAATGTTTGAACATAATATATATATATATATATATATATATATATGTGTGTGTGTGTGTGTGTGTGTGTGTGTGTGTGTGTGTGTGTGTGTGTGTGGCATTTGGGAATAATGTATGGCAAAGAATTACAAAATAATATGAAATTCAACCCTACATGATATATGACAAATAAGACCACCTGTTGACTCCCAATAGGCAAATCGACGCGAATTCGACGAGCATTCTTTTACGACCATCGAAGATCGGAGATCAAAAACCAACGAACAACTCCTTTCACCTTTTCACCACATGTCATAGTGCCCTTGGTCCAAAATTGACCAATTGACCATAGTTGATTTAACTTGTTTGTCTGAACTTTGACCGGACATATCTAGAGCTCCCGATGTTCGTTTATCACGTTCTCACAGTCGTTAGAAAGCTCTTGACACAATCTTCTGCACTGACACCATTTAGGAATGTTTAAGGAACTTTTTAAAAATGATCCCCTGATCATCCAAACTATCCTCAACCCTAATCACCACTTTGCCATCTTGCACTAAACTTAGAGGAGAAAGATCCTCTGTGGAAAATTTCGGAGCCTCCCAGGTGCAACCCAAAGAATCGTGGAACGGAGAGCCAACACCAAAAAGACTCCCCGTGATCCAGAGGATTTGAGATGGACTTATTTCAATTACTTCTCAACCTGGGCAGAATGAGGGCTTTAGGAAAGGGGGAATCGCCTCCATTTTGTGAGGAGGAAGCCTTCTCATTCTAGCGATTCGAATTCAGACACTTATTTGGCAGGAAATAATACTATTCCCAACAATTGGGAGTCCATTACGAGTGGCTCCTCCAGCCCAGAGGAATGGTATTAATGCCAGATAGGGGGAGTGAATCATCAGAATTAAACAGTTGCCATCTGTCATTGTGCCTCGGATGTGCACCCAACCCTAGCCATAGCAAAAGGACCCCACCTCGCCATTAAAGCTCACCCTAAATTTGCATCTCAAAAAGCCGACTTCGCATTTTTTCGCTATGGCAACCTCCAATATTAGCATATTTCTTGTGATCTATTGAACAAGCATTTTCTTAGTTGTGGTAAGAGTCGTAAATAGTTAAAGAGGGGACATTACATGCATATATATTTTAATTTATAGGCTTTATATTGCATATTTGTTTAAAAAGCAAGGTTTGTCTTAGTCAATTCCAAATGAGATTGCAGTCCAAATAATTTAGATGGAACATCAAAACATAAACAATTCTTTCAATAATGGTTGAATCTAGATATGGCCTATTCACCAATCAAGGCAATCAGATTAAAGGGTTATAATCTTCCACAAGAACACAACCATGAGCAATCAGGTGGAACAACACAATTTTAGCGAATGACATTTGCTTAAAAGTCTTCATGGCATTACTCACTAAGGTTGTCATTAGAAAAATCACATCTCATTGAGAAGGATTAAAATCTCAAGGACACCAATATTTACACATACTTTTAAAATAGCTCAAAGAAGTTGCTACTTCTCTTAGCTCCTACAAACAGAGAACCGGTGGAAAAGCAAAGATGATGCGTATCAATCGTTTTGCCTAACATTGACACGTAAAGATGACAATAGCAAGCAAGGTTGTAATGGAGTGCGTTGTTCAATTTTATTTTCGACATTAAATTTGACATTCATTTGACCATCATGTGAGAGTTCATTCATAAATTTTACTTCTATTGGAGTGTCACTTAAATTAAAAAAAAATTTGCGAAGTCAGTAAAAAAAGTAATGCCGAACATAACTAGATAGGTGCCTCAAAATTGATATCGCTTCGGCTTATTTTAGATAGATGTATTTAAGATATCTATACTAGTTGATATCTATTGGATCAAGAAGACTAATACATTTATCTCGTGCAATGCTAATGTATCTTGTTATCGTTGTTGTTACTATGACTATTTGTTACACTTGATTGCTATATTGTTGTCACTACTTGTTTATGCATATTCATTCCTTGATTACTTACTACACTGGCTTTACTTGATTGTCTTATATAATGTTGATGTTATGACCATTCACTTTATATGGCCTAAGGGTCTTACTTTTCTCTGTGACAACATTGGTGTCCCATGTTTGTGGCTTCATTTCTTAAATTGCAATTTATACATATGTTTTTTTTTACTATGAGACAATGTACCTTTTAGTGCGATAGTCTTGTGACATGATATGGAATTGAAACTTTGGTCTGGAAAATGATATTTGCTTAAAGAAGCATGAAATCCTCTGTGATAGTGTTGGAATCTTTCTTCGTGGCGTTGGATATTGTACATAGCACTTAAACCTGCTGAACATTGAAAACGAACCGAAACAAAAGAGTTAAAACTTGCTGGGAAGCATTCGAATGGCATTGTAACATTAGTTATAGCATCACAATCAGCAATATGGCATTGCAGTAAGGTTTTTTTTTTTTTAATGTGGCATGATTAATATGTGCTACGAGTGTTTTTAGTAAAACTTTGCTGAAAGTTTTTTACCAACATAGTTGGACATGATTCCCACATAGCTGACTGTGATTATACCTTTGTCGGGCATGAATACAAAGTTATCTTTTAACATTTTTAATTTTGAGCATTGTAGATGGCGTTTAAACAAAAGTTCTTGCTTTAAATTTGTAAGCAAGTGCTTGGGTGAGTTGGTATGAGCATAAAGTTAAATGCAATTTGAGTCTCAAATAAATTTGAAGCATTGAATAGTTGGTCAAAGAGAACCTCCTAAGTTATTGCGAGTGAAAAGTTCAAATTCTCAAATAGTGTAGGAGATAGCTTTAATACTTAAGCCTATGCACAAACCAATTTTCAGATTTTTTGTCTGCTACCAAGTAGTAGGCATGTAACCGCTCGTTCTATAGGGTTTGGAACATTCAGCATCCATTGAAAGAGTTATTTATGCGGGTTTTGGAGTTTCATTGTATGTCTTTAAGAGAAACATGTACTAAACAGTGGAGAAATCAAGTGATTTAATGTATAGATATGAGATTTTGTTCACTATTTTTGCTCCAAATTTGAAAATAAAAAATTGTGCTTAAATCCCATGAATATAACAATACTTCATTGCCACTTATGTTGTCGGAGACAATCTAGTTGCATTTTGAGAGTTAAGAGGCCCCTCAAGATTTTGTTGTTTTATGTCCACATTTTGATTTTCATTTATTGATATTATTGTTGAGAAGCATAATAGTAGTCTAGTATTGTTTTTAACTGCATAGCTTCTCACCTTTCACTTGATAGGGGGAAGATATTGTATTGGTTTTCAATTAGTCATTGGTGATTGTACAACTTACAAGGGGTTGTTAGCACCATTAGTATCGAGCAAAGTGATCAATCTTGTTGGGTATTTGAATAGATGTGTCATATAGAGGGTGCCAAATTATGACTCAAACAGAGGTCAATGTAGTTGAGCATTCCCATGATGGTGCTTATACCATAGTACATGTATAGATCTTCAATGAGTATGAACATGCCTAAGATTGCATTCATCATTTGTGTCACAATCTACAAATCACAAGCTTTGTGAAGTGACATTATTAATTAGTATCATGATGTACACAATGCCTATTTGCAAGTTGTGACAACAACTATTTAGATGGCTTCAATACCATGTTGCTCTAGATCTAAGTCACAAGGTTCGAGTTCGCATTTATGTTCGGCGAGGATAAAGTTTAGTTCAAGTTCGTCAAGGGATAAAGTTCGGTTCAAGTTCGTCAAGGGATAAAATTACAGAAAGAAAAAAAAAACAACTTTAAGTTCAAACAAAATAAAAAAATCCATCATTTTTTATTTTTTGAAAAAAACGCATAAATATGTCAAAGGTATAAGGTGGAGAGAGTTTGTTGTCCTCTACTTTTAGTTTGTATAATGTATATATACACACATTTGTAAAATAATGCAAAATCGTGTCAACAACTTCCCATGCAAATATAATGGATGAAGTTTGACTTCATTTTAGATGAGACTAAAGTTCGGCAAAATTTGAACTTCTTCAATAAATTTTGGAGAACCTTGTGACATAGCTCTAGATTATCTCCTAGTCCCCTTTAGGGGGGATTATTGGGTTTATGATCCAAATTATGTTGTTAGTATGTTAGTAGTTAGTTGGGGCATGCATCTCGCGTCTGAAACACCCCCCTCCCCCTTGGGATTAATAAAGTTATTTAGAATATTAGCCTCCGAGGTTGGCTCACTCAGCCTCGGCCACCACTTAAGGTGGTGCAAGTCATGGGTTCAATTCCCACAGTTAACTCACAGCCCGCAATGAGGGATCGATCCAGACTACACAAAGCTTATAGGGGGATTCGCCTTGTGTTGTTAGTATGTTAATAGTTAGTTGGGGCATGCATCTCACGTCTAAAACACCCCCTCCCCCTTGGGATTAATGAAGTTATTTAGAATCCTAAGCCTTTGAGGTTGGCTCACTCAGCCTCGCCCACCACTTTAGGTGGTGCAAGTCTTGGGTTCAATTCCTACAGTTAACTCACAACCCGCAATGAGGGATCGATCCAGACTACACAAAGCTTATAGGGGGATTCACCTTGTGTTAGAGCTTTGTAACTCTGAGATGCTAAACCAACCTCGATTTCCTCTGGTTACCCAAAAAAAGAAGTTATTTACAATACTTTATAGTCGTTATTAATGTTATGATATTATAAGTCATTAATAATGTTGAGTTCATAATATTATTATGTTAAAAAAATAGTTGTATGAGTAGGTGGTTAAGTGTTGTACATATAACAGGTTTGATTTCAAGACAAGCTTATATAAGATTGAATGTAAAATGAATCCAAGTCCGATTGAGTTTATATGAATAAAAGTTGCCTCTCTATTTACCTGTGTATTTGAATAGTGAACATGCATGTGGCCAAGCTTGTTTTCTTGCGGCACAAAATTGATGCTATTAAATATGCTTAGTGGCATCATTTTCACATAAAGCTTGCACTGCAAAAAAAATGGCGCAGATTCTCTAGATTTTCGCTTCCAAAATACTTCACAAAATGCTGATTTGCAGCACAAATTCAACCCAACATACAACAGCAATTACATATGGTGTAGGGGTGTAGGAGTGTGTGGAGAGGGTTAAGTATCACAAAAAGTGATAATGATTCCTTTTGGGTCAATATTATGAGGGTCAATGGCCCTGAAGCTTATTTGGAAAAATTAGATAGTTGTTAGAAATGTTCTTTACCTTCCCGTGGTTTCACAAATGGGTAAGAAAATTAAAGCCTTAATATTAGTAAGGCGGACTATAACATATAAGAATAAGATATTGGTTGGGGTTTGGAGATTGTTCAGTTCTTAATTGGTCAAGAAAAGGCTAAAGGAATTTTGGAGGTATGTTTTGGTTATAACAATGCCCTACATGAAACTAGATCAACGTAGATTATAAGCTCTTACGTTTTTTTCAGCAAAAAATGATACTATTAACAATGCTTAATGACATCATTATCATGCCCAATTTGCACCGTAAAACATGACACGAATGCTCTAAAAACATCACAAGATGCCATTTTGTGGTGCAAATTCGACCCAACATACGATGCCAATTACATAAAGTGTGGTAGTGCATGGAAAGGTTGAAGTATCACAAATTGCGATGTTAATTCCTTTTGTGTCAATTCAAGGGTCAATGGTGTTTGGAAAAGTTCGATAGTTATTGGAGATGCTCTTTACCAACCAGTATTTTCACAAATGGGTAAGAAAACTAAAGCCTTCATATCAATATAGAGGAATTTAGCATATAAGAATAAGGTATTGGCAGGGTTATAGATTATTTTTCTCTTACTTGGTCGAGAAAAGGATATGTTTTGGTTATAGCAGCGGCCTACATGAAAGGGAAAATTACTCTTTTATATTGAGAAAGCAATGGTGGTTGCCAAGCATGGTACCTTATTGGACTGGGATATGAGGACTATCAAGTCAAATGAAAATCCTTTCCTTAAAGTGATATTAAAAGCCTCTGTGCCATGTTGTTTGGTAGACAGGATTGGTCCTCTCAATTAAACAAGACATCAAATGTTCTGGATGCACCTCAAAATTGGGAATGGATATTTAAAATTAATGTGGCTTTCTTGTCTTAATGCATAAACATGGTTTAGATGTTCAGTGATATAGCATAAGCTAGTACAAGCAGTAAAACTAGTACAAATATCTTAAATACATCTATTTGAAAAATGCCACAATATATCAGTTTCAAGGTTTTTATCTTAGATTTTACGCATATCACATCAATTAATACTTTTATTTCATTCTCTTCATATTTCCCTCTCACTAAGGACATAAAAATATTTCCAGACAAGGGCCCCAAACTCTACCATAGTCAAGATATTACTATTTTTTTCTTGATTTCTCCAAGTTGAACAAGAAACTTTTATGTGACGGTCAAATGGACGTCAAATTTAATGTAGAAAATAAAAGTTTACATGATCACACCATTAGGTGCCATTCGATGCTGCCATTGTAGAATTCCTACAGGCATAATAACGTGGACTGACGTCTGAGCCTGCTCTCTTGCTGATGGGAAACTTCAATTTTGATTGATGTATTATGGCTTCTTTTTTTGAGTGCGGTGATTGATACATATCCCCGCAAGTGGTAGTCAAATATACTTGGATCTTTTCTATTGGCGATATCATTTAATGTCGATCAGCTAAAAATGTAGCTTGTTCAATATAGTTCTGTATGATCTTGCGATATTAAATGTACGGCAGTCCACTTAACCGGCCATACTATAATTAAACCATCAATGAAACAAAACATATTTCCTGTAGCATATAGGTTGTTGTATCAAGAGCCCCTCAAGCCCACTAAATAATCCAATGATACTATATGTTGAATATTTATATGATACGAGGAAGCACCCAGTGACAAGGAATCCATGATAAATCTTTGAGGTCAATTATAATTTATAACACTAACTCCCTGCATATGGGTTTGCTGCATTTGCTGCTGGCACGCCCATACCAGAACCATGGGCACTGGCACTTTCTACTTCTGTTGGACCATCACATGTTGTATAAGGACCATTGATAAGCTGATCTTGCTTTACAAGCTCGTCTATTTTTTTTAAACTGCCAGGGCCAACGAGTATTATAAAGAAACTGCCTAAGATCAAACCGGTTGTCCTCTGGAGAGTAACTCTGTAATTACATGCAAGTTCCAAAAGCATTAGTGAAATCTTCATTTCTTTCATAAATGGTCTGTAACTTTCCCTTATTGAAGTGTTAATCATATGATAACAACCACGAGCACTGAACTAAAGAAATATTTATAAGCATTAGCACGTCCCACACAAGAACTGCCAAAAGAAAATTAAAAAGAGCTACCGCAAAGTAAACAAGAACTTCACATTGCCTTTATAATAATTTACCATGTTACAAACAAGATTACCTCAGCATGGTATGAAGGTGTCAAGGTTGTCATCTTATGTCGATTTGCAGAATAATATCGGAAAAAATCTTTAACTTTTACTGCAACTTCTGCTGGAGTCAAACGACCACACCATCTGTGGCAAAGGTGCTGGAAGGATAAACCATAACAAGAACTGTAAGACATGTGATTGATGGAATAAACCATGTGAGATGTACACTCTAACCATTAGATCTTTATTAATGTAAACTGCTTACAATCTACAATACTTGCAATCATTTATGACTTCAAACTTAAGATCAAAAAAGGAAATCAATTAGTTACATGGAAGCCACCAATTGTTCTGCATATAGCATCATTCTTGTAATGCGTGTTAAGAATGATTCGACTAATCAAAACAGTTTACTGAAACAAACAAATGACCATGGCAAAAAAAAGAAACAGAGTAAAGATTATAAATAAGGACCAGAAAAATTGTGAAACTTGTATTCTGAATTTAAATAAAATAGGGACTCATGCTTCTCTCTGGAACAAGCCATTCTCATTGCAGTCACTACCGAATGTGTAATCACATTTTAACCTATATAGAGAGAACAAATCATAGAAAAAAATTGTAACAAGATATGCACCATAACAGCATAAATCAAAGATAAGTCCTGACTTGGCAAGCCCAAAGAGTAAAAATTGAGACGGAACTCAACAAAAATTGTAATGTGTTGGTTAAAGTATTGCCATGCCACCTAAAGTTGAACAATTCTGGAAATTTATAATTAGTTTCTGTCAGTTTTGGTAAAACTATTGACTAGAATTATTGTCAAACTACCTAACTTTAAACAATTCTGGAATTTTACAGTTAGCTTTAATGTCAATTTTATAGTTAGTGAACATCCAACAGCAACTCCGTAAAGAGTTCACTCTCACTTGTTATCTTGGCTAAGTAGACTGAAAATCCAGAGCACTTGACAACCCCAGAAGAGTATTGTGACTATGAGAGATGCAGCTTTTATAGAACATTTCAGAGAGAAGTGTTTACGAAAGGTTGTACAGAGACATACAAGCAAGGGATTATATCATTATAACATACAAGAATACTGGGGAAAAAAATTAATAAAACAGAAGAAAGTTAAATTCTCCGAATGACCGAGGTTATGATGTAGCACCAACATAGAATCGAGTATTCAAAATTGATGTAAATAAGAGGTGCAAATTGATGTAGCACCAACATAGAATCAAGTATTCAAAATTGATGTAAATAAGAGGTGCAAATTCAGCATATTATCTGCATATGGTGCCAAAAAATTCTTTTCAGCAAGTTATCTCACTCTATACTTTGCCTTATTGAGAGTCTTACTCTGAGATGATCTGCTTAGTTTTTTGCAGCAGTGTGCCAAGAAAACAGTTGTTCAACCTAACTTCACAGCCAAAATGGCCATCGGATGTTATCAGATTATGGAATATCCACCTAAGATCTATGACCCGTTACAGGAAGTTAAGCAAAAACTATGGCACCTTGATCTATAGGTTCGTGGTATCTTACCTAGGACTAAAGACAAAAGAAACGGATGTATATGATCTGGAAGCCAACATGAACTATCAATATATTTGGAGTGCAATGCTTACAATGACATTAGGGCCCAGTTTGCTAGCGCGGTGGTTGCTGCATCCTACAAGATATTTTCAGCGAGAATATGATTGAAAAAAAAACTGGGGAGCTGATTATCAAACTCACCATCAGGAGATCTGAACACCAGAAAGATCTTTAACAAGATTTGTTGTGCCATAGTCTGTCTTTGGTAGCCTCGTGGACATTAAAATTTCTTCTTCTTCTTCTTCTTCTTCTTCATATCCTAATGACGCCAATAAGATATTCAATATCCTAATGAATATCTTATTGACACCAAGAACGTATTTATCGGCAATCTTTTCCTATAGAGCATATAAGGATATATTCCGAAGGAGTACTTGGTTCTTGAATAACATAAGCCTACTCATGAAAAATTGGACCCCAATCTTAATTCGCACTGAAGAATAACCTAGTACATCCTCAGTCTGGGTAAGGTTGCACCTACTACCAAGCTAATGTCTTAGGAGAAGCAACTTCGAGGGGGATTATAAATGACATAGATGAATGCATCACTGCATCTGAACTCAGCATACAAGCAGCGCTGAACTATGCCAGCATCTGTGTTAATATAGACCAGAAAAGATGCTCCTAGGAAAAATCCTCTTGGAACTAGAAAAAACGTATGGGAAGCCACTTGGTTATGAAACATACCTTTCTGCTGCTAGATTTACCATCAACATGGGCATTAGAAAAAGCATGTCCCACTCAAAGCCAAAACAATGAATGAAAGTAGATGAACCAAGAAAAGTGACAACCACAAGAAAAATCTCCCAAAAAACCATATAGATGAAAAGTAAAGCTGCTAATAGCACCAGAGAAGGAGCAATCAAGAGCCAATCAACTAGAGCCTACAGCCAAAAGGAAAAAGACATCACTGTAAAGAAAGGTACAATTTAAAACTCCTTACACTTCTGAGGCTTTTGACCTAATTGATAAGAGCCTAGAAAATCAGATTGCGTGGAAGTAGTAGACCCTTCAACTTATAGTTCCTCCCACACCAAACAAAGATTAACTACCAGGACAGGAAAGTCTCCTGCCCAATGAAGAAACCAAAATATGCAATTGGTTGGAAAGGGACGCATATTAGAAGAAAAAGAAGGCTGGAAAAAAACCAGCTATAAAGTTAACTTGGCAAACAATCCAAAAGGAGAGAGAACCCCAACCTCATTAAAGCCTAGGAAGCCATAGAAAAAGGAGAAACTATTGAGCAGTAAACTGGCCCACTGGCCCCTATAGCAACACACTCTGAGAAAAGGAGGTTCCAGTTCTTATGCCAAATTTTTGAAGCCATAAGAGGAAATATAGCCCTCAAGCAAGTAGTCACTCTGTTTACTAAGAACTCATGAAGTGTTTATCTAAGTATACAAGGAGGAAACAAGAAAAGAAAAAACACAGATCTCCTTGAGAAAAAACAATTTCAAAAACAAACACAATCCTTCTGTACAAGATGGGGATCGGTACCATCAAGCTAGAAAACAAGAGAAACACACTTTGGGAAACAGCAAAAAGCATGAATAGAACCAAAATAACGAATAGGAGGCATCTCAATACTATCAACTTTGCTAAAATTTGAGATAAAATCAACAATGCCTATAGAGGATTCTATTTGCCCATTGACATCTTCAATGCCTATATAAGGTGGTTCAACTTGGTAAAGGAGAATTGTGCTATTTTGGATATTGATTTCTCTTGGAGGTGGAGCAAGTAGCCTCTTTTCTTGCCATTGAAGGACAAAAACCCTTCCTTGGTCACATATTGAGGACAAAACCCTTCAATAGGATCACACCAAGGGATGAAAACCTCGTGTGCAAGGGTGATCTCACACGGAGGTCACATTGGAACTTCAAAGTGATTTTATGCAGTTGTTCTTCATTTCCAGCCCTAGGCGACTTTCTTGGCGGTTGAGTTCAGTGCTTTCTAGGACACATTTTGATATTTTGAGTTGGTATTCTTCTTCTTCATATTTTATAAGGCCAGAATATACACTTTGGTGATGTTTGGATAAGTTTATCTATTTTTTCCAACCCTCGGTTTGGCTGTATGGTGGTTGTCATAAAAATTAATTACAGCTGTGAGTCGTGATTTATCATTCATTTCTCCATATTTTTGTTGTATTTGAGATTGATAAATATTGCCGTGGTTGGATAAATTATTAGGTGGCATTTCAGCTCTATTTGCATGGTCAAATGTTGATGTAAATCTCATATGCAGTTTCCTGCCCTAGAGGGCTGATTGATATTGTGTGTAGATTGTTTGAAGAGCATTCTCAGCTGTTTCAGATTGATGTTTGTGTGTTCAAAGGTGCACTTTCAGATTTGATTCATTTGGGTTTAAGGCCAAACCCTTATTTCCAGTTTCAGCCCTAGAAAGCGACATTACATTCGTACTCTAATATGATCAAATCAATAGCTAATGGTAGAGCAGCTCATGTACATGATCAAATGCTCTTCAACCATTCAATAGTATAGCTACAGATTCAGCCAACCAAACCAGTTCAGAACCATTCTTTCAATTTCAACAACATGTGAATCGTACGTCCTCAACTTTTAATAGAATCAAGTAGTGGTAGAATAAAGAGACTTCCATTCAAGGATACAAAATTTACAAAATAATCGGGAAGGTGAGAAAGACTAAAAGAAAGATTCAAAGCCTGAAATAAGGTCTTTGCTGACGTACTCTACGACCTCAAATAGGATCAGCAACGCCATAGATGAATACATCACTGCATCTGAATTCAGCATACAACAAGGCACAAACAATCCTGAATTATGCCAGGATTGCATTAATATAGACCTGGAAAAACTGTTACCAAGAAAAATACCCTGATTATGAAAGCATATCTTTCCAATGCTGGATCTACTATCAACAAGAGAATCCAGCAAAGGCATGTCCCTCTTAAGCCAAGAAAAATGACAACCACAAAAAATATCTCCTAGGAGACCATATAGATGCGAAGTCAAACAGCTAATAGCATCAAGGAAGGAGCAATCAAGAGCCAATCAACTAAAGTCTACAACTAAAAGGTTAAAGTAATGAAGGAAAAAAGTGCATTTTCAAACTTCCAATCCTTCTAAGGTTTTGACCTTATTGATAACAGCCTATAAAAATTATATACGATGGAAGAAGTAGTAGACCCTTCAACATAGAAGTTCCTCCCACCACTGCAAACAAAGATTCACTACTAGGACAAGAAAGGCTTCTCACCTATGAAGCACTAAAATGTGCAAATGGTTTTAAGTGGGGCACATATCAGAAGATATTGAAGCATGTAATGTTTGTGGGGACACACTTGGTGTGGCCCACTGCAACAACACCTCTCTATGGGAAGTTTATTTCATAAACTTATGACTATATCTTATTTTGTAAGTTATGTAAACTTTATGCTGACAATAAAGTTAAAATTAAATCAATTGATTTAATCAGTAAAAGAGTGAATTAGTTCAACTTGAAGGTTGTAACCAATTCAGCCACCCTATTAATAGGGTGATTTCCCATTGGAAAACTGAACGATGAAATTATTGGCCATGCAAATTGTTATTGTGAAGAAGTGAGAAAGGTTGATATAGTGATGGGTTGGCAGGTTTGTAAGTTTTTCAAATAGTGTGTGTTCCTCATTACTTTTTATTAATAAACTGGAAGTGCTATTTCTATGGAGGTTTTACTGCAAGGTTGAACTAATCAGTAAAAGAGTGAATTAGTTCAACTTGAAGGTTGTAACCAATCCACCCACCCTATTAATAGGGTGATTTCCCATTGTAAAACTGAACTATGGAATTATTGGCCATGCAAATTGTAATTGTGCAGAAGTGACAAAGGTTGATATAGTGTTGGGTTGGCTTGTAATTGTCAGGCAGGTTTGTAAGTTTGTCAAATAGTGTGTTCCTCATTATTTTTTATTAATAAACTAGAAGAGCTATTTCTGTGGAGGTTTTACCGCAATGATTTCCCCATGGTAAATCTGTATGTGTTCTATGTTCATTACATTCTATTTGCTTTACATTTTGGAATTGATCGTTGTACGTAAAACTGTCGTAAGTATTCAGTATCTTATAATCCTGATATCAACTTGTGTATTAAATTTTCATCTCCATTCTGACATGGTATCAGAGCCTAGAGATATATGAGTTTTGTGCAAGTTGTTAATAGTTACTATGCAAGTCCTACATTTTAAGATTTCTAGGATGCTGGCCCAGTTCAATTACAAGTGGACCCCATTCTGTATAAAGAAATGAAAACAGAAATATACCAAAAAATGCAGGAATTTATATTTATGTAACAATTTGTTTTGCAAACTTCTATTATTAACAAAAAATTACATGTGCAGGAAAAAATCCTGCAAATTCTGAAATCTACAGCGAAGTCTCGTTTACAAAAAGTTGACTATGATTTGCAATCATACATAATAGCTACACAATTCCTATATATATATACACTTCAAAATTTTAACTAATTAAAAAACATTACATACGCATATACATTTTTTGTATGTAAAATATTTTACTAACAAAAAAAAAAAATGACAGAGCTCATTGTGGCACTGCTCAACCCCTAACTAGCAAGCTTCTCCTACATTGACTCTACTGCAAGCTCTTCTATAAAAAACCGAGCTCCTAAGTGACTCAACTCCATCCTCTGCACTGACTTGACACCTAGCTCGGCCAAGCTACATCCTCCGTCATAATTGGTATCGGTTTTGGGGTTTGATATCGGTGCATCAAACATTGAGATATCCTCTCTTCTTGGCAATCTCGCATGGTCTCCAGACCCCACTAGCAAGACAATGAGCTTTTACCCAACTTTAAATCGACATTATGGTGAACTAGACAGTTGGTGACTACAAGTATCTCAACACCCATTTGGGTGTTGAAGACCTCCAATTAAACTATGAAACCTCTCTTATAACTCGAACTCCCTCTCAACGGTGGCATCCAAAGATCTTGACTCAACGTCAGTATAAATAGTGGTCTAAAATCAATGTGCTCCCCTTGCATCGGCACAGCTGTAGGGACTCTTGTACTATGGATTAAGACATCACCACAAATCCATATCCCCAATTCTGCAACTCGTAGTAACTCAGCTTTCAATGGATCTCCTCGCGATAGCCTCAACAATCAAGACTCTCCAAACAGTAGAGCTCCTCAAATAGCGGTCTACCTCACTCCTCAAGGTGGAAGCAGGAAGGGTTTAAAGGTCTTCACGAACATTTTTATATCAGAAAATCAATCTTTATATAACACATTTTTATATTAGAAGATCTCTAATGCTTGAGTAATTTAGTGTGTGATTGCTAAGAACAATATTGTACGCACATCGAATGATAGTTGGGGACACACTTTGTGTTTGTATTGGCGACATCTAATACTAATTGCATCTAATACTTTTCTTATCATATTGATCACATATAAATTTAGGATATTGTCCATATCATAGAGTATGGTGATCCTATTCCGGACACTATGAATATTGAGGTTGACGGGAGCCATCACAAATTGTTTATCAATCTAAAAGACCAAAATGGTTTCAATCCTTGATTCAATGTTCTTATCATGATCATCTTATAAAGATAACTAGAAGTTAGCACACTTACCATGCCTTAATGACCTTATATTAATGTGAACCCTAATCACAAGGGGGTGGTCGAGCATGTAATTTTTGTGGGGACAAACTTGTTGAGCCCTACCACAACAACACATCTCCACAATAAGTTTATTTCATAAACTTATGATCATAATTTATTTTATAAGTTATAAACTTTATACTTATTATAAACTTAAAATTAAATCATTTGATTAATTAATAAACGAGTGAATCTGTTCAATTGATGTTAGAATATGCGGAGAGAGAAAGAGTAAAGAAATTTTATAATGTACAAAGAACGGATGGAGAGAAACCGGAATGCACACATTATCAATGTGTGTCCATCATTTTATTGTGTGAAAGATGGTTACAAAGTGGTTGAAGTAGTTTCAACCATTTATTAGTTAATAAACAACTAATATTGAATTAACACTAATAAATAAGCCTTATATTACATTTTATATTTTAATTCCCCCTCTTAAGGCTTACTCTATAGAACATACTAACAAAAGATTATAACAACATAACCAAACAAGACCACGCATTCTTCGGAAGCTTTTCCCTTTGAAAACAATGCTTTAACCAAATAGAACTCCATCAAGCTGCCTCTCTGACCCTCGTAAAGGTGTAGTTCCTGAGTTGAATTCCCGAGTTCCCGGATTCCACCTCCCCGAACCCCCAAGTTACAAAATCTACCGAATTGTTGGACAGCCATCTATACTGAGCTACTGCCACAATGCTCCATCAAATTATCTCATGATCCTAGTAAGGTTAATAATCCAAACAAAGAGAGAATTGCGACCTCATTGAAGACCATGAATTAAAAATAAACGAGACTCTTTAGTAGCAAACTAGCCCCCAGAACAACACTCTCTGAAACAAGGAAGTTCTAACTGCTATGTCAAATGTTTGAAGACATGAAATTAAATCTAGCCCACAAGCAAGAAATCGCCATTTAAGCTTTTATCTTGGAATAAAAGTGGGGATACAGACGGAGAATAAACACAATTTTTCAAGGAAAAATAGTTTCTAAAACATAGGCACGACCCTCTTTCAGGAGATGGGGGTCAGTAGCAACAAGCTAGAAATCATGAAAAACACGATTTGGAAGAGGCAGTGAGCATGGATAGAACAAAAACAATAAGCAAGAGGTGTTTCAATACTATTAAATTCGCTAAAATTTACAACAAAATCAACCCACTTATTTTTGAAGGTGGACTTGAAGGAGAATTTTTCCCCAATGAACTAGGTGTAGATATTACAACCGCCCCAATTTACAGCCCACCTAATCAAACAATAACACAGAAAGGACTTTGCATGAAAGCACAAAGTATCTCTTGACATCAACAATCATTCATCACTCTAGGAGGTGGATTTAACTTATTTAAAACAACAAAAAAGGGGGGAGGGGTGGGGGGGAGAGATAATAAAATCAGTTGTGCTCTCTTATTGAATACAAAGAGGTTTAGGATCCAAACTTCACTTAAGGCCTCTACAATTGGTGTTATAAAAGAAAAGACAGTTAGCAAGATCATCAATTAGCGTTAAACTAGATTGCTTTTTGCTCTCAAAAGACTGGATTAATATGCAAGGTATGCAACAGCTCATATACACGATCATAGGGTAGTAAAGTTATACATTATGCCAACCAAACCAGCTCGTAACCCTTCTTTCAAGTTCAAAAACATGTGGCTCCAACATCGTAAACTAACAATAGAACAAAAGAGTGGTGGAATGGAAGGAATTCCATTCAAGGATACAAAATGGAAAGTTAAAAAACATTCAGAAAAAAATGAAATGCGCGAAATGAGGTCTTTGGTGACATATTCTATGACCTAATAGAAGTTAAGCGTAAGCTAGCTAGGCCTCAAGCCCAGATAAGAGATACAACCCTCAACCAAGAAATTGAGGAAGAGAAGAAGCTAACAATTGAAAAACTATCAACCCTCTAGAGAGGAAGAAACTATTTTGAGGCAAAAATTCAAAGTGACCTTGATCAAAGGAGATGGAAAATTTAAATTCTTCCACAAGTTTGTTTTTGAAAGGATGTGCATTAACTATATCCAATGGATTAAAAAACTTGATGCAACAAAGCTGAAGATCGGGAAGATATTCTCCTACTCGTCTCTGATTATTACAAAAACCTGCTAACTGAAACGAATAAAGCAGGGAAAAGGCACAACTAAAGGTATTGTCCAATATTCCAATGGTCATATAAAATTGCAGATAGTGCCCAATTGACATCTAATAACTGAACCAGATAGCAACAGGAAAGAGACAACTAAATGTATTGTCCAATATTCCAACAATCAGATTAGTTGAAGATAATTCTCATTTGACAGCCACAGTCACCCATGTATAGAATGGGGCAGTCATCTTCTAGAGAAGGACAAGGCCCCTAGATGAGATGAATGCACTACACAGTTCTATCGAGAATTAAGGGTGGTCATCAAACAATATCTTCTTAGAGCTGTAAAAAAGAGGAAATAGAGAAAAATTCAAAGGTTCTCCAACGCTACCAATGTAATATTGATCCAAAAAATGCAGAAGCTAACTGAATAGGCTTTTAGGCCAATTCTATTCAACTCAATATAAAATATTATTTCAGTAGTCATATCAAACATCTTTCAGCCATGCCATCAAATATTGTTTCTCTAGCTCAATCAGGGTTCATGAAAGGTAGGAAGATTTTTGACAAGATCATATCAGCACAGTATATTCTGCATTCACTGAACACTAAAAAAATATACAAGATATTACTAATTAAGCTAGGCATGTCTAAATCATTTGATTGGAACAACTAGAGATTCATTCTAGACACAGTAAGTCGTCGACAATGAACTAGACCAGTGTATAGACAGTTAAAACTTACATCACCACGACAATTTTCTGTCCCAACTAAAAAAAAAAAGCTAGGGCAAGATCAATACCACATAAGGCCTGTGGCAAAGTGATCCTTTACCACCTTCCCTTTTCATCATCATGGCAATTTAGTTTCCTACTAATAAAAGCTAAAGCACACAATCACAATGTAGTATACCATGTTAGTATATGAAAGAAATATATAAACCAAATACAAAGATATAAAATAGAAAAATAGAATATGAAAATGGTGAAAAGGTAAATAGTTTATCAAGTATATGTGCAATTCAAGGGACACATACGATATGTTGTCCCTATAAGGTGAAAGGTCATGTCTGATGACACAAGCCATTGATAACTAATGGCACTTAATTAGGTATATAGTGTGCCCTCCCATGTTGGGGATTCTCTAACCTCAAAGCAGAAGTAGAAATCACTTTAAGGACACGTTGATTTGGGATGAGCCATCCCAGATCTAGTTTAAAAGACATTGAGAATTATCCTAAATTGATAGCAAAAGCTTGACAACTTGAATATCCTTCACTAGGCGTCCAGGTATATCTCATGTACGTGTGGTTACAACCCTTAGAAATTTCATGTAGGCGATGAATACTCTCTTGATAGTGAGGAATGAGGATGTTCATACAAAATATATATATATATATATATATCAAAAAAACACCACCAAAATATTAAATTAGATAGAAAACAAAGGTACATATATGACTATGCCAAGCTTGAAAGCTATTTGCCCAAGCTTGAGCATGATACAAAAGAAAAGCTAAAAACATAATCATGGTTGGGAATCCAGATTTAGATTGTATCTTTTATCCTGTTGGAACTTGTTGGACCACCAAGCAGGAGGCATTCCATAGCAAAGAATATCTTTATTATCTAAGGCCCAATTCACCAATTCATCAGCAAGTCTATTTCTAGCACGGGGGATGTGGTACATCTGGATTTCTTGAAATTTCTGCTTCGATTGTTTTATCTTCCATACCTCTTTAGCTATTTGCCAGTTAGGCGAGGAAACAGTTCTATCATCTGATAACAGTTTAAGAATGATTTGGGAGTCCGATTCAATTTGAAGCTTTTGCCAGCCAATTTTTAAAGCCTCATGCATGCCTCTACAGATTGCTTTCACCTCCACATAGTTGTTAGTAGTATTGTCCAAATTCTCTGCGAAGAAGAACTGGACTTCTCCCTAACTATCTCTGGCAATGCCCCCTATAGCAGCTCTTCCAGGATTCCCTCAAGAAGCACCGTCTGTGTTCAATTTCCCATATCCCAAAGGAGGTCTTTTCCATTGACTTCGGCTTATGGCCTTCTGTTTCGGTTTACTTTGGGGTAGGGAAATAGACAGATATTTTCAACTTATTCAATAATAGCATTTTGCAGAGTGTCGGTATTTAACATCTCTTCAACTTTAATGTCTTCATGCATAGAAATTTTAACAAGTTTCAACTTCAACAGTAGATAAAGAATGAATAGTTAGGCTTTCCACAGTTCATGGAACATGGATGCTATCAGTATGACTCTGATTATCGACCAAAATTGTATTTCATTTTTGCAAAATCTTCTTTTCCTTTCTTAAATGCTTCATTTGGTTTAAAAGGGATTGATTATGATTATGATTACGCAAGTGAGTAATGTCTATGGATTTTTCAGCAATATTTTATAAGCATTTTTCAAGGAACTTGAACGACAAGTATTTTGATCTTTCAGTTTCTAGATCTCATTGGTTTAGTTTTTGGTTCAGCCTTTGATAAATGGATTTCTCGTGGTTCATTAGAATGTTCTGAGATCTGCTGTCTAAGAAAAATCTTTCTAATTTATCCCAGGTTAAGTTTTGCTTAAGATTGTTATCGAGAGAATGCCACCATGCATAACTCTTGCCTTTGAAATGACACCATATCAAACATCCAAGTTGAAGAAAGTTATTCCTTTTATAGTTTTCCACCAAAGTTTCGCATCTTTAGTTAGTTCCCTAAAAATTGGTGTCAATTTATTATTGCTTTTACCAAAAGTCGTCTTCATGTCTTATAGGTGGATGAATTATATATATCAGAAACAAAACGATAAATTTCTTCACTCATTAGAACATTTTAAAAAATGTTAGTCTTTTACAAAATAGTAATTTCGGGTATGTTAACTAGTTTTGAAATACTCCTTTTTATCTGTCAAGTTGTTACAGTGAAATATGGTCTTTAAATTTTTATTAATTTGGTTGTATCTATTTTTAAATTGTATAGGATAAATGATCTTTTTATCTTCTTATTTTTCAAGAATATTATTTCTTAGCATGTACCCAAATGTTTTATTTAGTTACCTATAGATAGGTGCAAAGTTAAAGTGCTTAAATTAATTTGCATAGTCACCAAGATACTTCAATAGAGGGATGAGGACCACGTCTCAATCCTCAAACCGCATCTTCTAGTGATTATAATTATCTATAATATAGTCATACCCTATTCATTTACTCCGGTTCCCTTATTTCAAATGGCACCATGTCCCCATAACCTTGTGTTCCTAGGTGATTGTTAAATTTTAAGGGCTTTCAATGTGTTCAATAGGTTTAAATTTAATTAACCTAATAGTTTTCTAAGTTCTCCTTATATGGCTCACACACAACACATGGCCTCTTATTTTGGGTTTGAATTTTAGTTTTAAATTTAAGTTCTAAGGTCCAAAATAACCTTATTCAATGTTTACACTTTGTGAGGTCCATTAGGAATCTTTTAAATTCTCGTGCCTTAGTTGTTTTAACTACATTTGTCACAACTTTTCTGCAATGATGTGCATTTGCACAATGGCCAGCAGCAAGAAAAGACAAGGATGAAGAGAAATAACGTCTATGAGGGAGGCCTAGAAAATGTAGAAGCATGTCAATAAACAGGGAAATGTGAGGAGAATGTCCTACATGAAGGTTGGGCAAGGACATAGAGGAAAGGAAGAAGGATGGAAACGAGGTTACAAGGGGGAATAGATCATGGTAGTGGAATAGAAATTGTAGAATGGTGATGAAGGGTTAGAAAGAGAAAGTGATAAGGTGCAACTAGACATAATAGAGCCAAAGCAATTAAGTAAACAACTATCACAAACACTAGAATATAGGAAAGACAAGGTGATGCAGGAGCATGCATCTGGGTCCACAAGATATCTTGCATCAACATAGAAATAATTAGGATAGAAATACAATTTTGTGCAGCCCTTAAGTGTATGCAGCACTTAATTGGCTGGAGGAGTCCATACTTGTGTTTATTTGCACAGCCTCTTAAGTTTGAGCTCCATTTGAAGATGTCTATGAGTTCTGCACGAAGAGATGGGAAGTTCTGCGAGCAGTGAAGTCATGCGCGATCTAAAGACTTGTGCAGATTTACTTGTTCTGCGAAACTCTGTGATATCGTACAAGTTGACAATCTTGTGTGTGGCATTGTTTATTGGAGAAATCCTGTGCAGCCCTGTGAATCCTTCGGTCTAAGAAGTCACATAATGCATTGTTGTTTACGAACTGCTGCAAGACACCTGCAATATGAGTTCATGATGTTTTGATGTGTCACAACAGCAATGCACGCAAAGTTCCTAGGAACCTTTGTCAGGTTCGACCAAAGTCTTATGCAGCCATGCAAGGATCACTTCATACGGCCTGGGAGTTCTTGATGATGCCTCATGTGTAAGGCAGACAGGGATGATGGTCTCTTCTGTGAGAAGCTAGACTGCACAGATACGGGTACGGTATGCTTTTGGGTATGTTATATATATATATATATATATATATATATATTATAAATTTAAAGAAGTATTTGCATAATTATTGAAATTTAATACTCATAGAGTCATACAACTTAAAAATTAAAATCATTCATAGAACATGAAAACAAATTTGAAATTTCCAATACTTCGAGAATTGAGACTCGAGTTTGTATTGATTCATAATGTTCAAAACATGATAGTAAATAACATTATAATTTATTAATTCCGATAAAATATTATAAATTATTATAAAATAATAAAGTATTATAAATAATAATACGTACTATTATAAACTATTATTAAATTATAAACTATTTAACATTAACATTATAAATAATAATATGTACAATTATAAACCATTTAATATTATAAATTATTATAAAAGAAAACAAAATAAAACATTATAATTATTAATAAATAAAAAACTATATAAAATAAAAAAACCTAAACTAAACCTAATAAAAAACTATATAAAATAAAAAAACATAAACAAAAACTAATTGCAAAAGAATAGAGAAGAAAAATGGAGATCGAACCGCCACTGCAAATCCTCCTCGCTGCTGGACAGAACCACTTAGCAGCTGCAACTTCGACTGGTTTGAATCACGATTTTCTCCTTCGACTTCGCTGCTGTAACTTCAACTAGTTTGAATCACGATTTTGTTTTTTATCAAAAAGCTTGACCGAACCTGGTAAACGGTCTGGGTACATACCCAAAGTGGCAGGGTACACTACGGGTACGGCAAAACTGTACCCGTAGCATACCCTGTCACTGTGGGTACGTACCCAGCCGTACCCACAGCGTACCAGTACCTGGTATGTTTCCAGGCGGGTATGAGGACCTCCAAGGCGTTTCCATGCAGTCTAGGTGAGAAGCCTCCATCGTTGAGATTAGCTTTGGCCCACATCCGCGTTTTTCCTACTGGTCTCATGTGCCAATGTACAATGAAATGGTAATGCCCCTGACATCATCAGCAACGTAACTGACAGGAAGCTGAAGGGTCACCTGAAGAATGACAATTATTTGGCAGCAGGAACTTGCACCATTTGTAATGGCTTCTTGTTTTATACCTTTAAAAATGAACAGGTGCTATTGTTAAGGTGCGGCTGGCAAAAAGTTAGCAAAGACTAACAGTTAGCTAAGGGAATATCTGCAAAGGCAGGAAGCCAAGCTCATGAACCAGGTTGTGTTCAAGCCGAGACTTGTTGTGAGTCTGCAAGTTCAAGTTGAGGTCTACGATGTGTGTTATGCCATTGTGGGATTGTTGTGACACTGCAAGTAGTTGAAGTCTGTAACCAGACTGCAGGAGTGAAATGTGTGTGCAGTTTGTAATGTCATCCCCAAAGATAGTAAAACTGAAATTTTTCACTTTTGTGTTTTGCATGAATTGTGGGTGACCATTGTTTAGGTGTGGATTCTTAGGCCACACAGTCTAAGGTAGTTGTTCACTCAACTCCCTAACCATGACTGCATCATTTCGTATCAGAGCTAACAACTCTAGAGAAGTGTGTACGCATCTTCCATCCAAGAGAAGGTTGGGTGAAGGTGTTATAGCTAAGTGTGAGAAAGAGTCTTGTTGAGAGTTCGTAGAGAGTGGTACCTGCGTAGGATTGCAAACAAGAGATTACAGCAGTATAGGTTCAGATTGAGATGCCCACAAGAAGATTGACAAGTAGAGCTGGAGTAATAGCTGCCAATAACACAGAGAGACTAGATGAGATCATGGAGATGTTGAGGGCTATGCAAACCAGACTGGCTGCTATTGAATAATATAGAATAAGTGGATTCATCCCAAGGGATCATGTGAGTGACACGGAAGATGAAGAATTGGGAGTAGAAGACTTAGCCCAACTGCATAAGCAGTTGGAGGTAGGAGAATAGACACTCATAAAATTTATCTCAAAGTTTGGAAGAGGAACCACGATGGAGGTTCCAAGCTTCTCAAAGGCCTTGAATCCGAAGGAGCTGATTGATTGGCTCACTGAGATGGAAGAGGTTTGAATTTGATGTAGTAGCTAATCTAAGCAAGGTGAAGGTAACCCAAGCAAAGCTCAAGGGGAACACAATCCTTTGATGAAAAGAAGTGCAGCTTGAGATGCACTAAAAGGGTAAGGAGAAGATAACATGTTGGAAAAGAATGGCGACCAAGTTGAAAGGCATATTCTTACCTACAGAGGGGGACACAACCCTTTGATGGAAAGAAGTGCAACTTGCGACACACTAAAACGGTAAGGAGAAGATAACACATTGGAAAAGAATGGTGGCCAAGCTGAAAGGCATATTCTTAGCTACAGACTACCAATTAAATTTGTTGAAGCGGTAGCAAAAATTGAGGCAGGAGGAGCTGAGTGTTAAGGACTACACCTAAAGATTTCTACAAACACACAATCTGGGCTGGTCATAGTGAGATGAATCGGGAAAAGGTGGCAAAGTAAATCAATGTACTGCAATTAAACATCCAGGACGAGATCAACGTGGTGAGGTTACATACAGGGGAGATAACATACCAATATGCTATAAGGGCGAAAGAGAAGATGTCCCAAAGACAGCAATATGCATCAAGAGGAAGAGGGAGGATTAGTGGTAGAAGAAATCATCCATCCCATGAGAACAATCAAGAGTGGAATGAGGAAGGCTTTAGTATTTTGTAAGCACAGCAAGCTAGATGCAGAGCTACTTCAGTTAGTGGGAGTAACTATACAAGGGGAAGAGGAAGATCATTCAACGGAACATACAGTAGGTGTGGGAAATTTGGTCACCATGCCTATGAGTTCCCTCATCTGCATTGTGATAGTGAGAAGAGGAATGAAAGTAACATGCAAGTACTACAAGCAGATGCAAAATCTGTGGCATCACCCAAGCATACTGAGGAACCTGAATATGTAGCGAATTTGCTCACAACATTGAGAGTCTTGAAAGTTGAAAGGAAGAAAGATGAAGCATGCCAAAGACAACACATTTTCTGGATAAAATACAAAACAAGAGGTAAGTGTTATTAAGTATGAGAGAGACAATGAAGAGAATGGAAGGCATACAACAAACTAACATACTCATGTGTGTTTGTCTTTGATTAACCAAAAAAGAAGTTACAAATTCAAGTGAGGAAGTTATACATGTACATATACATTAACTAATAGTTAATTAGTTAGTGTTAAATATCTTTAATACCCCTCGCCCCCTACCCCTGTCTACCTCCTTTAATGGTTAAATCAGAGAATACCCCAAGTCACAAAATGAAAAGGACACGATGGATCTACAAAAGATGTCTAAGGAAATCAAATCCTTGGGAAGAGACTACTACGGTTTGAGGTGCAGAAATGGTAGGGAAGGTCGGTGAAGAGAGAATCTTTGAATGATGAGTGCCACAGGAATATACAGGAAGTGGTCATAGGGAGATGGTTGCAGAAAAAGAGATATGCGTAGGGAAGTATGGAAAAGGTTTCTACCTCCACACCACAATTTAACCAACATAAGTCTATCATGAATGTACTTGCTCATGCACCGAGCAAGGCACACCCGTTCATGACAATGACACAAAAATGGATATTGTGTGGGTTGGGTCCCCTCACTACTATCTAAATGTCGAATCATATGCAAATGGGTTGTGGGTATGAGTTTAGAGGGTGAGGACCATCAATAAGGTTGGCAAACAAGAGATGTCATTATAGTTATTAAGTGCAAAGCCCAAGTAAATGTACATTATTAGGGTAGATATAAAATTACAGAACCTTTGTTAATTATATATTTTTACAGGAGCCATAATAGATGGACACATTGCAGCCTCATTAATATCTCTTAAGTAGATGTTTACGAGAACAAAACAGTTGGAGTCTTCCTATGCTAGGAAATTTGAATGAGAAAGGGTCGTAAAGATCGTCTTTTATTCTGTTTGCAAAGCATGCCAAGGAAATCATTAAGGTAACCTTAACTTTTTTGAATTTATCATTTATTTGTTATTATAAAAATTCTGAATTTGTGACTTTAAATTTGTGTATTATTTTATTTTAGGTGTCAGAGTCTTTGATTCAAGTTCCGCAGTTGGTGGATGCATAGAGAAACCCAATGGGTTATTTATATGAGGCCATGGGCATGGCCAAGGAGGCCATAGCCAAATATTACGAGAAAAATCAAAGAAAATATGAACCCATTTAGCACATGATTAGATATGGAACAAGACGCTCCACCAATATATTCATGCACCAGACTACAACTTGAACCCTATGTTTTTCTATTCCAAGTCATTTAAAGACAATGAGTAATTGATGGATGGCCTCAATACATGCATAGAGAGGATGATCCTTGATGATGACACTAAAGATATAATTATTGAGGGGTTGCAGATTTACAAGAATGCAATGGGGAGACTCTTTTCATCAGCTCTATGCATTAAAAGAAGAAACAACTATCGATCAAGTATAAATAAATTGAGTCATATGATTTTAGTTTTTTACTTTTTAGTCTCATTACTCATAGATAGTACTAGACTACTAGCTAGACTTCTTGCGTTTATTCAAGCCTCGATGTCTAACAAAATTATAAATGACTAATTTGCAGATGTGTGGTAGGAAGATTATGGGGTGAAAACACCATATTTTCAAAGACTAGCCATCTGCATTTTGTGTTAGCCATGTCACATTTCTAGATGTGAACATAATTGGAGCATGTTTGAATCTATTCACGCAAAGAAGTGCAACAAGTTGACAACTCAATGCCTCAATGGTCTGTCTTTATGTTCACATGAGACAAGTGGAGGGGGAAGAGAGTTATGATGCAATTGACTTGGATGAAATTCATCCATATGCCAACTGGATTGTTGACGATGTGGAGCCCATGTTTACTGAAGAGAAGATTGCAAATTCGGAGAGGGAGGCAGTAGAAGCAGTAGTAAGAGGACTTCTTGAGGATCTAGATGATATATTTGTGGGTGATATTGTTGTAGAAGAGGTATATTTACCTTTTAGTTCTGCAAGGGAGTCGCAACAAACTTATAGTAGGCCTACAAACTAGAGATGAAATGTAAATGTATATTTGACAATATCATATGACTCTATAAGCATTGTAGTTTGTAACTTTGTACTTTGTACTATTTTTTGGTTGAAAAGTAATAGATGTAAAGGATGGGTGATCTTTGGCCCTCCATAGAAAAAGAAACGAATGCATCCTCTACACTCATTTCTCATGTCAATTAACGATGTTTTTCATGTTTTTCAAGTGAATTTCATGATTTTATATGCTTTTTAAAGTAGTGAAGAAGTTGCCAAGTAATGTCAAGAAACTCCTGAGACCCGAGTAACAAGTAAAAATTTGGGTTGCCAAGTAATGTCTGAATACAATTTTTTGACTATGATCTTAATATACCAGGCTGTGCAACCTGCTTAAGTTCATACAAGGATTTAATTAACCTGCAAACTAAGTCACCAGGTTCGTGTTCGTGTCCGTGTCCGTGTCTGTGTCCGTGTCCGTGTTCGTGTTCGTGTTCGTGTTCGTGTTCGTGTTCGTGTTCGGCGAGGATAAAATTCGACAAAAATTCATCAACCGATAAAGTTTGGGAAAAAAATCGCCAATAAGTTCGAATTATATAAATCCGCATTTTTAATTATTTTATAAATTCATATCAATTTAGTCACAAATAAAATATTAACTATTATTTTAATCTATTGGTAATTTAGTGTTTATGAACTAAAATTGCAAATATTTTAGAAAACATTAAAAACAAAGCTTAAAAAATTAAAAGTAATCGTAATTATAGAAATGATATTATTGTTAAGTTATTAATATTAGTTATCTATTAATCTTAGTCTATAGAAATAATAATATTACTAAGTTATTAACTGTTAAATAATTATTATTATAGTATTACTATTAATATTATTTATTAACTCATGGTCTAATATTAGAATTTTATTTATTAACTAAATTGAAAATAGATAGCTAAATTCAAAATGGATTGAATACGTTAAAAAGCAAAACTTAAAAAATGAGAAGTATCAAATACTTATAATTTAAATATTTAACTTTTAACTTTTATTTTATTGAATTTGGAATTATGCATTCATAACTCATAAGTAATTTTTTTAATATAATTTTAAAAGCAAAGATTTAACCTAAAAACTTCAACGCAACCTAAAAACTTCAACAGAGAAATACTTGGCAGTGTTGGTGTGAGGCGGGAGGGTTGATGGAGATTCGGAGAACAATCGATAATGGTGGCAGTTTACAGTTGAATTGTGGCATTGCACACCTCAACAGTTAGAATCACGGCAGAGCAAACACGAAAATGGTAGTAGTTGTTTACACTGAGAAAATACGAAAAATGGCGGCAACAGTTTACACTTGATAGGGTCAATTTGAGGCTGAGTGATGATCAAGCAGCGATTCACCAGGTAGAGTTTCTCACAAACGGCGCACAACTTAGTGATTTTGTAGGGTTTTATTAAATTCGTAACAAAATCAAATATCCGATTTTTTCCAGCGAATTTACATCGATTCCTTTGAATTCACCGGATTTCGAACTCCATGGATTAAATGCGGTGAACTCTGCGACACTGCCTGCAAACTAGACGATCGCGACTGGATACCTGAATACCTTCAGGATGCACCATGTAAAACTCCTCATCCAAAACTCCGTTCAAGAAGGCACTCTTTACATCCATGTGAAATACCTTCTAACCAAACAGATCTGCTATGGAGAGAAGCAACTAAAATGTGACCATCTTTGCAATAGGAGTAAAAGTCTCCTCATGATCTATTCCTTCTTGTTGGTAAAAGCCTTTCACAACAAGACAAACCTTGTACTTGTCCAAAGTACCATCACCTTTGCATTTCACCTTGTACACCTTTTTGCATCCAATGGGTTGTTTACATGGAGGTAATCCAGCTAGCTTCCAGGTATTGTTCTTAATCAAGGCGTTATATTCTACTTGCTTGGCAGCGTCTCATTTAGGTTTTCTTTTTGCTGCGAAATATCGTTGTTGTTTAGGTACTATAAACAAGGTCAGAAGCGGGAGCAAAATGAACGTGATCTATTGAATCAACAACCTTCTTTCCGAACATCTAGGCCCATGCATTTGATTAAGAAATGTATACTCTCAAACATCTTGAATGGTGGAGTAAAACCACTTAGACCTTTGTTGTACATGAGAACCCTAAGGTGACTGAATCTCAATCAGATTGTTGATCACCTCAGGTTGCCATCGTTGATAGACCAGTGTATTAGAAATATCAGCCATGGTTACCATGGGATGTTATACTGGAATTTGTGAAGGACCACTATATGAACTAGATTCCTCATCTTTCAAAGGAATCACAACATTAGACTTAAGCACCTCAGAGATTGCTTGTTGGTTACAAGTTACAACAAAAGAATGACTTTGACTCCTTCACATCAACATCTTAACTAACAATTATCTTGATGGTAGAAATATCAATAAGTCTATAGGCCTTAGATTGGTCACTATAGCCAGCAAAAAAATACCTTGTACTCTTGGAATCTAGTTTATGTCTTTTTCTCTTGGGAACCAAAGCATATGCAACAAAGCCAAAAACACAAAAAGTTGTTACCTTAGGTTTGATTTTTGACCAAGCTTCCTTGGGTGTGACATCTTGCAAAGTTTTGCAAGGAATCCTATTCAAATATAAATTGTCATGTTCATTATTTCTCCCTAGTATCTGTATGACACGCCTCTATTATGCATCAATGCACTGAACCCTCTACATGATAGCATTGCTCTACCTCATTGCCCCTCCATTTTGTGGTGAAGTGTAGGGGCTATCAACTATCCTTGAATACCTTCCTTAATGCATTAGTATTTGGTCTACTTTGAAGTGGATTCACCCCCATTGTTGGATCTTGAAGTCTTGATTTGTCTGCTTATTTAATTTTCCACCATTGCAAAACAAACGAATTTTTTTTTCAAGAAGTAAACCGACATCTTCCTGGAGAAATCATCCACTAGCAACATAAAATACCTCGAACTAAGGACTATTGGTCATTTTCAGGGTCGCTCACAAAGCTCTACATAAACAAGATGAAAAGCCCCTTTGCAATCCAAGCACCTTTAGTCGGAAATGGATTCCCCTTTTTCTTGTCATCCAAACACCATGCACACATATCCTTTTTCTCTTAGATAGTTGGAAAACCAAGAACCATGTTAGCTCTTCTAAGTCTAGCTAAGTACTGAAGATTGTGATGTCCAAATATCTCATTCCACAAAAGATTGGTATTACCCTCCACAAGTAATGCATGTAATTCAACTATAGTAGGGTCAACCACCCTAAACAAGCTACCTTACCCAATGCCTAAGGTAACTACCCAGCCCAATTTTACATCAAACATAATACATTTATTCCCAGATAAATTCACGGTGATGTCGGGATATTTAGTTGATTAACTAATAGACAATAGCTTTTTATTCATTCTACAAACATACCTACATTCCTAGCTATGAATTTTTCAGCATCGTTTAATATTAAGTGAATATCTTCTATTCCTTCAATACCATGTGTTTTCCCATTGCCTAATGTAATTTAATCAAAGAAATTGGTATTTGCAGTAAATTTTACGTACTAGTTCTGAAAAGTGAAATGTTTGGATACATTGAATCAAAAAACCAGCTTATAACTCTATCATTCGAGCATGATGCCATGATTTTTATCTGTCAAGTTTTGTTTATTCATGAAGATACCAAGAAAATTGTGAAAAAATGTGATAGAACTATATTGTATTGTTCTACATAAAAAATTGCCTTGCAAAAACGACTATTGTTCATTCTAGCAAAATTTCAATCCTTAAAGACTGGAAACCTCTCTAATCACAATTATTGTAATCTTCTACAACTCATGTCATACACTATCTAGAAATTGCGAATGGAATACAACAAAAACGTCCACCTTTTGTCACCATTTTCTTTAACTCACATTTTCTTTGCTGTCACATTTTTTTGAACCACATGCCCTTGAATCGCACATTTTCATTATATAATCTCTATCAATCGCAATATCAAAAACCCATGAAACTGGAAGAAGTCTTCGCGTTTTTCTTCACATTTTCCTTTTGCACACTCTTTTCCTCTTCCTATGTACCATAGCAAGTTTGCATCCATCCAAAATCTCCTAGTCTAATGATGTCCTCATTTTGCTACGACATCCCTTCAGTAGTTTTGGTTCTCTAGTGACTCCTCACAACATTTGTGCCGATCATCCTCATTCAACTCGGATTTATTGTTGTTGATCAATGCCATAGCACATTCTGGTCTGAGCATAAAAACGACTTTTCTTTTTGGGTTTACCTTCACATCTTTAAATCATGACTTCATATTCTTTCAAATCACACGCCCTAGACTACATGTCTACCTTTGCAACAAATCTCCACCATGAAAATTCTTCTCTTCATTGTTCGTCATTTGTACCCTTTTCCTAAAGCTTCCTCAAACTTGGCTCAAACCTCTTCTTCTTCTCTATTAGTACCCTTCTAGGGCTTCCTTGAACACCTACTTGGATACCAATGTTAGTAAGTATGAGAGAGAATGAAGAGAAGGGAAGGCATATGGCACACTAACATACTCATGTGTGTCCATCTTTTGTTAATTGACTAAGAAGCTACATATTCACGTGAGGAAGTTAGACGTGTATAACCACATACATAGTTAAAAGTTAATGTTTAGTGATATCTTTAATAACCCCCATCTTGGTTCCTCTTATGCTCTTTGAAAAGAATGGAAGGGATACGATGCACTAACTCGCGTGTGTTCGTCTTTTATTAACCAAATAAGAAGTTACATATTTAGGCGACGAGAATATACATGAATAGCAATATACATTACCTAATAATTAATTTGAATTAATTAGTTGATGTTTAATATCTTTAATAGTAAGTGTTGATGATGTGGTTAATAGTGGGAATGCAAAAAAATTGTTGTCTTTGGAAATGGTGATTAAATTGAATTTGTTGTGCACATTACATCCAAAGCCATATAGGATCTCTTGGTTGCTAGCTGGCTAGGATAGCACCGTAACAGAAGAATGTAAAGTTGATATGCAAATTGGTAGACACACGAACAAGGTTGTACGATATGTATTATCCATGGATGAATGCCATGTTTTGTTGGAGAAAACCATGTAAATTTGATCGAGAGATGTTATATGATGGGAGAGCGAACATTGTGTGCATTAAGAAGGATGAGCAGAAGAATAGTATAAGTCCCTTGAAGGAAAAAGATGACATGTCTTCACATAGAAGTCATCTTGTCAAACGTAGAGATGAGCATGCTTTACTATTAGAGGAGAAAGTGTGCACAATGATGAAGAGGAATTAAGCCCAATGGAAGGTAAGTAAGTAAACCAAATCGCAAGTGTCCTAGTGTGACAATAGTGTGTGATGTCACGGCTAAGAAGAGGAACAAAATGCCAAGCGCATACTGAGATGGTCGGCCCAAAGTCAATGGGGGATGGAGCCACGATGGTGTGGAGAAGATTTGGCGGGGGAGGACAAGTTATGGTCTATTAGTTAGTTGTAAAGCGAGGGATTACTTTTCATGGTCAAAGGGCGCACCATAGCCTTACCCTTAGGTCAAAAAGGAAGGTTCTACAACCTAGTCCAAGTGTGCGACCACTATGCTCACATAAATTCTAACTTGCAGTGTGTGAGGTAGGAGAATCTGAGCCCACAAGTAATCTTGCATCAACCCAAAAAATAAGAGGATAGAAATAAGCAATTCTGCACATACCTTAAGCATACATAACCTTAAATTGGTTGGAGTCCAAGCTTGTGTTTATACGTACAAATTGCGAAGTTTGTGGTCACTTTGAAGATCTCGAAAAGTTTTGCATGGAGTGTTGGCGAATTTTCCACAACCATGCAAATTGTGAAGTCATGCATGACATAAAGTCTTGCACAACTTTCCTCGTTCTATGAAGCTTTGTGATATCCTAAGAGTTACCAATCGTATGTGCGGCATTGTTGATTGAAGATATATTTTGCATCCCTAAGATTTGTCTGTTCTGCGAAGTCATATAATGCATTTGTGTCCAGGAGGCACCTGTGATTTGATTCTAGGATGTTTTGACGTGGTGCACCGATTTCCATACGAAGTTCCTACAAACCTTTGCGAGGTTCAACCAAGTTTCTTTGCAGCCACACAAAGATCATTATGTTGGGCCACGAAGTTCTTGATGGCACCTCATACGCGAAGGGGACTGGGATGATGTTGTCTTCTGTGACGAGCCTCAATCATTGAGATAAGTGTTGGCCGAGATCTAGGTTTCTCCTATTGGTGTCGTGTGTCAATGCACAGGAAAATAGCAGTGCCCCTGACATCATGAGTAACAGTAACTAACAGAAAGTTGAACGGTCACCAGAGGAATGATAATTAACTGGCAAGATGAAGTTACACCATTTGTAATGGTTTCTAGTTGTATACCTTTAAAATGAACATGTGTCAATTGTTAACGGGAGTTGGCAAGGAGTTAACAAAGACTGAGAGTTGGCTAAGGAAAGATCTACAAAAGCAGGAAGGAAAACCCAGGAATAAGATTTATTTCAAGCAATGATTTTTCATCAATCTACAAGTCTAAGTAGAGGTATAGGGTGCATGTCATGCCCATTGTTGAATTGTTGTGGTGTTGCAAGTAGAAGTTTGTAACCAGACAGTAGGAATGAAATGTGTGTAATTTGTAATATCATCCCCAAAGATAATAGAGTTGAATTTTGTTGTTTTCGTGATGTGCATAACTTTGTGTGTGACAATTGTTTGGGTGTGGATTCTTAGGGCTGCATAGTCTAAGAAAGTTGTTCATTCGACTCCCAAACAGTGATTACATCACAAGGTCGTAGAGGAAAGGGAGGAGAGTTGTGTGTCAAGTTGCGTGAGCACAAATGCCTTGTAAATGATTGAGGAAAAGTAATGTCTGGCAAGTGAGGAAAATGGACAGGAGATAAAAGTTGAGGTGGCATGGACGAGCATGGGGGAGAACAAGTGGATAAATGGAAGGTGGGGAGAATGGTTTTTTTAAAAACGTATAAAACAGTTTTTTTAGTTTTGATTTTTCAATGTCTAGACGTAGGACTCTTTTTTAACAGTATAATATTGGGATTTTTGTTTTTCCCCTTGGGAATGTTATTTCACAGCTTTAAAGTTTTTAAAACAAATATATATATATATATATATATATAGAGAGAGAGAGAGAGAGAGAGAGGAGAGAGAGAGAGAGAGGAGAGATTATAAAATTTAATTTTTTCATAAGAAAAATAATTAAGGCCGCAAAGTTTTTATTTTTCATACCACATTTTTTTATTATTATTTTGTATCAAAAAAAGAGTAAAAAGTTGGTCAAACATATCCAGCAAAGAAAATATCTTGTACTCTTGGAATCTAGTTTTATAGGCCTTAGATTGGGTCACTATAGGCCAGCAAAAGAAAATATCTTGTACTCTTGGAATCTAGTTTTATGTCTTTTTTCTCTTGGGAAACCAAAAGCATATGCCAAACAAAGCCAAAAAACACAAAAAAGTTGTTAAAGATTGTAATTAACCTTTTTTATGTCTTTAAAAAAGCTTCTAATCAGCAAAATAAATTTTGGAGAAATTGCAGGCTGTTTTTCTTGAATTACAATACACCTTTTTGAAATCAGAAAAGGAAATCACAAAATATATTGAGTTTTCGAAAAAAGCAACAATTGCATGCCAAAATATTTTGAGCTTCCCCCTTATGTTTCAAAGCTGACACGGAGCTGTTTTAGTGAAAATGACCTCGTTATCAAAGTATAAGCAATAGTCCACTGGTTGGATGGGACCACATTGTTTGAACATTAGCGAGCATTATATGAAATCATTCCACACAATGCCCCCATGTGACTTTCTATTATATGTTTCTCGATGCTAGGACGTCCTAAGGAGAGCGAAAGAAAAAAACTATTTTAGCCTCCATAGAAAACCTTTCTGTTGAAAGGATCAACAGGAAAGGTGCAAAATAAACCATTGATTTCACGAAAACAAACATTGCCAGAAAAAGAGTAGCAAGAGAGTTAAATATCAAAAAGTTTTCCCATCATTTTCAAGCAGGCACTAGCCATGAAGCTAATTTTAGAGGGCTCCAGAAATGAACAGAAATGGCTTTTTGAGTTGATGAATGCAACAAAAATATATCACCAAAAACCAAGACACAGAATGTCTTTAAAAGGTTTCATCAGCATCCTAAGGATCATCGATACTGAGGACCTATCAAGGCAGGGGACTCAAATTACTGAAAACCAGGAATGTTTTTTTGCAAATTAAATGATGGGATCACAATTGGTTTTCTGGCATGAAACAGTGGGGATGGATACCACAAATTAAAAATGACCAGTCCTTACCATATTCTCTGCAAAAAAACCTAGGAGGATGTGGGATTGTGGCGAGGTCAAGATTATATCTAGCACAATCATCCACCGGGCAATTGACTCAGGAAATTAGGGACCTTCTTAACCAGGCTTTAAGTTTTATAAAAAATCATGATGCAGCTGCAGTCCCAGCCAGTAACCAAAGAGCTCCAAAAAGAGGAAAAATAGTAAATCAATGAAAAACTAAATATGTCATTCCATGCAGCCCATATTCAAAACAGTAAAGTGCAATACCTATTCAGCATACAATTACACTGCAGATAAAAGAGCCAGGTAGAAGTCAAAAAGGGACATCTGCCACAACTTGTCGTCAAAAAAAGACCTGCCCAAAAAGCTAACTATTTCATGTGGATGGTGATCCACAAAAAAAGATATTTTATGGGCAGACAGTGTCAAAAGCAAAAGTTGAGTGAGGGCCATCCATATGCTTCCAGTTTGGAAAAAAGGAAAACATTATTGTGCTTATTCCTGTGTTTGCCCATTTTGCATGTAAAAAACTTGGGAAGCTAATTTTATATTAAAAATATAAGGCTTATTTATTAGTGTTAGTTTTAATATTAGTTTATTTATTAAACTAATAAAATGGTTGAAAACTACTTTCAACTACTTTGTAAACCATCTTTCACATAATTAAAATGACGGGCACACAATGAATAATGTGTGTTTCCGGTTTTCTCTTCATTCATTCTTTGTACAGGCTAATCTTTCTTTTATTCTCTCTCTGCATATTCAAAACATTGGTATCATTTTGTGCCATTAATATACAGTAAACGAATCACAAATTTTTAGGAGTCATTTTCAGTATAATCTTAGGGTAAAAATAAAAGACAAAAAATACAGTTGTTTTTTCCAGCACAAATATAGACATAATCTAGGGCACAGAAAAAACAAGTGAATCAGAAGATAATTACAGTCCGTGGAAGGGTTTTTATAGAGTTTTTGAAGAATTTCAAGAGCCGTAAAAATACAGTCAAAAATAGGACAAGTGTATAGTCAAACTAGGGCATGCACGGAAAATCTTATCTGCTGTTTGCAAAATCACAAAACTAGGGGCTTTTTTTATTTGGCCGTGAAATGGGACTGTGTTTACTCTTGGAGACAATGATAAAGGAATTGTGAAGAAAAGTTTTATATTATCAAGTATTGAACGAAAATATTTTTTCAAGAGGACAGATAAGAATCGTAAAGAAAAAGCATGAAGGGGAAATTCCAAGGACAAAACCAAAATGAAGCCGTTGTTAAAAAAACCCACCGGATGCTGACATTAATGAAACTCACTGATAGAGAAATGCATATTTTTAAAAAGAAATCCCAAACATTTTTTGAAGATATAAAGGAATCCGGTGTAGGTGAAAACTCGGCATGGATGGCTGTCCCAGATAGTTCGGGGGTCTGTGAAATCCCGGGAATTTTACCTTTACGAGGGTCATGAGACAACTTGATGGAGCATTGTCGGAATAGCTCAGTATGGGAGTTGTTTAGGGAGGTGGAAATCCGGGAAAATCGGGATAATTCAGCCCAAGGAACTACACCTTTACGAGGGTCAAGGAGGCAAACTTGATGGAGTTTCCACCTGGTCAGAGCATTGTTTTTCAAAAGGGAAAAGCTTTTGGAGAATGTGTGGTCTAGTTTGTTTGTTATTTTTAATCTTCTTTCAGTATGTTTGTTCTATAGAGTAAGCCTTAAGAGGGGGCATTAAAATATAAGGCTTATTTTATTAGTGTTAGTTTTAGTATTAGTTATTTATTATTAACTAATAAGCGGTTGAAAACTACTTCAACCACTTTTGTAAGCCATCTTTCGTACCAATAAAATGACAGACACACAATGAATAATGTGTGCATTTTGGTTTTCTCTTCATTCATTCTTTGTACATTCTAATCTTTCTTTATTCTTTTCTCTCTCCGCATATTCTAGGGACAGTTTTAAAAATGGTTTCTTTCTAGAACAAGGGTTCATCAATGGGACATAGCCAATTTGATCTACTTCTAGCCCAAAAACAAAAAAAAAATAATCTTCTTGCATCCACCTATTACATAAAAATAAACACCTTTTCTTCAAAATGTTTTGCACATCTGGTTTTGAGCACAAATGGAGAAATCTTTACAGCCAAAAACCAAAATTGACATACATAGTTCTCCAAACTATTTTATTATAACTTAGGAGTCATGTGAATCAAGAGAATTTTTTAGGGGCTTTTTTTTTTGCCAATTTTGGCTATTCTTTGACAATTTTTTTCCAAATTTTTAGATTTCAACAATCAATAACTTTTTTGAAAATATATTTTGCCAAAAATTTTTATATTGAATATACATAAAATTTTTCTAAATTCACCAAAAATATACATATATTAGTAGTAGATTATATGTTTTTGTCATAAAATATCACATACCATACATATGTTTTTCGTAGTTTTTTCAATCTAAAAAATATTTGGCTACAAGTAGATATTTTATATTAAATTATGATTTCCTAAAAAATAAGTACCTACATGTGATTGGTTTCACAAAACCCTAAGTGTTGATTCCCAAGTCTGTATACTAGGGACATGCAAAAATGGGCCACTTTTCTCGTCACAAACCTTCCGGTGACTTCCAAGTACAGCACTGAAGAATCAGCAAACAATTCACCCTCAAAAAAAAACTCATGGGAACTTTAGTGTGAAAAAATGGTGAAAATCCTCAGTCTTATGTATAACTCTCATAACATAAATCCATATCCTTGTCTTAGTCTCTCTGCTTTGATAGTGGTTAGATCCGCTTAGGGTAGCTAAATTGGTATCTTCTGTTTGTATGTCATGACACATCTGTTAGACCTGATTTTGAACACTTATTCCATACTTTATTTGGTTTAGATTTTTTCTAATTAAAAGAACTGTGTTTTTAGGACCTCATGAGGTGAATAGAAATCAGAAATTAAGAATTTAAGATCACCTTCCCTGAAGGAGAGAGATATTGTATAATGATGCTTTCTTTGATACATCTTAGGAACGCGATCCAACGGGTAGTGGAATAATGGTTCTTGGGTCCCCTAGTAATTGGGAGGTCCAAGGTTCAAATCATGGCTCCGTGTTAAGGCAGTGGTGTACCCAAAAAAAATCCACTTGGAAATCTTGGGATACCCCTTTAAAATTTTGGTCTTTTTGACTTGTGCTGATTTGCTCAGGATTCCTTTAGGAGATTGCAAGAGGTGGCTTGGTCCAGAAAGGTGCAATAATGGATTGTATGAAAATAAGAAAAATACTGCCACCACTGCGTAGAGCTCGAGAAAATATGCACTTTTAGAAAAAACGACACCTACAACGGACCCACGGAGTGAAAGTTATGGAACTTACAAGTTTTTGCTACTACATCTTCCCGGACCCTTTCCAAAAATGGAAAATTTTATTCTATACTTCTTAGACCAAAATGTAAAAGTGGAAATCATGGAAATAAGAGCTGCCCTACAGATCCAAATTTAATGCTGCCGTGACTTGTGATTTTTCATGCAAACGTTTAAGTGAAAGAGCCCATGAAAGTCACACTTTTTAAAGATGCCCTTCCACTTGAATTTCCGCGAAAAACATAAAAGCAATTCCTAGTGCAAGTCGTGGAAATTGGAGCTGCCAAGCAGGTTGGAATTTAACGTCAACACTTCAGTGAAAAGTGTGAAATTTAGAGCTGTCCGACAGGTTGAATTTTAACGCTGCCCTTCCTTCATGTTTTTCACACAAATATTAGCTAATTCACTTATGCAAGTAGCACTTTTTGGGGTTGCATAGCAGGTTGAGATTTAACACAATGACTTAAGTGAAAAATGTGAAACTTGGAGCTGTCTAGTAGGTTGAATTTTAACGCTGTCTTTCCCTCGTGTTTTTCACACAAAAGTTAGCTAATTCACTTATGCAAGTCGCACTTTTTGGAGCTGCCTTCCAGGTTGAGTTTTAATACCATGCCTTAAGTGAAAAGTGTGGAAATTGGAGCTACCTGGCAGGTTGAAATTTAACGCTGTCTTGCCTTCATGTTTTTCACACAAATATTAGCCAAAAAATGCAACCCACTTTGGCATAATTTCATGCTAAAAAAGTAATTTCTTTTTATTATTTTTAGCAAGTGTTGGCGCCGAAGATAGGGAGGAAGTCATTGCATGCAAAATCCCTTTTAGAAGCTTGTGCATGTGCTCCCAATCTTCCAGTTGAAGCCTTCATTGAATTTACTTATATTTGCCTTCACCCGGAGTGCTTTCCAGAATTCAAAATTGCTCATATGCAATTAAAAATAAAAGGTGATGAGTTTTGTCTGAATTGTTTACGGCAAGCATTTTACCAGTACACGTACTGAAGAAGAACTGCAAAAGCTTCAAGGATAAAAGGAGAAGACAGGTCAAAGGCAACACCCGTGAGCAAATCACAGTCAGCTGCTTCTAGATCCAGTTTTGTGGGAATCGAAGGCAAAGAATCAACTGCATGCAGGATAAAAAGCATCTCAGATTGAAGGCAGAGATATCATCCAAATCATTCATGAGGCAAAAGTGCAATACAGGTTGAATCAACATGTAGAGTATGCAAGAAGAACAAGACTGAGAGTGTTGCAGCAACTTTCTTCTAATTTCTTCTCCTCTTTCTTCTTCTTTCTCTTATTTTCTCCAACAAAGTAATTGAGTAATCAATTAAATTGTAAAACTTAGGTAATTGGCTTTAAAAGCCATTACTTCAAGTTACTGGAATAAGCCAATTACTTGGAAATAGGTGGCAGACATGCATAATAGAAAGTTCTATTTTCAGTTGTAAAGCATCCATGTCATGCAAAGAGGAATTCTGGGGGAAATACTGCCAGTTGTTTCCTTTACGGCTTCCACATGCGACAATTCATTGAAAGCTTCCTATTTGTATTTGCCCTCTATGCACTATAAATAGAGGAAGAGGCTACGGGTTAAAGGATCACAATCTTGTTTATCAAAACTTGTTTTAGCAAGAGCTTTGTAACTGGAGCATTCTTGAGTTGTCAGACTGTGTTAGAACCCTTGGTGTGATTGCTGCAGAGGCTTGGGATTGAATAAAGGTGGATTTCTGGAGAACTTTGTGTCTACGGTGTTTTCTAAATTCTTCTTTCAAAGGTTTTTAGATAAACTGTGTTATCTCAGTTCTAGGTCAGAAGTTATTTCTTTCCCATCCTGCTAAAAATTGTGTTTTATCTGTTTATTTTGTTTGTGTGGATGAGACCAACTCTGATAGTTATCGGTCAATTGGCACACCCTTCTTTCTTCTTTCCTAAATTTCTATTTTCCCCCTTTTCTGCGATTAATTTTATCACAGCTACTTGCTGCAAAATTGCCCAACTGTGGTTCATGAGCTGTGGTAATTAAAGTAAAACCCCGAAAATAGCTATTAGGATCCACCCTTACTAAATTGATAAACATCTTACACGGGAGCCTCACCGGTAAATGAGGTAGATTTATCTCATGACTGCCTAGGTTTTTAGCTATGCATAAAATTTAGCCAACAGGCAGCCTACTACCGACGGTTTGGATACCCTGGTGATAAGGCACCACGATAATGTGGTTTAATCTGTGGGCTAGCCGAGAGCTTAAAATTTCCATCCTTGGATGGTTCCAAGGCTGGTGTGGGCTAGTGATGCCACAATGGGCTAGGGCCCTCTCCCTAGGTAACCTAAATTAAAAAAAAAATTAAAAATTAAAAAATTATTTTTTAATAAATATTAAATATTAATTTAATAATATAAATAAAACAAATCAAAGATTAAATATTTGTTTAGAAGACAATAACTATTTTATCAAAAAAAACTGTAATATGAAAATATTAAACATGACAAATATGAAATAAAATTCAAACATTAAAATACACAAAAAAAAAACATTATCATAAAACAAAAGTCCCTACCTTGATATGCAGGCCATGGATTCTTCAACAAGTAAGGCAATATGCTGATTTTAATTTTTGTTGTGAGTTACCTGGCTGATGAGGAAATGGAATGTAATCCAATGGGATTTCCACCATTTTACCCCTATAAGGATCGAGCATTCTGCAGGCACCTACAACATGTGGGTTTAGGGTTGAGGTTTGTGTGTGTGGTCTGATTTTACATAAAAATAGTTTTTATTGGAGTCAAATATGTCGTGATGGCTCATTATATTCATGCACACAGCTCCACGACCCACCACAGCACTTAGCTCTATGGCCACAACAAATCTTAGACGTCAGCATTGCGAATATCCAGACAACTTCTCCCTCCACTCAGCACGAAATCCGTACAAACTGTATCAATTTTCAACAATTTTTTGGTGGTTGTATTAAATTTGCTGAATTTTGATTTTTTCCAAAAAATGCGGCAAACCTTGTGATTTAGCATACTTATATTTTTCTTAATTTTCAACCAAAAAAGAGTAAAAACTACAATGCTCAGCTATAGGCTATAGTGACAGTCAACATGTATTCCTCGGTATTCTGAAAACCCCAGCTCCAATGGACCGCGGCTAGTGTCAATGAATCACATTCACTGAATCATTGCATTCGCAGAGAAAAAATGCAGAAGTAGCTCTGTTGTTTTTGGGATAAATTCGCTTTTTTCTGACGTGGGCATTATATTATTTTACCAGTCGAGTCGACCCGAGTTTCACCAAGTAATGCAAAGATGCCAAGAAACTCGGGTTGACTCAGCTCATGAGTTTCCCGGTGTTTAATCGTTTCAGCACTGACTCACAAGTTTCGGTGAGTACTAAATCGGGTCCACCACCTCAACCCTATCAGAAGCTCAACTCCAACAATGCAATTCAACACAGTCCAAGCAAAATAGGTACAAGAGAGCTTATTATGAACCACCAAGGAAACTTTATTCTAGCATATGAAGCTAGTATACTTCATGCTTCCAATTAATTAATAATGTAGAGGAAACATGGTCCTTGCTACAAGGTGTCCTACTTGTTTCCAGAACTCGCCCTTCCATTAATATCACCATCCCCAAAGTCAACACAATTTATATGTTTAGTGTGAAGACTCAAAAGACTAACAAAAAAGTTCGAAGGCAATTGCCATCAGAGTCACTTGGCGGCTGTATTTAACCAACATTTCGGTTGGTATGAAAGATAATTGGACAATGTTCCAATAGGAGCTGAAAAGATGACTACAATATTCTAAGCATCCAAATCCATCTATATAATACATGCATGTTTTGGTTGAGCATAATTGGCTCGAGTGGCCAATGCAAGGTTTCCAACTACAGGGATAAAGAGATGCCTTCAAGAAAACCCACGACTTTCAGCGACTTAGGAAAGAACTCAAATCCCTTAACAACGTACAAAATAACAAAATGTCTTTGGATGCCTCTCAAAAATATAAACAGCATAATAAGCTTGATCTCACTCTCTCCCAACCTATAGTGAATATTCCTAACACAACTAGGAGACACGAGGATCCCATCCGATTGGAGAGCCGACTCTTTGAAATGTCGTTATCCTCGAGCTAGGCTTCTTAAACCGGGGTTATGGAATCATTCAAAATGAAGCGTAGAAGAATGTATTCACTGTCATATCAAAATATTGTCAAGCCAACAAGTCTGCTCTAACAATTTTCTCTAAGGTGCTACCATTCCTCACCCAATCTTTTTTCATGTTTTCTACATAGTACAAGACTCAGCGAAAAAGTGCCCTCAAAGAAGAGCTTAATTATGGCTAACTACTGGTATATAATTTGCAACAAGTTTTTGATCAACCCAGGCACAATACTAGATAGCATTGTACTAGAGCATTGTAAAGTTTTTGGTCTCTATCAGTAGCAGACATTTCAAAGGTGTCTTATTTTAACCACATGGTGCTAACTTGGTGTCCCCAGATTTCACCCTGAAATCTGGGACCACTCATTTAAAAAAAAATGTTCTTTTTGAAATAACGGATCTTGTGTTTTTATTGCCAGAAGATGACAGTATTATGTTAGGATATTCCCAGTGAATCATATGAGCCAATTTCGACAAATACCCTGATGCCCAAACTCATTTTATCCCTCTGCCAAGTTTTGTCTGCGGAAAATTTTTATTTAATTATTTATTGAATAAATAATGCCTCGTTTGAAGTAAATTGTGCTTCGGTTGAATCGTATTGAAGTTTTGCATGTCAGTATTCACTCATCTCAATAGGGTTTTCACCAGGAATGAATTCAAGGCATTGTTTGCAACTTCTGGCAACGTTTTTCACTTTTATTTATTTCTTTTTTGCATTTTTCTTCGGTTTTCTCTGCAGTTTCTCTCTGAAAGTCCCCTAGGTTTGTTCATTGTCCAGTATAGTTTGTTTAATTGCCTGAAACATCTGGAGGTCATCTACTGACGCAGCACCAGAAGGAATCATCCTCAAAATGCAAGCTTCTGACCAAAAAAGATGAGATCATGCACAAAAAGCCTCTTCCAAGAAAGTCGCATTTTTTGGAATTAATGAGTGTAAGCCGCAATGGGATTTTTGGTAGTGGCAGGCAGGCAGGAATTTCTTACCTGCCTTGAAAGGTATTTTTTCCCATGAAGTCAAAGTCAATTAAGCTGCAATGGGAATATTAGAGGTGGCAGGCGGGCAGGAATTTCTTACCTGCCTTGCAGGGTAAAAATTCTCATTATAAAAGAAAAATCACTTAAAGCACCGGCGGAAATTTCTTACCTGCCTTACAAGGTACAAATTCTCATTATGAAAGTCAAATCACTTAAGTGAAAGCGGGGATTTTTGGAGCTGCAGTGCAGGGTAGAAATTCCCATCAAAGTTGACTTCCTATTTTTGGAAATTACCCTTGCTAAAAAATGCGACCCACCATGGGTGAATAACGATGCATTTAATAATATTTATTAATGGTTTATCCACCCAATTTTGGCACCATAAATAGAAGAAAAGTCAATGCAAGTAGAAGAGCTAAAGAGAAGTCAATGATGCATGCTAAAAATAAATAAAATAAATTTATTTAAAAACAACCAACAACATGCATAATTGGGCACCCAATTTGGGTGAATAAACATGATTGTTTATTAATTAAATTACCAGAAATAGGATGGGCAATTATTAAAAAATAGTAAGCATGGGCTGCCATAATAAAGAAGCAATTAATTCTTTTGTATGAGGATTGCAACCCAGACAGGTTTTGGTGCCAAAAGGAAGATTTTGCATTAAAGTTTATTTTTCACTGCCAGGAAGCTTCCAGTTTTGGCGCCTAGGGTTGGAATAGCCTAATTTTGGTCATTCTGAGCATCTGCATGTTGGTATATGTGCCCAGGTGAATTAAATAATATTTTTTGTTTGCTTTGCATGCAAGCAAAACCTCAAATTTTAGGGCAGTAGACTTCATATGCAGATTTTGGTGATAAAAATCAAGTATTCATGCCATGGACTTCATCTTTGTCTGAATAAATTGCAAGTATTCATCACAGGTTCTCGAATCAATGTCAGGTACATTGAATATATCTTCCAAATCAGAAGAAATTGTCAGATTTGCACAAATTGATCCAATTGCAAGGGATTTCGGTAGAATTAAAAAAAAAGAGCTCAGACATTGAATATATCTTCCGAATCTGAAGAAAGTCAATGTTACAGACATAGGCCCTGAACTTATCACCAATTTGATTGACAGATCCAACTCTCATAATTGCAAAGGCTTCTGGCAAAAATTCATCCTCTTGTTTCTAACGCAGCCCGTGTGGAAGTCAGTGCATAGAAAATTCCTTCCAGGATCTCATGCACGTACTCCCAATCTTCCAGATTGAAGCCTTCATTGAATTTACTTGTATTTGCATTCACCCAGAGTGCTCTCCAGAATTTAAAATTGCTCAAATGCAATTAAAAATAAAAGATGATCGAGTTTTGTTTGAATTGTTTACGACAAACGTTGCACTGGTGCACGTACTGGAGAAGAAATACAAAAGCTTCAGAGGATAAGAGGAGAAGACATGTAAGAGGAAACACCCGTAAGTAAATTACAGTCAGCTGCTTCTAAATCTAGTTTGGCTAGAATCAAAGGAAAGAATTCAACAACATATGGAAGTATCTCAGATCCATGGCAGAGATATCATTCGGATCATTCATTGCTAAAATAGATGAAGCAGAAATACAATACAGGTTGGATCAGCATGCAAAATATGGAAGAGAGAACAAGACTGAGAGTGTTGCAGCTTTCTTCTAATTTCTTTTCCTCTTTCTTCTTCTTTTCTCCGACTTATTTTCTTCGAGCAATCAAGTAAATCATAGCAATCTTAAGTGATTGGTTTAAAATCTATTACTTGAAGAAGTCAATTACCTGGAAATAGGTGGTAGACATGCAAAATATAAGGTTCTATTTTTCAGTTATAAATCATGCATGTCATGCAAAGAGGAATTCCAGTAGGAAGATTGTCGGCTGCTTCCCTTTTTCATAGCTTCCGACATGTGGTAATTCATTAAAAAGACTTCCTATTTGTAATTGCCCTCTATACACTATAAATAGAGGAAGAACCTACAGGTTAGAGGATCGGAATTTGTAATCAACATTCTTGTGTTCCAAACTTTGAGCTGAAACCCCTGATTTCTGCAAGCAGAAGAATAGAGAAGTGATTTCCGGAGAACTGTGTCAACGGTGCATTCGTCTCGTATTTATTTCTAAATCTATTCATAAACTTTGTGTTATTCTAGATCTAGATCTGAAAGTTTCCTTTGCTTTGAATTTTATATTTCATGATCTATTTGTTTTAATCTATGTGCATGCAATCAACTCTATAAACTATTGATTGGGTTGCATATCTTCTCTCATTTCTTCCCGTTTCCTATTATTTTCCTCTTCTGCAGATTTTTCCTTTCTTTTACAGTTGTTTACTTGTTGCAAAACTGTCTAGCTATAGTTCATGAGCTACATAGTTAAAGTAATACCAACAGATAAATACTAGAAAATATAACTGACAAAATTTTACACGGGAGCCTCACCGGTAAATGAGGGAGTTTTATCTCATGACTGCCTAGGTTTGCAGCTATGCAGAAAATCTAGCCAACATAACTATCAATCTCCGTGTTCTCTTTTAGAAGTGTCCTTGTTTCTTTAAAGCACACTATTTGTAGAAAATGCAGAGATTTATTTCCACTCTTTTTTACTCTTTAAAAGTCTTAACCTATATATGCATTTTTACTATTAAAGACAAAGAGAGCCTAACTAAATGTGCAAGGTGGTTTAGATATTGTGGATAACAAAGGAAGCATCCTCTAGTATATGTTATTCTTTCAACATATACAATAAAATTATAAAACATTATAGTATATGTGCAACACTGTAAGGCCAACCTGAAACATTGACACTGGACCACACCGAAAAATTTTCCTAAGACGCCCATACATAGACAGCTCCTCGTATGTCATACCCATGTCTGCTTCATCCAGCTGAAAAACAAAATACAATGCCAAAACCATGGAAGGTGAGTACAACACATACACTTATGAATAGGAATCGTACAGGAAGAGACTTTGTGCTAATGCTTTCATGTGTGGATATCCACATGCAAGAATGGAGAGAGAGAGAGAGAGAACCTGTGAGTAGTTTGAACGTATTGGCTCGAGTTCTGCAGTTGGTGGAGCAGCTTCAATTTCTGCCAAGGACATGTAGCCAAGATTTACTGTGGCCCAGCGTAGAAACATTCTCAAATCCTGCTTGCTTACACTTCCTATTGGATTTATATCTGCAGAGCTGCAATCATACTGTACCATGAACTACATAAGGAAGCTTTTTTTTAAAGAAACAATCACACTCACACAGCACGGTCCATGTCTTTTTATGCCTTGCTCATCCTCACATAAAATTCAGTAGGGAAGTGCAATGCTTTCAGAGAGGAATATAAACAATTTGGTTTACAGGATCCAGCAATTTCAGGATGCAAGATTGAATAGACATCTAAAGTCTACCTTTGTCAAGTACCCACGAAGGCCTTCATCGACATTTGAACTCCCTAGTACAAGAAAAAAACCAGATTTGCTTTGCACCCATGGCATGAGAGATGCGAATAGAAAGGCTATGATCATTCGCACGCGAGCTTGAATATTTTGCAGAGCTAGATTTTCTGCATTTGTTCCTCCATCAACCTGTAAAAATGGACCCAAAATTGAGCTTCATGGTGTGATTAGAAGACGAGGTTTTTACACTAAGACAATAGTTCGCATAAAATTTAAATATATAAAATTCATCAATTGCAATAAATTTAAACATATATGAGATGCACTAAGATACAATTGAACCGAAGTAATGGTGAGGACAGACTACATACATTTAAAATAATCATGATACTATATAGATGAAAGCCACAATTTCCAGAACTTTCCTTACAAATAAAATGTCTATAAACAGGTAAGGAAAAAACTAAGTACAATTTCTGTCAGTTACTGTTATTCCTGCTGCCTGACCACCATTTCTGTCAGTTACTGTTATTCTGCTTTAGTTACTGTTATTCCTACCGCGTAACTACATACCCTCCTACTCTTGCTGAATACCATCATCCTATATTTCCGATGACTCATCATGCTTCGCTTTCTAGTCATCCCTTATTTTCAGTTCCCCCTCCTGCTCTAGACCAAGAAAAAGTGGCTGATTTAGAAACGAATTTGGGAGCTCCAACAGTGCATAGATAGGGGAGCCAGGATTGGAGCCTGAAGCAATTGAAAAAAGGACGGAGACACCCTCTTATGATAGTTTGATGAAACTCACTCTTCAAAAAAGATTGATTGCATGAGGGCAAAGACACATCTGTCCCTGAATCTCTTACACAATTTTTTTTCCAAAGCCTCCTTTATAGTGATTATTTGATGTAACAAATCAGAGATTCAGAATACATGGTCTTTTCTTAGTTACCCATCAAGTTATTTATCATAGTCTATGTTTCACTATGGACTCCAAAAACATGAAAAGCATCTAAAGGGCTTATGCTATTGAATTGATAGATTTGTATCCTGAAACAAGGGATAAAAGCACTCAATAGAAGACATACTAATTATTAGAGTACTAAATACAACCGTTGGCATAGCTGAAATTAAAAACCTAACTTAAATACATGGTTAAAATCATCTCACCAAGATACTGACTACTCCCAAGTTTGACTCGGCCCTTCAGAAAACTACGAAGTCAACTTGTTGCCAAGTATTATCCATTCTCAACTAAGTATGAGCTGCCATTTAGTGAACTCTTCACATTTTTACTGTTGAATTTCTCACAGTTTTTTCCCAGTCATTAGTCAATTCTCTCTTTCACTTGCCATGTCATTCTCGAGACCAATTCAGCAATCCTTAGTTTAGAATGAGGCCAACATCAACAAAATCCCAATAAATTGTTCACCTCATGCTACAAAGCTATTATACTCAACTAGGCAGTCATTACTTTCGAAAGTTTGCCTTCTGAATTACTCCATCAAACATGCAAAGGCTGTGGAACAGAAGAAAAACTTTGAGGACTCTGCAAGCTAACCAAGGAGTAACAGTAGGCAAGCTTAGAGAGGTGATGTTGAGTGTTTGTTAGCTAGACATGTCACATAAGCTAGTGCACACACGCCATTACCATCTCTGCCTTCACATTTGAAATTTCTTCTCCTAGTCTACTGATTTAAAAGTTGAAAAAAATAGTCATAATTTAACTCAAGAAACAAGGAATGTAGATCTCAAAAAAAATGCCCACATGGAGAGTTGGTGGAAATATAGGTTGAGGTTGCCCAAACGTTTTAATAGCTGGGTAAAATTTCAGTTGACCTGACCATCCATACAACAGGCAAAATTATACTGGTGCCGACATTTCATGCTCATTAGCAATTCATCATATATAGCACAAAATTTCCACTCAGCCTGAACTTGAAGGAAACCTGGTGTAGTCCAAGTAACTTACTATTAAAGAGCTAAATCATCGCATTCCTAATGCAGTCAACACAAATAGAGTTTTATACAGGGTTAAATTAACTAGGCTGAAATGCATTTCTACTCCCACATCATCATTCACCATTTTGACTTGCTCTTCTCGTAATGTGCACAGGTATTCAATAGTCGCAACTGCTCCAGCTCATCAATGCCTACATTAGACACACTTTTGAAAGACCTTCAGGAATTTTTTTTTTTGTCATTTCAAAAGCTTGGTATTCTATAGAGCTGCTATGAACTGAAGAGGGTCCCAGCCACCCAGCTGCTTGCAAGTATCTTGTACTTTATAGTTTCTTCAGCAACACGTAATGCAGGATAGAAGTTTGACTTGCCCGTTCTTGGATGTGTCCAGCAAATGGATTCAAGCTCTCCAGTGGATAAAGGTATCAGTCCATTACCGTCAAGGACGGGCCCCTATCTATCTTGAACTACGGGGTAAGGAGCACCCTATATACAAATATGGCCGATAGGACTGTAATGTCCCTCTCTTCCTAAGAGATCACTCGGTTATTCAAATTGGCCTATTACTGGATTCTCGTATGCTAATGGAGATGGTAAGGGAATGCTTTGTGGAAAATGCATGTGTTTAGTCACATTAGCTCACTTTATGTCTTTTATTATGAAAGTGACTTTATTAAAATAACTTTATTTTATAAAGTGACTTTATAATATTAAAGTGACTTAATAAAGTCGAAGTGACTTTATTAAAATAAAGTGCAAATATTAAAATTGAAATAAAAGGTTATTTTTCCCAAAGGGGGGGTCGACCCATATTGGAGACCTAAAAGTTCATAAAATGAGATTTAAGAGGAATTTAGAGTCTAGGGTTGGTTCATTGGAATCTATATATTTTTCTTTTTCATTTCATATGGGTATTATGTCATTTTTTCAAAAAAAATGATTTTGCAAATTTGGGGCAGCATGCTTCAGATGAAACCCTCTTTCAATTCAACAATAGGGGACAAAAACCCTCTATTCAGATTCTTGCCACTAGGGGACAGAAACCTCTGGATACAAAGGGAATTCATATTCAATGATTGCAAGGGTGTTAAAGGTATTCTACAATCAGGTTTTCAAATATTTTTATATAAGTTTTGGGACATCATTGGAGAGCATCTTGTCGATCGATTGGGGGGAAGAATATATCCCCAAAAGGATGATGTCTAGGGCAAAAGTGTGTGGACAGCAATGTGTGGGTTTGTCTGAGGGTTCTAAGACAACGTATGGTTTTCTCCAAGAGGGACGACTAGGGCATCAAACCATATTTTTGTTTGTAAGGGGTTTCCCCTAATTTCCAGGTATGCCATTGTTCTTTATTTGAGATAATAATACTAAAATTTACATTGTTATCATTGGCTATCAAAAATAGACCAGACAACATACCAGTTCTGATTCTTATTATAAAACCCTCTTGCCTTATATTGGAAAAGCATTATTTTGGGTTCCACACTGTGTTATCTATCTACTCTTTCATATATATAATTTATTGTTGTTATCTAATGCATTGTAAGCAAGGATCCAAGCCCTAAATCAATCATAAAAAATAAGGGCAACATAGGAAGGGAATCTTTCACTTGTATCAGAGCAATGTATTCTCCCATCCTGTGAGAGAAGAAATGATATACATACATATATACATACATACATATATATATATATATATATATATATATATATATATATATATATATATATATATATATATATATATATATAGACACTAAAGAAATGATCTTGCCAACCTGTAGGGTTTTGATTTGATTTTATCATCCATACAACCACAAGAGATTGGTTGACACATATATTACACACGTAGATGAGCATAATAAGAGGTTGGTCTAGAAACATGTGTTAGAGATGAAACCATAGGTTGACTAGATAATAAAATGATCATAGCCCTCCCCAGAATGATCAAGTGGACCCAGACATAGAGAATTTTTTAGGACTATGGTAGCCACCCAAAAACGGCTGATTCAGTCCATGGAACATATGGGCACTACTCTGGATAGGTTGGCCTTGGATAGGATAAGAGATAGGTATGACATGAGAGATAGATCCATATCAGTTGCCAATAGTCACAGGAGGCACAGTAGATCACCTGCGGAGATTGGTAATGCAATGAGATCTCCTCGCCATGAGAGGAGGCACACTCATACAGATGATAGGAGACCAACTCGAACAATAGATAGGCCTATGTAGCCTAGTTTTCTTGCCTAGAGATGACCCACCGGCGGTTGAAGATCCACTTGAGGGAGTGGAGTTCCAAACAATGTTATGGCAGCCAGTGATGAGTGGAGGAATTTATCATATCATGTGAGAGATGTTTTTCCCCTTCCACAGTATTGTGCACAGATGAGAGATAGTGTGAGGGTCAAATAGGATAGGAGGCCTAGATCATAGCAGCATAGGGAGCTGAAGCAGGCTACCAACAAGGTGACTCTTTCCGCCTTTGATGGTAGTGAAAAAATTAGTGTCAGAGCTTGGATTTATAAGCTCGACATGTATCTTACCCTTAAGCCTATGCAAGAGCAGGAGGCTATTCAATTCGCCACTCTACACCTTGAGAGAATAGCATATGATTGGCAGCATCATGGGCTGGTCACACATAACCATGATCTTTTGCGGTCTTACAGGGAGTTCAGTGAGAGATTGATTGCGAGATTTGATCGCACGGACGTGGAGCTATACTACAGAGATTTGGCATAGCTCTGCCAAAGTGGACATGTTGATGCCTACATCAACGAATTTTAGCGCATAGCAGTGATGGTTTCGAAGATACCCACGAAAAGGGTAGTGATGCTATTCATAGAGGGGCTTCATGATAGGATGAGAGGATTGGTCAAGGCTCTTAAGGCTAGGACGTTGCATGATGCCATTCAGATGGTATTAGATTTGGACACATACCCCACTTCTTATCAACCCAATAAGAAGTTTCCCACGAGCTCCAGACCATTTCAACGCTCTACTATTCAGCAGAAGAGTGCACCCCCTCCTAGGATGGACCAGGATACTCATAATGAGTTGAGGAGGAAAAAGCTTTGCTTCTCTTGTAAGGATCCTTGGGAGCCTGGACATCGCTGCCTTGGTAAAGGCAAGGTGCACCTCATTGAGGTGGTTTCGGATGTGGATGATGAGAACTTATTGAATACAGATTTAGAGGGCAGCAATAATGGTCATGATGACATGAGGGGCAGCCCCAGATAGAGCTTGGAGAGGATGAGGCATTGGATTCATCCAATGTCACTATTGCCTCACTTTCAGGAGTCCCTAGGTATCATCCCTTTCCGCTGAGAGGAGTAATTAAAAGGCAGCGGGTTGTTTGTTTGATAGACAGTGGAGCTACGCACAACTTCATAGATGAGGGGTTAGCTACGAAACGTGGATTACAGGTTGAGGACTTAAAGGGGTTTAATGTACGAGTTGCAGACGGATTTGTTATGAGTTGCACTATGAGGATTCCTCAACTTAGCATCCAGATGGAGGACTACACATTGACTGATGATTTCTATGTAGTTGGTCTTGGTGAGATTGATACAATGTTGGGCATTCAGTGGCTACAGTCCATTAGTAGGTATGTGCAGGATTTTCGGAGGATGGAGTTAGAGTTTATGGCGGATGGGAAGAAGATTGTGCTTAGGGCTCTTTCTGATGGTGGGCCTAAAGTTGTTTTAGCACATAGGATGGAGTCCATTGTCAGACATGGAGAGGTTGCATGGGCATCCCAATGCTTCATTTCGTCCAAATCTTCTTCAAATAGTGGGCAGCCCTTTCATGTGGATATCCAGTCAATACTAAATAAACACGGCCTAGTTTTTGGTGATATACCTCCAGGTAGACCGCCAGACAAGGGATTTGAGCATGTCATAGAGCTAGAGGAGGGTGTCAAGCCCATGATTACTACGCCTTATCGCCATCCTAAGAAATTCAAGGATGAGATAGAGAAGGCCATCAAAGAGCTCTTGGATATGGGACACATCCGTCCTAGTTCTAGCCCCTTTGCTTCTTCAGTTGTATTGGTGAAGAAGGACGGGACCATGAGGATGTGCATTGATTACCGTGCTCTCAACAAGAAGACTATCAAGAGCAGGCATCCCATTCCTCGCATAGATGAGCTATTGGATGAGTTGCATGGAGCTATCTATTTTTCGAAGATTGATCTTCGATCAAGATACCATCAGATTCGTGTTCGTGATGAGGACATTCACAAGACAGCCTCCAGATGTCACTAGGAGCACTATGAATTTTTCGTGATGCCATTCAGCCTCACTAATGCACCTGCTACATTCCAGTCATGCATGAACCATCTCTTCAAAAGACAATTGAGGAAGTTTGAGCTAGTATTTTTTGATAATATCCTGATTTACAGCAGGACATGGGAGGAGCATTTGAGGCACCTTGATGAGGTACTTGGCATCATGGAGACAATCTCTATTTGCTAAGATGTCCAAATGCAAATTTAGACTTACAGAGATTTTATAGCTTGGGCACGTCATTGGGGCCAATGGGGTCAAAGTTCATTAGGAGAAGATACAAGCTATACAGGATTGGTTGCCACCCAGGAACATTTCAGACTTGCATGGATTCCTAGGATTATGTGGTTACTACAGGAGGTTTGTTAGAGGCTATTCTGAACTTGCAGCTCCATTGACAAATCTTACACGGAAGGGGGCATTTAGATGGAGAGATGAGGCACAAGTGGTATTTGATAGGCTCAAGGGGGTTATGAGCACTTGTCCACTTTTGGTCTTCCGGAGTTCTCTCAACCCTTCATATTGGAGTGTGATGCTTTTGGTTTGGGTATTGATGCAATTCTTATACAGGACCGCCATCCTATTGCCTACAAGAGTAGGAAGTTGAGAGACAATGAGAGGTTGTACTCCACCTATGATAAGAAGATGTTCTCCATTATGCATGCCTTGGTGAAATTCAGACAATATTTGGTTGGTGGGAAGTTTGTGATGCGGACCGACCACAACAACTTGAAATACTTTTTGGAGCAAAAGGAGCTCAATGAGAGGCAACAAAAGTCGGTCAGTAAGATCCAGGCATATGATTTTGACATTACGTCAAAGGTAAGAAGAATGTAGTGGTTGATGCACTTTCTAGAAAACCACATCTTGTTGCCCTATGTTCTTTGCCCGAGATTTCAGCAGATTGGAAATCTCAACTATTAGTTGAGTATTCCAAAAATATTTTTGCGTGTGAAATTATGGATGGTAGAATTCAGGATGAGCAATACAAGGTGATGGCTGATTTGATTTTTTATAATGGCAAAATTTACCTAGTTCCTAAATCTAAGCTTAAGGAAAAGATTCTACATGGCTTCCATGACGCACCACTTGCAAGACATCGAGGTATTTCAAGACATACAGGTAGGTTAGAGAGAGATTATCTTGGAAGGGTCTTAAGGAGGATGTCTTACGCCACGCCCGTAAGTCAGAACATACTTTTCTAGCAAGTTTATTACAGCACTTGCCAATTCCCGAATAGAAACGGGAAAGTATTTCGATGGATTTTATTCCAGGTCTCCCCATAGTTCAAGGGAACGATCGCATTTATGTGGTGGTTGACAGATTGACAAAGTATGCACACTTCTTTGTTATTCCAACCAGATTTAAGGCAGCGCATGTGGCTGATTTGTTCTTCCGTGAAATGCTCAAATTGCATAAACTTCTGAAGAACATTGTTAGTGATAGGGATAGCAGGTTTTTGAGCACCTTTCGGCAGGAGCTTTTCCGACTAGTTGGTACAGGGTTGACTCTGAGTACTAGTTATCGCCCTCAGACAGATCGACAGACAAAGATTGTGAACAAATGGATAGAGGGTTATCTTCGCAACTACGTTTCGGGGCAGCAGAAGGCATGATGAGATGGTTGTATTTGTGTGAGTATTGCTATAATACTACTTACCACATGTCTATTAGTATGACCCCCTTCCGAGCGTTGTATGGATATGATGTGACATCTTTCATTGATTGTAATGTCCCCTTTCCTACGCCAAAGGCCTAAGGGCCAATTCGAGTCCAAGCCTTGGTCAAACCCAAGGGGCTTTGGACGTTGGGAGCTATTGGGTATGTATATTTAGTCCATTTTGTTATAATTCTTCATTAACATAAGCAAAAAGGTGTTTTGGAGGGACTAAATGTTATGTTTTGTCGTTAGGAAGGGGCCACATGGTACTAATGTTCTAATTTTGCGTTGGAGGGTCACTTTTGGACCATGACGACTTAAAAGGAGAAAAGTAACTTAAGTTTCTTTTATTTTATTGGCCCTTCCAAGGGAAAAATGTGACTAGCATTTATTGGGGCTCTTTTGCCTTGGAAGAAGTTATATAAAGAGCTGGGGAAAAAAGGAAAGTCATTCTTGCATACCTAATTATCTTCATTCATGTGCAACTGTTGTTTGCAAATCTATAGCTTGTGGAGTGAAATCCCACAGGAACCCTAGCTTCGGTGGTGAGAGATCCATCCCTAGTTAGCAGGGCATTCTTCAATAGTGAGAGATCTACCCTAGCTTATCACTTTGGAGTTGTTTTCAGGGCTGATTTACAGAGATATTTTCAGGGGTTTCAGAAGAAGGGTTTAGAGTGTTTTGGAGACATTTGGTGAAGATAATCAAAGGGTTTTCATATCAGATTTACGGAAGCCATTTGAGTAAGGATTAGCATCACTTTGAAGGCATTTTCATCAATTTCCAACCCTTTTCCAAGCTAGGCGGCTTGTTTGGAATATTGCAGCCTTTATTTGAGGGGTTTCCAATTGTACGAATTCAGATCTAAAGGTTGGATATCATCTCCTATATTTGTAAATGTTATTCCCAAAGTCTCATAATTTTTGCACTTGTAATCGAAGAGTTACGAATTTTAGAAGTTTTCCAATTGTCTAGAGCACGCTGTAATTTTCTAGCAGCATTTTATTATCTGAAAAATTCCAAAAACAATTCTCTTATGTTCTTTATATTATTAGCAAGCTCTCTTAAAATTTTCAAGTTATTTGGGTGGATATTTTGGAAGATATTAATTTTCTAGTGTTCACTGCCCTAACTGTAAAAATCAGCAAAAATCAATATTTTATTTGGCTGCAATTTTTCAATATGTTGTGCGTTTTTAAGTGGTATCCCACTAGGGATATTTCATTGATTTGGCTTTTGGGGAAAGTAGAGGTTCTAAGGCTCTGGAGTGTTTACAGGATAGTTAGGATATCTTTAAGTTACTTAAGGATAATATTCAGCATGCTCAAAACCAGCAAAAGATGTATGTGGATAGGCACAGGATTGAGAGATCGTTTGAGGTGGGAGACATGGTATTTTTGCGCTTACAGCCATATAGAAAAATTTAAGCCTCGGTTTATGGTCTGAACAGAGTGTTGAGGAGAGTTGGAGAGGCAGCTTATAAGCTGGAGTTACCTTCTGAAAATAAGATACACAATGTTTTCCATGTGTCTTGCTTAAAGAAGGCATTGGGGCAGCATGTGGTTTCTTCTATTGAGTTGACACCCTTGGATGAGGAGGGGAGATTGGATCTAGTTCCTGAGGAGATCCTGTATATGAGAGAGAGGAGACTGGGTAGAGTGATTCAGGAGTACCTGGTTAGGTGGAGAGATTTGCCATTGGAGGATGCTACATGGGAAGGACAGTCTATACTTCAACATCCAGCTTTACAGTTGCTTGGGAATAAGCAATCCTAGGAAGGAAGGACTGTAATGTCCCTCTCTTCCTAAGAGATCACTCAGCTATTCAAATTGGCCTATTACCGCTATCTCGTAGGCTAATGGAGATGGTAAGGGAATGCTTTGTGGAAAATACAAGGGTTTAGTCACTTTAGCTCACTTTATGTCTTTTATTATGAAAGTGACTTTGTAACGCCCACATTATACACTAATAAATAATCTTGTTTATAAGGACTATTTTTCCCTCAGATCCAGTCAACACCCAAGATCCGCAAGGACAAAGAAGTTCATCTCGTGCATCAAATCTTAAAGTTGATCATCCCTTCCAAGACTCCAAATTGTGTTCCCCATTTTTTTTAGTATTATTTATGGTAGGCACTATATTTCCCTCCCCTTATAGAGAGCATCATCCTCGATGCAACACAATGCCAAGGGTAGAAAAAGCGCAATTTCAAAAGACTTGCAAAACAACACTGAGCCCTATAAAAGAGATGCCAAACATCGTATGTGTTCCTTGTTATGAAGAGAATCGTGTCAAGCATTAGCTCAACCTCGTTTTACCATTTGCACTCTCTTTGTCGCTCCTCTAGGAGCCCTACTACTCCGTTTTGCACTTGTAGGGAGCTATTAAAACTGAGAAGTTGGGTTTCGTTTTAGCTCACCATTTGGACATTGAGCATCGAAATGTTTGCCTGCCTTTATAAACCTCTAGTATTTTTACTCAACTTCCTGGAACCTTCAGTTTGGGGGAAAACGCATTTTTGTATAGTTTGGCAAGTGGATTTTGTAGGCCTCTAGTCGTTGTTGACTAAGTTAAATTAGACTGATTACGACCGGCGGCTCCAGAAACCTAGCCGCCAATTGAAAACCATTCACCCATTTCGAATTCCGTCAGTTCCTGTGAATTCCTGGTATATAGGAGGACGCGTAGGAATTTATCCGTTGTGCATCGCCAAACAGAAGATAGTTTTTGAACACACTTTCTTAGCCTCTGAGCCTAAATTGAACATTTTTGCATCTAGCAAAAAAAACGTAAAAAGAAAGTTGAAGGAACCCCCGTCGAGTCACCAAACCATCGTGGAAGCTTGTTGACACGTGTAACTAACTGTTGAAACTCTATCATGAGACTTGTTTTAAATTGAACTTTTGTCAAAATAGGGTTTCTCTCTCTTCCCTATCTCTTTCTCTCTCCTTGGTTAAGAAATGAAGTGAAATGAAATGAAATAAATATGTGTCACTAACCCTCTCCTTTCAAATACAAATTATTATTATTATTATTATTATTATGTAAATGGAAAACTAAAGACGTTAATTATACTATATCTAGGTGGGTGTCATGTCAGCGATTTATCGTTGATTTCATGCTCACATGGTTTTGCAGGAGGCAAGAAAGATGGCGAAAATGCGTTTATAATTGTAATTTATATAGGTCATTGTAAAATGCATATATGTAAAATGTAGTTCCATGTTACAGAACAGTTATATTTTAAATTTGTTAATATGTATGAGATGCTAGTTTTACGGATACCTTGGGAAATGTGCATTTAATCATAGATGCAATTTTAATTCATATTTACGTATGGTGAAAAGGTTTGATATATATGTTAAATAAATTTGAATTTAATATTGTGTAGGTGCATTTCCAGTGTGCAATAGATGATTAAATAATTGGTGTGTTGTATTCTTTACCTTGAAAATGTAATAAAGAAATCTAACCACAATAGACAACCTTAGTTTAAAACTAGTGCTTTTCTACTCCTCGCATGACCTTTCTTAGCACAAAAGAAACTAAAACCGTAGTATGAACTTAAACTTTGTATTCGATGGCACCTCCTAGTTTAGGTAAATAAGATCCCTAGTTTTTTATTGTCATAGTCGGTATGTTTAGCGACATCGTCGTAAACCCGACGGTTAGGAACGACATAGTCAAACGATTTCTAGTGTAAGCAGAATTAACACTTCCGTAGGATCCTAGTGGACTGCCAAGTCTTACAAAGTTATATTTCGAAATTAACTTCATCATCGAATGAATTTCCTTGTGGGACCCAGACGACACAAATGGAGCTAGTGAAATAGTTGTTCTATGACTTACACTCTTGTTAATGATCTCTTTAGCTCCTCGCAGTTAAATGTGTTACCTTGGTTACTATTGGTCGTTCAAACGTGCACCGGCGTCTTGGATCCGGAAGAGCCGAGTTGTTTGGGACTACAATGTAATTGTCCCCAAGTTGTGGGACCTTGCGTGCTTAAGGGACGGATCTTCGGAGAAGGTCAGTTCCTCTACCTACCTCTAACGCTACTGTTACTCCTAATACTGAAACCATATCCTAGACTAAACATGCCAAGGGACCAAGGATAGAAGGATGTGCACAAAGGGGAAATCCTAAACTAAGGAAGGTGATAACGCCAAGGAAAGGGTCAATCTCTCTCCACGAGCGGCGAAGGAAACAGTGCGGGCGCGGGAGAAGAGGGCGGACGACGCGTGCCACAGATCAATACGCAGGCTCGGCCTTCCAACACACACAACACAAACACGGGGACTTCAAGCAGGAATACGCACAGCATGCTAGAAAATGCAGAGAGGCGAGATGCAATGAAAACGAGAGAGGGATAACAAGAGTTCCACAAAACATGATTTTATTGCTTAAGGGAGGCACAGTCGTTTACATTCACGGCAGGAGGCAAGAATACATTGCAAAGACCACGCTAAGGTCTGAGACCTGTGGGAAGTCGGCCACCATTTTGGCATGGTGTCGTTACAACAAAGAGAGATCCTTTTTACAAAGCAAAACTCTATTATTTATAGGAGAGACGAGAAGGAGAAAAGGAGGGAAACTCGGATTCAAATCTTCAACCACCAACGGCCAGCGATAAATGCCTGCAAAACCGTCTGCAAGGCTGTCAAATGTGTTTCCCCATGTCTGTTTGGCGTGTTGTGTTAAGCACAAGATAATACTGAGAGGGGGGGTGAATCAGTATTATGATATTTTTAAATTTAACACTTAATCTCAGAACCGTATATCATATATATATATCATATATATAGACACATTGACACACATCACAGCACATCAATACAATGCAAAGCAACACCAACATTATGCATCAATAGATAGATGTCTATCATGGAAACTCTTACGGAATCCATACAACCACGAATATAAATCCACAACATCCCATTTGTCAAAATATATCTATAATCTAACTCATGGTAATAAAAAATAACACAACAAGGTCTATGCCAATAGTCCAGGAGATACCAATCCCCAAATTAGTAATTTTAATAAGCAGGAACCTAGATGAGTGTTCACCTACACATTTGATAAAAGAGTCGTGAGCAACCCAAATGTAAAATAAGAGCACCAACTCATCTTTGTGGAAGGATTAGTTTCCTTCTCACCACTATGGACTTGAAGCTCCTTCAATACGTGATAATGATTCATCTTATGAAAAGAGCATCTCGCAGGGTTGAATCAACTCCTCTTATTGATATTTCTACTTAGATGCATACTATCAGGGTTTATTACAAAACTGCTGCTCAAAATACCTAGGTTTCATTATCCCAACACCTTGACTTATAGGAGAGTCGGAACCTTTTTCATCTTTACCAAGGTGTTGAATTTGAACCTATATCGTCTATTGATGTTATTCTCTTGTTTGGATCTGATGAATATGATTCTAATAGGGGGAATGGACAATGCTTCTAAAATAAGAAGAAAATATCTCCTGGAAGTAGATTAAGGCACTTCAACACATGATTTTGAACAGACTCATTATTCCAACTTATTTAGACTGACCTTTTGTTTGTTTCATGGGGGTTCACTTAGCATAATTAAGTGCATTTGTCGGCTTGAGTCAAAAGTAATTGTTTGCAGTCTTTGTTATATTTTTATAAAGGTCATTGTGAACAATTCATTGTAATATCTTTCTTGTAGCACTGTCCCTCCTGGATACTAGTATCGCATGTCAACATTATCAATCAGAAGAAAAAAAAACATAAAATAATTCATAAACTATTCACCATACAATTCTATTTTGTAACATATGAAGACCTTGACATGTTGATATCTCTCTTATATATAACAACTAAATGTAATAAAACTAAACAAATTGTACCATGATAATTTAACTTTTGTAAAAAACACTAATGTTTCATCTCTCTTCCCTATTCGCTTTCTCTCTCCTTGGTTAAGAAATGAAATGAGCTTAAATCCGAAATAAATATTTGTCTCCAACCTTCTCCTTTTCAATATCCGTCATTAGTTCCGTCAGCTTCCATTATGTACAATTCCGGAAACTAAATTTTTTAATAATGCTAAGCCTTTGGGTGCATGCCATGCCAACAATATTTCCAACATTGACACATAGAAGTAGGATATTTGGGCGCAAGAGATCTGCTATTGGACTTGATTCAATTATATTTGTTAGGATGGAAAGATAAAATGCTTATATCAAAATGTTGGGCACTCAGATCTCCGTTACACTTGAATTTGGGCGCAAGAGATCTAGCTATCGTGACTTGCATAACTCATTTTCATTATATTTGTTGATGGAAAGATAAAATGCATATATCAAAAAGTGGGCACGTCAGATCTCCGACACTTACAAGACAATGAAAAGCATGATTTTTGCATGCAAACTTTGGCTGCATAGGGTTGTATGGAATGGCAACAATGTGACTTTTCAAAAAACAGTGTCTGTAGAGCCCCAATCTCTCTGGCTCTCTGGATTTGCTATTGAAACAACTTTGAGGGTATCTTTTAGTGTCACATCACTAAATTACCATAACACCCATCAAAGTGAAACCTCCCGAGTTCGTCTTATATATGATCAATGCTTATCAACTGAGGATTGAACAAGAGTCTTGTGCGCGCAGAAAGAAAAACATCAAGTAAGGCGTGAGTTGAAATTCGAGCGTAGGAGGAAAAAATGGTGAAACTTGCAGATCATGATTGCGCTATGGGGAAGGGCCGCAAGCATTCAATTAAATCTGCGTCTGCCTGCATTCTTTTCAAAAGCTTTTCCCTCCTGTGATAGCGCCACTAAAAAGAGGAAGGAGATAACATGGAATACAAAGGTATAGAAGCGAAAAGACGCGCAAAGGATCTTGTAGCCAAGTAAAAGTTATGTGTAATGTTGAGCAAGCTTGAGATAGCGCAGAACCTGAAACCAAAACATCAAATGGAATGAAAAATATAATTTATGCCTCTAGGAGAGTTATTTTATAACAGTTACTAACATAACACCTTGGTCACCACACTGAACGTTGTTTAGAAATAAATATGTACTCTCACCTTAAACTCATATATAGTTGGGGTTTAGATCCTTAGGTGCAATTGGAATTAAACTTAAACGCTTGGCTTATTAAGGGGTTCAAACTACTCAGATACGAAAAATGGTAACTCCTTACAAATGAAATTGATTTGAAATATGTTGACTTTAGAGAACCCAGGAAACCGGAAACTTGGTTCCGTATACTCCTTTGTTATGCCCTTTTATGACATTAAGACTCATAAATTTCTCATGCTGGAATCATGAAATGTGGAAACATGCCCCGATCTTACGTTTAAAACAAAAAAAAATCTCTTACAGTTCTTGTACCTAGTTATAATACTTCAATCATGTACTTCTTTCAAGATGTTAGCACAAATACTTAATCGCAACTTCCTTTTGTTTGTAAAACAATGCTAATAATGAGACCATATTGCGATTAAGAGTAAATCATACAAGAGTATATATAGATTTGAGGTTAGAGATAACGTCACTATTTGGAGTTAATCTTATAACTCAATTAAACATTTTCATGTGTTAGAAAGAATATGAATTGCCCTTGGTTAGATCACAACTTCGATACAAACATATATATATATATATATATATATATCGAATCTAAATAAAATCTTGCTTATTTTATGTGGAAATGTTGAATGGATTCAAAAATGTTATTGACACTATATTAACTATGGTAGGGAAATAAATATACCGTGACAAGAAGAATGTTTATGTGAAAATGTATCTTGAATCTAAATCTCCAATAATCTAAGGGCATTTCTTCTTGAGAACCACAAATTCACTTGTGTAGAAAGGGTAAAATTTAAACATAGAATAAGGGTTGTAGAAGCATAATCTTGACATAAGAACGAGAGAATAAACTTTGCATTTGCAATTTGTAGATGGCAAATAGGTATTTCAGTTATGGAGATTGTATTCAGGAAAAAGTTATGCCATCTTAAATGGTCAAATTGTAATTGAATGTGAAAATGAATGCTTCGACCAGAATCCCTAAGTGGAAAAAGTGCATGGCCAAGGGTTTAAATTAATTTACAAATTTACACAATATTGTGCCTTGACCACATGATAAAAATCAACTTCTCGATGTAATCATGCAAGTAATCATGTGTTTTGGATTTCTAATCCTTTGATTCCAAATGTCATGTTGTAGAGTCATTGCCAGCAGTCGTCCATAGGGGAAAGTGTGGACCTAATCGACATCTCATAGATGTTATCAAGTGTCTATGAAAAGTCCATGAGTGTCACCAGAGTCTGGTCCCACAAGTTGAGTTTGTCAACATAGTGATGCCACATCATCATGTTGTGCCAATGAGCTTCAAAGTAAGCTCAAAAATATCTTTTAAGCTGATAATTCCTTCACTATGACCTCCATCTTGTAGTGCCTGTCAAAATGCATGGGCGTTACAAAGCTTATTAAAATCAACTTTTGCTCTATACAGTGACCATACATATTCAAGAGTGCCCAATAAAGTTTCTTTTATTAGGGCATTGTATTAAAATAAAGTGCAAATATTAAAAACTGGCATAAAAGCCTTCATCTTAGACAAGACCTTGATGTGGCCCAACCCATATTGGCGACATTCATTTCTCATATGATTGAGATTTAAGAGGAATTTGGTTTTCATTTGGTTGGATCCAAGCTAGGAGCTATATATTTTTCAAGGTCAAAGAAAATCCAAGAACATTGAATTTACATTTCCATACCTCGTAAAATGTAAAGCTATGTGCAAGAGTGTTGTAAGGACAAAGCTTATAAATCGAAGACTCATTGAGGAAAGATAGTCAATGTTTGCAATTTTAAAACATCAAATAGGGGACTTAGGAAAGGATATAATTGTAAGCATACCCATATTAGGGAACGGAAACCTCACGGATATATGAGGGGCATTGCAAACATAATATGGATTATGTGACTACCGTGTAAAATGTATAAGACAAAAGAGAGATAAACCAGATAATCAAGTATATCAGTTCAAGGTACAGCATTGGACAATAGCTATGGTGATATCGATTTGGGGGATTAGTGTTACTACTATAGAGATAGATGTCAAAAGCATAACCATTTAGTGGACAGCAATAACTAACATTTCTCTGAGCGTTATAAGACAACATATGAATTGTTAATCCAAAAGGGATTCGTCCCCTAGGGCATCAAAGTTAGCTTGGCTGTTTGTAAGGGATTTTGAGTAATATCTTGTTGCATTCACGATTGTTCTTTACTTAGAGATAATACATATTAAAATTTGCATAGTAGGGTTGAGTGTGCTTTCGTAAACTTTACCAGCAGCATATCAGTGAAGGATGATGTATTGTAAAACACTCTTCTCTAACATTGGAAAAAGCATTTGATTTTTAGGGACTTCTCACATGTAATGGTGGCTGAATGAAAATGCATTTCATATCACCTATGTTATATTTTTGATATCTAACGTTGTAAACAATTGACCCTTATAGCCTAAGAAGGTGAAGCTGAAAAAGATTTTTGCGAAGACAATGTAGTTCTCGTGGATTGCAAGTCACTCAACTAGGTTGATTAAAGGCTAAAGCTCTAACTTTGCTCAAGTCAATCAAGGTTTTTAGTGATCTGTGTTTTACTTAAGCTCTTTAGTTTGTGTGTTATCTATAATAGAGTAGAATAGAGTCATTTTTCTACTCAGCTCTAGACATATTTTCTCTCATATATTTTGGACCTACTAGATCTTGTTGGGGATAAAAATTCCAGTCACAATCTTACATTTCCATCACTGGGGGGAGGGCACCCCTATCTATTATCTCATTCGACTCCCCACTAAAAACTAGTAGAAAAAAAACCTAAAAAATCTATACAGCTTTAGAGGTATTTTGTCCCTTTGTTTGCTGAAAAATGACACTACAAAATATTCAAAAAAAATCTCATCATATATAGAGAGAACCACCCCTGGGGGAAGGGCATGGAGGGGAAACTAGTTCTATAATTTGTTGCCAATAGATAGGAGTTTGGGGCTATTTCGTCATCACTCCATCTGGGCGTAAATTTAGTTTTTATTGAAGATCTGAAAGGAGACAAAAATCTAGTGATAACACAAGGTTCATATTTTGCAGAGGGGATATGTCAATAGATCCATCTTTGATGATGAAAACCTAAAATTGGCTTTACTTAAGCACACAATTTCGCATCCTCCCTATTTTTCCCCTTAAACAACCTACTATGGAAGTAATGATTATTTTCCTTACGTTAGTGACTCTGTTACCAAGAAACACCTAGGCCCCCCCCGTTTCGTTTCCGAAACGAGAACTCCTTCGAAACGTCCTAGTCTCCCAGAGATAAGTATACATGATAATAATGTATTATTTCAATGAATACAAAATATTTTGAGTGTTTTGTCACTTATACTCATCTTTTATGGTCTATGGAGTGCTTTTAAAATGAGTACTATGTGTGTATATATATATATATATATATATATATATATATTGTACAGACGTTTCCCATAACATTTCGTACCTAAGGTTTTTCGAAAATTCATGCTTTCGCGTTTCGTACCCGTACCCGTTTTTGTTTCCTGAAAACATAGATTTTGGCCTTTTTTATGGGCACTCTTTTTTAAATGATAAAGATCAAACTTGCCATTGCTTAAGATGAACATATAAATGGTTTATTGCAATCATTTCCTTCATAATTTGGAATGAGAATTTTGATCATTAACTTCAGCTGAGCATGCCAACAAAATACGAGTTTTCTTAATACTATAATACATGATCTGACAAATATCTTTGCAAAGAAGTTTTGATAATATCTTTGGTATACCCAACACATTATCTGGTCACGCCACTAAACTCTCCTTTTTGGTGCTCCAAATGCCCTTCAAATTAAGATGTCTTTCTCACTGCTTTCCATATACTGGTAAACCCAAGTCACTTGGCACAAACTAAATTAATGAGCCAAGAATTTGGTTTACTCCTTGACATAAACTGGAGTCCAAGTTTGGATTAGGAACCATAACTACAGTCACGCCAGTATTTCTAGTCGCAGCCACACCTGATGGAACGTCATCTAGAACTAAAACTTTCTCTACTAGGAAAGATCCTCAAATTATTTTGTTGCCACAAGAAAGATGTCAAAAGATGGTTTCCTCTATTATATTTCTAGGGCATCGCCCTATAATATCCCCTTTTGGGATATTAATTAAATTCTACTAAACTACTTGCAAGTGAAGTAAACTTAGAAGAGAAACCCTTCTACGTTCACCTCAACTAACCTAGTGTTGGCTACAATACAACCCAAATGGGGTTAGAGTAAGCCAAGGTAAGAGTTTAGATGGGCTAACTAGTCGGAATAAACATTTTTTTAACCAATTAAATTACAGTAGTAAAATAAATTAAAATTTGAAAATGGCTACAAACTTCAAAAATTAATATCTCCTTCAATATTTGTTCTTTTTGCATGAAATAAATTACACAATGTAGAGGAAATTAAGAGCTTTAAATTAATATATCAAACTGAATATTTAACTCACTGAAACCCACTGAAATTTGTGCACCGAACTGCAAAACCAGTCGCTAGGGTTAAGGGCAAAATATTAAATAATTTTCAACCTTATCCTTAACTCCCCAACACTCAAAAATACCACTTTCAGATCTGCAATAATTATTCTATAATAGAAGATTATAAATCCTTCAAAAACCGTCCAAAAAGTGATATAAAACTCCCCAAACCAGTCGATTTCCTCGGAGTAAATTCCAGCGATGTTAGCAGCCCAAAATATCATCAAATAAAGAACATTTGCATTAGAAAAATTAGCAAGAACAGTTCAGATTAAAATTCTTGCCAAAGACCACTCAAAATGCCACAAACCTCCTCCAAGCAAGTCAATTTACACCATAAGAAACCGGCAGCAATTTCTAGATTTATTTATCAAAAAGATAACTCAAAACTCTTCACAAACAAGCTCTTACTCTCACAATAATGGTGACTTCACATGGGTAAATAAATTAAAGCAAGACTCATCAATTCATAGCTCAAGAAGGAACACACACTTCACAATGGGTGGTGCTAATGAACACCTTTTTTTTATCACTAATGGGCATTCATTTCTCTTCAAGCATGATGATAAGTTATAATAACTGTCAACATGCGAAAAGGGGTGCCCATAATCTTCATTTATATCTTTTCCTTGCTCAATCTCCAAAGTTCCTTCTCCATTTTTGGCGCCAAAGTCTAGAGATAAGAGTCTTCAATTTGAATAGCCTGAAATTCAAACTCCAATGCAAAAGTTAATCCTCTCGAGGCAAGATTTTAAAAATAAAATACAAAGGCAAATTTAATATTAAACTTGATGCCCAAAAGGAATCGACCCATGCCACAAATATAGATAAATGTGCCCAAAGAAAAGATAAATGTGTCCAAAGAAGTAATAAATCATCCTTCAAAAAATGCGACTTGTCTTTATTAATTGATTTATCTCCAAACATCATTAATTATCCCAAGGTAAATCGATTTCTCTCCCTTATTTTTGATTTGCACAAATAAGATATACTTTGATTTATAAATCCATGTGCAAATCGAATTTCCCCTATTTTAATTTTTATTTGAAAAAGGGGGCATTACAGCACTACTATATGATGCATCGATGAAAACAGGTCTTTCTGGTTTGTTGTCTTCAGCTCATAATGTCGTCTTTGAGAGCTTGCTTCCATAGCCATGGGTACTCCATGTGCATGTACATGTTGATCTAAACACTTTGCTCCCAGCATAAGCCTACTTTCTAAAAACAAGTTGTACAGCATTTCTTCTCTTCACCTGATAAACTCCTCAAATGTAAGAGTATCTTCAAGCTCATTTTCCTTTGCAAATATTTGTGCAGCTTCTAATGCTTTTCTGTCGTTCAGTTTAGACGTCAATGACCAATAAAAATGTTTTCTATAGCCCATGAGAATATTTTCTTGGACAACAATGTATAACTTTCCTGTATCAAGCAGGAAACAGTCCATGGCAAAGAGGACATGAGCGATGAGATTGTATTTTGGGAATATGCCAAATCACCCATGGTCACAAGTTTGGCTCCACCAACTTAGAGTTTTGATCTGGTGGCCTCTGCAGCTACTATTGGAATTTGTTTTTAATAGAGAATTTCCTTCTATGGCACCCTCTAACTAGCAATATATGTTACATGCTTTATGTTACCTGCAATGCTCTCCTCTACATGGTGTCTTTCTGATTATGTTTTTTTCTTCGGTCATTCATTTTTGGACCTTAAGATTATTTATTTTCCTTTTGCATACTTTGTTTTACAATTGCAAAGCAAAGAGAGAACCCAAGGCCTTTATTGTATTCACTCCAGACCAAACTTATGAGCTTTAATGGAAAGAATGGAAATCATGGTAGCAACTCCAATTATAGATACAGCGATAGATAAGTAGCTCTATCAGGACTTCCTTAGTAGTGGTAACTCTTTTCCCTTGCTCTTCTCAGGTTTTCCTCCATGGTTGTTATTTTCTGATTTGTTGCTTACTTTTTTGATTCTGTGATTTTCTCAAGATTAGTTAAGTATTCAAATTTCAATACAAGGACTTATGTTATGTGGCCAGATTTTGGCATTTGTAAAAGTGACACAGATTTTGAGATTTTTCAAGGGCAGAATTTATAGTGTCTTTGATTATTCTTCTGACACTGATTAGGAACCTTAGTGGATCTAGCAATCGAGACATGTTTTTGGAGGTTTTGAGTGTTCCTGCAATTTCTTCAATATTTTCATTGACTAAAGATGGACAAGGAACCTGCAATTTGGTTTGCCGTTGAAAGATGGACAAAGAACCTGCAATTTCATCCGTATCATTCAGAAATGCAAAGGGAGAGCAGATTATATGAATTTGACCTTTTACCTAGACTTTATTGTGCCATGATCTGCTGGAGACATTTATAGATTGTAAAATGACATGTTTAAGATTTACTAAGGGCAGATCACACATAATTTATATTTTACATTTGTTAAAATATAACTCTTTATATAGCATGTAAAAACAGTTATGTAGTTGTTCGGTTGGTAACTGTTCAACCAACCTGTAACCACCTCTTCACATATAAATAAACCTCTGCCTGTGTCATTTGGACAGTGCAGTTTGCTCTCTCTATATTCTTTCTTCTCTTTGCACATGGTAGCATTGGTATTAGAGCAGTTGGGTTGCAGTTCAAGGAAGCCTTGTCAACAGGCACGAACTGGAAGTTTGGGGAAGCCCTAGTAGGGCACAAACTGAAAGTTTGGGGAAGCCCTAGCAGGGCACAAACTGAAGAAGTTATTTCACCGCTTATTGTAGAAGACTGTTTGTTTGCAATCACGACTTATTCCTTGTTTGTTGAACAGTAGCGAAGGCACAAGCAAAATTGTGTGGGAGAAAAGAATGAACTCGTGTGGGCAGAGGTAAAGTCTGGGTGCCAAAGATTTATCGAAGATGAAGATGTGGGAAAAAATATAGTTGTTTTTGCACAAAATCGTGACTCGGTTCGAAGAAAACACAGTCGTTTTTGGTAAAGTCGTGAGTTGCAGAAGTCAGAACAGTCAAGGAAAAACGTGACCAATTGTATGCCAAAGTCATGATCGCAGGCAAGGAAAACGTGAGGGTAGAAGGCACAGCAAATCCAGTTTTGGAGAAAAACATGAGTCGCAGAGGGCAATTCGAGAGCACAGAAATCGTTGCAAATCCAGTCGGAAAAACATGAGTGCTTTGAAAAGCATGACAGTCATAAGCAAATCTTGGAACATTGAAACCCTAGTCGCTAAATCCTGTTGCAGGCAAAGACGGTAGAGGCAAAGTTATTTTTATTCTTCCTTCTGAAAAGTCGATGAATTAATATTCATTGTTCCAACAAAGGTACTTTGTTTTTGAATAATCAAATTTGGAGGAATAAGTAATAATAATTTTTTTAATATATGCAAGTATAGTTTGAACGCAGTTGGAGGAGTAATTTGCATGTGAGAAATTAACCTCATACTATATGCTGGAGAAATTAAATTAATTAAATATATTTGCTGGAAAAAGGTATTTTATTAAGTGTGAGGCAAAATTTTATTTTATTATTTTCCATTACTTTGGAATAATAAAATGGCAAATATATCACACTTGACTTTGCCGGAGACACAAAAATTAACGGGCACTAATTTCAATGTTTGGAGTCATAAGATTTTAACGGTTGCGGAGTTTCGTGATTGTGATAAAATAATCAAGGGTGAGTGAAAGTCGACCAACGACGAACTTCGAGGATTATGACAAAACATCATAAGGAAGCGTTATTGCTTCTCAAGTTGTCGGTGTTGGATGATATGATACCAGAAGTGCGGAATGCCACTATGGCAAGCACGTTGTGGGCCAGTCTGAGGGATAAATATCAGATGTCAGAAAAGAGTCGGGTTTTATACCTGAAAAATATGCTTTTTTCCGTAAAGTTACAAGAAGGTGGATCGTTGTCTGAGCACCTACTTCGGATGAAAGACCTCTGAGACCAGTTATCTTCCATCAACAAAAAGGTGGACGACGATGATATGGTGGCTCTGGTTTTGAACAACTTACCTTCTTCGTATGAGTCATTTGTGGAGGCACTCCATTTAATGGCTGAAAGTCAAACACTCACGTTTGACAAGGTGAGTTCCTACCTGTTGCAAAAGGAGCGGAGACAACTTCAGGCAGAATCTAATTGTGACCATTCAGAGAGTGCTCTTGTCACTCAGTCAAAGGGAAAGTGGAAACGTCAATCTGGTGAGTCTTCCACTCGGTATCAGGTCACATGCTATTACTGTCACAAGGTTGGGCACCTCAAGAAGGATTGCCGGAAGCGGAAGTATGATCTTTCGCAGCAAAACAAAAAGCCATGTAATGAGGAACATGTGGCAGCAGTTGCAGAAGAACGGGATTCGGATGACGGGCATGCTCTTTATTGTCTTACGACATCATGCTCGAATGACAGTGGTACCAGTTGTTGGATCATTGACTCTGGTGCGTCTGCACACTTTTCATGTCGTAGGGACTGGTATGTTTCATTTACTACAAATATTTGTTTTGAATCAGTAGTACTAGCTGATGGAGAATCACTTGCAGTAGAAGGGATAGGAGATATATGCATTGTATTGAATAATGCTCATAAATTGTTGGTACGGAATGTTAGATATGTACCTTCTTTACAAAAGAATCTTCTATCTATTCGTCAATTGACTGAAAAACCCAATATTTCTGTGGATTTATGTGGAAAGAAGTGTGTTGTCTCTGATGTGAAACAGAGACGGATAATTGCCCTTGGTATTGGGGAAGGTGGTCAGTATCAGACTTGTTGATCCGGCTGCGATCAACATGAATGCACGTGTGGAGGACAGCTCCACCATTCAGGATGTGCAGGAGGCTGCAATGCCTTGGGAGGAAGCCATTCCTCACAAATCTGTTGACTTGGATACAGTCAACCTACATGCACCTATTGTGGAGGGAGTATCCACTATACCAGGTGTACGGGAGGCGGACATGCCTTGGGAGGATGGATTTCCTCATTCTAAAGAACAATTTGTTGTGGACGGAGACTCCACTATTCCAAATGCACTGACGATGCATGGTGAGATGGCATGCCCAACCACTCACTCAGAGGTCCTTGCTCGAAGGACAATAGAGCATGAACAGTTTGCTCATTGTGTTGTGAAGGATCTTTCCCAACATAGAGGGGGATAGATGAGCAAATAGATGAGGAGTTGATTCTCACTCCTACCACTGCTGAGACGGAGACCACTGCTGAGACGGAGATGGTTATTTCTCCTACTATTGCGGAGTTGGTTCTAACTCCTACTGCACAGATGGTCACATTTCTCTTCTTGAAAAAGTTGGATGAGCACTACATGGTGGTGCAAGGACATGATCGAGGTGACTTCGATTGCAGGATAACTGAGTCTTTGTACAGACTCCACAGGCTACACAAGCCTGGAACAGATTTTTCAATCCACTTCTCCAAGGTTCTGATTTCAGCACTCTGGAGATGGGGCTGACACTCTCAGCCATTGGTGATTCATCACTGGTCAATGAATCACGTAACAGAGAACCAGTGGACCACTTGCCATATCTTTTGTTCATGGGACCAGATTTTTGTTTTGCGGTTCTTCTTCATTCGACAACCGCAACACAGTCATGGACTGATGATTTTGAAGTACAACCTATGGCACAGTCTATAGATGTAATGACTAAACATATGGGCTTTAGGAAATTTGTAAAATTTCGGGACAAACTTTGTCTTGTTTCCGGTTTAGTCATTAAGAGGGGGTGTTAAAATATAACACTTTATATAGCATGTAAAACAGTTATGTAGTTGTTCGGTTGGTAACTGTTCAACCAACCTGTAACCACCTCTTCACATATAAATAAACCTCTGCCTGTGTCATTTGGACAGTGCAGTTTGCCTCTCTCTAATTCTTTCTTCTCTTTGCATATGCTAACAACATTTAGCCTGTTTAACGGACTTTGAATAGGTTTGAGAGCTTCATCAGAAGTCAAGGCTCGTGAAACCACCTTAGATTGAATGAAAATGAATTTGATTCTGATGAAGGTGATGGTTCAACTTGTCATATACAAGATTGACATAAATTCTTATAGTTCCCAAAGTCAAAAGTATTCTTGATGCTGATGGGAAAAAAGGAATTCAAATTGTGTTTGGAATTACACATTGATTGATATCGTGAATTTTCCTTGCATTTTAGTGATTATGATTGGACACTCAAAGTATCGTGAGGATGACATTTTCACCTTTACAAGGGTAAATTGGTTATTGGATTCTTATCTTGATGACTACAAAGCTTTTGGATGGAGGTTATTTTACAGCAATTATAATAGCTTTTATCTTAATAATTGAATATGCTCATCCGTAGAGATTATGATTATTGATTTGTTTGGGGATCCATCAGTTACGGTATGGAAAACTGTCAGGGTACATATCCATAAATGTTTGAATTGCAATGGGGGCTTAAATTACTGAAAGTTTTATTTAATTTTGACTTGGTCAATGACCAAAAAACAAGTTTTCCTAGGTCATGACATAAATATAATAATGAATCCTAAACTCCTCTAAAATGATTATAAAAAGGCACTCAACCATTAGCTGGGAAACACACAAACAATTCATTGCTTGGGTTAAGCTTGCAATGTTGGTAAGAGCAAAAAGAGCCAAGATCTGAATTGAAAAGGGAGGCAACCATATTGTTGGAGGATTTGTTTGGAGGCAGCCATTGCAGGGATGCATGGTTCCAACGAGATTGGGAAAAGCCATTGCTTGCATTGAGTTCAAGTTTAAACATTAGAGGAATGTCATTGTTTAGAGATCATATCACATAGTTTTATTAATGATTCAAAGGAGGAGACATCACCTTTGGAGGCAGCCTTTGTTTGAATTTTAGTTGTCCATGAAGGATCTACATTTGGAGTACAGCAATTGTTTATTACTTGTTGCCTTCTTGTTTATAGGTATTGTTTATATAATTCATCTCCTACCAATCCTAACTCTTGTATGCTATCAGTTCAGATGCCTTTTGGTGATCTTGGATCAAACACTGATTGGATTAGGCAAGACATCAAGTTCTAGGCATAGAAAATTCCTTAAATTAATAATTACCAAATACCCCTCCTTATTTTATCATTGATCATTTATGTAATGCAGACAAATGTTTTTTAATTTATATCAACATCCTAATTTGGTATGCTTCACCTCGCGCCTTTATCCACTCAGCTAAACGAAACAAGTTGGCATCTAAAAATGTCTTAAGGATTTGGTATATGTGCATTCCAATTTGAGCCTCTATGACACACAAGTTTGAGGACTTGTTAGAGGATCCTCACAAACTTTGGGATATTCTTCCAAAGACCACAATTTGGATGCCTCACGCAACCACTCTTGCCCAACTTTCAATATTTGATGGCAAAGATGACATTCAAAGGAGTTCACAAGGAGTGGAAAGTGGAACTTATGAGAGTGGAGCTAGCGAGAGTTCCATGCAAGAATTTAATTTTGTAGAAAATCTAGAAGATATATTCTAGAGTTTTGTTTGTATTCATGTTGACATGATATTCATATATCATATGTATGGCAGCCACATGATCAATAAAAAGTAAAATCTTAAGTATATTGAATGTTTTAAACATTGATCCTACTATATTTTTCAAGTTTTGTATTTCTTATGGACTAAAAAATGAGTAAAATGAGTATATGTAGTATATGTATAGCCACATATCAATGGAAACGTAACAGGTCAACGGGTATATTAGAAACTTGACATTAATCCACTATAATTTTCAAGTTTTCCATTTCCTATGGTACAAAATCTTGGTAAAAATAGCATTGTATAAATTAAGGTGAACAATACTTTATATATATATATATATATATTGTGATTATTTTAAATATTGTACGGACATGTACCCAAGACACTATAGAACACTCAAAATGTTTTTGAATTCATATGAAATGTTGAAGGTTCATAGTTTCCTGGCATGCATTGAACATAGTATTACAAGTAGGGCAATGAAATTCACTATGGAAATGATGTATAGCCTTGAACTCTGGACTTTATTCCATAGAGAATTATAGCTAACAATGATTTAGAACTGAAAGATGTCATAAATAGCTTATCAATTGTCTTTAGCTTAAGTCTGGGTAACAATGAGCCTAAGTTTAGGTAAATGTCAACCAAATGTAAAGAAAAATTTCACAAGAAGCCAAAGTTATAAGAGACTTGTTTTTAGAAGTGGAAATGCCGTTGGACATATCCAAATAGCTCTACATTTTTCCATTATGTACTAGGCTATTTTGGAATTCATCAGGATGTTACCCCATCTTTTGTATACTTTTGACCTTCATGAAATATCTAAGAATCTGTTTTGGAACGTAATATACCTTTTATAACAGAAAATAAACTATATGTAATGAATGCCCTGTGAAGGCATTGTACCTAATGGACTTTGGTCATCAACCCAAGGGTTTTTTAAAATCGAAACATTCCATGCATACCAAACCCGTACCCAAACCCATACTTGAGTATCCACAAACGTAGCCTTAATTCAATACCACAAAGTATGAACACATTTTCTTGGATTTTTAGAACCAAATTCACACGAAGATTCATTCAATCACACAGCTCCCCATAATTTGTAATCATGAGTATAGGCATATGAACAGGGGGACCTTGGTCTCAGCATAGTCATTCACAGGTTGTGTAATTAGGTCAACTAGATAAGTTGACCGTTGAACCATTTGTTTGACTCACAGACTCCTAAACAATTTAACAGTACTTGAAACCTAATTTTTACAGATTTTAAATCTGGTTGATTTCAATCATGGTGTCTTCCTTGTAGTATGATGAATGGCATCTCATTTTTCAGTTTTGTGCAAGTCTTTGCCATTCCAGAGCTCAACTTCTCAATATGTATTCATTTCCCAAGTAATTAACACAAATCCAGGTGGAAGCGAATTGTGTCAAATAAGCTATGTGTGCCTCAGATCACGTGACTATCAACTTTGATATAAAGATGAATAGTCTTAACTTTACAATGGTCACTTTGGAGAAAAAATCTTCATCATTTTTGGTTCTTCAAACTTGAATACCCGCTACACATGTTGTACACTTGTTTGCTCAATGAATGCAGTAAGTTTCTGTCTATGAAAAGCCAATCAAAGCACCTTTGAGCGCTAATGTGAGTATTTTCCTGTAAAGGAAACCTAATTTCATAGACAAATTGGGGTAGCAGTTGAAATCCAATGATGTTCAGCACCATTGAGGTTAGGAATTATGTGGTTAGAACTATCAACAACTCTGGCTGGGCAACTACATGCTCGCATTTTAGTTCTCATGGAAAACAAACAGTCACAAAAAAGATTTGAAGCCCAAATGCGGTCTTTGACCTCTCCAGAATTTGTGACATGAGTTTTTAAGTACAGCTATGCTTATCTAAATTGATATAGCATTTTGTCTAGGTTCTTAGCCAATTGTGAAAAATTAGTTTTTTCTCTACTTTGCACAAACTTGAATATAGTCGAAGTGCAGTTGAACCTAATGGCTTATCACTCATGTGAGGTTCAAATCTTGGTAGGAAACATATTAATATATGATTTCATTATCAATGGGAAAACAACAAGACCATCACTTTTAGAGGGCCTATACAAGTTTCATACAACGACAATGAATACAAGTTCCATGACCCCATCTTGGTTGGCCAACAACAAAGGATGGAAGTGCATCTGATAGCAGATATAGTTCTTACAGCTATATTTACCTATGTCTTGAATGATTGGATGAAGCAATATGTGCAGGTTGTACCAAAATAGTGATGCTCTATCCGAAAGAATGTATATATGTCTTGGATAAAATCTACCTTATGACTGCTAAATATCACACAAAATAAGGTGGAGTAATATGGTTTGGGTACAGAAAAAGGTATACCATGAAACTTTGTCATCATTGAGCTCAAATGAATGTTGGCAAAAAATAAATACCAAGCACATTATTAGGAGAAATTTCATTGAAGGCTTTTTGTTGTAGCTAACATATGTTGACTGCATTAATTATGGAGAATTTGAATTTCTATCATCAATGGATTGAAGAGATAAACTAACCAAAATAGGAAATCCCTAGTTGAAGACAGTCATGCATTGATCAAAAGTGCTTCAGGATACAATTTATGTTTTGAACTTCATTAAATTGATAAATATGAAACCACAACCTGGATCAATGATTTTTACCGCCCATGAAAGGAATGACATGCAAATGTATTTTGAGACAGCAACTTGAAGATGAGCCAAATCAGCTTGATAGGGATAAAATGTAGTATCTCTACAGCATTTATGTTGCATGACAAAAGTGAATCCACATTGAACACAGCATAGAATAATATTGGTGTAGTCGTATACATATCAAGGGGTTACATGGTCCAAAATATGGGATACAAAAACAGTATTTGTTAAATCATTCTTCAATCCATATATTAATGGAACTGATGATGCAAGTCAGGGAATGATCAATGTGCAATTTTGCAAATGTGAACAGGAAGAATGCCATAACCAGATTAGAAATACTCCATACAATAATGTACCATAAAAGTTTTGATGACATGTCGAGAAGTGTCAATGTTGAACATGCAATGCCACAATAACTATCAGTTAGGATCTTCGTATGCTGTGTAAACTCTTGAGTTGGAGCCTCAAATTCATATTCCTTCCAAGCAAAATTTTGGATTTGAATTACTAAGCCAAATTATGAGACTTTGAGAAGAGTTAAAGAAATATTATAAGCCATCTTTAAGCACATTATTAAATCAAATAGAGCATATGAGCACATGTGATCACACTGGATACAAGACACTGTAGCACACAAAGGATGTATGCTCCATGAGTAAGATCTGGCACCTCCAAAAAACTCATCAAGCTATGATAACTGAAAAATCTAAGGAAAACTAAGGGAGAGCATTAAGACATACAAACTTGTACATCTTCCAATTGTCACCTCGATGTGACAAATAGGAGAATTGGAGTTTGAGGTGCTAGTTAATTGGGTAACATCTCATGAATATGCATTGTTAGAGTTAGTAAGATAATTAAATTTTCTACTTGTGAAGACCATTTCCCTAAACACCTCATATTGAAGATGTGACTCACCCATTCAACTATGGTAAAGTAGTAATTTTGAAAATCCTAGAATATCATTGTTACAGTTGTGAGTGGTGAGTGAGTGAGTGAAAGTGAGAGATGCATGTACACAAACCAGTGGTTTGAGACCATTTTGTACCTGATAGGCTCAATGAGGAATTTCTTCCACAAAGATGCAATTGTATCAACTCATGCTATAACTTGCTGGATCATGTTTTTTGCCTGATCCCTATAATATTGTATGAAAGGACTTCAACATATTCTTATTCGTAGAACACTCTTCTTTTGGAGGTAAGATTGGAGCTATAAGACATGATTTGTTGCCTAGTTACTATTGAAGAAGGTATCCACTATGAGGATTTATTTTATTCCAAAGTATTCTCCCCATGAAAGTGCTGGAATTTTCTTACATTGTAGCCAATGGTTGGGAATGCACCCATGAAAGTGAAAATGGCTATTTCTTTCTTGCAGCAATAGTGCGAAACTAGAGATATATTCTGGTGTTTGTCCCTAAAGTATCTCCATTAGGCAAAGGGAAGTCATACTGTTAAGTGCGGACCAATATATACAGTATCTCCAATTTAAACAAGCCCCACGTGTTCGGTATGAGTCATATTGATCCACTTCTGTTATGTTGAATTGCGAAAGAGCTGTGTCTGATAGAGATGCCATCTTTAGAAAAGTTGATTTGTATCATGATCATTGTTGTTTATGTTTGACAATTGAGACTCATTATCAAGTAGCAATGTTGTATTCATTCAAGACATGAAGCAAGTATATTAGAAATGTGTTAATCCTGACAATGAATAATGTTGGCCTTCTTTTTTTCCTTCCTCACATGTTGGCATAATCCACAGGACCGTTTCAAGATTACAACATCCAGACGAAGTTTTCCAGTGAACTCCCTAACCCATCTTTATAAGATGCTTAAGTTGGAGAACTGCACATTGCCTTTGTCTCAGTTCTCAAACTTTATACTAGAATGCTGGCTGGATAAAAAATCCCAAATTGACTCTATGCAAACATTAAAAGCTATTGATGATTTCTTTCATATTATAGATTAACCTCATCTTCGTCATTCCCATAAAACGTTCTGAGTGGATTATGTCACTTAAGGGCATTTAACGATTATTCCCCTCCAACTCAAACTGTGGAATGAAGGTCCATTGGCCTCCCCTATCAATTCTAACAATGACCCGCCACTACTCAAGTGGATGTTCAAGAAACACCTGCAGTGGTCTAGGTGTATAGCTGGGAGAATTGGCCAAGGAGGTTTGTGAAACAGTCTTTGTTAGCATATGCAAAGAGAAGAAAGAATTCAGAGAAGGCAAAGGCACACTCAAATGTACTCAGTGTGACAGCGTTTATTTATCAATAAGGAGTAGGTACATATTTGGTTGACAAATTGGTTTTCAGTTTAAATACATCAACTAGAGGCAGTTAACTGCATTACCGATGCTTGTAATGCTAAATATCTTTAACACCCCCTCTTAATGACTAAATCGGAAACAATACCAAGTTTGTCCTGAAATTTTACAAATAATCCTAAAGCCCATAGGGGTTTAGTCATTAGATCTATAGACTGTGTCATAGGTGGTACTTCGAAATCAGCAGTCCATTGTTGTGTTGTGGTTGTTGAATGGAGAAGAACCGCAAAATAAGAATTTGGTTGTGTGCACAGAAGGATATGGCAAGTGGGTCCATTGATTCTTCATTACGTGATTCATTGACTAGCGATGAATCATCAATGGCTGAGAGTGTCAGCCCCATCTCCAAAGTGTCTGGAATCAAAAACTCAAAGAGTTGGATTGAGAAATCTATTCCAAGCTTGTGTAGAGACACTGCCGGAGCTTGCAATACTAAGTCACCTCGATCATGGCCTTGCAATCACCATGTCAGTTCTCATCACAACCTTTTCAGGAAAGCATGGTGAAGTGCCTTCCAATCCAAATTGAGTTGCTCAAGGAGAGAAATGTGACCATCTGTGCAGTAGGAAGTTAGAACCAACTCCGCAATAGTAGGAGAAATAACCCATCTCCGCAATAGGTGCATGTAGGTTGACTGCATTGTAGGCTATATAATGCTCTATATTTTAACAGTTCATTCTTCCTCTCATCTCTGTTTTGGTAGTTTGAAGATTTGAAGACTGGATTGGAAACCTCTCTGGTAACAGACATCTAAAATATTGTGGTTCTAATATGTTCTTCTGCAACTCATGCCACACATTTTCTGGAAATAACGAATGGAATACAAAATCAAATACACTGAAATTGTCCACCTCTCACGATTCCCTTTAACTCGTGATTCTCTTTGTTGTCATATTTTTCTAAATCACATCTCGTTGTTTTGTAATCTCTATAAATCGCGATACTAAAAACCCACAAAAATGGAGTTAGTCTTTATGTTTTTGTCCTCTGTGTTTTCCTTCTGCACAGTCATTCCCTCTTCCTACGTGCCCTAACAGGTCTGCATCCACCGAAATTCTCCTGGTCTGACATTCTCCTGCTACAACGTCCCTTCATTAGTTTTGGTTATACCGCGAATCCTCCTTGCAACATTTTTGCTCAACATTCTCTTTCAACTTGCATTTATTGTTTCCAATCAGTACCCTAGCATATTCATGCTCAAAGTTCTCTTTCAACTCGCATGTTCTGTTGCTGGTCAGTGCCCTAACACATTCATGCTCAACATTCTCTTTCAACTCGCATTTATTGTTGTTGATCAGTGACCTAGCAAGTTTTGATCTGAACATAAAAAATGTCTTCTCCTTTTGTGTTCATTTTCACAACTCCAAATTCATCCAAATCACGTGCCCTAGACTGCAACATATCTCCACTATGAAAATTGTTTTCTGCCTTGTTCATCTTTCTAACCCATTAGTTAGGGCTTCCTCAAACTTGGCTCAAATCTCCTCATCTTATATGTTTGTACCCTTCACCTTGGGCTACCCCGAACACATGCTCCCATACCAATGTTAGTATCAGAGAGACCGAAGAGAAATGGAAGGCACGAAACACACAGGCATACTCATGTGTGTTTGTATTTTATCAAGCATAATAAAGTTACATATTCAGGTGAGGTAGTTATATGTGAATAACAGACATATATAGCTAATAAGTTAACTATTTAATGTTTAATATCTTTAATACACATCCCCCAATGATTCCAATATTTTCCTTACAAATCTCGATATCTTGGAGCTCTCTTTACCAAAAACCAATAGATGTAACTTGGTCAAGAACTTTTCACGAATTAAAAAGTGATGTTGATACTTGTGTCTTTACAACATCTGGCAATAAGCATGTATGGGGTTCGTGAGTTGTGGTTTCCATGGATGAAATAGTTCACCATTAAAGGTGTTGCAAGCACATATGCAATCTATCAGGTGTGACACCTGATAAAAGCCGACTTTCCATCCAGACATTCGTTAATTATTTTCTCCATGTTAACAGAAATTATTTTTACCCATTAAATGAAGTACCCTGGTCATAAATCTCATGTAACAGGGGAACCCAACCTGCACTCACATGTACTTTGTCTGCAGCTCGAGTTATTATAAACGAGTGCATTGCCATTTTCACATGTGACTGAAAAATTCTTATGATATGCTGTTTCGGAGGGTTTACCTGCTTGAACATTCGAGAAGAATCACACCACCCTTCCAAAACATCATGATCGTAATGCCTAGCTAGGAATCCATTCACCATTCCAAGTTAGATTATTTTTCTCATAAACAAAACTTATAAATAACAGAGTTATCAGTAAAGTCAGCTATGACATAACCTTGTATGTGACTATATCTTCCTGTTTTTTTATCTTGGCTTTCCACATCAGGGGGTCTATAATGCCAAGGCATGGAAATAGTTCAGAACGAGATGCTACCCTGTGTGGGAATGGCTTTGATATAAGATGATCACGTTCTGGAGAGCATTAATGTTTTTTTGGATAGCCTGTGGTCTGTGATCCCTTTATAAAGAAAATATAGCTGGGAGTAATTCTTCCTACTGCAAATATATGGGGTTAACATTGTATCCCCCTATTCCCAGAGGCATCAGACTTGGATCTGTTTCAGCAGGACTACCACTAACAGCTGCATGCTCTTAGTCTTAAGCATTGTGGAATTTACAGCAAAGCATGGCCAAACCAAAACTGAGACACGGGTGGTGGCCCCCAGTCAAAGAAAGGCTTTAGAAGATGCACAATTTTCTCTAGGACCCAAAATCATCTCGAGGAAAAACCATTAGATAGAAACATGAAGACAGATCACAACTAAAGAAAATACAAAAACAAGACAAAAATAAAGGGGAAATATTATCTTGAAAATAGAAGTGGCCCATATTTCAAAATTTGGGTGTGTTGATGATAACACTCATTTAAATAGATCCCAAATCTAAAAATTTAAAAATTTACCTTGTACCGTGGAGTTTTTCCTGTGAGTGACTGGAATAGGGAGATAAGTGATGACACTATATTATCAATTTTAACATCAAGATGCCATGAACCAATTTCATTAGACAATCTTTTTGCTAGCTCCCGAGTGCTATCTGAACTGTATGAAAAAAAAGGAACTCATCAATACCTCTCTTGCATTAGTTCAATTAACATATTATAACACTTGACGTTGAATCAAAATCTGAATATACAGATGTAGAATTCCACACTATTTTAGTTCATGCTAATTCAGCTGTCAAATCCATTTTTTGTTTGTTTAAATACTCGTCAATTCCAAAAGCATAGATAACTTGATAAGCCAATCTTACACTTTTTGTGGTAAGGATGTTATTGCTCATGGCTCCTCCAAAAAACAAAAAATCAAGAACTCCTTAGAAACTACAAATATCATAGTATGATCAAGAAAGCCTTAAAATTCTTTAAAAGAAAATCTCAAGACTTCCTGAGAGAAGGAATTCTTCTGTTTACTTTTCAGTACCCAAAGATGATAAGGTCATATTTCACCTATTCTCCGATCCCATGTAAACTGTGTAGAATATACGTTTCGCAAATTCTTTGGTATCTAAAGGGAGATCTCCTTTTTTGTATTGGCCAATACGTATGGCATCTGATTTGACTTGTTGATTTCCATCAGTTATAGCTGCAGAACAATTGAAAATATTTAATGTGAGCAGGATAAGAATGATGAAGCCGTAGCTTACTTAGCCTGAAGTGCATCAGAAGAAAGAAGAAAAATTGCATTCACATCTAAGACATCAAAAAGCAGGTTACTTGTCTTTCATCCTGACTAAACTCTACGAATATTTGTCAGCTCAAATATATGTAAGGAAAATATCTTTCCTATACTTCCAAAGTTACACATCAGTTGTCCATAATTTTCTGTGAATCCTCCTTGCAATATTATGAATTCGCAACCGTACACTAAGGTATCAAGTGAAACCACTGACAAGTGAGTACATGAATAAATATCCACGCAAAAACCCACCTTTTGTTACAAGCTGGCACATGCATCCAACAATAGCTGCTACTGATGAACTGTCTGCCCCACCTGAAAGTGGCAACAAATAGCCAGATGCTCCACTCCTTCGCAGGTAATCCCAAAGCCAACAAGCTGGACCCAGAGCTATTTCCTCTTCTGGAGAATGATATCTAACCTAGATGACAACATTCAACATTTAGGGGATTGTAAATTATAGCTCTCTGGTAAGTAATAAAGCAAAAATTGTTCATAGCACAAGTCAGCTAGCATATGATTTTAAAAATGTAATAACCAAGCAAATAGTTGAATGTAAATTTTCAGAGAAAATATGTAATGAACTTACTATATGGGAAGCAGATTCACAACATTAACTCATAAATAAGAGCATAATAAAGAAAATCCACACGATATAAGTGAAATGAACAGCAAAATACTAAATATATGACTGGGACACTTTGAGGGCGCAACCTGCACAATCCTTACAATAAGAACAAAATTTGTAATATGATGATTCAATACTCAAACACTACATTATGTGTGCGTGTGTGTTTGGTATGTATGTATGTATGTATACACACACACACACATACATATATATTATTATAATTAGGCTATGGGGGGGCCATAATCCAATTAGGCAAACTGCTATTAAAATGAAATATAGAAATATACAAGTCAGCCACACATATCCTAAAACACCCAGTAGGCTAAGGGCATAGCAAGCCCCCACTTCAAACAAGCACTGTCCTCAATGTTGACCAGCTGCAGATGCATCTACATGAAGGCTTCCTCTTCCCATTTCGCATCTACCCTAGGCATGTTCTTCCACTTAATGAGATACTCTGTGATCACCCTAGTCTGCAACCTCTTCATTCTTGTTTGGAGAATCGCTTTAGGTTCCAAGACAATTCTTCCCTCTTCATAAAGCTCTGGAAACTCTGACTGGGCAGGAATCTTCTTGTCAATAACTTCAAACAGGAAACAAAAAAGACTAGATGTAGTTTATATAAATGAGGTAGCTCCAATTTGTATGCCACATTGCCAATCCTCTGAAGATCTTATAAGTGCCATGATACTCAGGCAAAAAGTTTTTATCCTTCTTTTGTTGCTTCAAGGACATTTCCTTATATGGCTGCAACCTTAGACAAATGCAATCTCCCAGTTCAAAATTTCTTTCACTCATGTTGGTTAGCCTGTTGTTTCAGTTGATTTTGTGCCGTGGGCAGGTTATTTGTAACACTAGAAAGAACCTCTTGTTGATGTTGAATATGCTCTTTTATCACACAAATTCTTGGTTGCACTTTCAAGAATGATGTGATGGTATCCATATAATGCCATAAATGGTGACATTTTTGAAGAAATGTGGCAATAACTGTTATGCCATCATTATGATATTGGGCATCCAATTAACCCATTGGATTTTTTACCACAAGCAAAACAGTGCAAATAACCGTATTGATGAATAAGGTAACTCCACTTTGTATACCACAGTGCCAATCCTCTAAAGATCTTTTAAGTGCCATAATACTTAGGTGAAAGTTTCTAATCCTTTTTTTGTTGCCTCAAGGGCATTTTATTATACAGCTGCAACCTCATTAAAACCCAATCTTCTAGTTCAAAATGTCTCACTCCTATGTTGGACAGCCTGTTTTTCCATTCAGTTTTGTGCCACGGCCAGGTTCTCTCTAAAGACTAGAAAGTAACTCTTGTTGGTGTTGAATATGCTCTTCTACTACACAAACTTGTGGTTGTACTTTCAAGGATGATGTGATGGATGGTGGATGGTATCCATACAAGGCCATAAATAGTAAGATTTTCAAAGAAGTATGGATAGAAGTGTTATACCACCATTTTACTAGTGGGCATCCAATTAACCCATTGGGACAGTCTATTAGAAGTAAAACAGCACAAATAAAGCTCCGACCATTTGCTTATAATCTCAGTTTTCCCAACAGATGGGGTTGATACAAAGAGTTGTGAGCCAATTGAGAACCTAAACAAGCAAACAAATGAGCCCAAAAATTACTAGTAAATATGGGATAATGGTCACTTACTATAATCTTTGTAGTACCATGTAGCTTTTGAAATCAATAAATGTTGCTGCAACCGTGCTTCCTACAAAAGGATGCAAGGTGTGACAATGAACATTTTGTTTCTATCCATCACTAACAAAATGTCTGGGAATAGATAGGGGTTGCAGAAGACCCAGGAATCTTAATTGTCTCATCCTTGTTTTGCCTTTGAGCCCTTTCCAAAAATAATCTTGTTTGACCCTATGATAAGTCTGCAGGAATCCCAAGTGTCCACCAACCAAAGAGTCATGGATCTCTTCTAGAGAACATTACTCTTGAGGCTTAAGTTTTTGCAAAGGTATAGCCTATCCTTGTACCAAACAGAATCACCCTTCAACACAAATTTATCTAAGTACTCAGATCTTGCCTCATACACCTAGTCCACATGTAGTATTGAAACGGCACATAGCAATTCCTTTTTGTTTTCATCCCTTCTAGAGAGTTCAGTCTGACACTACATTCTCCTTTCCTTTCCTGTAGATGATCTCAATATAATACCCCAAAAGCAGAGTAACCCATTTTCGCTGCTCTTTTGATGATAACCTTTGTTCTAAAAACAAATTCAGATCTTCATGATTTTTCTTCAATTTGAAGTGCCTTCTAATCAGATAAGGCCGCCACTGCTTGACCACATAAAGAATGGCCAACATTTCCTTCTCAAAATTGGCTTGATTGAATTATTAACTTTGACTTGACAAATTTCAAAAGAAATGGGTCTGCCTTCTTGCATTAGAACTACACCCAGACCATGCTAGGCGGCATCACTCTCCACAATGAATGTTTTGGTGAAATTTGAAGTGGCTAAAACTAGAATGGTGCACACAGCCTCCTTAAATTTCTCCAATGCTCTGCTCGTTGCCTCAATCCAATGGAAGTAATCCTTTTTCAATAGGCTATGCTGTCATTTTTCTTGACAAACCTGCAGTAGTATCCCATAATTCCTATGAATTGCCATAGGTTTTTACAGGATTTTAGGCACTTTCCACTCCACCATGACCTTAATCTTGTGGGGATCTACCTTTACTCCCTCACGATAGACTATCATCACCAATCTGAAGATTGTAGACATGCTTCAAGGTCAAAGCTTCTCGAGAAAGGAAGAAACACAGTGACCCTAGTTCCTACCCTATATACAAACTTATTTTTTATAAACTATATATTATAATTCATAATATATAGCCTACTTTGTTTGGTAATATATTATGAGGTTATGTATTACAAGGTAGGTTTGATAAGTCAAGACTCTTAGGATTATATCCCTCGGATGTTATAAATATCCATCTACCATTGGTGTGGATGGCGTCCTATGTTCTTTTCTATAATACATTTTATATTAAATCTTTTATGGAGAGAAAAAAGAAAGTTTATTTTCTATATCATATTTTATATAAAAAACCTTCAGCCTATAATAATAGCAGTCTACCTTCATGAGTTTGAACAAGACCTCTACACTTGCCTTTGTCTGGCTTGTATTTGGACATCCCATCAAAAATTTGATAAAGCATAACCTATTGGTGGCAGCTTCAAATGTGGCACATGTTCTATTCTTATGTGGAGGGATCTTTAATTATATTAGGAAAACCAGGGATAGACAATACTACAGATTTATATATCCTCCATACTAGATTGCCGAAGATTATAGTTTATGTTTGAACAGCAAATTATGATAAGATCAGATAATTATATTAATGTCCAACGAATGACCACAAAAGTAGCTCAATGGGACTGCACAGTACAATGCCAAAAGAACCAGCAAGGAAACCCGAAAGAGAGAGAAGAGAAAGGAAAGAAGAAGAAGCAGAAGCAAGGACCACAATGGCTACAAGAGTGCAAATGGATGGAGCTGAAGAAGAGTGGGGCAGAAAAGCCTTATCTCCGACATTGTCACCTAGCATCCGAGGCCGACTCGAAGTAGCTGGAGATATGCCTGTGTCCTGTAGCTGAAACCGTGGAGAGTCTGGAATGTCGGTGCCTGGGAGAAGGACAAGCAAGACAAGCCCTTTGTATCCTTTTGGCTGACAGTGATCCATGGGGGGGAGGGTGGGCCTAACCGAGTGCGATCATGAAAGTCTTCGGACTAGGAGGTGGCATCACGGGTCCTAACAGATCTTGTTAGCATATGCAAAGAGAAGAAAGAATTTAGAGAAGGCAAACTGCACTGCTCAAATGTCACAGGCAGAGGTTTATTTATATGTGAAGAGGTGGTTACAGATTGGTTGAACAGTTACCAACCGAACAACTACATAACTGCATTGCATGCTATATAATGCTCTATATTTTAACACCCCTTCTTAATGACTAAACCGGAAACAATACCAAGTTTGTCCTGAAATTTTACAAATTTTCTAAAGCCTATATGTTTAGTCATTACATCTACAGACTCTGCCATAGGTTGTACTTTGTTGCGTGGTCCACTGGTTCTTTGTTAGGTGATTCATTCACCAGTAATGAATCACCAATGGTTGAGCGTGTCAGCCCCATCTCCAGAGTGTTGAAATCAGAACCTCGGAGAGGTGGATTGAAAAATCTATTCCACGCTTGTGTAGCCTGCTGGAGTCTGTACAGAGACTCAATTATCCTACAATCGAAGTCATCTCAATCATGTCCTTGCAACACCATGTAGTGCTCATCCAACTTTCTCAATCAGAGAAATGTGACCACTTGTGCAGTAGGAGTTAGAACCAACTCCGCAATAGTAGGAGAAATAACCATCTTCGTCTCAGCAGTGGGAAAAATAACCATCTCCGCAGTAGAAGTGAGAACCAACTCCTCATCTATTTGCTCATCTATCCCCCTCTATTGGGAAAGATCTTTCACAACCCAATGAGAAAATCGTTCATGCTCTACTGTCTTTCGAGCAAGTACCTCTGAGTGAGTGGTTAGGCATGCCATCTCACCATGCACCATCAGTGCATTTGGAATAGTGGAGTCTCCATCCACAACAAACAGTTCTTCTAAATGAGGAAATCCATCCTCCCAAGGCATGTCTGCCTCTCGTACATCTGATATAGTGGATACTCTTCCACAATAGGTGCATGTAGGTTGATTGTATCCAAGTCAGCAGATCTATGAGGAATGACTTCATCCCAAGGCATTGCAGCCTCCTGCACATCCTGTATGGTGGAGTTGTCCTCCACACGTGCACTCATGTTGATCATATCAGGATCAACAAGCCAATACTAAGCATCTTCCCCAAGACCAAGGGCAATTATCCATCTCTATTTCACATCAAAGACAACACACTTCTTTCCACAAAAATCCACAAAAATATTGGGATTTTTAGTTAATTGACGAATAGATAGAAGATTCTTTTGTAAAGAAGGTACATATCTAACATTCCATACAAACAGTTTATGAGCATTATTCAATACAATGCATATATCTCATATCCCTTCTACTGCAAGTGATTCGCCATCTACTAGTACTACTGATTCAAAACAAATATTTGCAATAAATGAAACATACCAGTCCCTGTGACATGAAAAGTGTGTGGACGCACTAGAGTCAATGATCTAGCAACTAGTATCGCTGTCATGCGAACATGATGTCGTACGACAATAAAGAGCATGCCCGTCATCCGACGCCCGTTCTTTTGCAACTGTTGCCACATGTTCCTCATCACATGGCTTCTTGTTCTGTTGCGAAAGATCATACTTCCGCTTCCAGCAATCCTTCTTAAGGTGACCAACCTTGTGACAGTAATAACATGTGACCTGATACTGAGCGGAAGACTCACGAAACTGACGTTTCCACTTTCCCTTTGACTGAGTGATAAGAGCACTCTCTGAATGGTCACAATTAGATTTTGCCTGAATTTGTCTCCACTCCTTTTGCAACAAGTAGGAACTCACCTCGTCAAACGTGAGTGTTTGATTTTCAGCCATTAAATGGAGTGCCTCCACAAATGACTCATTCGGAGAAGGTAAGTTGTTCAGAAGCTGAGCCACCGTATCATCGGCGTCCACCATTTTGTTGATGGAAAATAACTGGTCTCGGAGATCTTTCATCCAAAGTAGGTGCTCAAACAGCGATCCACTTTCTTGTAACTTTATGGAAAACAGCATATTCTTCAGGTATAAAACCCGACTCTTCTCTGACGTCTGATATTTATCCCTCATACTGACCCACAACGTGCTTGCCACAGTGGCATTCCGCACTTCCGGTATCATATGATCCGACACCGACAACTTGAGAAGCAATAACGCTTTCTTATGACGTTTGTCATAATCCATGAAGTTCATCGCTAGTCGACTTTCACTACCCATGATTATTTTGTCACAATCACGAAACTCCGCAAGCATTAAAATCTTATGACTCCAAACATTAAAATTAGTGCCCTTAACTTTTGTGTCTCCAGCAAAGTCAAGTGTGAAATATTTGCCATTTTATTATTCCAAAATAACAGAGATAATAAAATAAAGTTTTGCCCACTCTTAATAAAACAATATTACCTTTTCCAGCAAATATTATTTAATTATGCAAATCACCCCTCCAACTATATTTGCCTATATTAAAAATATTATTACTTATTCCTCAGAAATTGATTATTCAAAAGCAAGGTACCTTCGTTGGAAAAATGAATGTTAATTCATGGACTTTCTAAAAAAATTGGAATCTTCGAAATGTATTCCACCGGAAATCGAAGCAGGTTGATTGCAGCAACACGAACTATTCCCCACGGATTTGGATTTGCGACTATGATTATTTGCCTCCAAACAAGTTCCGTGTCTCCTTTCTGCCCCACGACTTTTCCCACAACGTTTGTTCAATGTATTTCTTTCAACAACGAACTGGGTAGCTGATACACGTTTTTGCTTTGCCTGCCCACGTTTTTCTCTTTTCTGCCGTCACGAACAAAACCACGAGTCAGGCACTCGAACCACGACTTTGTTATGCCTCCCGTGACTGGTAAAGGACTTGCACGATTTATGTACCCTCGGTTTTCCCTGCAAACAGTCTATTGCCCATGAATGGAGGAATAATATACACAAGCCAAGATTTTCTCCTTTCTGTGAATCTTCTATAATAAGCGGTGAACTAGCATCTTCAGTTTGTGCCCTATCAAGGCTTCCCCAAACTTCCAATTCGTGCTTGTTGAGAAGGCTTTCTCCAACTGCGAACCGACCGCTCTGATACCAATGTTAGCATATGCAAAGAGAAGAAAGAATTCAGAGAAGGCAAACTGCACTGCTCAAATGTCACAGACAGAGGTTTATTTATATGTGAAGAGGTGGTTACAGATTGGTTGAACAGTTACCAACCGAACAACTACATAACTGCATTACATGCTAATGCTCTATATTTTAACAAATTTGGTCTAGGAATCCATATTGGTGTCAAGGTGTCACTTGGTGCCCCCTCTCCGGTGGGAGCACCGTAAAAAAAGATGTGATCTGTCACGTAGCAGCTTGTCTAGGAAGGGACTGAAGGGTCTCATTCCGAAGCCTGAGAGCCTCCTGTGGGTAGAGAGCAAGACATCATTAATCGCAATACCTAAAGAAATCCACAAATGACAGATGCTCCTGGAATAGGCAAGGAAATCTCCCTCTGATCTCATAGTAGATGGGGCACCTGAAAATGAAGTGTTCCTCTGTTTCGACCTCTTGGAGAGAACAAAGTTGGCAAATCCTCTATGAGTGGTCCAGCTGGTGGTCCTCCACGCGAAGTCTATGAGAGCCCACTATGAATTGGCCTAGGGATATGCGGAGTGCCTGCAACCAGTGTTGGGAAATAACGTAGGCCGGCTAATACGCCCATCATTCACCTCAAACAATTGTGCAGTATAGAAAGCCATCTTAGGGCGTAATCCACCCGAAGGGCTAATCCAAGTGTGTTGGATGAACTGCCTGTAAATGTCGTCTCTGATAATTTTGTGCAGATCCTGCTTACTCGGTAGGAGATGGGCAAGAGCATCCAGGGAGTGTCTGTATGGTGGGAGGCAGTCCATTTGAATCTCGAAAGAGCCAAGAAGACGTGAGACTCTGGCGTACCAGCAACGGGAACGACCACTGTGGTCAGAAAGAGCAATAGCCTCGGAGGAATGGTAGGCGAGGTAGAGATACCTATCCCTGCCTGTAGAAGAATCTAAAAGTCCCCGGATGCGATGCAAAAGTGAAACAAGGCCAAATATAATCTCCAGTCTAAAGGGGAGAGCCCCGAACTGAGCCAAGAGGATATTGTGTGGAACTGTCTCTTTGCACCTAATGATGTGTCTGAGCATGAGGATCTGGACTCGCTCAACAGTAGCCAAATCAAAATCAAGCAGGGATGGCCCCCAATCCTCAGAGCCGTAGAGAACGGTAGGCCTCACAAGAGAATCCTGGAAGTGGTGTCGAAAGCACTGTCTCTCCAAGATTGCCAAAGAGCCATACCCCTTGTTGGTGCGGGGCTGAGGAGGAGGCCGAAGACTGAAACGGGGCCCGGTAAATAAAACTCCCAGGTAAGTATAGAAGTTAGTGATCTCAATCTCTTCCCCTCTATAGAAGAAATGGAAATCAAAAGTCTTCATCCCATTCAAGATCATGACCTTGGTTTCACCAAGGTTAACTGTCAGTTATTTGTGGTCGCGAAAGAGGGCTAAGGCGTCCAGCTGTCTCTGAATTCCCTTCACGAAAGAGGCAAGGAGGACTACATCTACAAAAAGGAGAATGTAGATCAACACCTGGTGAAGAAGGCAACCATCCCCCTCCTAGATATGGTCCTTGAGAAATTCCTCCAATTCATCAATATAAATACCAAACAAGGTAGGCGAGAGGGGGCAGCCTTGTTTAACCCCGATGGTGCTCCTGATGAAATCCAAAAAACCGGCAACAATGTGAAAGCGGCCCAAAACCTCCTCGTACATGCACGTAATGGCGGCAAGAAGAGTTTCAGAATTACCGATGTCTCCAAGTTTACGGAAAAAAGCTTCCTGTGGCACCAAGTCAAAGACTTTCTGAAAATCCACGAAGCAGCAGAAAACCTTGGAGGAGCGGTAGCGTGCCTCCTCAATAATGGCCCGAAGAGTGAGGATATGGTCGACGGTCTGTTAAGCAGGTCAAAACCCTACCTACCCCCTGGCTCAGCAATGGTACTACTCTGGAAACTCAGAAATCCACATGTGGAGAACCGTGGCATAAAGCTTGGAGAACGTGTGGCCCACCATGATCATCTTGTAGTTGTTCGAGTCAGAAGTGAGACCCGACTTGTTAATGGGGTGAATGATATGGTGGGACCACGAGTTCAAAAACTCTGTACAAACCACCTGATTGAAGATGTCCACAAGATAGTTGTTTAGAGTATCCAAACGATGCTTGAAGAATTCCGCCTGGAAGCCCTCTTCATTTGTAGCCCTGCTGTTATTCATGGCTGAAATGGCTTTCTTCACATTCATATAAGTAAAAATATGACAAGTAGAGGGAGGGGACCCAACCTGGATCTGGGGCTGGCCAAGGATGTCGTAAAGGGTGGAGGTATGAGTAAACATGGAGCTGAGATGTAAGTCCCGGAGTAAAGAGGAATCACGGGGTAGAATGGTACGCCAGAAACGTTTAGGGGAGTTTATAAGGGATACATGGAGCTCCAAGTGGCAGCGAGAGATAAAGGTTCGCTTCTTGTGGCGAAGGAGACGATAGTAATTGGACTTGAGACATGGGAAGGAGGGGAGAGCATGTGTGAAAACAAAGCCATGCTGACGATGAAGGGTTTTGAAGTCTTCATCATACAACTGGTTCAAGGGGCAGTTCTGCTTATGAGGGAGGGTGGGAGTGAAGTGGGAGAAAGAGCGCAGAGCAGCATCACGAATGGCAGAGGAAAGTGTATCAAACATCAAGATAGAGGGGAGTGACGAAAATTGGGGTACCGGGGGAAGAAGTTGGCGAAGGTAAAAAGAAAAGTCTAGAAGATCACCCTCATCGAACTTCCAGATGGTACGGGAAGGAGCGTGGGATGGGGTCAGGGATTGGGGGGGATAACCTGCAAGGAGAAGGAAAGGGTCACATGGTTGGTAAGGGGAATGGAGGAGACACACAAATGGTGAATATAGGGAATCAACTTGGAAGTAATCATGATGTAGTCCACCACACTAGCTCCCCTACCATGAGGTCTGCATGTGAAGAAGCAAGAATCAGGGAAACACAGAATGCAATTAAGGATCAGGAGATCATGAGATTCCCCCATCTGTAGGAGGTATCGGCCTTATGACGTCAAAGGTCCTACCATACCCTCTGAATCCCGTTCAAAGCCAACTAAATCAGGGTCCACCTCGGACGTAAAGAACACGTCATCAGTACTGTTGTGTAAGGGAACCTGGAGGCTTCTGGTACGTGCATTAAAGTTTCCCAAAACAATGACCTCCCCACTCGCTCAATACTGAGAAATGCCTATGTAGAGGTCGAAGAAGGGGTCCCCGTCTAGGCCATTGTGAATGGCAAAAGAAGAGGAATCTAGGGTAAAATAATAGACTGTAATGAAGATATCTTTGAGGTGAGACGAGGTCTACCTGATCCTAATCCAGAGAAAGTGGGCAAACTCGTCCTTTACGGCAACGGAAATTCTACTCTGAAGTGTATCCCTGACCAAGCAAGCAACCCTGCCAGAACCTCTAACCCCTCCGAAACTTCGAGTCTCTTGTCTGCAAATTGAGAGCCAATAGTATCCTCTGATGTCCGGGAGAGGGCGAATAGGGCTCGCATGAGTCTCAGTGACAGAGTTCTAAAAAACCTAGAGCATCATATAGAATACCCAGAGAAGACCAATAGAACCCGTTCCCATTCCAGCATGTAATAGAGATGGCCTTGTTCTGTCACCTCTTCCAACGGAGCCTGAGGATGCGAATTACTACCCATTTCCCCGCTTTCCTGGCTTTCATAACAATTTCATGGGATTTCTTGAGTTTGGCCGCATGTTCTCTGGTGAGGTCTTCATCGAGGAAGACCTTATTGGGGAGAGAGAATAGCTTGCGCTTGGCTCTGAGTGCCCTGAGCCCGTCATCTGCTGATTTGAAGCGGAGAAAAAGGGTGGAATCTTGTCCAAACCAAGCTCGATCAAGCTACACATCAGGCAGCCCCAAACTCCCTGTGATAAAATCTGATGCAATGGCCAAGGGGTCAAAAGAAGGAAGGCGTGTGGGCAGCCCTTGCACCTTGAGATTAAGCTCCCTAGCCCCTCTAGTTCTCTCCTCAACCAGTTTAGCTTACACAACTTCTTCCACCATTGTCAGGGGGTGTTCTTGTCTTTACCCTTCACAACTTGGACCCATGCGTTCACTTGTTTTTTGAGATTTTCATGTTGAGTCGAGATTACCTCTTGTTTGTGTCTGAGGTCTGAAATTTCAGCCTAGCGTTGATCGTTGGCCGCAGTAGGTTTGGTATGTGTGTTGGTGTCTACAAGTTGTCTCCGCAAAGAGATGTCGTTCGCCTCAACCTTCTCCATCCATGACATAAGCTCGAAAACCTCGGTCCGAAGAGGTCTGTTAGAAGACTCCAAGGTTTCCAATCTATTAATCAGCTCTGCGATAATGTTGGGCAAACCACCCTCCTGGTGTCCTTGATCTCGTTTGCCTACAATAGGAATTATTTGTGCTACAGAGGTGGGGAGAGTTGTGGAGGGAGACATTGTGGAAGGAAACGTGTGCAGGAAGACTGTTTGTAATGGTGTCAAGGAGAGAGGACCATTGGGAGAATCCCCCAAAGCCCCTAGTCGAGCTTTATGGTCAGGGGAATGCTTATGCATAAAGGAAGGTGAACCAATGCAAGTGTAACTGAACCGGAATCGTGAACAAACAATTAGCTTGGCAAAGATAACCACGAATCGCATGAAGAACAGACCACGAAACAGGAGCAATCACAGACAAAAGCCCACAATATTCAAGCAATGGTAATTTGCGAGTAGATAGATGGCAAGGGTTTTCGCAAGCCTTGACTATCCATGCACGAGCAGTCACACATGAGCCAGAGAACCACGAGAATATCAAAGCCACAATTCAGGAAAATCGTGCCCTCACAAGCAGTCATTCACGAGCCATGAACCCAACATGAGCTTACACGAGCCACAAATTTAACAGGATTTTTTAGGAGCCACGATTCTAGCAAGGGCTTTCGTGAGCCCCGAATTCGAACCCATGATTCCAGCAGGGGCTTTCATGAGCCACAATTCACTTTCGAGCCATGAGTCAGAGAAGCCACAATTCGAGCTAGAGAAGCCACGATCACGAGTCAAAGAAAAAGGAAATACGAGTAATCACAGACAGAAGGAAAACCTACAAACAAGTTGTTTAGGAACCTTTAGACCTTGCATCACATAATGATAAATCACATCAAATACTGAGTTAGATATAAGATTGCATACATAAACATGAAAGTAAATGAACAAAGACACAAGATATAAGTGGGAAAACCTTTCGGTAAAAAACCCACTGAAAAATCACTTATCTTTATTGAGAATAAACATTTCACTTAGCACTCCCACTATTTCCAGTAGTTCCACCTTCATGAAGGAATTGCAAATTGTCATATACATTCGCTCATGAGTACATCATTCACTTCATGTATCTTAACTATGCTCACATATACTGTTTGCATAAGTTTGTTACACGCTTGTTACACTCAATGCTACGCAGTGTAACCAATCTCTAATGAGATCACCTTGATTTATATCAGGACAGGTGGGCCTGTTTTGGGTCACTTTTATATTTTAAATTTTAACATTGTGTCGACCCGATATGGAATCCGTCATACTTATATTTTAAATATAAGTTATATGTCATGACCGTTTAGTCTTTGGCTGATTTTTATCTAGTTTCCCGCTTATTATTACAACCCCAACACTCCCCCTTAATGTTAAGTAGGGAAACATGCCAAATTGTCTTTTTATACAAAAGGACTTACAATCCATAAACCATCACATGAAGATTTAGGCTAGCATGCAAATATATAAATCTTGTTCCAAATAACACATGTCATCTTTTTGTACAAATGGAATTACAATCAATAAACCATCTAACTGATTTAGGCTAACATGCAAACAAAGCACTTGATCCGCATATTTTACAAGAGTCGTACTTTGCTTTAGTCTTCTACGGATTTTGAAAAAACATGTTGTGTTGTCAGGCTCAGTGATACGTGGACTCTAGAAAATTTGTGGTTCAAGGCTTAATGTTCTGTGGATTTAGAAAACGCCGTAGCATAGAGCTTTTTAATGTTCTGTGGGTTTTAAGAAAAACATGTCATCGTACAAAAGTTGTACTGCTACGCGGATTTTTGAAAAGTTGCAGTACACTACATAGTGATCAATGGGTTTTTAGAAAATCTGCAACACAACTTTTTTTAATGTCCTGCGGGTCGTAAGAAAAACATGTCACGATACAAAGCTATAGTGCTTCGCAGATTTTGGAAAAAGTTGCGGTACACATGAACAACAAACATTCTGAAGATAAAGTGATTACATATGAAGTCTTACATAAGCTTATGGAGTCTTTTATAAAACAAGAATCTCTCATATCTAATGCTTCTTTGGTTATTACAAGTAAACTCACATGTGATAGTTTTACTCAAATAAAATAGAAATAGTATAGGGACATTTTACATCTGACACAATCAAGTCGATAAGAGGTGGCATTGTAAAAGAGGTGGTCATTGCAACCTAAGTCACAAGGTTCGGCGAATTTCAGACATGAAGTTTGAAATTCGCCGAATGTCTAACATGGCCAATAAAAATCGCAAATATTTGAGAATATTCGATAGCGGCAAAATCAAAAAGGTAGTAAAACCCTAAAAGTGCCCTAAAATATTTGCTTCACGTCTATATATTCGTCATTTCTTTATGTAAAATGCATTCGAATGTGGCTACAACTAACCCTGTGATTTCGAAGGCAAATAAATGAGTTCGGCGTGGTATTTCTTTGTGGCTTCAAAGTGAATTAGTGGCCCTCTGTGAGTTCATGGTTGCAATTTATAGCAAGCTTTGAAGTGAGTTTAATGCCCTGTTGTGAACTTTTGGCCTTGAAGTGATAGCTGAGACATGAAGACAAGAGGCTTGCACAGGAGCTCGTGGGACGAGTTGTTTGTGACTGGAGCTATTGCCATTCGTGGAACTTTGAAGGGATTGTTCGGGTCCTTCGGGAGGAGCTGCACTAGCCACCAGGTATGGTAAAGAATTAAAATTTAGGTTAAAGTTTTAATTTATGAACTTTTAATATATTCCAAACAACGATTAGGTTTTATTTTTTTTAAATAAGTTTTAACTTGCAAACTTTTACTATAGTTTAGAAAATAGCCATTAGGTTTTAATATTTTTAAATAAGTTTTTAACTTTTAAACTTTTAATAGTCTTTAAATTTTATTTATTTTTTATTAATGTTACTTTATACCAAAGTTAACATGTTTTTAAACTAGTCGCTAACTTTTTAATTAAACAAAATTTTATTTTTTAGTTTTATCTTTTTTAATATTTCTAACAAATTATATTTAATATTTATGAAATTTATTTTAAAATGATATATTAAATTTTAAAACTTAATATAATTAATATTTAAATTATTTAAAACTCTTTTTATTATTTTTATTATGTAATTTTATTTTTTAACTCTTTTAAGTTTTAATATTTGTAATTTGTAAACATTTATATTTAATATTTATAAAGGTTGTTTTAAAATGATATGAAATAAAAAATAATATTAATATTCAAATTTAAAATATTAATTTTCAAATATTTTTATTTGTAAAATATATTATATTTTAAATTTTAAATATTTCGTCTAGATTTTTAATCTTTAATATATATAATTTAAATTTAAGATCCTTAAATTAAAAAAATTAATCCTTTTTGTAATTTTGTATTTTTTAGATTTATTGTAATGTATTCAAATTTAATATAATATTGTTTTATTGATAAGCAGATTGTCATTTAATGGCTCCCCAAAAATCAATTGCAACGGGATGGAAACATGTGACCCATTCTAATAACCCTTTTGAGGGTTTTAATCAAATATTCTAATTGCAGATCTGAAATTTAAATTATAGCAGGCGGAAGAAAAAAATCAGCAACTAGTACTTGCACCAAAAAATGTCAAATCACCAAAAAACACCACCAATCAATTCACCGCTATTTTATATATATTTTATGGAATTTTAGAAGCCAAAATAACAAAGAAACATTGAAGAATACTCTACTGAAAATTAAATATGCACTGGAAATTGCAGCCACAAAATAAATGTGAAATGTGGGCCTAGAAACCCTCTAAATTCATATAGCTTCAGATTCCAGCCTTTAAAAATATTACAAATCAAATTGTGAAAGATTTCTCAAATTTTTCACCAATGTCTCCAAACCCTACCCCTAGGTAGGTCGCTCCACCCTAAATAATTCAAACATCAGCTGGAAATTACAAATAGATATTCAAATCGGCTCTTCTCTTTAAGACTCAACAATGATGAAGGGTTTTCGTCCTTCACCTAAACCACATGAAGGGTTTTTGTCCTTCAATGAGGCCTCACAAGAGGGTTTTTGTCCTCAAGTGGATGAACAAGGAGCAACTAGCTCTCTATGCCCAAGTAGAATAAAATGTGCCAAGACTACCTACAAATAATGCCTCTAATCTCCTTCTATATCCTCCTTTTTGGCGCCAATGCTCAATTAGGAAAGGCTGACTTATATAATGCAAGGGAACACTAAAGGAAATATAAAAATATTAGATTAAATATATTATAGGGATGTTCAAAGGTCTTCTCCTTCATTTTTGCTTCTTTTCCATGGAGAAGGAATGACAAAAAGACCAAATATCAGCTCTTAAGTGGGAAAAAGGGACATTACACCCGTGACGGCCACAACATGCAATGTCACTTGTGTAGTCATCATTTCATTGGTAGTCTAAAGGTAATGGACCATCTACTTTGCATTTCAGGGGGTCAGGGAGGTGGTGTTTCTCCATGTGGATCAGTAACTCCAGAGATTAAAATTGCTTTAGAGAAAGACCAATCTTCTTCGATTGCAAGAAAGAAGAAATCAACAAAAAAAAACAGAGGATCCAAGAGGATATGTCTAGGTTCACCTCATCTCTTGTCTCTTCCTCTTCAAGTATGCCCAAAGCCATGGTAGGTGGATCAACAAGGAGCGGGACATTGAACAACTTATGGAAACTAGCAAAAAAACAACATGTGGATGATGCATTAGCTAATCTATTTTATTCGAGTACGATTCCATTCAATGTAGCAAAGAATCCACATTTTCGAGAGTTTGGAAATGGCTACACACCTCCCTCTTCAGAGTTCAAAGGCATTCAGAAGAACTCTTTTGCAGAGGTCAAAAGACAGAGTAATTGAGAAATTAGTTGAGGTCAAAACCTCTTAGAGTGCAACAGGTTGCACCATATTGAGGGATGGATGGTCAAATATATGTCAAAAGCCATTGATTAATGTTTTGGTGGCTTGCCCTCAATGTGTTGTATTCTTGAAGGTGATTGACACCATGAACAATAAGAAAACCTTTGAGTTCATTTTAGAATATTAGAGGAAGTCATCCTTGAAGTAGGTGCAGAGAATGTGGTTCAAGTGGTTACTGATAGTGCTGCAAATTGTGTTAGAGCCAGAAAGCTAATTGTAGAGAAGTACCCACAGATATATTGGAGCCCATGTGCAGCACATTGCCTAGATTTGTTGCTTCATAACTTGGCTAAATTCCCATGGGTGCATGAAGCAATTCACTGAGAGATGGTAATTGCAAATTTTATAAGAAATCACCACCTCACATTTAATCTTTACAGAAAACATGCATCGACGGAGTTGTTAAGGCCATGTGAAACAAGGTTTGTTTCATTTTGTATCATTTGAAAAGAGTGGTTGAAGAGAAAGCAAGGTCTGTTATTTGTTCTAATGAGTGGGAAAATTTAGTGTTTTCCAAAGGCCCTAAGGGGAAGAACATAGAACAAATTATTTAAAACAGCAATTTCTCGGAAAGTGCAACAAAGGTTCTAAATGTATGTGGACCAATTGTTGATGTCATAGTAAGAAAACTCGGCGAGTACTCACCAACCGTTTCAACAAACGAATAATCTCCGATTTAACTCGTCGTTTTTGACTCACAAAACTCGACGAGTCCGTGTGTTTAACTCGTTTTTTTTTTCAATTCTTTCAAGTTTTTCCAAATTTGGTGTATATTATTTATGTTTTATAGATTCATATTGTAATTCTAAATACATGTAATGTAAAATCGAATGCTTTTAATTTTTTTTTAGTCATTTGCAGCCGGAGGTTTTTTTTTACGCAAATTCGTTATAAACTATTTGAATTTTATGTATGCATATTGTAATCGATTCATTGAATATGTTTTGTAATTTTAAATGCATTCAATGTGATTGCGAATCATTTTAAATTTTTAATACTCGTTTACAACCGTAGGTATATCATTTTTATTAAATTACGGCGAAATATGGTTATTCGGGCACGTTTTCTTTTTTTAATTTAATTAAGCTTACATTTTTTTAATTTGTAGTGTTGCATATTAGAGCTTAACAATGGCATCAGGTTCGGCATCTGGGTCAATAATATCGGACTTCAACTGATGATGATGATAATGCCTATACTAGTACGATATAGGACATTATCTCCATATGCCTATACTAGTACAATATAGGTCATATAATGCCTATAATATTACAATATAGGACTTAAATATTTTTTTCTTCGTGTGCCTCAAAATCTCCGTGAGGCTCCTCGATATCCTCCTTGCGGCTTGAAATGGAGAAGCTGGACCTTCAATGCCTATTATAATAATAGGGCTTATTTATTTCTCCATAAAGCCTATAAATAGGCCTTATTATTTTTCTCCAAAATGGCCTTCATATTTTGTTTTATAAGCTTTTTAACTGGTATTTCTTTTATAAATCTTGCCGTACGGGATTTGTTCACATGGATGCCTGTCTATTCCAAGCATCTTCCCAAAATGAAGTATTAGCTCCCTCCCAGATTTGCTTTAAAATCTGTGCTTACACTACTGGTGTAACAAGCATCGGTTTTTTACTTTATTGCACGTCCTCCTGTGTTATTAATACAATGAATGACCGCATCATACATAAAAACATGAGACTATGCATCATTGACTTCGTAGAAGGATAAGACAACAAATAATGACACAGAAATTGTGTAAAGAATATTGATCTAAAGTAGCTTTGTTTTTTTAGAATAATAGGTTATGTACATAAAACAATTTTTATTTGTTGTTTTGTGTGTACCTGAGAATTGAAGTTGAAGATTCTTCCTCATTTTTGTCTCTTGTATCTTTTGGGTTGAATAAGGCATGTGAAGAGACCGGTTCTTCCACTTCTTTGGCTTTTCTTCCTGTGTTGAGCAGATTGTATAAGTATGGGTAAACGGTCTATGGGGACCCAACAGAAGCTTTATAATCCTTTCTGTTGAGATTAATAAAATTGTCTCAACCCAAATATTACTTAGGGAGACCTCTATTTTGTACATGTGGTATCAGAGCTGAATGGATGAATGGTGTTGTCTGTATGGATGAAAGACTTGGGTGAAGAGCTGCATGGATAATCTCATTCATTGAAAGCTTGGTGATTGGTGATGGTAATCTCTATTTTCTCTCCCATCCTCCATTGTGTTTGCTTTTTTCCATTTGCTGCTGAAAAGATGGAGGTATAGAAATAGATTTTGAATATGAACTGTTGCTGGCAATTCCTAGCTTCTCTTAGATATACTATCATTATGTGCCTGCAAAATACTGAGCATCCCAACAAGATCAAGGAGTCCCGCAGTGGGGTGGGCATTCAGGGTGGAGCCCTCAAAAGAAAAAAAAATCAGTTTCGCATTTCATACTGGTCATTTAAGAGTTTTGTGCAGACAGTTTAACATTTTTATGCAGGCCATGGAATATTGTGTACAGTCTGTGTTGGAATAGAAAGTCCACAAAACCAAATACGCAGTCCATTCTGAAACTTCATGTGCCATTGCAGAAAACCATGACAAGTATGTCAGTCTGATTCTATGGTCCGGGGAATCAGTCTGCATTTTGATAGATCAAATAGAGTTTTGAAGGTTTTAAAAACTCAATTTTTTAATCAATGTACAGAAATCTTCTTGAAGTTCGCCCTTTGATCACATGCTAGGTAATAAGTGCTGAAAGTTGAGCAATTTATTTTGTAAAAGGTGTTTTGCTTTTGTTAAAAGGGATGGAAAATAAAGATGGGGGGAAGGGTGGCGGATGTTATAGGTGGGAGAAATAAGGAGGTGTTTTTATTACTTATTTGAAGGGTGTCTTTGTTTTGTTGGGTCTTAATTTTGTCCATTTACTCTCCTAATGATGTCGAAATTTGCACAAACTATTCATTGACTCGGATATGTTAAATGGCACAAATTACACATAATGGAAAAGGGTAGCAAAAGCATATTGATTTTCAATAATTTGTGTGTTTCTTAACGAATAAAAAAGGACCAACAATACCTTCTGATGCATATAAAAAAGCCACATTTGATTTACAAAATCAAAAAGCACTTACTATTATCCATTGTTCTTGCACATCAGAGACATATGTAGATATTGGCTCATCTAAGAACAGTTAGTCGATTGTATGACAAGCATCCACAATAGATAATCAAAAACCACTTATAATTATTCAATGTTCTTGCACATGAGAGACATATGTACATATTGACTCATCTACGAATAGTTGGGAGGCATGGCACACACTTAGTGATTTGTATGACAAGCAGCCACAATACAAGCAGATTGATCTATTGTTACAGTTGTATAATAAAAAATTCTCAGAATCAGGGGAAGTACATGAATGTTTGTCTAAAAAAAAAATATCCGCTGACATATTGGCAAAGCATTTTTTATGAAATAGTTGATAGAACTATGATAACAATCGCATTGAATGGCCTTCCTCATTCTTATAGATATTTCATTGCAACTAACAGATAAATTGAGCACAGGGAAATATGACACACTTTGTGAATTGCTAATTCAGCATGCTCATAACTTACCTAGGAGAAAGGAGAATGTCTAAGTCAGAAGAAACCTTTGCTGCAAGTCTAGCAGTTCAAATAGAGGTGGAGATGGAGGCACTTAGAACAATGTTGGAGGAGGTAAAGGCACTTTTGAAAATGTTGGAAGATGTGAAGGATGTCATCATTTGAGACAAATGAGGAAATATTGGGCATTATGTTGTCCAATGTCACATGCCATTTGACAAGACTCCAAAGAAGCAAGATTCCACTTGCTATGCACAATGTTGTGAGTTCTATGATGATGATAATTCAAATTTTGGTGATAATCAGAATTATGATTGTAATAACATTGCAATAAAAGAAGAAGTAATGGCATGCACAGGAAATTCTAGTAGAGAATTTGAAGATTTGACAAATTTGTGGATTCTGAATACGGGATCAACTAGGCATATGACTTTTAGGAAGGATTTTTTTGGAAGTATTAAAAGGAAAATTTGAACCCTGCCAAGCCTGCAGACAAGACTCTTTCAAGTGAAATTGGCATTGGAAGTTTTAAGGTAAAAATTGCTAATGATACTGAAACCTTGATTTATGATGTATGGTATGTTCCCACTTTAAAAGAATATTTGTTATCTTTGGTAATTATAAGGCTCGAGGATGGTTTGATGAAAGTAAATTCAGTTAAGAATGGATACAAAATTGAGTATTTAGGATATGAGAAAGGTCAAATGATTAGAGTACATTGCAAATCATACCAAGAGGAGAGAAGCATGTAGCAATCGCGCAAACAATAAATGTGGATCTTCAAATATTGTGACAGATCAGGAATGGGCACTTGAATTTGCATAGTTCGAATGACTTGCAAGGGAATGATACAGTACATGGACTACCAATGGTAAAAAAAATATTCTCTGTGAAGCATGCATAATGGGTAAGAAAAATTGTCAAAGGTTCCCGCAACAATCAAGTTCGAGGGCTAACTGAATTTTACAATCGATTCAAACTGATGATTGTGAAATGGGTGCTTATTCATATGAGAGGAATATATATATATATATATATTGAGATTGATATGTTCGCAGTGTAAAAGTGAGTAAGAATTATTTGGATTCAACTGCTAATATTGCTCAAGTCCGACGTTTTGGATCCCACTTTTAGGGCCATCTTCAAGGAAGAGAAGTGAAGCCAATGCTTAAAGATTGTGCAAAATTGTACTTTTCATAAATAGCTAATATGTGATACAAACAAGAAGGTGATGTTTAGCAATGGGAGGGCAAGGTTGGCCGAGGATATAATTATTCAAGTGAATTTTTTTGTAGAATTTGAATGATAAATAAAAATTTGAGTTAATTGACAAGTTGACTCAACCTGTTACAGAAGAAGAGCTCCACGATATGTTCTTCAATATAAAGAGAGGAAAAACTTCTAGTCCGGATGGTTTCCCGATTGAGTTTTTCTAGGCCTTTTGGGATATTATTGAAGGGGACCTTTTACAAGTGGTTGAGGAAGTAAGGATGGCCAAAACTATGCTTAAAGAGATAAATAAGACTTTCATTGCTCTTATTCCTAAAACTAATGAGGTGGAGGATATCTCAGGTTCCCGTCCTATAGCCTTATGTAATGTCTTGTATAAAATTATTACCAAAGTTATAGCGGAAAGACTAAAACCCCTTCTTCATAAGATTATTTCTCCTGAGCAAGGTGGATTTGTTTCTGGTCGTCATATTCATGATGAGATTGTGCTAGCTCAGGAAATCTTGCACTCTATGGACATTCAGAGAAACCCGGCAATGTTTATTAGACTGGATTTATCCAAAGCTTATGACAGAGTGGATTGGGGTTTCCTTTGCAGATTTCTGGCTCAATTCGATTTTTCTATGGAATGGATTCAATGGTTAAAGGCATGTTTCTCTTTAGTTTCCTTTGTTGTTTTAGTTAACAGTTCTTCAAAATTTTTTGGAGCTTCCAGAGGCATTCGGCAAGGAGATCCCTTATCTCCTTTCTTATTCATTATTTTGGCAGAATGCATGGGGAGACTTGTCAATAAAGCATGTCAAGAATAAATTCATGGAATTCAGCTAGCTAAAAACATTTATACGCTATCTTGCCTCCAATTTGTTGATGATTCTACGATGCTTGGAAGAGCTACTTCTTTGGAAGCTAAACAAATCCATAAAGTTCTTCATACCTTTTTGGTAGCCACTAGTCAGCTCATTAATCAAGGGAAATCAAGTATTTTTTTCACTATTCTAGAAGACAAGAAAAGCAAATTCTGAATATCTTCCATTTTAAGAAAGGAGTGATTCCTTTACAATATTTGCGTGTTCTTTTAGCTTCTAAGAAATTAAAGGAGTGGTTGGTTAATCAACAAGTTTGAATTAAAATTACAAAACCAGACTAATAAATGGCTTTCTTCAGGAGGAAGGATGACGCTGATCAAATTTTTCCTTCAAACTATGCCAATATATGTTGCCTCTACGTTAAAAAATCTTGGAACTATTTTGAAACAGGTAGACTTTATTTGCCATAAGTTATTATGGAGCAGAGTTCAAGATAAAAAAAAGTGGTCCTTAGTTAAATGGGAAACTCTTTACCAGCCAAAAAAACAAGGTGGTTTGGGATTTAGATCTTCCCTTAAGCAGAATAAAGCCTTAGTTGCTAAACTATATTGGAGATTGTTTGTTTATCCAAATGATTTTTGGGCTGCCACTTTCGGAGCGAAGTATGCTGAAAATAACTCCCCGGAGAAAATTATAAGATCATCCCTTCCTATTAAGGGTTCTCCGACCTTGATGTTTATCAGAATGGGAGAGGAAATCATTAAAAGGCAGATCTTCTGGATTGTTAATAATGGGCAATTATAATTTTTGGACTGATTCTTGGGATGGACAGCGCCCTCCCATCCTTCAATTTCCTCAATTCAAGCCTATTATGAAGCAAATGCAGGATATTGATTGGGTTAAGATAGCCCACTATCGTAAACCGTCTTCTCATCCTTGGGAGAGTGAATAAGAATGGATTCCAGTTTCTGAATGGCCACTTGCTATAGAGCATGATGCTCATATTTTGTTGCATAATGTGTTGAAGGATCGTTCTCTATCTTGTTTCCCATTTCCAAACAAGTTGGGATGGGAAAAAGACCCTTCTGGTAATTGTACAGTGTGTACTAACTATGCCTCCTTGATGATAGATAATCCTCATCCTCTTCAGTTTCTCTTTAAGCACTTATGGCAGCTGGTTATGTGGCCTAAAGTTAGATTTTTTTTTTGGCTTCTTATTCAAAGAAGAGTTTTAACAAGGGACCATCTGATGAAGAAAGGATTTTATGGCCCTTTCAGATGTGCTTTGTGCTTAGACATGTAGACATGAACAAATGAAATCATGTCTACAAGTATATTATGTGTGTATCACTTTCTTACTTAATGGGTTCGTGTTTGGTGTGAACCCTGCTCATGAATCCATTCACTTTTGATCTCCAAGTTTTACCCTCTCCTCTCTGCAGGATTCCCAAACTTGTCCTTGGACTTCGAATTCAGCCCAAGACTCCCCTGCGAGCACACACCTTGCCCCCATGACTCTCATGAGCTCTCCTACGAGCACTTACAGAGCCTCCTAACAATTGGTCTTTTGCCTCCGATGGTTGGTCTTTTGTCGTAGATAGTCAGCTATGCACACGAGCGAGCCCTCGGGTTTTTCCTAGCTCCCCTATCCTTGACCACGACCTGGATCGTGGCCTCTCTGCTCTATGGTCGGTGGGCACTGTACTCCTAACTCAACGGAATTTACTCTATGCCCACACCAGTACTCCAGCAACTCGATCATCTGGGTGGTTCCCCTACATCAGCCTCTCTCTAACTCCACTCCAGGAAATCCACCCACTAACACTATCTTTGTCCAGCACAATGTACAAGCAGGTTTTATCACAAGGAGGACAGGGCAAGGACAATTCAAGGGGGGTCTACCCAACATTATTGAGGAACTTCTACACAGACTAGAAATTGTTGAATCCTCCAACAGGGCTCTCCGTACGGAAGTCTACGAGCTTACTTCGTCGATGGAGAAGGTGGAAGCTGATAATATCTCTCTATGGAGATCACTAGCAGATAACACATCAAACTTCGCTTCCAACATTGTCAACAACTGCTTACAAGTTGAGCTCCTACACCTAAAAAACAAACAGGAATAATTCAAAACCTAGCACGAAAAATTTGAAACAACAAACAAACATGTGGGCCCATGTGGTGAAGGGAAAGGGCACAGTGCCCCCTCCCCTGACAATAGTGGAGGAAGTGGTGCAGGCTAAGTTGATAGATGAACGAACCAGGAGGGCTAGAGAACTCAACCTCAAGGTGAGAGGGCTGCCCACTCCTCCACCTGCTTTAGATTCGATGGCCATTGGATCTAATTTTCACACAGAAAAATTGGAGCTTCCAGATGTGCAGCTTGACAAGGCATGGCTTCGATTGGACTCAGCCCTTTTACTTCATTTTAAATCAGCAAAAGACAGGCCTAAAGCGCTTAGAGCCAAATGCAAGTTATTCTCCCTCCCCAATAAGATCTTCCTTGATGAAGACCTTACCAAAATCCAAGTGGTCAAACTCAAGAAATCTCGTGAAGCGATGATGGCAACTAGGAAAGTAGGTAAGTGGGCGGTAATTCGTTAACTCGGACCTGTTATCTGGAACTCCTCTCCTGGTTGGGCTCCCAGGTCCAGTCCCAAATGACGGTCTCGCTAGGAGAGACAACGGAACAAGGGTATTTCCATTGCTTGTTGGAATGGTAATGGAATACTTTGGTCTTCCCCAGGTGTACTTTACGACGCTATGGGGTTCTCAGACCTTTTTGTCACAGAGACCCATGAGAGCCCTATTCGTCCTCTCCCAGATGTTCGGGGGTACCACAAGATCTTTACATGCAAGTAGGAGACTAGGAGTCCAAGTGGTGTCAAAGGCTCAGGCGGGGTTGCTTTTTTGGTTAGAGATACCTTCCAGAATAGCATTTCAGTGATCGCTGCTGATGAGTTTGCCCACTTCCTGTGGGTCAGACTCAAACAGACTTCACCCCACCTCAAAGACTTTTGTATAGCATTTTGCTACTTTCCCTTGGCCTCCTCCCCTTATGCCATTCACAATGGCCCTGAAGGGGGTCCTTTCTTCAACCTCTACACAGGTATCTCCCAGTTCTCGACAGTCGGAGAGGTCTTCATCTTGGGAGACTTTAATACATGAACCAAAAACCTCTAGGTCCCTCTTCACAACTGAACTAGTGATGGGCTTTGTGCCTTTGAGATGAATCCCAACTCCATTGGTACTCAAAGAGAGTCAGAAGACTATGTTGGGCCCTTGATGTCCTACAGCCGACATCTCCTACAGATGGGAGAGTCTCATGAGTTGTTGATTCTCAATGGTCTTCCATGTTTTCCCAACTTCAAGTTCTTCACTTGTACACCACACGGTGGAGGGGCTGGCGTGGTGGACTACATTTTTACCACCCCCAACCTGGTTCCTCATATTCACCACCTTTTTGTCTCCTCCATCCCTCTTGTTGATCATGCTACCCTTTCCTTCTTATTACAGATTGATCCCCCCCAGGCCCTGCCTCACTTTCACTATCCTCCACGTACTATTCTAAAGCTTAGCGAAGGTGACCCTGAAACCTTTGCATCTCACCTTCGTCAACTTCTTCCCTCTAAACATCGGTTCACCTTGCTCCCCACGAACACAAAATACAACCTCCTTTCCTCCATTATCCATGAGGCTGCCTCCAATTCCTACCCCCACATCACTCTCACCCATCACAGTAGGAAAACTTGTCCCGTGAACCAATGGTATGATGAGGACTGTAATGCCCTTCACCGGAAGCTTTGCTTTGCTTATGTCCATGCTCTCCCATCCCTTCCCTCTCTCAAGTCTGCTTATCGCCACAAGAAGCATACATTCATCTCTCGATGGATGCGGGAGCTCCGAGAGTTCCTTTTACACTCTCCCAAGCATTTTTGACGTACTTTTCTCCCCTGGCATTCCCCTCCCCCGCAGGACATGGATCCCAGCTCCATGTTTACTCATACTTCCACTCTCTATGATGTCCCTGGCCAGGCCCTAATCTGAGTTGTATCCCCGCCTTCCACTTGCCCCATTTTCACCCACACTTGTGTTCAAAATGCCATTTCAGCCATGAATAGCAGTAAAGCAGCGGATGAGAAGGGCTTCCAAGTAGAATTGTTCAAGTAGGGACTTGGTATCTTGAACAGCTATTTAGTGAATCTCTTCAACCAAGTGGTTTGCACAGGTTTGCAGAGGTCCTGTTCCCACCATATTATTCATCCCATACACAAATCGGGTCCTACCTCTGATCCTAACAACTACCGAACAATCAAGGTGGGTCACACATTCGCCAAGCTTTATGCTACTGTACTTCACATGCAACTCTCTAAGTTTTTGGACCAGAATCACTGCAAAGCTAGAGGTCAGGCGGGGTTTCGATCGTCCTACTAGACCATTGACCACATCCTCACTATTTCGGCCATCATTGAGGAGGCACGTCATCACTCTTCCAAGGTCTTATATTGCTTTGTTGGCCTTCGGAAATCCTTTGACTCTGTTCCGCGGGAGGCTCTCTTCCAGAGGCTCAGAGATATTCGCATCTCCGAGACTCTTTTAGCTACCATCATGCCCCTTTATGAGGCAGTTCTAGGTCGTCTCTACACTGCTACGGGACTCTCAGACTTCATCAGGAGCATCATTGGGGTCAAACAAGGTTACCCTCTGTCTCCTACTTCATTCAGCATTTATATGGATGAGTTAAGAGGATTTCCTCTAAGATCACATCCAGGAGGGGGATGGTTGTCTTCTCCACCGGGTTCTGATCTATATTCTCCTCTTTGCAGACGATGTAGTCCTTGTTTCCTCAGCAGAAGGTTTACAGAGACAGTTGGATGCTCTAGTACCCCTACCTTGCTTACTACTCATTGGAGGCCATTGCTTCAGCTGATCACTTTGGTCGATCCCGATGTTGGTATGCCAGAATTTCACAACTACTTGGGTCTATTGGTATGCAGTTAGATCACCTCCCACCATACACTTATTCTTTGGATGCTCCCACCCACCTCCTTCCAGGCAAGCAGGATCTAAATAAAGTCATATGAGACAACATTTACAGATAGTTCATTCAATACACCTAGATCAACCCCCAAGGTGGGTTATGACCGAAGATGGCCTTCTATGTTGAGCACTTACTTGAGGACAATAATGGCCTTATCCGACATTGGATGCACGCCCTTCGTAACTCCCTGGGTCAATTCAGAGTTGGCTCTCACAGGCTCCGTGTTGAATGTCATCAGATTGACCGCTCCGAGCGGGTTTGTCAGCTTTGTCCCCTCCAGCAGGTCGAGATGGAGGAGCATTTCATCTTTCGATGGCCCCTTTACGACGAGATCAGAGGGAGATTCCACTTCCAATTCAAAGAGTGTCCTACCGTCATTGGATTCTTCAAATACTATGACCAGAGGTACCTTACTCTTTCTCTACACGAGGCCCTAAGGCTTCGGGATGAGTCTCTTCAGTCTCTTTCGCCTTCCTCTAGATAGACGACTAGTCCGCAGATTACTTCCTTCTTTACAGTGCTCTCCCCTGGGAGGGGTACGAAGCGACATGGTGATACCAATCCTAATGACCAGACGAGATCTGTCCAGACTCAAGGTGCTATTTCATAGATCAGGGTCATTCAGTCACATCGGAGGTCGAGGCCAGCCGCCCATCGATGAACTTTGAGGTCTACCAAACGAACACAGAGAGTTCATCCTTCTTTCGGGCATCGAAATTCCAAACCTTCCACATCTTCGAACACCGGAATTCAACACATTACTGGCTTCTTTCAGTCGGTCTTGGTTATTAATTGAGGATGTCTTTGGCATCTTCTTCCTTCCTCTTCCACTTCTGCGTGTTCGGATTTGGCTCATTTTTGCAAACTTCCTCCGGGCTTCTTCACCTGCCCGTTCTTCTCTTCTTCTCTTTCTAGTTGTTTTCGGGGACCGTTTGGTCCTCTAGCTAGAATCTAATCCGCCTTTATGTATGATTGCAGTCCCATTGACCTACTTTTGTGGTCACTCGTTGGACATTTAATATATTTATCTTATCTTAGAAGATGAAGAATCTTCTACTCATTATTTTTTCCTTTGTCCCTGGGTTATTCCAATTTGGCAATATCTTTCTACTCTGTTTAAACTGCACCGGAATTATTTTATCTCCCTTGAGTAGGTTTTCAAATATTGGCAGGGGCTTCTCCCTAAAGGAAAAATTCTTCCCCTGCGCTATGGAGTAGTATCTCTCTTCTCCTATGGAATATTTGGAAAGAAAGAAATAGTAGAATTTTCCAGCAAATCAACAAAGACGGATTTTATGTCTAGGAGAAAACTAAAATATACCTAAAAGTCTAAACACGAGATATCTTTGCCCCATACTCTTTCTATAGAATGGAAGCATATTTGCAATCACTTATCTCTTGATCCTAGGGATGCTTCTTTGCCCCCTTTTCATATTAATAGGAAAATCGGAATAGAAAGTCAACCGAAAGACCCTACTTTGGGTTATGGAAAATTGAAGATAGATGGAGCTTCCAGAGGAAATCCAAGTAGAGCTGCTATGGGAGGCATTGGTAGAAACAAGGAAGGTGATGTGCAGTTCCTTTTTGTAGAGAATCTAGGTATTACTACCAATAATTTTGCGGAGGTGAAAGCGGTTTATAAAGGCATGCAAGAGGCTTTTAAAATTGGGTGGCAGAAAATTCAAATTGAATCAGACTCTCAAATCATTATAAAGTTGTTTGTAAATAGTGTTGGTTCTCCTAATTGGCGAATTGCTAAAGAGGTTTGGAAGATAAAAACGTTGCAGGAGAAATTTCAAGAAGTTCAGTTCAATCACATTCCTCGTGAAAGGAATAAAGTTGCAGATGGCTTGGCTAACTGGGCCCTGGATAATAAGAATCTTCTTTGCTATGGCTTGCCTCCTACATGGTAGTCCAACAAGCTCCAAGAGGACATCAGATATATTCATAATCTTGATTCTTTGTTATGATTATATTTTCGGCTTTCCTTTTGTATAATACACAAACTTGGACTAATAGTTTTCAGACTTGGCACATCCACATATGTATTTTTTTATTTCCATCTAATATAAAGTTTTGCTGGTTTTTTTTTAATTGAGTTAATTAATCCAATAAATTTTGCTCGGTAAAATGAATAAAAACTATCTTTGGTGGATTGAATCTATGTCACAAGGTTCTCCAAAATTTATCGAAAAAGTTCGAATTTCGTTGAACTTTATCCTCATCGAACATGAACTCGAACTTTATCCATTATTTTTACATGGGAAGTTTTTGACACGATTTTGCATTATTTTACAAATGTGTGTATATATACATTTATTGACTGAAAGTAATAGACAGAAAGCTCTCTCCACTCTATCCCTCTGACATATCTATGCATTTTTTTCATAAAATAAAAAATGATAGAAAAATAAATTGTTCAAACTTAATGACAGTTTTTCCTCAAACTTTATCCATTGGCAAACTTGAACTGAACTTTATTCTCATTGAACTTGAACGTAAACTCGAACCTTGTGACTTAGGATTGAATTATGGAGGAAATAATTGCTAAAACTATTAATAAGGAAAATTTGCATCAATTAATGAATTAAAATATTAAATAATTAATTAATGTATTTATTAATATATACAGGAATAACTGATAAAATTATTTATAAGAAAAATTGTATCAATTAATAAATAAATGATTAAATAATTAATTTTACTATATTAATTAATTAATTTAATTAGTTGATAACAAGTTAACTAGCAGAATAATAAGTTAATAAATAGACCAATTTAATTAAATTAGTGAATTATGTGAATAATCAATTAGTTGATTGATTAATTGAATAAATAGTTGGGGAAAAACGAATTGGTTGGAGAATCAATTACCGAGGCTTGTAAAGCAAAATTCGTAAACATTGCAATGTAAAGGAAAAGGAAAGAAGGGTAAGGATAAAGGTTTGACGAGAGAGAGGAAGGTGGGGCAGAGGGCTCAGGAACAGTTGAGGTTGAGAGATCGCTTCTTGATTTCAATAGCTTCTCTAATCTTTCTACCTTACCAGCATCCTTCCAAAGCCAGCAAATATATATTTTGTACTTTTTATTGAGGAATCTTCTCGTATAACATGAGTGTATTTCATAAAAAATAAGTCAGAGATGTTCTCTAGAGTTGTTGAGTTTACAAACCTAGTTGAGAAACAATCTAACATGAGGATATTGACTTTAAGATAAGATAATGCTGGTGAATACATTTGTGATAAGTTTCAAGATTTCCACAAGGAGCATGGCATAAGGAGGTAGTTTACTAACACTTACACACCACAACACAATAGTGTAGTGGAAAGAATGAACATGACACTTGAAGGTATGGCTAGATCTATGTTGACAACTAAAAATCTAGATAATTGTTTTTGGGGATATGCAGTACACACAACAGTCTATTTGAGGAATAGAGCTCCTACTTCAGCATTAGATGGGGTAACACATTTTGAGGTTTGGCATGTGTAAAAACCTAAGATAAAACATTTGCTTCAACATGTTATGCAATAGTTCTTGATGAGATTAGGAAGAAACTATATGCTAGGAGTGTTAAATGTAATTCATTGGCTATTCTGATGAGAAGAAAGGATATAGATTGAAGGAAGATGGTTGTGATCAGAAATTCATAATCAGTAGGCATGTCATTTTTTGTGAACTAGATAGTATGGATGATTCTCAACTTGAGGGAGAGGTATATGCAAGTTGAGGGAAAAAAACAGAAAATAAAAGGTAAGGAAAGCAAGAAAACTCATCCCTGTAAGGAGAGTTTGGTATGTCGTGGATTCAAGCAGAAATGATAAGCCTCTACAATCATGAAGTCAATCAAAATGGTGATTCTAGTGTTGAAAGTTTTTCACTTAATTCAAATTCCATTGATTCTAGTTCTAATAATGTGAGTCTTGGTAATTCAGGTGCCGAGTAGATTTCATCTCAATTTCATGGATTGGAAGAGATGAGAGATAATTTACAGGTACAACATGTTGATGAGTTGCCTCATATGCCCAAATGGGCGAAGCAGCAGATTGCTTCACTTAGATCTGATGACAAAATCATAAAATGTCCAAGGATTACTCAGAAACAAGTAAATTATGTTTTGCCGATTGATGTTTGTGCACCATCTACTTTTGCAGAGGCAGATGAGATAGCGGACTAGAGAGATGCTATGAGTGAGCATGAGTCCATCATGAACAGCAAGACTTGGAATGTAAATTTTCAACATGGAGCAAAACCCACTGGGAGAAAATGGGGGCATAGGGTGAAGCATAAGGAAGATGGATCAATATACAAGTGCAAAGGCTTTGGCACCTACAACCAAGTGGGATACAATAAGAATAGTCTTTACTGTTATGGCACATCAGAATTAGAAAATATATCAACTAGATGTTAAAAAGTGCTTTACTAGAAATACCGGACTAGAGAGATGCTATGAGTGAGCATGAGTCCATCACGAAAAGCAAGACTGGGATCATAAATTTTCCACATTGAGCAAAACCCATTGGGAGAAAATGGCAGCATAAGGTGGATGGATCAATATACAAGTACAAACCAAGATTGGTATGCAAGGAGTGTGCTCAAAAAGAGGACAAAGATTATGAGAAGGCTTTTGCACCTACAACCAAGTGGGATACAACAATAATAGTCTTTACTGTTACGGCACATCAGAATTAGAAAATATATCAATTAGAAGTTGTCTACCTCACAGCCACATGGATTTGAAGAAAAGTGTTTAGAAAGCACCTAGAACATCTAGAACATGTAAATCTTTGTATGGATTGAAACAAGCACCTAGAACATGCTATGCAAAAATTGACAGTTATTTGAGGCAGCTTGAATTTTTTAGGAGTAAATCCGATGATATCCTATACATTTGAGTGCAGGAAAATAAATTTGTAATTTTAGTTTTATATATTAATGATCTTTTGCCAACCACGAGTGATGACAAACTGTTTACAAAGGTGAAGAAAATGTTGAAAGGACTTAAAATGATTGATTTGAGCCTTTTGCGCTGTTGTTTGGGAATAGAGATAAGACAACAAGGTCATTGAATATTCATTTCACAAAAAAAAAAAAAAAAAAAACATGTAAATTGTCAAAAAAAAGTTAAAATAGAAGATTGCAAACCATCCATGGCGCCCATGAAAACTAATTTGAAACTATTTAAGGATGAAGGAGGTGAAATGATTAATTATACAGGGTAGAGGCAATTGGTTGGAGTCTTGAAATATTTGTTATGTCTGAACCTGATATTTCATTTGCGGTTATTGTTTTGTCTAGATTTATGCGTGAACCATAAGAAATTCATTGTTTAGCAGCCGAAATAATTTTGAGATACTTGTGGGAAACATGAACATTTGGCATGGAATATAGGAGAAATATGAATTTCAGGTTTGTGGGCTTTTCAGAACGTAGACTATGGTGGTACTGGTAGTATGGATGACAGGGTTTCAACTACTGGTTAATGCATTTGGGGAAAGGAGTAGTGGATTGGTGTTGCAAGAAACAAGATACAGAGGCTAATTCTATACCTGAATCAGAGTACATTGCAGCATGGGATGCTTCAAGAGAGGTGATACATCTTCATAGGATTCTTGAGAACATGCAGAATGGTCCAAAAACTAAAACACGTTGTCAAAATTAATAATTGAAGTGCCATTAAAATTGTAAAGAAATTATATACTTCATGCAAAGACCAAAATCATGGACTTGATGGTTGATCTTACTTATCGTCCTACGAATCAACAAGTGGCAGACATTTTCACAAAGCCTTTGGATGATGTCAAGTTTGAGAAATTCAGAGGACTTCTTGGGATGAAGCAAAAGTACAGAGGCGGCAACTGATGAAGATGAATTTTTGGATCACAAAGGGGTGTGCACGGAATATGGATCCAAAGTAGGTTTGTTTTTAGATTTTTTAGAATAATACATAAACCAATGTTTTTTTTTTTGTGTGCACGTGAGGAATGAAGGTGAAGGGCCATCCTGATTTTTGACTTATGTCTTTTGGTTAGTGTAAGGAATGTGAAGAGATCATCTTTTCTACTTACATAGACTTTCTTCCTTTATTGAGCAGATTGTATAAATATGGGTCAACGGTCTATAAACAGCCAATACAAGCTTTCTAATCCTTTTTGTTGAGATTAATAAAATGTCTCAGCCCATATGGTACTTGGGGAGAACATCTCTATTTTGTATATATTGGAAAGTCTTCAAGAGTTGAAGCAGAAAGAACCTTCACAAATTTGACTTCTGGAAATAAAACTAGAAGCATCAACTGAGCTGCATCATCATTTTTACCTTACCTTGATTGGCAATGATGGGAAAACTCTAAGATTCTCCTTTAGTTGACACAGCTTGAAATCCACTTGAATTGAGGGAATTGATGGCTCATAACTAGCTTGCTCACGTAAGCTGCTAATTGCTCCTCTATAACTCAAAACCTACATAAACAAAAAGCACATTATATTGTCATAATTCAATCAACTTGGTTAGTGAGTCAAAGTAGATAGAAAAGCATAGGTTTAAAGCATATTACCATCTTTACATGCAAACAATAGCATAACATACTTCAAGACATTACAAAATGTGAATAAGCTATGATCAAGACAGCTACCACAACACTGTAGACATTACATAGCAAGGTCATACACAAGTTTTGTTTTCTGGTATAAACATCCGTGCAAGTATCCATAGTTTTGCAGTGTCTCCAAAATTTACCTTATGTTGAGCCAGATCAAGTCCAGCATAGATTTCTTTGTAAACTGATATTTCTTAGACTTTTGAAGATGACCTTTTTTACTAGTATTTTCCATCCTTAAAAACTAAATATCAATTTTTATTTTCATATAAATGTCAGACATTATAAACTAAAAAGCACTAGCGGAGAAAACTTGCACATTGTGTTCATAACTATTAAAATTCATCCTCCACATAGAATTAAATGAATTTAATGCCCATGAATTACTATGGTGCTGTACAACATCGGAATACATGTCAGCAATTTAATCCATAGAGGGTTCACTCTTACTATGTTATCTTAAAAAGAGGTGTATAAATAAGTGGCGCCTCCACCTATATCAATCCATTCACATTAATTTTTTTAATCTCTTTTTATATTTAGATTATCGTAATTGGGTGCCCCTAAAAGTAACTCTCCATATGATTGTGTGTTTCTGTTGATCCACTCATTGCACAGAGTTTTTAATGTTGATCATGATACTTTGTAACTCATTCTCACATGGTACCCAAGACTACCAGCTTTAAACCCCCAAAGTTTTGGTCCTCTGCAGCCACTTGATGAACGGAAGGTTGGCGATGACACGAGAGGGTGTTTGGTTCCATTTTGTATTCCATGGGGATGGCTTTTTTAAAGGAGAAGAGACTCTACTTGTTAGTAGACAAAAAAAAAATGTCATGGATTTGGGATTCTTGCAAAAATTGAGGTGGATGTGCTTGTTTGGAGAGCAACGACTTCGTTAGTGTTTATTCTAAAACCCGTAGCATACATTAGTGTTTTCCAAATATGATCACTTATTTGGATTTCTTGTGAAAACTTGTTAAGGGTAATTTTTTCACCACTTGCAAGATCTCTCCCATTTGGGCCTCCAAAATTCACCGTCCAAGTTTTCTTTAAGGAGGTGAACGAGATAGCAGATCAGCAATCAATTTGAATTATCACTACCAGTTCCAAGAAGCAGCAATGACATGAAGGTGACCATCATGTCCATTGACAGGTGGGGATGCATATCATATCCCGCTTTTTTGGGGACTATTTATTGTTGTGTTATTTTTTATGAGATCATGTTTATGACCTCTTGTTGGTGGTACAAAATATTTGTGCAGACACCTGAATTTGGTATTTGGCACTTGGAAAACATCATTTTTGGCATACTTTGACGTACTCTAGCACACATGGACAATACACATATATATTTGAGTGTTGAACACAATTTCCCTCCATCAATTTGCCCACCCCACTATCACAATCACCTCTATCTGCCACATATATCTATTCAAGATTAGCCTAGTCTTATATATAAGAACACTCCAGAATCCTAGACAGCCATTCTCCATACTTCGGATCCCACCCTTTGCAATTTTCAAATTGGGAAATCATCATTAGGGTCGGACTCAAAACACATTTCATGGATCGGTTATGGCGAGAAATTAACAAAGAGTCACGTATATATACAAACACCTATGAGATCAGCACTCACCACCTTCACCTCTTAGACACTTTGGAGACACCTTGAACACTCTAACTAGATTTCACCTTCTTCACCTCTTGACACTTTGGAGACACCTAAAGCACAATAACTATATTTATGATCACTACCAAAGCTGAAGCAAATGTGTAAGGAGAAGTCCTAGAGCAGTCCATAGAGCTAAATCTGAAATCAAAGAGGTTACTATTGCATGAGGTCAAATGTCAAAGTCTGAAGGAAGATCAATTGTTTGAGCACATGATTTTACACACACTTACCTAAGAGGGAGGACCACAATGCAACTTGGTCCCTCTTTAGAGTATTGGTATGTAAGCAACCACTCACCACATCATCAGGATGTGGACTGAGGCTGTCCAAACCATAATGTTAACCCCTTTTTAAGGGTCCGTTATAATCTTGCAAGCACAACAAGGGTTGGATGAAAAGGAGCAGAAACAAGTGCCCAGTACAAAAGATTTACGAGCTTCCACATATCCAGAACTTTAGAACAAACAATGGCAAAGTATCTCTAAAAGTTACAGAGCCCCACATGCATCTTGATCCTTCTTCGAAGTCATTGGTATGATAGGCAACCACTCACCACATCATTAGGGGTAAGACTGAGGTTGTCAAACTCAAAATTTAGGCAACATTGTTTGCTTTGTATGTTATTGTGTTCTAAATGTGTGCATGTGTGTGGGGGTATTATATTGTGCAAGTTTGTTACATTGGTTCTACCATGTGTCTGTCAGTTGTGTCAAAAGATCCTTTAGTCCTGGCCCAGTTGTGTCGTGTCGACTCAATGGCATGTCTCGTATGCTTGCGTGTGCTTCTAGATTATGATGTGTGTACTGATGTTGTGTGCATATGCATGTGTGTGTGTGTATACACGCTTGTGTGCGAAATTACTTGATTGTTACTTCGTGTTGGCGTGGCATGATGTCTATCATGCACAATACTATTTGTGATACCATCAAAAGCTTCGATGATGTATCTAGCTAACTTTACCACCTATATTGAGTGGATTTACAAAATTATATCTTGTGTGCTCCTGAAAAACAACTGCCATTGCTTTGGCTGACATGTACATACATGCTTGAATCAATAAAATTTGTATATGATGTCATATCCTAACATGATTATTTATGGGCTTTACGTGATGAATTTTGTATATAAAAATATGATGTGTTTAACCTCCTTTTGAGATGAGTGATTCGCAGCGCTTCATCCCTTATATCAAAAGGGAGGCATACAATGGGCTTGTTTCACAAATTTAAATGATGTCAAACGGAGCAATCCACATTTTGAGACGGATTATATGGTTTGGATGGGGCATAATGAGACTGATTTACATGACTTTAAAACACAAATGAGATATTCAGTAACAATCATGAGGAGCAAATGAAGAACAAATTATATATTCTATGACCTTAAGAAGAGCAAATTATGACATTCTAATGAGCAAACTAAGACATTCTACATGATTTTAAGGAACAACTCAAGCATTCTGTATTACTATGAGAAGCAAATGGATCGCTTGGGGCATGGATTCTATACATATATAATTTTGTTTTTACAGATGAGGAGCAATTGGTACTATGTTACACTTTTGGGTTGATATCCATCTGCAGTGGATGACGCAACCTTTCATGGATCTGATTCAACGAGCAAGTGAGTAAAAGATGATGAACTGATTCACCTTATTTCTGACAGTCTGGATACTGAGAGAGGCTTAATTAGCCAGTTTATCCTCAACATAGTTATAATTCTTCTTAGCATGAATCAGATGAAAGTGACTAGTCAGTTGTAGATTGCCAACCACCTGTTGAAGCGCATTCTTCATTCTCTAGTTATGAGTTGGATATACTGATGCAGCCTCCCACTGAAAATATCAAAAAAATTTCAACCATGTCACTAGCAACTTTAGAATCTCCTTCATTTGAAAATGAATAACTCAATTGTCACGTGCATTTTGAATTCCTCTATGAAGAGCCAATAATTCAACAAAATTGTTAGTATCGTTACATATGCTCTGAAAGAGGGAAAGAGAGGTAAGTCGTTGGAGTCGCATGCGAATCCCCCAATCCCATCACTCCCAACAGCTCCTAGATTGATCTTAGAAGCTCCATCAAAGTTGAGCTTGAAGTAACCTATGTGGGGAAGTTTCCAATTTTGTTTAGGACCAACAGTGAAATGGACCGCTTTATAATGCAAGGGTAGATGCCAATTTTTACAAATATGGGAATCACTCATATTGACAGACTCAAAATGCCCTAGGATGCATTATGAGTGATAAGATCAGTGCTACAAATTTGATAGATGGTGGCACATATAAGCACACAATCTGATTGGGTTCGATTTTCCAATAAGTGGTTGTTCCACTCATTCCAAATGTTCCACATTACAAAACGTAGAGTAATATGATGCATAGTCACGAGACTTGGACTTGGAAATCCAATTTTCGACTCGGATTCAATCTCAGCAATACAGTTTTTCATTCGGACTTAGTCTTGGCAACGAAACTCAACCAAGATAGGCAATTAAAAATAGAGAATATTAGGGGATAAAGCTATTAAAATCTAGGATATTGATACGTGGGCCCTAGGCCCCGTGGAGTGGGTACGGAGCGTTTCCGATACAGAAACGGCGACGGGTACGGCGTGGGAGCGCCCAAGGTACGTCATGTACCCTGTGGATACGCTCGAGTAGGGTTGTATCCATACCCAGGTGTATCCACAGGGTACACGACGTACTTGGCCGCTCCCAAGCCATATACGTGACCAAATACGGTTTTTTTTGTTTTTTTTTCATGTTTTTAAAAGCCCCATAACATTAAAAAACAAACTATTCTTCTAATTTGAACCCTAAAAGCTAACTCTAAACAATAAAACAAAAGAACAACACAAAAACAAAACATAAAGCAAAGAAACTTACCTTTGGCTCTCCCAAATTGCTTTGTGTTTGTCTAGGGTTTGAGGAGCTATTGCTAAGCTTGTAGGAGTGTGAGGAGCTGCAAAGGAGGAAGATTTGTGAAGGATTTGTGGTTTGCTAAGTGAAGGTAAGATTTTTTTTAATTTCTAATTTTGTTTCTCTTTTTTTTTGTTATTTAATTTTTCACACATTTCATTTTTTTGCTTATGTTCATTTTTTTTGCTCTTTCTATTTAATTTTTTAAATTTTCAATACATGTCATTGTTTTCTTTGCTTATTTTGTTTGTTTTGAACCTTGTAGGTACTTTTACAATGGCAACAAGTTCTGCTTCTTCTAGGCTATCTTTGGTCAAGGAATTTGACCCAAATTCACCATTATGGAGGCATGTAACAATACTTGAACAACTTCCAAGTGGTGTTTGTTTTGTTTGGAAATGCAATGACTGTGAATCAATATTCAAAGGCTCTTACAATCGGGTAAAAAGCCACTTATGTGGGATAACAGGTAACGGTATAAGAGTATGCAAGGGGAAGAATAATGTTGGGGTGCCAAAAGCAAAAGATTTGGCATATATCAAAGAGCAAGAATATGCAGAGGCAAATGTGGCTATGAGAGCCGGTCATCCATTGGCCAAAAGAGGAAGTTCATCTCGATCAGCGAGGCCTCCGGTTGCCCCATCAACTAGTGGATCCCCAATTGTGGCCATGCCACATCCATTTGTGGCTCCTACCTCCACGGATGATGAGGATGCTTCCCTTTCACGAAAGAAAAGTAAGACAAAAGGTCCATTGGAAAAGACCTTTCAGAATGAGAGCAGGGAAATTGCAGATGAACACACTACAAGGTGTGTATATGCTAATGGGCTTTCATTTAATGTTGTGAGGTCACCTTATTGACATGAAATGGTGAAAGCCATCAATAAGGCCCAAAAAGGGTATAAATCACCAGGCTATGAGAAGCTTTGCACCACCCTATTAGATAAACAAAAAAAATGTGGAAACCTCCTTGCAACCAATTAGGGACTCATGGGCCAAAACAGGTGTGTCCATCGTTTCTGACGAATGGAAAGATGCAAGAAACCACCCTTTAATTAATGTGATTGCAGTATGCCCTAAAGGGGCAATGTTTTTTAGAGTGGTTGATTGTGAGGGGCAAGTGAAGGATGCCCAATTCATTGCCAACATCCTCTTCGAATCCATTGAGGTGGTGGGGCCTTAAAATTTTGTCCAAATCATAATGGACAACACCAAAAATTGCAAAACAACGGGGATGTTAGTTGAGGCAAGGTATGGGCATATTTTTTAGACACCATGTGTCATGCATTCACTAAATTTAATGCTAAAGAAGATGGCCAGTAAAATAGGGTGGATCCAACAAGTGTGTGCAAAGGCTGAAGAGATCCAAATGTTTGTCACCAACCATCACCAGACAGGGCATTTTTAGATCATTCTCGCAGTTGGAGCTGCTGAAGGTAAGGAAAGCTACCTCTTTTTTTTTAATTTAAAATTTAAATATAAGTTTTTTAATTTTTAAAATATAGTATAATTAGTATTCAAAAGTATTCAATTTTTCTTTTAATTTTTGTTTATCATTCTTATTATATTAGGTTGTTGAGACTCGATTTACATCACACACAATCGTCTAGAGACGACTTGTGAAGGTGCGAGAGGCACTTATGAGGATGGTAACCTCCAACCTTTGGTCTATATGGAGGCAATCAAACACTAAATGGGCTCAAAAAGTAAAGAGCATGATCTTAGATGACACTTGGTGGGATCGAGTGGAATATCTATTGAGTTTTAATTAGCTCGTTATGAGCATGATCTGCTTTACTGACATGGATCAGCCATGTCTAGGAGAGATATATGATGGTATCGACTCAATGATTAAAAAATAAAAGCCGTCATAAATGCAAAAGAACAAGATCTTGAGCGGTGGAATAAAATGACCACCCCGCCTACATTTATTTGCTTTTGCATTGACTCCTAGATTCTACAGCATAGAGATCCTTTCCTTGTCAAGGAGGGCTAGCACCATGACAGGGATGTGGAAGTCATTGAGGGATATATGGCAGGCATTGGCTAGCTTCTTACTTGATCCTGAGGCCCAAGACATGGTTATGGTAGAGGTTGGCAATTTCATAGTTCAAACAGGTCATAGCCTTTTCGCTCTTCAGAGCAAATACAAGATAGATGCTCATATGTGGTGGTACCTACCTACCATGGTCATAGCATCAGTTTACTTGTAGCCTCTTGCAATAAAGGTCTTGGCACAGGTAAGTTTTTAATTTTTTTTATCCTCTTTCCTTTTTTTGTTATAACTTTTAGTTTTTTTAAATTTAAGGTTGAATGCTTAAATTTGAACTTTGCATTGACTTTGTGTTGCCTCAATAGGTTGCAAGTTCATCTTCCTCTGAACGCAACTAGAGTACATATAGCTTCGTCCACTCACAAAAGCGCAACAAGTGTAGGTACTAAAAAGGTTGAAGATTTGGTATAACGTACATTCCAACTTGGGCCTTTTATCCCACAAATAGCCGGAGTACAAGGAAGGGTCAACAAAACATTGGGATATTGATTCAAAGATAGTTGACTTTGATGCTTCCATTTCCCATCATGAGAGCATTAGATGATGAGGAGAGTTATGTGGCACCGCGAGACCTACATGCACAAGAGGGTGCAACTGGCAGTGGCCTTAGTGGGAGTGGTTCGAGTCCATGCGGTTCTAATGAACCACGTAATGATGATGATGTAGTTGATGTTGATCCTCTTGATGAAGAGGAATATGATGAATATTGAAAGATAGTTTGAGCTTTGAATATTGATCTATGATTGAATTTAATATATCATGACATATACATTGTGTTCGATTTAAGTATTTTAATTTAACTTTCTAAGCTTTTAAGTTTCTAAGTTTTATCGGTATCACTAGCTTGTTTGTTGTGGTTATTCACTTATTTAGCTTATAACTTGTCTTTTATCTTATCTTTCATATGCATAATATGTGCTTAATAACTTAATGCCTATTTAGAAGGCTGAAATTTATATATTTTTTTATTTTTATATATTTTTTTGTACTGTCGTATCCGAGGCCAAAACAAAATTTTGTTGTATCCGCATATCGGATACTCTGTACCCCGCTCCCATATCCAAAAATGTATCGGCTACTTAGATTAAAATACATTCAATACTCAAAGCAGCTTAAAATACACTAGAAATTAATCAATTGCATCTAACAATATATACACGAAAGAAGTAAGTAAATAATGTGATATTGAATGATTGAGACCACGAACATGTAATTTTTTAAAATATGCAAAGCAATTAAAAAATCTTCATTTCTTAACGCCCTTGATAGTAACCATGTTAGTAGGTGTAAGGTTTATATTTGAATATTAAAAATAAAAGGTAGAGGAAAATACTGAAGATATACAAACAATACAGGGGTAAGTCATACATCGTGTAGGTGAACAGAACATATAATTTCAATTATAATAAGTAAAATGGCAAAATAATCTATCCATTTTGTGGCATTACTGCGTAGTGAAAAAAATTGGACAGGCTATGATGCACTAGATGCAAGGCCCACATTATACTAGTGGGTGGTGTATCCAATGGGAAAAACAAAGATTATAATCAAATGATGTAAGACTGACTGAACGCTCATAGGTTTTCAGAGCAAAATAAAGTATGCAACCCACTATAACTTGCAGCAAATAGGCATGACCCAACCATTCTTCTTTGGTTTCCCATGCAACTATTACTTTCTGGTGGTTTAGAAGCAGATCCAATCATCAAAACTCTCTTTCTGTACAATGTCCTCCCCAAATTAAATATTTCAAACGATTCAAAATCACCATACCAGGATAGTGATTTTGTTTTCGTGTGTAGTAAAAAAGGAGCATACCAGTTTTATTAAAGGAAGGTTTATCCTTTACAATTTGATAACAGCTAGGGAGGGTCTTGGGCGGGCTCATGAGTCTAGTTAAAAAAATCTTTTCTGGAAATTTATAGTGTCATTTTGTTTTGCATTTTTTTAAAATATTAAAAACAGCAGGCCCAATGAGTCCAGATGCAGAACTCATGAGTCCAGTCAGATTTGTGAGTCTTGGCAAGGTTCACAAGACTCGTCTGCAACCATCGCTGAGTCTGTTGAATCTTTCCCCGAAACCTTGATGAGAGCTTCCTCGTACCCGGAATCTGCAATTCATTGACAAGAATCGCTGATTCTCTGTTCACTGATATGATGCAGCACTTCATAATCCACATTTCAGACTGAAAATAGGCCCATCTGTTTATAATTTGATACATACACAAGTTATTATGGATTGTACCATCAAAGCATTGTTGTTAACTTAAAGCCTTCCAGATTTTTTGAGCAAACAGGCAAGTGATAAAAATGATGAATTGATTCAACATATTTCTGACAGTCTAGATACCAAGAGTGGTCAATCCATCCTTATTTTCTAAAAGTCTGCCTTTGCAGAGGAGCCAACAAAAAGTATCTATTTTATGCCATATTGGCTGAGACCAAACTGAATACCACATTTTCCAACTTTGATTGTTGACAGTGTTTATAGTTGTTTATGTTCAAGTCATTGCACAGTCCCCCATGAGAGGTATAAAGCCAAATAATCTGATCAGCACTATTGGATAGAAATTCAAATAATTGCTTAGCCATTAGTTCACTACATAGTGGGTCCATTCTGATAAAAAAACTGCTCACCCTAATTGTTGAATCATTACCAGGTTCCAACTCTGATTCGCACAAGTGATGATAATGTTGTAGTAGTCTTGTAGCTGAGGGTGTCCATGGCTACGGAGCAGTTCTTTTAATCCATTCACATAGAAAGAGTCTGTGGGGGATTCCCCTTCCAAGTCTATTTCCAAAAAGGAATGGAAGGATCAATGCCAGCACAACAGGTGATCTTGTTCTACACTAGTTCCAGGCCCTTTTTTTCAGTAGCCTGGCAGGTCCACAGACTTTGAGACTTCCAAACAGCATTGGACATATTAACATAGGGAGATTGCAGAGACTTGCCCTCATATAATACAAAACCCATGGAGTAGTGTGATTAATATTGAGTCCTCCATCAATTTTGGTTTAACAAATTTTGGGACCAAGAGACCAGAGAGAATTTGAAGTTCGTAGCCAGCCCCTGGCAGAAGGAAGTTTTGTTTAATTAAAGTAATTTGGTTGATCACCTAAGCCAAAATGGAGAGAGCAAAGAGAGAAGATAACCAGGGATTGATTGAAGACCTGCACAAAGGAGCTGAACTTTGCCAACAAAAGATAGCCAACAATGAGTCCAGTGGGAGTGTTTCAGTTTGAATTGGTTGGCCACCATCCTCCCAAAAGGCCAGACTTGTGTTTTCAATTGGAGAGGAAAGGCTAGATGCAGGGAAATTTCCTTTTGTTGAATTCCAGAATCTGCTTGATTTCCTGCCTTCTTCTGGTTGGGATGTTAATGCTAGCATGAGATTTGTGTTCATTTAGTAACTGGCCCAAGGCAGTTTGAAATAAGTCCATGAGCTTAGTGATGCAATGGAGTTCCCAAAGTATTACGGGAGAGAATAGAAGGTTCTCGTCCACAAAAATAAATGTTGGTGTGTACCTGGGGCCATTGGTAACAGTAGCCAAACCAGTGTCGCATCCCCTATTGTTGCACCTTGTTTCTTTACTTTAAATAAATAAAAGCAAGCTTAATTTCCTATGATGTGACTGTTTAATTATATTTGACAGCATTTAGTATTGCAATTGATTTATTATGAGAACTACTTATGTGTGTACTCATGTGTTGAAAATGTTGTTGCTCCTGAGTGTTTTCTGTTTCTTTCTTAGAAATGATTTAATAGACTAAGTCTGATAGGTGAGTTTGGTAGGTAGAAGGTGAATGAGAAGACAAGGTTTAATTCTCATCCTAAATTCTTTACCACTTTGGTAAGGTGAATTCCATAGGTGGAAGGTAGAAGAGAAGACATGTTTGAATTCTCATCCTAAATCCTTGACTACTCTGGTAAGTGAGTAGGAGGAAGGTAGACGAGAAGATAAGTTTGAATGCTCCAAATCCTCTACCACTCTTATTACTACATCTCATATGCGTGCGCATGTGTGTGTGAAGCTCACTGTAATGTATCAAGCAATATTTCAATATGATATCAAAGTGGTTAGACTAGAATCTTAATGGAACAAGGCACTAAGGAGCGTTTTTTTCATGGTTGAGAGGTTCTAGAATGATCATGGTTGTTGATCTTACCCTTGTTTTGGGAAGACCATTATGCTTGTTGAAACTCGAGGGCTTGATAAACCTTTTCTCTGTGATCATGTGCTGCTGGCTTTCTTGTGGGCTGTTTCATGCGTTCTCAAAGGGTTCGTACTTTAGATTTTAGATGGCAGGTTCCATGGTTTCCGGGTTAAGGGAATGTTTTATGTTGGAGGATATATTCAAACTATGTTTCGTGTATGTTTAGACAGCAGACTCTCAAGGAGGAGTTGAATTTATGGGGAATCATCCTGTATAAGGAGAAGAGGCATACAGAGGCTGCTAAGCTTGCAGATTATGAGCCAAGAGCAGCTAGAGCAAAACACATCATGTCAACTTTGGAAATCTCACCCCTCATATCTCTTCATGTGCCACTGCTTGTGAGATTTCGGTTAAGATGTAAGGACACTTTCAAAATAAGAATCTTCCTAAGGAAAATGATGCTTAGAGAGAAAGTTGGCACAAGTTCAAATGTTGGAAAAATGATGATATAACCAGCTATTTGATGAAGTCACAGATTTTAGGATCGATTGGCAGCCATAGAAGAGGCGATCAAAGATGAGGAACTTGTTCCCTTGACGTTCAACGGCATTTCTCGGGATTCTAAGATTTTTGTCAAAGGTAATTGTTGCTTGAAATTATTACTTCTTTCTCTCAATTATTTGGTATATTTATCTAGGAAGAGACCAGGAGGCAAATTGTGCTTACTGGAGGGGAGGAACTTCAAGATGTAGTTTTATTTGGAAAAGCTATGAAAAACTTCAAGTCTCAAAATTTCCCCAAGGAGAAGAGTGAGGATGGTGGTTCAACCGACTCTTCTAAAGTAAAAATGAATTTTCTGATTACTTGCTATAAGTGCAAGAAGCAAGGACATTATGCCATCAAGTGTCCATAAAAAACATGAAAATAACAACCAAACGGTAAAGATCATTTTTCCTTCTACGCAATTTGCCAGTACTGCAGAGATTGGAAATGATATAGATGACTTATGTCATAAAGTAGAAAACTGTATACTCCATGTCATAGAGTAGATGACTTATGTCTATAAGTGTTGCTTCTTCCTATGTTTGCATGTGGATTTCTAGACATGGTATCATGGTACGGCCCTGCAGGGTCTGGGTAGGAGTACGGTACATACCCCGGTATGCCAGGGCAATGTCCCAGGTACATGGTGCATTACCTCCGTTAAAAATGTTTTTTTACTTTATTTTTTTCCTAAGTTCTAAGTAATTATATTTAGTTCGAGAAATGAATATCATGACATTTGGCACTCATTTGTCATCATGTTTTGTGGTTATTTAGCTTATTTTGTTTACTAGATGCATATGGTTAACTTATTTTTCATATTTTTTAATACTTTATAGATTTTTCGTATGGCCCTACCTAAAGCCGTATCCAAACCCCCCCTACAAAAAAATATTGTACTGGCATACCGGGTTCCCATCCCTGTATCCATACCCGTATTGGCTACCTAGATTCTAGAGCATCTAGACATATGTCACATTATAGGGATTCAAGTTGCCCTTGGAGCATGCGTAAATTTTAAGATCCCCCCAAAAAATAACCATAGATATTAATTGGCGAATTTCTATAAATGACTTTCGAAATCTTGGCGAATGCCACGAATTGAAAGGAAATGTTGTCGGTCGGTATCAATTGTTGAATGGTAGCATTAGGATACCGACTGGTAGTAAATTTCTCTTTTGTGCATGCAATAAAGGCGATTTGGATATAAAAATTTGGCTATTACTATAAACGCTAGGCAAATCAACCCAAAGAATTAACTTGTACCCATAAAATTTAGGCAAAATAGCAAGCAACCTAACCCCTCAAAATTAGCCAAATCCAAATTTCAAATATCCAAATATTCGTGAATTGATGAAGATTAGCCACTAAAATTTACACTGCCTTCGAGATGATACTACAGATCCAGTCAAAGGTGTAGGAACCGTATCACTTACACTTCGCTCATGTGATTTTACAAGAGTTCAATGATGTGTTGTATGTTCCTAGGTCTCTCTAAACATCGGTTTTCAAATTCAGCCATCACTGAAAAGAATTGTAGGGTGGAGTTCCATGATCAGCAGTGCATCATTGTGGACTGCAATCTCCAACCACCAAAGGCATTGATAAAAGGCATGAGAGAAGATGGGTTGTACAAATTCATGGCAGGTATTGTTACATATAATGCCCCTTACTGTTTAAGGTATGCAGATGGCAGAGTCATGGACACAAAGAACAGGCCATCTCCACTATGGCTGCTCTGCCCTATATACAAAAACATTGAAGTTTGCAAAGGATGTGCCTTGGGTAAGCACACCCCAATCTCGTCTTTAACCTCTAGTGAAAATCAGTCTAAAGGTGTAACTGTCCCTAAATGGACCCACTGGAAAGAGCAATAGAGAAATGTAATACCCAGCTAAAAATAAAGCCCAAATCTAATATATATATGCTGCAAACAAAATATAACCGGGAAAAAGCGATTTGCTAAGCAGAAATAAGCACCAAGAACCAAGCAAAAATAGCTTCTTTTTGTAGTTTTTGCAATAGAGATATATTGATAGATAAAAATGGTGTAAGTTAATACCAAAAGATGGAGATTCCAGAAATTGTTTACAATTCATAAAATATCTCAGATCTGACCTTGGATAATGCAGCAGCAGAATAAAGGTTTGAAACGCCCACCAAAACACTTCAAATGCACTAAATTACATTCTGGAAATGCTCCTTACAAATCTGATTGTAAATGTGATATTTTGCTCTTTCCCAAACACCTGCAAAAAACCCTCAAAATGGGGTCGCTCCAACTGTAGAAAATAGTTCCCAAAACCTGAATTTTATTCCCCAGTTTTCTCTAGCAAAATAGTAATCAAAATGGGTCGCTCCAGCTGTAGAAAATAGTTCCCAAAACCTGAATATTATTCCTGAGTTTTCTCTAGCAAAACCAGGATATTTGGAAGAGTTTTCGTTCTCCCAAAAACCAGAATTTTCTGCAGCAAGCTCCAAGCTCTCATGCACCAAATAGAAAATGTGAAGTGAAGAATAATCCCCTAAGACAAATCGATTTTCCTCATAAGAGAAAGATATGACCCAAAGAGCACCACCCCCACTCCTCCAATCACCATGCATCAATTTTTTAATGTCATTTGCTCCTCCCATATCTCCTTAACCAAGTCGCATTTTTACTTGGGGATCTATAAAAATTATAAAGGATCTTTTAATAATTCATGCCCCCCCCACAAGGTGACCCAAGTCATATTTCCCCATTAGGAGCATTAAAACATAAGTTAACTCCCCTTTATGATTTATCATGGCATAATATTAAGTTACTAATATTATTATAAGTGTTTGTATAGTTTTATTTTTATTTTTATTTTTTTAACAGCACCTTATAATAATAATAGCTAACTTAAGTCGTCCTTATGTTTCTCTTAGGCCATCGGGTGGACAAAATGGGCCAAAGGTCTTCACCATGGTTATTTTAGAAGAGGAGACATTTCAGTCCTCCCTTCCTCGAATAGCTTCCCCACAAGCAATTTCAAATTTAGGTGCCCTAAAATTTCTGCACCTTCCCAAGTTGCATCCTCAAAGGGCAACCCCCTTCCATTGTACCAAATACTCCTTAATTGTTCTATTATGTAGCTTCCTTTCCCGCTCTTCTATAATGACTTCCAGTTCCAACACAAGCTTCCCTTCATCATCAAGAGGAGGCAATTCCATGGAGGGAGAAATATGCTGCCCCAACGCTTTCTTTAAACATGAAACATGGAACACATTATGAATTTTGCTTTGAGCCGGCAATTCAAGCTCGTAGGCAACATTTTCCACCCTTCTTATAATCTTATAAGGGCCATAAAACCTTGGCTTCAGCTTTTCCGATCCTTTCCCTTTGTGGGAAGATAGCTTGTATGGTTGTAGCCTCAAGAAAAACCATGTCCCCCACTTCAAATGACCTCTCTACCCTTCGCTGGTTCGCATATAATTTCTGTTGATTTTGTGCATGTGAAAGGTTATCTTTGAGTGCTTTTAATATATCTTGGCTCTGCTGCACCAAGTCCTTAGCACCCGGGCACTCTGCTATCAAGTAAAACAACATCTACAAAGGAATATGCATCGTAACCATATAAAGCTTTGAAGGGAGACATACCAATAGACATGTGGTAACTTGTGTTGTAGCAAAACTCCCCCAAATACAACCATTTTATCCATGCAGTCTGCTGCCCTGTAACATAACTCCTTAGATACCCCTCTATCCACTTATTAACAATCTTGGTTTGCCCATCCGTTTGTGGATGGTAGCTAGTGCTAGGGGTTAATTCTGTACCTGCAAGATGGAAGAGTTCTTGCCAAAAAGAACTCTGAAAATCTGCTATCCCTGTCACTCACAATATTCTTAGGTAGCCCATGTAGTTTGAAGACTTCTCTAAAAAAAATTCCAGCCACAAGGGGACCATCAAATTTAGTTGGTAGTGGAAAGAAATGTGCATACTTGGTTAATCTATCCACTACAACATAAAGAACACTTTTACCTTGAACCGGTGGAAGTCCCACAATGAAGTCCATGGAAACACTCTCCCATTTCTGCGTTGGAATAGGTAGGGGCTGCAAAAGGCCTGTTGGAAATTCATGCTCCACCTTACACCGTTGACATGTGAGACACTCCCTTATGTGTTTGAGCACCTCCCCTTGAGACCTTTCCAAACAAATTTTTCTCTAATTTGTTTGTACGTTTTAAAATAACCTGGATGTCCTGCCAAAGGTGAATCATGCATTGCTTCCAATATCTTGCTCTTAACCTTGGATTCCGGCACCAAAAAGACCTTGTTCTTGTACAAAATTAAACCATCCACAACCTTGTATTTTTCATCTTCAATCTCACCTTCAAGAATCTTGCTAGCAAGCTGATTTTTTGCATATTCAGCTGTTATAACAGCCCTCCAATCCGCTGCAATTTCTGTCATAGAGCAACAATATGGCTTCCTAGATAGAGCATCCGCTACTATATTATTTTTGCCTTTAACAAATTCAATTTCAAAGTCAAAAGACTGAATTTTGCTCACCCATTTTTGTTGCCTATCATTCAAATCAGATTGGCTGAGAAAATACCTTAAGCTATTGTGATCCGTCTTCACTATGAATTTGCCACAAACAAGGTATTGCCGAAACTTGACCAAAGCATGCATGATGGCTAGCATTTCCTTGTCATAGATGGAGTATTTCTTCTCAATCTCTTTAATTTCCTGCTCTCAAAAGCGATGGGATGTTTGTTTTGCATTAAAACAGCCCCAATCCTTCCCCGGATGCATCACATTCCACCACAAAAGGAATAGTGAAATCTGGAACATGAGCACGGGACATGTACTCATCACTTTTTTTAAATTATCAAAGGCCTCTTCGGTCTGTCCTAGACCAGCTGAAAGCTCCCTTCTTCGTCAAATCCGTCAAAGGGGCTACAAGTTGAGAGAAACCCTTAACAAATCTCCTGTAATAGCTACATAATCCCAGGAATCCTCTCAAATGTGTCATAGTGGTGGGTGGAGGCCAATCCATGATAGCCACAATCTTCTGTTGTCCACATGGACACCTTGAGCATTAATGACGTGTCCCAAGTAGAGAATTTCCGTTACTCCAAGTTCACATTTGATTCCTTTGCAAAGAGTGACTGCTGCCCCAAAATACCCAACACAATGCCCAAGTGTTGAAGGTGATCATCCCATGATTTACTATATACCAAAATGTCATCAAAGAAAACCAATACGAACTTCCTCAAGTGCTCCCTAAAAACACGATTCATGCAAGATTGAAATGTAGCTGGAGCATTTGTCAATCCAAAAGGCATCACAAGAAATTCAAAGTGACCAAAATGACATCTAAATGCAGTCTTGTAGACATCCTCCTTCCTTACCCGAATTTGATGGTACCCCGGATCTCAAGTCAATCTTGGAAAAGTAGATAGCCCCATGTAGCTCATCAATTAACTCATCAATCATAGGTATGGGTACCTATTCTTGATGGTTTTCTTGTTCAATAGGCAGTAATCAATACACATCCTCATTGTCCCATCTTTCTTTTTCACAAGTACCATTGAAGATGCAAAGGGGCTTGAGCTTGGTCTTATGTGCCCCATTTCCAACAACTACTTTAATAGCTTTTTCAATCTCCTCTTTGTATGCTCTAGGATGGCAGTAAGGAGTGGTGATAATGGCCTTAGTACTTGGTTCTAATTCAATAGTGTGCTCAAAACCTCTATCAGGAGGTAACCCATGAGGGAGATCATCAAATACCTTGGCATGCTTGTCACGGATTGCTTGAATATCCTTATGGTACTGCTGCTGCTCCAAAATCTGATCTGCAGATGTAATAAAACACTCCGCTGCCCAAGAAACCTGCCCTTTATGAAAGGCTCTTTCCATCCTCTTAGTGGTCACTACCGTAGGAGCACCATTTGCCATGCCACGTAGCACTATTTCCTTCCCTGCTGATCTGAATTTCAGCTCCATTGTCTGATAGTTTTGAGTAAATTCTCCAAGTGAATGTAGCCATTGTACCCCCAAAACCACATCCGTTTCACCTATACCAACCACATAGAAGTCATCCGTCACCATGTGCTTGCCAAGTGTGATTTTCAGCTGAGATATTTTCTTAGTGCAAGGGATTGTGAAACCATCCGCTACCGTAACATTAAATCCCTTAAAATCTTCTTATGGCAGCCCCATTTTTGCAATCTAAATCAGCATCAATAAAGTTGTGTAGCACCACTATCAATTAAAACGGTGACTCTTTTACCTTTTAGTTCCCCTCTAACTCGAAAAGGGTGATACCTTGGTGCCCCGGATAGAGTAGCAAGAGTACTATCTAGCTGGTTGTCTTCTTCTTTGCCCTCTTGTTCTTCATCTTCGTGACTTTCTTCCTTATCTATTTCTTCTTTCTCTCCATCAAAAACAACTTCAATGTAGTGCACTTGACCTTTGCCTAAACAACGGTGCCCTGGAGCCCATGGGTCCTTGCAATGGAAACAAAGATTCTTCCTTCTCAACTCATTCCTTGAATTCTCACCTTCCTTGCTCCTAGGAGGCTCTCTTTGGTTGCTTGTATACTACTGGAATGGCTTTTTTGCTTGATTAATCGGGGCTGTTCTTGACTGCCCTTGAAAAGTGTGCCTTGGCTGCCCCATATAGCTTGGTTTTGATTGTCCAAGGGGCTGGTTTTTACCCCTAACTGCTGTAGATTCCAGATTTAGAGATCTTTTTATTGCATCCTGAAGAGAAGAAGGTTCAAATGCCTTCACCAACCCCTTAAGAGGTTCGGTTAATCCTTCCATGAATAGCATAACAAGTCTTCGCTCACTACATCGGTCACCATGACAACCAACTTCTGAAAATCAGCCACATATTGCTCAACAGTAGACTCTTGTTTCAGCTGTGCTAGTTCACGGAAGTGTACATCTGGGTCTTTTCTATCAAACCTTTCAACCAATTTTTGACTAAACTCCTCAAGTGTAGTGATGGAGCCATGCCCTTGGGTCACAATTCCATGATACCACCATTCGTGGGCTACACCATCCAAGTGAAGAGTGACAAACTTGAGAGCTTCCTCTTCATACATGGGGTTCAATGAAAGGTAAGTATCCAATTTTTGCAGCCATGCCCTTGCAGAGCATTTGTCAGTCCCATCATATGTAGGAAGAGTGATCTTCCCAAACGGTGTTGGATGTCCCTTCTAGTTTCCAGTTGTTGGTTCACCCTCCTTCTTGATTCTTCATTCTTCCTTAGTTGGCAAAAATCTCTAAATGAGAGAAGGTCTCTTGTATGAGGGTTCAAAGATGCATACTCATCTCCATATAAATTAATTTCCTCTGCAAATCCTTGAACCTATGGCTGCTCCCTCTCTTCTGGTGGCTCCTCTCTCTGAAGGAAACTTGCACGAAAATATTTAGAGGAACTTTTTTGAGAATCTCTTTCAACATGAAGTGTGTAAGAGCTGCCCTCACCTTAGTTGCCCTGACCCCCTTGAGGGTTTTGCCTGCTTAAAGTTTGTTCCTTGTAGAGCCCTTCCCAAATCTGCAATGGCTCCAACTATGGAGTCCCTAAGATTTCTTTGGGAGTCCAATAATCTGTTTTGTATTTCTCTGTTACCCCTAGTGAAAATCTCATTTATGTAGCTTAGCCCATCATTAGGAGGTGCCCTTTCTTCCTCATCCATTCCTCCTCTTCTTGGTGTTCTCCTCTGATATTGGTTCCTAAAAAGATCATCGTCCCTGTCCATATAAAACTGAAATCTGAATTTCACCACTACAGGCTGGGAGGAAAACTAGCTCTGATACCACTGTGATGTCCCCAAATGGACCCAATGGAAAAAGTAGTGGAAATATCTAATACCCAACTGAAAATAGAGCCCAAATCTAATATATATACGCTGCAATAAAAAATATAACTGGGAAATGTGATTTGCCAAGTAGACATAAACACCATGAACCAAGCAAAATAACTTTCTTTTTGTAGTTTTTGCAATAGAGATATATTGATAGATAAAAATGGCTTAAATTAATACCAAAAATGGAGGTTTTAGAAATTGTTTGCATTCATAAAATATTTCAGATCTGACCTGGATATTGTAGCAGCAGAATAAGGGTTTGAAACCCCACCAGAACACTTCAAAAACACTGAACAAAATTCTGGAAATGCCCCTTACAAATCTGATTGAAAATATGATATTTTTAGTTCCTCAAACACCTGCAAACACCCTCAAAATGGGTCGCTCCAGCTATAGAAAATGGCTCCCAAAACCTGAATATTATTCTTGAGTTTCCTTTAGCAAAATAGTAATATTTGGAAGAGTTTTCGTTCTCCCAAAACCATATTTTCTAAGGGTTTTCGTCCCCAGAAAAATTATAGCAGCAGCTCCAAGCTCTCATGCACCAAATGGAAAATGTCAAGTGATAGAATAATCCTCTAGGCAAGTCGATTTGCCTCATAAGAGAAAGATATCACCCAAAGAACACCCCCCAAATCCTCCGATCATCATGCAGCAATTTTTTTTATGTCATTGGCTCCTCCCATGTCTTCTTAACCAAGTCGCATTTTTACTTGGGAGCCTATTAAATTTATAAAGGGTCTTTTAATAATTCATGCCCCCCCTACAAGGCGACCCCAGTCGCATTTTCCCTTTAGGAGCATTAAAACATAAGTTAACTCCTCTATATGGTTTATAATGGCATAATATTAAGTTACCAATATTATTATAAGTGCTTGTATAGTTTTATTTTTATTTTATTTTTTTAATAGCACTTTATAATAATAATAGATAACTTAAGTCACCCTTATGTTTCCCTTTGGCCATCGGCTGGACAAAATGGGCCAAAGGTCTTCACCATGGTTATTTTAGAAGAGACAATTCAAAAGGCATCTTAGACCTAGTTCATTCAGGTGTATGTGGATCCATGCCCACTCCTTCCATTATGAGTAGTATTTATTTAGTTACATTTATTGATAACTACTCTAGGAAGACTTGGATTTTCTTTCTTAACACGAAGTCTGAGGTATTCACTAGATTTTGATAGTTCAGGGCTTAAGTTGAGAATCGAATGGGGACGAGAATAAAAATATTGAGATCTAACAATGGAGTTGAATACACCTCAAATGAATGTAATACCTTTTGCAGATCTGCAGGTACTAAGAGGGAGTGGACAGATCCTAATCCACAACAAAATGGGTTTGCTGAACGGAAGACTCGCTCGATCATAGAGAGCAAAATCTATGATCCATGATATGGGACTTCCAATGAAATTGTGGGCTAAAGCCTGCAATCCTGCAGTTTATGATCTAAATAGGTGTCCACATCAAGTTTTGAAAGACAAGACTCCTCTTGAAGCTTATTTAGGTGAGAAGCCATGTGTTTCACATTTCCGTGTATTTGGATGTCCTATGTTCAGATGCATATTTAGAAAAGAACCAAGTTGGACCCATCTAGGATCATACAAATCTTTGTTGGGTATGGTGATGAGTGCAAAGGGTATAGAGTTTACCTTCCTCATAAGAGGATAGCTGTACTTGCTAGAGATGTGATCTTCAATGAAGATGGTTGGTCCACTAAGGCTGTTGATCCCATTAGTATTGATGTACCTGAATCTAACATAAACTCCAGTTGATGAGAATACTTCTGGTAGATCCTCTAGTTGAGGAGCCAACGCAGCCAAAGGTAGTTAAGAAGTCGAAACGATTATTTCAACTCTACATGCTCAAAAGCTGAACGCACCTCAAAAATTTATGAGAGTTAGTCCACCCTCATAAATTTTCCACTTGTGTTGCTCTTTTATCTAACATTCTTGATAAAGAACCTTCTAGTTTTGATAAGGCAAACAAAAGAACAGGTTTGGCATGATGCCACGCAGGAGTATAAGAGTATCATGCAAAATGAAGTTTGGGAAGTAGTTTATGAACCCAAAGGGCAGAAGATACTCGGCAGCCAGTGTCCTTACAAGATAAAGCATGCAGCTGATGGCAGCATTGAGAAGTTCAAAGCACGGTTTGTTGCAAAGGGCTGTTCACAAAGAGAACGTATAGATTATTATAAGACATTTGCTCCAGTTGCCAAGTACACTTCTATTCGGTTGTTTTGTCACTTCCAGCTTCATTTGGTTGGAATCTACATCAGATGGGTGTTAAAACTGCAATCCTCAATAGAGAAATTGAGGAAGACTCAAGAGATCTACATCAAACAGCCACAAGGATCTGAAGTCTTTGGTAAGAAAAAACATGTTTGAAAACTCAAAGAAAAACTCTTTATGACCTTAAGCAAGCTCTCTGGGCTTGGTATGCCCACACTGATGAGTACCTTGTCCAAATTCGACTTCTCTAGGGCAGCTGTTGATCCTAACCTCTATTATCTTGTCCAAGATAGAGATTTATTGTTAATAATACTCTACATTGATGACCTCATCCTGGCAGGTAACTCTTCCCAACTAATCACTTGGGTTAATGGAGAGTTAGGCAAGGAAATTCGACATGAAGGACTTGGATCCTTTACATTATTGCTTGGGCCATAAAGCTTGGAACCGGGAGGGTAAGGTATTTCTCTCAAAAAGTGAGTATGCATTGGAGATCTTGAAAAGATTATTTATGTTTATATCAAAACCAGTTTCTATTCCTTTGGTTCCAAACTTAAAGTGAATTCTAGAAGATGGCACTAAACTTGTTGAGAGAACCAAATATAGTCAACTGAATGGTTGCATAATGCATCTGATCAACACAAGACCAGATACGTGTTTTGTTGTTCGTGCACTTAGTCCAATTTATGGTTGCCCCAAGCAAAACATATTAGTTAGCAGCCAAGAAAGTATTGAGATATCTCAAAGGTACTGTAGGTTTTCAGCTAATGTATGATTCTAATGATGAGTTTGGAGTACTTGAATTTTTGGCTAGTGATTGGGGATATGTGACAACCAAAAAGACCACTTTTGGGAATTGCTTCTCTCCTGGGTCAGCCATGATTTCTTTGTCCAGTAGGAAACAAAGTGTGGTGGCTCTGAGCTCAGCTGAAGCCAAGTATATTTCAACCTCCTCTACTAGTTGTGAGGTCCGTTTGGTTATAGCAGCTTATTTCAAAGTCATGCTAAAAAAGCTTTGGAACCTACATTCATCTATTGTGACAACAAAAGCTTCATCAAAATATCTGAAAATCCGCTTTTCCATGACAGAAGCATATTGATCTCAGTTTCCGCATGCTAAGAGATCAAGTACAAAAGTGGAGCTGTTACATTGGATTATGTTCCCTCAGCAGAACAAGTTGTGGATATCTTGACTAAACCACTCCTCAAAGGACCGTTTGAGAAGCTTAGATAGCTTCTTGGGTTATGTGAGAACTCTCTAATTGCAAAGAGGGAGTATTGAAAATGTGATTGCTCCCAAGAGTTTTGTATTTCTTACTTAGTATGATTTAATATACTAAGTTTGGTAGGTGAGTTCAGTAGGTAGAAGGTGGATGAATAGACAAGTTGAAATCTCATCCTAGATCCTTGACCACTTTGGTAGGCAAGTTTCGTAGGTGGAATGTAGATGAGAATACATGTTTGAATTCTTATTCTAAATCCTTGACTACTCTGGTAGGTGAGTAGGTGAAAGGCAAATGAGAAGACAAGTTTGAATTCTCGTCCTAAATTCTTTACCACTGTTATTGTTAAAACTATATACTGTAATATATCAAGCAGGTTTTCAATCGATTTAACTATAGTGTTTAGGTGCACTCGGTGGCAATCACCAAGAAATGGTATCATGGAGGAGAGGGGATTTAAACCTAGAAAGCGATTGCAGAGACAGAGAATAATACACATGCTCACAGTATTTTCACAACAATGAAAATTTCTACATAAGGAATGCATTGTTCTTGTTGATGTCGCATGATGGCTTTGTCATACTTGAATGTTGCATGATGGCATCATGTTGTTTGTGTCGTCTTATTCATTTGCAGCACAGTTTTATTCGGTTACCATGTTGCTTGAGTTGTACATGAAACATTATTGATGACTTTTGCACAAGTCGTACAGTAAACTTGAGTCACTACAATGGTTATTGTGTATAGTGTCTTGTTTTGTCAAGTTAGTTTTTGAGGAGTTCATATTGTTTCTTTGAGAGTAGGGGGAGAGGCGAGGGGGGAGGGGGCTAATGTAAAGCATCATGTTAAAACTGACAGTGTCATCAGCATCTTATTAATTACATGTTTTAGTAGGGCGTTGTTATGTTGTTAATGATTGTATTATACTCTTTAGGTAGTATTGTAATGACCTTTTGGTTATGTTCGGTTGTAGTGGACGTTTAAGTTAAAACTAACAATCGTCAGGTATTCTTTGTCATATAAATAGCATGATGTACGTCAAGGTAGGGGAATTGAGTATCATGTCCTCCATGTACCAAAACCCATTTGTATTGAACACTATCTATGATTTAAAGTTGTGATTACTTTCAGATTCATATATGCTACACTGTGGTATGTATCTACTATTTTGTAATTTACTAACTGGTGTTCCTTTGGTAGTGTATGTTGTATAGCGAACAGGATCAAGTACTCTAGAGGGGATGATGTATGTTTAGTGAATTACACATATGGAGTTCGGGTCAGCAATTTGGATGCATAGATGTCTACTTCTTGGTTCAAGTGTGATTTCTTGGTCATGTAAGACACGGAAGGAGATTGCATTGTTCACTACCTCTATCCAAGTATGGAGGAGCAGTCGAACAAGACAAAATGGGTTTGAGAGTTCTTGTGTGAGCTTTGTATTCCACAAAAGCAGCCAGCTATGTATTACATTGATAGTTGGGGTGCTATTCAAATTGTTCATAACCCATTTGAGCATGCCAATACCAAGCATATTGATGTGTATAGGCATTATATTTGACAATGTATTCATGGGGGGATGTTGGATATCTGATTTGGCAAAATTGATGACCAAATAGCATACATTTTTTATTTTTAATATGTCACCTGTTTGAGTGAAGACAGTCAAATAGGGAGACTGGCTCAAGTTTTCGAAAGCTGTCATTGTGGGAAGTAGCAAGAAAATGCCTCCCTTCCAAACAAACTTAGGAAGTAAATGCCACAAACCTTTGAGCCCTTTAATTTTTCTTTAAGAGGGGATATTAGAGTAAATAAAATGCGTCTTATGGGACCCATTGAGTTACCAATGTTGTGGTGTACCTTTTAGATACATGTTGGCAATGTTGGCCATAGAACATTGACTCTCACTACGTTATCATAGAAAAAGGTGTATAAATAAAAGGCTTTGTTTCCACTTATATCATCATGTTCATATTCATTTTTATCTTAATATATTGTATTTGGGTGACCCAAAAGAAACTCTCCATTTGATTGTGTTCTTGTGTTGATCTATTGCTCGCATTAGATTCCCTTTCTGTAAATCATGAGAATTTGCACTTAATTCTTGTGGACACCTAATTTTGGTCTTTGAAACTTGACAATATCAGTTTTGGCACTCTTCGACATACTTGGACCATCCACATACATTGCAATCTGTATCACGTCTCTCCCCCTTGCAATTACCTATACATCATCTTGGTCACCTCTATCTGCCAGTTACACTTACTCAGGATCATCTCCAATCTATATAAGAACACCTTAAAAGCCTATTCAGACATTCTCCCTTTAACAGATCCCTATTTTCTGCATGCAAGACACTACCAGCCACCTCGGACAGTATTGTCCACCACTGCTAGTATTATCAAGATCATCTTCAGTCTATACAAGAATGCCTTAAAAGCCTATTCAGGGATTCTTGATTTAACATATCCCTATTTTCTGCCTCCAAGACACTACCAGCCACCTCAGACAGTATTGTCCACCACTGCTAGTATTGTCCCCATGTGGGCAATGACTATTTTTCAAATATGGGCACTTTCATTAGGTCAAACTAGGCTTGGTTCATAGGTCAGCTTGCACTGGAAGCTAAGTCACCTACGTATACAAATGACCCTCACGGTCATTATCATCGAAGGAACATCCTATCACTTCAACACTACCTTGGAAATCACTTTACAAAAGGCTTATACATATCTCAAATCTACCTAGTGCAACCTTAGAGCAGTTCACAAAGCTAAATCGGAAACACGAGGGTTCCTAGTTGCATGGTGTCAAGTGTCAAGGATCATACTAAGTTGCATTTCAATTTCATAGTTGCATTTTCACATAAGACTTTGGAGAACTATGTGCGGTTTGATCCCTCCTCGTACTATTGATGTTGTGCAGCGCTCATATATATTGTAGCATGCTGAGGTCAGTCCAACACAATAGCTCTTAGGGCATTTTATTATGTGTTGTTGTTTGGGTCAAATGAGAGATCAAAACAGTGTACATTACATCAAACCGCAATGTTCTAGTACCCTAAACCCGAAGTGTTTACAAAAGCAAACAACCCCAGAAAATTCTAGAGGCATCAGACACTCCTAGACAATACCGTTCACCCAGGACACTACTGTCCATTAGTACTATCTAAACAACATTTCAGACAATGATTTTCACCTGAGAGCTAGACAATATGTGAAAACTAAGTATGGTCTATAGAAAGTTGTCTTTCTCTTCTCGACAATATAGATAAGGATAAGAAACTCAAAAAATCATTTGGTAAGCCTACTATGCAAAACAAGGATATGTCTTGGTGTCCCCAGGATTTCACCCTGAAATCTAGGACTACCCCTTTTTAAATTTTTCGTTCTTTTTAAGTGATGGGTCATGTTTTTGTGTTTTGTTTTTCCTGTTGTTCGCATTGCTCAAAGGTATCTTCGGGAAGTCATAAAGCCACGTTTGTCAAATACCCATATGCAAAAGCTCACTCAATTCCCTTCCCAGACTTAGTCTGGTTATATAAAAGCGTTTTATTTATTTTTATAATAAATAAATAAAGTTCTTTTAAAAATAGATTGAGCTAAAATTGGAGAATTTAGGTTATATAAAGCACTTCACCCCATCATTATTACCACACCAGTATTACTTTCACCTCAAAGTGGAGCATTCACCCGGGGAAGAGTTTTATAGACTAGCTAATTGGAGAATTCTTTTCGAGCAATTGCCCGCAACTTCTTTCAGGTATTTTGTTTTTAGTTATTTCTTTTGTGTTTTGGTTTTGGTCTTTCTCCGTGTTCCATCTGGCAATTCCCATAGCCTTTTCTTTCTTCCTGCCGGATCTGTTCCCTTGCCTAGGGTTTTGAAAAGCCATTCTTTGCCTCAGACAAAGGGAAAAATAATTGATATACGTTGGTTTTCAAGCTATTATTTTCAACGCAGCCCTGAGGAAATAATGCAGTTTTTTGCAAAGGAAAGTCTTGAGACTAGCGAAGATGTTTGTGGTCTTGTCTTCCAAATTGAAAAGAATCCAATTGCTCCAAGTTTCCACGCAACTGCCCTCTCTAATCTTCCACACAATTACTTAAGCCAAGTCATGGTTTTTGGCTGCCTATCTTCCTTCAATTTCCAGGCAAGTATCCTTAAGTCAAAATTCGTGGATTTCTATGTGCTTGTTCTTATTTCAAAAGGCTGCCCTTCCTCTCCAAAATCCACTCTGCCTTCATTCTCCAATTTCCACGCAATTTTTAAAAGGAGTTTCACTTGTGCAAATCGTGGTTTTTGGAAGCAAAACTACTTCCATCCTCAAGTCCATCATTTTTTGTTGCCTTCTTCCTTCAATTTCCACGCAAATTTAAAGTTAAAACTTAGTGCAAGTTTTTTGTGCAAATGTTTTTGTCTTCCAATTACAAGCTGCCTTCCATCCTTCAATTTTCCAGCTTTTTAAATCCAGACAAATTTAAAGCAAGTCGTGGTTTACTTGTTGAATCGTAGATCTTCCTTTGCAAGTTTCCTTCCATCTTCAAAATCCACGATGCCATTCTTCTTTAGAAGTCAAGGTAAATTAACGCAACCTTGTGTGTTTCGAAAGTTAAAAGCACTTAAAGTCAAATCGTAGGATTTCCAATCTACCTTCCTTCTTCGAATTTTCCACACAAATTTTAATAAACAGGAGACAAGTCAAAGTGCAAGTCATTGTTTTTAAAATGCATTTTCTTCCTTTGCAAGCTGCACTTTCTACCCTTCAAAATCCACGCAGCCCTTTGGGAGATATGAGCAAAAATAGCCTAAGTGGAAATTTCGTAGTATTATCTTCTAATTTGTCAAGGGATGCCCTTCCATCCTTGAAAATTCCCATGCAGGTCTTCTAAAGCTTACCTAAGTGATCCATTGTGAAAGCCCAGAGTGCTTTTCCTACATGTGGAAAATATTCATAAATTGCATGCTAAATCCCTCTCAAAGCTCATGCATGTTTGTTCCCAATCTCCCAGGAATTGAGCCCACTATTAAGCCTACTTATCTTTAACTTGCACCCAGAATAATTCCCATCGAATTCCTAGCATTCCGTATATGCAATAAGGAAATAATTCAGGGTGATGAGTTGAGCAGTTTGTCTTGAATTGTTTACAGGAGACTATTTCGCTTATGCACATACTTGTGGAGAATTAAGTCATGAGGTTAATAGTCAAATACATTAAATATATCTTCAAAATTAGGGGAAGCAATTACACCTTCTACACAAATAGATCCAGCTCTCACAATTGCAAAAGCTTCTGGTAAAAGTGGAAAAAGGAGATCTCAAACAAAAGTTGAGTTCAGGCAGATGAAGGGTGATGACAAAGGTAGTAATCCAGATAGAATCATGCATAGTGTCCAAGCTTGCTGAAGTGAGTGATATAGACATGGGGCATGTGTCTATCATTGAATTAATTGACAGATCAAGGGCAAGAATGAAGTGTTGCAGCTGGAATGACTTCTTTCTTCTTTCTTCTCCTCTTTCTTATTTTCTCAGACCAAAAATTGTAAAACTTAAGTAATTGGTTAAAAGCCATTACTTCAAGTTGTTTGAAAAGGTCCTTTTAATTAAGAATAGGTGGCAGACATGCAAAGCATTGATTTAGTCTTCAGTTGTAAATCATGCATGTCATGCAAAGAGAAATTATAGGAGAAAGATTGCCAATTGTTCTCCTTTTTATAGCTTCCGCATGCGGGAGTTCATTGAAAGTTTCCTATTAGTATTTTCCCTCTATGCACTATAAATAGAGGAAGAGCCTATGGGTTAAGGATCAAAATTTGTTCATCAAAACTTGTTTAGCAAGAGGCTTTTGTAACTAGAGCATTCTTGAGTTTTCAGAGTTTGTGTTGGAACCCTTGATGTGATTTCTATGAAAGTTGGAGATTGAATAAAAGGTGGATTTCTGGAGAACTTTGTGTCTACAATTGATTTGTTGATTACTTCTATTCGAAGGTTTTAGATAAACTTTGTGTTATCTTAGATTTAGGTTAGAAGTTGTTTCTTTCCCTCTTTGTTGAATGTTGTGATTTATCTGTTTATTTAATTTGTGTGGATGAGACCAACTCTGATAACTATTGGTTGAGTCAGCACATCTTCCTTTCTTCTTTCCCTACTTCTATTTTTCCCCCTTTTACAAATATCCCATCAAAGCTACTTACTTGTTGCCAAATTACCCAGCTGTGGTTCACAAGCTGAGGGAATTAAAGTAAAACCCCTGAAAGTAGTTATTAGGATTCACCCCTACAAAATAGATAAACATCTTACACAAGAGCTTCACCATTAAATGAAGGAGATTTATCTCATGGCTGCCTGGGTTTTATGTTGTGCATAAAATCTAGCCAACATATCTATGATACAAAGTTATAATCAGACACTTGTTAATGAAACTACAGATTCAAGAAAACAGAATCCCTAATTAGATGAGCTTTACAACAGCACCTTGTTCAAAAAGTTGTTGGGGGAGTTTTGCTTACTAGATGTCGTCAAAAGAGTGCCAAAATAACCCATATACAAGATGATATTATGCAATTGCACCAGCAACATGTAGCATTTAAGGTAAGTACTCCAGAGTCAGGTCATGGTCCAAATTATTATGAAGCCATAGCTGCAGGTACCAAAGAGAATTCCGGGGAATTTGGTCCTTCTGAAGGCCAGATAAAAAAAAGTGCCTCCAAATTGTTGTAGAAGATGGGATATTCAGGTAATGGCCCTCACAAGGATTGTCAAGAGAGAACTTATATTATGTCCATGAGTAACAAAAATAGGTCAATGTGACTCAGAAAGTACAATCAATTATAAAAGACAACTAAAGAGTAGAAAGATCCTAGGATAGGATAATTAATTTGACACAAATTGCAATGAAACGCAAACAGCGCATAGGACAAGTAGTCCTGCGAGGGAAGGACACCTCAAATAAATATGGAGTTGATGAAGACAATCAACAAGGAGGCCAGGGTAATGTTACTCCCATTCAGCTTGAGATGAGACTCAAGCATATGGGTCGGGATTTTCCCACTTTGTACCTAAAAAGGTTGGTCAGAGTAAAAAATTTTACACACGTGAACAAAAGGAACATGAGATACCTGAGACATCTGAGGCACTTGAGAGAACTGAATCTTAAGATTCTTCAGGCATTCGTCTCGTGTAAATAGAGGAAAGGATTGTCAGCAAAACATAGATCACAGCACTATCGACATTATCGACATTGCAGTTGTCTGGTTCTATTAACAAAGGTTGCCGTGTTGGCAGCATTATGATAGATCCTTCAATTATTTGTACCATGTATTGATGGATTAATTTTTCATCAAGGAGATATTTAACAAATTGTTTGTGAAAATCTTAAGGACAGTTTATTTGCAGGTGATTCAATGGATGGTTTATTAGATTGGGATGGAAGGTCTTTTCTTAATAATTTTAGGGGCAGGTTGTTTTGATTTGGTTATATGCAAACACTGTTAAATAGACATCATGTAGATGGGATGAAGATTTGGACTGCATGGTTGAGTCCTAAGAAGGGTCAGGTTTTCCTTGGGCTTGAACTCACTGCACTTATAGCATGTCAGGCCAAGTCTTGTTGCATTCCAATGAATACAATCAAATTGCTCGAAAGCATCCATCCTGAAATCTCTTGTTGTCTATATTTTTTCATTGTGACTTTAAAGATCATGCATTGATCATGTGGGTGTTATTGTTTGTGTTCATTGTATTTCCCCAAGTCACAAGGTTCGAGTTCAAGTAGGATAAAGTTCATTTCAAATTTTCTAATCGATAAAGTTCAACAAAAAGAAGTCACAAGTTCGAACAATAGAATTTTTTTCTTAGTTTAATTTTCTTTAAAAAAAACATAAATATGTCAAGAGGGACAGAGTGAAGAGAGCTTTTTTTCCTTTGCTTTCAGTTGATATATGTATACACACACATATATTTGTGTACACACACACACATACGCAATTATATATATACTTGCACATACATATATGTATTATACACACAATTCATAACCATGTCAAAACCATCCCATATCATATATAGTGATAGACAATTCAAATTTGGCACTTGTTATCGATCTGGATTACCTTGTGACATAGGTATTCCCTACCAAAATAACATATCCCTTGTTGCAAGGAAAAGACTCACATTTAAACTCAAATTTAAGTCAAACAATATATTTTGCATATAGTCTCATGAATTTACCATCTTTACAGATGCAGCATCCAAAAACATTTGAATCATCTAGAGACAACATCGAACTATCCAAAAGCAATAATTCATCTACAAGAATCCAATTCTCTAACTATGGCTCTTACAACTTCAACATAATGGAGAGAGAACTGTGGGCCATGAGCAACAATATCACCAGTGTGACAGCATTATACGAACGGTCATCTGCCAAAAACATGCATAGCTCAACAAATCAATATATAGTGACTAATTTGACTCTTGTTTCCAATCAGATAAAATATCTTATGTAGTGTTGTCAGGCATGCATTCCCTAGGTTGACCTTACTAGTTGAAATTTGACCTAGTATTAAGCCTCAGAATAAGCGAGTCAATTGTACTTCATAACTCATTCAACAAGTGATGAGCATATACAAGCTCTTGATTGCAACTATCAAAGCTATAAGGACTCAAGGCTCTCATGAAAATATCTCTAACAGAAACATGTGGCATGCATTTGGAAGCAGGCCACCACACACAGTCTATATTTGCAGCTCAAACTAAGTTCAAGCGTCTAGCTCCCTCCATCTTCAGTAAGCACTGGAAAGGACCTAGAGCCATATTCATGATGCAACAGAAGGTATAAAGTCACTCTATACATTGTCATGATGATCCAGTCAGTAAGGACCCAGAAACATGACAATCTATACCATGTTCTAAGAAGTGAACACCATTTGAGGGAAACACTACTACCTCATGTGGGTACTGAATTGTATTACTCTATAGTTAGTGCACTATCTATGTAAGCATGCACAGAGACATGAGGGAACTACGCAAGGGATTGGATTGGATATGCATACACATTTGCACCTGCACTAAGATAACTATAGTTTTTGATATATCTCCCACTAAATGCGAGGATGTAGTACAAAACTTGGATTGGATGTGTGATATGCTCCTAGCTGTCAGGTTCAGTATATTGGGTGTGTACATTCACATAATACAACAAGGTACACTACTTCATATATATGTCTTTCCGGTCACAGTAGCATACATGCTATTATACACACATATGTCATAACCATGGACAATATTCGTCAAGTGGGCATATCATATCCACTCAGTGTAGACAACCAAATTCATGGTACTTCATTATCATCTGGTCATATGATTCAAGTATTGGCCATGTGATCCCTGTGTTACTTTGAAAAGACTCACATTTGTCGTCTATCTGGACATATACTGCTATGCTATATATCTTCATGAATTTTCCAAAGAGGGGATACAGCTAGATGCTCTATTGATTACATTCAAGAAACATTAACTATCCAATTTTAATAATTCTATCTACAAGTGTCAATCATGTCATCTAACTACGTGGCATGCCCATTTCTGTCACTCAATTGACATGAACTAAATGGGGCCATATATACAACAAGTGTGGAGCTATACTACGGTCTTGAAAAACATGCATATTTCCTCAAACCAATTATAGTCTAACGACTCTTTTTCAAAATGATAGAAGTATCTTATGTGTGTTGTTTCATCTGATCCCTAGGTTTACGTGTACTACAAAATTTAAATGACATAAGTTCTATGGAGGTATAGCAAGTCAATTGTACCTTCATAACTCATAATGGAGACATGCTCCTTCACAAGCTCTTATTGATCTAGATGATCAACATTCTACAGACACGTAAGGCTCTCCAAAATATCTCTGAAGCACATAGGCACATCATGTTGGAGCAGTCCATCCACACAAGACTAAAGCACTCAAACTAAGTTCAAGGAGAAATCTAGCTCCCTCCATTTATAAGAAACTCAAAGGTCCTAAATCCATGTCATATCAAGAGTTATAAGTCACTCTAAACATTGTCAGATGTCTTATAACAGGAAAAATAATAGAGCAATCTAACCATCTGAAGCACACCACATCACACTACAGTAACAACTCATTGGGTAAATTGTTTACTCTATAGTGTAGTGCACTATCTTCAAGCATCAAGACGACATGAGGGAACTACTAAGTGGAGTCGTGGACTAAGGAATTGCATATGCATACACAGTTTGCACTTGCACTAAGATCAACTATATGGGGATTTTTCCCACTTGCGAGGATGTAGTACAAAACTTGGATTGGATGTGTATATGTATAAACACATGTTCTTCAAGCTTTGTGTACACACACACACACACAGGACACTCTCCCTATATATACTTGCACACACATACATGTATTGATACACACGAATTCATAACTATACAAGTTAACCATGCAGTATCATATTACTTAGTGCTAGACAACCATGAATGTCTAAAATGGTACTTCCTTATCATCATGGTAAAGACAAGTTGTGAGGCTAATGTTCCCTTGATTAAGGAAAAGACTCACATTTAAGCTCTATTGGACATATATTTCTACCATATCTCATGAATTTTCCATCTTTACAATGTGCTCTATTGTTCATTCAAGAAGTTGCATGTAATGGGTATCCAAAGAAATAATTCATCATACAATGAAGGGATTCTCAGTCACGGAATGGCTCTTTCTTCACTAATTTCATGTCTGGGGCCATCATACCAAATCAAGTCGTGCAACTATTACTTGGATCGGAAGGCTCTGTGAAAAACATGGTCCCAATAAGTCGTCATTAACAATTATATCTAACGGAGGTCTTTGATCCAACATTTGTGAAGATATAAATATGCATGTGACATCGAGTTTCAATCAATCCCTAGGTTTACCTTACATACAAATGGGTTATGGTGGACCGACAGTAAGCCTAGTATCAAGCAAAGAAAATCATATTGTATCTTCATAACTCATTCAACATTCATGTACAAGCATCTTATTATCAAATATTCAAAGCTACAGTCCAACTCAAGGCTCTCGCTAAAATATCTCTAAAGCACATGTACATCATTTGGAGCAGCCAAACCACTAACAGGTCTAGAGCATATCAAGAACTAAGTTCATAACTGGTCTTAACTCCCTCCATTGATTCTTGGAGCACTCAGAATGACCTAGAGGCATGTCATATAAAGAGTTAGAAGTCACTCTAAACATTGTCAGTCTGTCTTGCAGAAGATTTGAAAAACATGACAATCTAACCACACTGAAGAACACCACTTGTCACACTACTACCTCATTGTAAGGTTAAATTGCCAATTTAGCATCTATACGTTAGTGAAACTATCTTCAAGCATCAAGAGACTGGATGGAGTTGATACTAGCTTAAGGTGATTGGATTGGATATGCATACACATTTGCACCTGCACTAAGATAACTATAGAGGATTTCTCCCACTTGCGAGGATGTCAGTACAAAACTTTGGATTGGGAATGTGTATATCGTATACACACATATATATTTGATGTACACATAAACTGCACATACTACTCTTATATCATCCCATACTTGCACATGACATACATGTATTGATACACACAATTCTATAACTATTACAAAACCATGCATATCATATATAGTATAGACAACTCAAATTTGGTAGCTTGTTATCATCTGGTAATGACAAGTTTGGCCATGTTCCCTATGTTAAGGACAAATGACTCACATTTTAAGCTCTATTGGACATATATTTCTATATATCTCATGAATTTTCTCATCTTTACACATGTGCTACTATTGCATTCATTCAGAGAATATTATTAACTATCCAAAGCAATAATTCATCTACTAAGAATCATTCTCTAACTATGGCTCTTTGCTTCACTAATCTTCATGTCTGGCAGCCACCGTAAAACAAGTGTGGACTATACTACGGTCTTGAAAAACATGCATAGTCTCAAACAATTATATCTAACGACTCTTTTTCCAATGTGAATATCTTATGTGTCTTGTTTCATCTTCCTAGGTTCATCCTTAGCTGTGAATATTTAACCTACGGAAATGCCTATATAAGCAATTCAATTGCACTTCATAACTCACTTAACACTCTTCATAAGCTCCTATTGCAAATATCAAATACTAAAGCACTCAAGGCTCTCCAAAATATCTCTAAAGCACATTGCACATCATTTAGAGCAGCCACCACATTAGGATCTGAAGCACTCAAACCAGGCCAAAAAGTCTAGCTTCCTCCATTTCCAAGCACTCAAAGGTCCTAAAGCCATGTCTTAGCAAGAGTTAAAGTCACTCTCAAGCATTGTTAGATGTTCTTCAAGGGATAAAAGGGTTTACAATCTAACCATCTGAAACACACCACATCACACTACCACCGGCTAGAATACATTCTCTACTCCATAGTTATCTTGTTATCTTTGTGTCAAGAGACACGAGGGAATGCACATAGGGTGTTGGCTTAGATCACATTCACTACTTATACATCTGCACTAGGAAAACTACATGAGGCTTGACCCCACTTCAAGGGGATTGTAGTGCAAAACTTCGATTGGATCAATAGAGGGTTGACCTCTAGGGGTAGTTCAACGTTATCCATAAATCAATTTTTCCTTTTGTTATCTAATGCTTTGATAAAAGGTATTGTAGGTATCTAGGGTTTCTACTTTTTTGTAGGTCATTACACATTGTGTCGAGGCTGTGTGAAGAAGAGAGACATATAGTAAAACATATTTTTAAAAAAGTGAAGGGTACAGAAAGTAAAAAAACATCGTTGTAAGAAGGTCTAATACCATATACTACAATTCAAGAGCATACAAAATTAGAGCAAGTCTGTAGTGTATATATGGCCCTGCATTATGGCACTTTCCAATTCCATTCTTAGATTCAAAGCATCTTCATTCTAATATCATCATGTTTTCCTTGTCTACACATCTATATCTTCTTCGTTTCACTCTATATAGCTAATTCTTCATATGCTCTCACGTATTAGAGCTATCATTCTATTTATTATCATTGTTACAAGTATTAATGTGTTATTATAATTATACATGGCTAATTGTAAATTAATTAACTTAAAATAACCTAATGTTATAAACCCTTACACTCTATGTATTGTTTTTCATATCAAATTCACATTCATACATAGTTAGGTTGTACATATTTTGGTGAACCCAACTCTTGATCAAATCTATCACTTTTCTCAACCCTTGTTAGTCCTAAGGTTTCTCCTTCCTATTCGGTTTCATATTTCCAACATTTTGAATACTATATTCAAACCCAATTATGATTTTCATCCATCACATAAGCTAAATTTTGTTTTCTCAAATTTTACCGAGGGTTTCATACTGGGTCCTTCCCTTTGGGGTCTCTTTCTATGGTTTCTTATGAGTCAAAACACATTTTTCATATATATCAAGAAAAATATTTTTTTCAAATTTCTCATATTTTTAATTATATTTTGATTTACAAAACAAAAACCTATTTTTGTTTGACATAATTTTTAGCACAATTTTTGGAAATTAAAAATTACTGCATTTTTAGTAATAATAGTGTAGTTAAAAAACTATAAATAAAATTTAAAATAATCCCTTATATATTTTTCCGACATATTTATATTATATAATATGCTATACATTTTCTTAGTGGTAAATGGTTTTGGGGGGACCATGACCCTGGAGTAAAACAAAGCCTTCCCAATGGCTAGATAAGCAAGAGTCTCCACAATGTGGTTTTTTTATAGGTAGAGGCCACATCCCCAGCCAAAAGCCTAACAACTAGTTTTGAAATAAAAATCGTCTAGCAACATCATTTTTTATATGTGGGGGCAACACCCCATCAAAATTTCTTACATGTCAAAAACTTTATGTCACATCTCAAGCATTACAAATCTATTTTCAGATCCCTTTGAGGTTTTTCCTTATTTTAGATACAATTAAACAATAACCTTTTTTGTTTGGCATACATTATGCACGACCAATTTTCGGAATTCCAAAATTACTATTTTTTAGTAAAACAGGCATAATAAGAAAAATATACTCAAAAAATTCAAATTCCTTGGACATTTTTTATTCACTCGTATTTAATCATGAAACATCTTTGTTTCATTAAATTCACTTTTTATTTTTATAAATGGTCGTTTTAGTAATTTGACAATGCTCACTTTTTTTTAACAAGCATCATTTTTAGGTCTCTATCATTTATGGTCTCTAAACTTGCTTCCATTTTCTTTGGAATTAGTGTATAATTTCTTATCCAATTGCAATTTTAAGTTATCATGTCCCATTTTATTGTAATTCCCAAGTTTAGCCTTGCTTTGATTTCCACCATTAGCTACATCCAGAGATAATCTATTTTGGAAGTATTAAGAAAACAATGTTTTCTTGTTGATACAAAGCCTTCCTATGTGGATTACCTTTTAATATGTATTTTAACCCCTTATATTAGTAAATGACATATTTCATAAGGTTATCCTAGAGTCTATTCAAGCATTACAACATGATTTTCAAGTACAAATTCAAGCTATGAGTACATGAGATCAAATCTCTCAAGGATGAGATAGCACATCTAAGGAATCCCTTATATGCTCATGTCAATCATGTCTCTACACATCACGATCAATTTACATCTAAGGATAAATGAAATCATGTGATACAAATGATATACATGATAGACTAATGCTATTTCAAGTTGCATAAAACTCCTACATAGAGGCAACAATTCATATGTTCCAAGAAATCAATCTCGAATATTAATGTCAACCACATTGGAAAGAACCTCTTTGGTTTGATAAGAATACTAGAAAACATGATATTCTATATGATCTACTCGATAATAAATTAATCACTTTACTACCTAATTATTATTATCCCCTTCATAGGATTGAAAAGATCAATGAAAATCCATTTTGCAATTATCATGGAATCAATATGCATCGTGACAATGATTATTATGCTTTACACTGGAAGATACAACAACTTGAGCATAAAGGCATTATTTCTTTTGATACACGATATTCTGATAGACCTCCTTATCCTTTGTTTGAAATATCCCTTTGCGAAGTGTTGCAATTACCCAAGATGGGGCCCCCTCAGACATACTGGTTTCCCAGGCTCCTACGAGAGATGTCTCTGGGAGTGAGACCTTTCCTATTCGGTCATCTCAAGTCCCTATATTAAAATATAAGACTTTTAATTTAGTATTAGTTAAAGTGTTAACTAATAAACGGTTGTAACCTACTCAACCATTTTGTAACCATCTCTTACAAAATAAAATGATGTACACACAACAAACATGTGTGCATTACAGTTTCTCTTCATTTCATCTGTGTGCACGTTTTCTAACATTGGTATCAAAGCCTTTGTTGCTCGAAAGGATCTGCAAACTAAAGGGAGAACAATCAGAATAATTTTGAGGGTTACAAGGGCAAAACGTGACTCATATAATCTCGAAGGGCACAGAAATATTGATAGTCTAAATCGCGAGAGGAAGATGAAGATGAATTTAGCAATTTTTGAAGGGTTTCAGACATTTAAAAAAGAATAATATACCATCGTGGGAAAAATTACAGTCGTAGGCAAAAATACAATAATTGGAAAAGTCAAAAATCAGCCATTATTAAACACAGTTTGATATTGATGAAAATCACGCAAAGGGCATAAACACAGGAAGAAAATCCTAGTCCCGCAGTCACAAATACATAGGCATAAATTTTTCTTTGAAGGGCATAAACACAAGAACTAAAATCCTAATCACAAATATCAGCCAGGGCACGGATTTTAAGTAAACTCTCTTATTTCTCTGAAATAATACTGCAAGCAAAAGCAAACACTTATTTTTTTTACGAATGGAGTTTTCTTTACCAATAGACAAATATTCAATTTTCACACTTGGAAGGTTAAAATCCAGATGCAATTAATGAACAAAAATTTGTGGGGTATAGTTAATGGAAAAGAAAAACAACCCACCAATGTTGCCAAATTATTAGAGTGGGAAAGCCGCGATGATAAAGCGAAAGCTATAATCAGGCTTGCGCTTTCTGATTTTGAACTCCATCATATATATTTAGACAAATCATCCAAAGAAATATTGGGATAGCCTGAATAGGTTGCTTGGGGCAAGAGCTAGTGAAGGCTAAATTTTCTTTAAAGCTTCAACTCTTTTGAGTTCAAGATGGTTAATAATGTTACTATGTCTTAGTCATATAGATAATCTGAAATCTCTTCTTAGACAGTTAGCTGAGGTCAAAGCTCCAGTAGATGATGAAGATTCTAAAGCCATTCTGTTAAATAGTTTGCCTTCTTCATATCAGCAATGTCAGTTTTTACTCTCACTCAGATGCCTTCACAAAGCCTAAAAGGTATGATTTCAGCTCTCTTGGCTGAAGAAAAAAGAAGAACTGTGCATGATACATATGGTAATTCTTCACATGAAACTGCACTGTACTCCCACATGAGAAATAATCACAGAAAATCAGATAAAGACCCCAGGCAAGTTGAATCTTATTATTGCAAGAAAAGAGGTCATACAACATGGAACTGTCACATTCAAGATAATGATGTTCTCCAAGTAAAACTCAAAGATAATCCAAAAGAATTAAATATGGCCTTTGTTGACAATCCACCAAACGTTGAAGAGTTTATTGATGAAGAAGAAGATGAATACGTACTAAGAAGTTAGTGTTTTGAAGACAGTAAGGTATCCAGTGTGGGTAAAACTCAACATGGATGGTTGTCCAGATAGTTTAGGAGTCTATGGATCTCAGGAATTTACCCTTACAAGGGTCACAAGACAATCTGATGGAGCATTGTGGAGTATCTCAGCATGGAGGGTTGTCCAACAATTCCAGAGATTTTGTAATTCGGGAGTTCGGGGAAGTGGAATGTGGGAGCTCGGGAACTACACCTTTACGAGGGTGAAGGAGGCAACTTGATGGAGTTCTAGTTGATCCAAGAACCATTGTTCAAAACAAAAGCTTCTAAAGATTGTAATTCTATCTTTTTTCTATAGTGTACGCCTTAAGAGGGGGTATGAAAATATAAGACTTATAATTTATTATTAGGTTAATATTAGTTAAAGTGTTAGTTGATAAATAGTTATAACCTGCTCAACCATTTTATAACCATCTCTCGTATAATAAAATGACGGACACGCAAAGAACATGTGTGCATTCCGGTTTCTCTTCATTTCTTCTTTGTGCACGTTTTCGAACACCCTAAACCTAACTAGCTACCCAAAGTTAAACAATCTATATCGGATGAGAATAATGCAACACTAAATAATACAACTTTGTCTATCACACAAAGGACATCTACTACCCAAGAGGATATGCAACCAATACATAATCCAAGAAATTCTATATTAGTACAAGAGCCACAACATACTATTTTGTAAAAAGAAAAGGAAACAATATGCATCACACAAGAAACATTGGAAAGAAAGCAATTTGAGCAATAATGTCTCAAACACGAGAAATTATGCATGGATACAAAATAAATAGACCATATACAAACAAAGTCAGGGAACAACACAGAGAAGAATTCCACAGGTATCCCCAATTAACCATTACTAGTCAATTTTGAAGAACAAGATGAATTCGATAGGGATTTCAATGACAGTGACAATGAGCAATTTGATATGCCGGATGAGCATTAGAACACATTGAATTTTAATCCCATCAATGACAACAATTCTTGGCTTATCTCTACATGCCATAGAACATACTGAATATATTATTCTAAATGCAAGGATACAAAGTCCTCTCTCAATACAAAGGTTGGATAAAAAGGCAAAGAGGTCCTAGTGCAAGATATGTCAGATAATATTTTCAAGAAAAGGTTTCTCAATATGAAAGCATTGCAGAAAGACATACCTACAGAAGATGTAATGTCCCTAGAAGAATTATGTGTTTCTCAACGTCTTTTTGTTAAGCATCAAGTTGCACAAAGTTCTAAATCTTATATCCAACCATCTACTAAACTTAATTTTCCAATGAGCAGGCAATTTACTGTGCAACAAATAAATAATCCAATATCATAGAACTATAGTACATTCTCATGGAATCAGGTGTTCACGCACCCATTATTATAACTCACCTATCAATCATCAACGCCCTTTCAAGTGGGGGCAACGATTTTATTATTCAGTAATGAAGAATTCCTTCTCAAATACCTAGGGCATATGAGGATCTCCCTTATTTCTTAAGAATAGATTTCCCATCACTATACATGCTCTCGTGTACTATGGTGAACGCGATATTTCTGCTAATACTTATGATGTTATCCCTACTCATCACATGCTATGCACAAATTGACAACAATATCAAACCAATTCAATCACAATAAGTGTCATGCAGAAATCAAAATCACTAAATTCAATCTCATGAGACACAGTGCTCCATCAAAAGTCTTGTACACATACTACTTCTACTGGGTCTATCCCTCTTAGACCTCCTTATAGGTCTTCTATCGCACATACTTATGCTAATGGCTCTTAGTCTCCTAAGCCTCATGTTAGGTCTCATAGGATGCATACTTCTAACAAGTCTATCCCTCCTCTGCCTCTTATGGATCCACCTCGCCTCCTAATGAGGTCATTATCAAGTAGCTCTTAAGCTACCACCTTCCTTGTACATAGCTAAATTAAAAAATACAAACAGATTCAAATAATCACATAATACAAAAACATTAAAATATTTACGAAAATACAAAAGCAGGACCTATGCATGACTTGATTGGCTAGCTCTTTCCTTTACATGTGTTGTTTGTCATATTGGTTTGATAAACAACATACTCTTATATATCCTCTTTACATACATGTGTTCATGAGGTATGTTGAGTTTGATGCAAGACATGCACAGATTGATACACGATGACAGGTGTCACCCTAGTCCCTTCCCAGTGACACTACTCATTTAGGGGCATATACTACACCATGCAAGTGTTTTTGTTTCAATTGCATTTTATTTTTTCATTATGCTTAGTTATTTTTATTGTGTATATGTTACCTTTTGGGCTAAATAGGCTAACATGTGTCTTGTGCCATGCTAACCTATCATGTTCTATGAGATTTTTTTACTACTAATTACCATATTTGCTTGTTAGATTGCTTTTTTTCTTGATTAATTGACTACTAAACTGCTTATTGTGTACGGCCTATGTATTGATTGTCTTTTGACACCGTGGGTGTCCCATATTTGTGGCTTTATGCCTCTAATGTGCGACATTGCTTCTTTGTATGTGGCCTATTCACCTTCACTCGGCTTGTCTTGTGACACTGTGGGTGTCCTGTGTTTGCGGCTTTATGCCTTGATATGACTCTTTTGCATACCATTGCTCGTGTTAGCTTGGTTGACTTTTGTTTTGCCTCTACACATGAGTTACTCTCAAACACGTGATTACTATTGCTACTCTTGCTTGTTTCATGTTTTGTGTTGCTTTGCGCACCATGATCTCCACCATGCGTAACCCCTTTTGTAGAAATAGGATCTCAACAGTGGCTACCGCTACAGCCTTCCATGTGATGCAACACAAATTATCCGACACGGGTACACATCATTTCTTTTCAGTTGCACGCTCAAATGCTTTATCACACATGCCTCAAAAGAGGGGGCATTCATCGAGATATCTTCTACATCTACAATTAGTATAGGTAGATTAAGGGGCATAGACACAAGTTTTTACAGTGTTCAGATCCTCAAAATCAGTTATAGGTACAAAAAGGTGATAGAATTCATGTTGGTCAAAACCGTATGATTCATATCAAGATCGTACTATGATTTAGACCCCTATTGGACGTTCCTAAACTTGGGGCGAATTCAAAAACAAATGACACAGTTTAGAGCATTATATAGAGGACATGAGTACTTCATTCCTTCTCCATTGCATTACTCAAATACAATTATAGATATGAGATTCTTGGGGCACATGCCTTCTTCTCATTTACATTATTCATCATTTGCATATTCATACTCAGTTGTACAACACACGGTGGGGGCACGGTTTATCCATTCCTTTTCGACCTCGTGCTATATTTACAAAATTGAGACTACATCTATCTGCAGCAGTGTAGATTGTGGGATTGGAAAGTATCGAAGCAGTTAAGTTCTTCGTAGGTTGTCCTCCCTTTCCTCTTTCATATTTGTGTGGAAAGATATTAAGGTTGCTAAATACTCTTTACACTACTCTTCCCTCTTAACAGAGTGCTTTGGTACCTCTACTCTTCGGTGTTGCGTTATACTCAACTCCATCTCCTACTTTGGTTTCTCCTTCAGCACAATTGGGGACTAATCACCCCCAATCATTTGAAAGTTCAACAACAAATCCAAGTCTCCAAAGTACAACAAAAGCGGGAGCTCCTCCCTCCACATAACGAACAGATGTATTCCTCCCATGTTTTACATCTCTTTTAGTTTACTATGCACACGTTCAATTTTATAAAGTTACAAGCCTTATTTACATAAGAGGGACAATTCAATTTCTACTGTGGACATTGACTACACTTTGTGTTCCCAGTTTCATCATGAAGCATGCCAACACTAGCACATCAGAAAACAACTATCAAGTGAAGACAAAGTGAGTGTGCACACTCTGGGATATTTTTCCTTGGAGTATATGATTTTCAATTACACACTTAAGGGGGGCAAAAATAAACACTCAAATTTGGGAACTTGTTTTTTTGGCAATGACAAATTTGACTTCCTTCCTACGCTAAAACAAATGCTCGCATTTTAAGTGTAATCAGTATATATATATATATATATATATATATATATATATATATATATATATATATATATATCCTAACTTGTTCATCTTTGCACATTACTATGTCATTTATCCAAAGAATATTATTAATTAACTAAAGTAGTAATTCAACTCCAAACATAATTTCCAAACTTTAACTTTTGCAACACTGTTTGCCCAAGAAAAACAGTACAACTCAAGACCATATTGGACTATGATCCTGACCGTTTTGTACGATCTTGTGCCCTTCCATCTAATGACTCTTTTAAAAATCTTATGTGTGTCGTTTCATCTTCATAGGTCATCCTTAATGTCAATGTTTAAACTACGAAAGCCTATATAAGCAAGTCAATTGCACTTCATAACTCACCTGGCACGCTTATGAGCTCCTATTGCAATTATCAACACTAAAGCACTCAAAGCTCACCAAAATCTCCCCAAAGCAGTTGCACATCATTTAAAGCAACCACCACATCAAATCTAAAGCACTTATCCAAATCAAAGAGTCTAGCTTCTTCCATCCGAGCACTCAACGGACCTAAAGCCATGTCTTCACAGGAGCAAGTCACTCCAAACAATGTCAAATGTCTTCCAGGGACAAAAGGGTTTATTTTAGTAGTTGAAGCACACCACATAACACTATTACCACGTTGGGTACATTCTCTACTATATAGTTAAGAAGTGGTCTCATGAAAGGGGGTTCCTATTATTTCTTAGCAGTGTTGCAACGTAATTATAGGAGTAATTTAAATAAGAGGGGTCCCATGATATAAAAGGATTTTGAGAGTATGCTGCAATTTTCTAGGAGATATATGTAAAACTGTCATATTTTAATTTACAATAAAAAATTGAAACAAATTTGGTTATTGAATAATTGACATTTGGCAATATATCTTCCTAAAATATAGAAGCAAGGAGGTGGGGAGGAGGGGGGAACTTTCAGCGCCTCCTTTTAATCATCCACTTAAACTCTCCTAAAAAAAATTGCTCCTTATTTTAAGGAAAATATTCTAAAGTTTCATGTTCGCTTGAATTTTATTTTTCATGGGATCACCTGCAAAACAAAAATAGAAACAACGGCCCCCTCTATGGAACATTGCCTTAGCCTACTATCTTTGTGTCAAGAGACACGAGGGCACACATAGGGAGTTGGCTTGATTTGCATAAACCTTGCACCTACACTAGAAACATGAGGTTTGATCCCACTCAAGGGGATGTAATGCAGCACTTGGATTGGTTCAACAAGGGTTGACCACAAAGGGTAGTCCAACCTCACCCACACACTAATTTCTCCTTTTGTTATCTCATGCTTTGATGAGGGTATTGCAAATATCTAGGGTTTTTACTTGTTGCAGGTCATTATAGGTTGTGTCGAGGTTGTGCGAGCTTGAGCGACATATAACGACACACATTTCCAAGAAAGAAAAGGGCAGGACAAATTACAAACCCCCATCACACACAAATCCAAAATAGTAGAGAAAGATCCAAGACCGTACCAAATTCTACTTAGAGTTATATGGACTTGAACAAAGGCAATTTCCAGTTGCAATTTCTAAGATGAAGCACTTTGAAACTCAAAACAGCTCATCCATCCAAACTGCAAACCCAAACCTCCCTATACCACTTTGCACAACTAAGTGTGTATCCCTTTGTGTATTTTAAGTAATTGTTATATCATTTTAGCATAGTTGCAAGTATTAGTGAATTATTCTAAATGCACATGGTTAATGTTAATTAATTATTTCAGAATAATCCCCTATAGTAAACCCTTACATCTTATATTGCTTATATTGTGCTTCTAATTTTTAGGGTGTAAACAACACCATTCAAGAGCCTTGTAGACAAGACATACTATAGAATATCTAAATCAAGTGATAAAAATCTATCTAGAGACAAAGCATATTTGGAAATTCAATTTTTATGGATATGCATTCTTTTCTCCGTGTGCTTTGAGAGAAAAGCATTCCAAAAAAAGAGATTTTTGATGCATGAGCATCACTATAAAGGCATCAATTTTGTAATTTTGAGTATGTAAGAGTTGAGCATGGTGTTAGAGGTCTAGTTAAGTGTCTTTAACTCCTCCTTGGTCTTTCAAGACCCTCCTAGTGTGTTAGATTAGCTATTTTAAGTTTCCATCCAAATAGAGACAATTTGAAATTTGAATTTGAAAGGTGTAGTTTGAAAGTTGTAATGTTAAAATGATGTTATTGTGGGTTGTAAGAGGTCATTTGAGACCTTGAGTGAGTTAAGAAAGGTAGTCTCACCCTTGTGTAAGGGTCCATGAGTTAAAACTCATCCTATAACCTTAGTGAGTTAAGGAAACTTGGTTTAACAACCTTGAGTAAAAGTGTATATGAGATGAAACTCGAATTGGAGGAGTTAGTTATGCATGTGGAGGCAGGAATTAGAGTGAAGATAAGTGGAGGAAGAGCCCTAGATGGCTCATGGAGTTTGTAATATGATTGTATGAAGAATATAGCAGACCTCCTTTATAAATGTTCCATGATATGTGTATTTCTTGACTGTTTTTGGATGACGAATGTGATTTTGTGTTATTTTCACTTGAATCCTATTGTATTACAAGAAAGAAAAGATAATTTGAACATGCAAGAGTGTCTCAGAATGGAGAAGTTCATAAGTTGCAGGGTTGATACAGTGGACTTCTCATACAAGGGTCTCTAGCAAGATTTAAAGTAACATAACCGGTTTAAAGTCTTGTATTCAACTTAAGGGATCTATCATAACTTAGAGAGGATAAATATTCCTGGTTTAGACAATTTAGAAACTCTGTGAGTCTTGACACACATGATAAATAAGAGGAATGTTTTTTCTAAGAAAATCTGTGCTCTCAGACTGAGACACAGAATCAGGGTTTAGATCAATGAAAGAAGCATTTATTTGAAGGTTTTTGAACTCACAAACTAATAATTCTTGGAAAAAAATTTATGAAGATGTGCTGGAAGTGATTCCTAAATGGTAAGTTCTTTGGATGAGTATGGATGTGACTCAGGGTAAAGCGCAGTTGTCACAGACTTATGTACCAGTGAGGTTTTGCATGGAAGGGAAAAATGTTATTTGTTAAGTTTTATGCAATGTAACTCATCAAATATCTTGCGGCAGAGTTATTACTAGGTCTGATGGAGATCCTTACTAAATTTGTTGTCATGAAAAGGAAGTTTGATAAGATCAACGAGCAAAAGCACAGTTGACACAGTCCATCACAGTTCTAGGCAAATGTTGGAGGGTTTAAAGGTAAGTTGATCAAAGGTTTACAAGTATTCTTTCTTGCATAGTTCTTGACTGGTAAAAATGGATGAGTGAAGGTAAATCAAAGAACCTAAGGAAGTTTAAGTGTTATAGCATGATTCTTGAGGTAAGAAAACAAGTGACAGGCCTATTATTACTCTGCTCAGGCTATGACAGTCTTCTATTAAAAAGTTAACCTAGGATACAAGAATAAAGTGAAAGTGATGAGTGATAAGGTATAATCTTTTGGCAATGTGTACTCCAAATCTTTGGAGGAAGAAACCTATCAAGAAAACCTTGTGGATCAAAATTGCTCTTAACTAATGTAGTACTCTGTTTCAAGACTGCTTATTCTGGTTTTCACGTGTTCCTAGTTGTTTTTTAGTTAAACCAAGGAAGATAACCATTGTCCAAGTTGAATTAAGCTTTGCAAAAGGTGTAAGGGGCTATTAGAAGGCAAGTAGATGGAGATGAGAGTCAAAAGTAGCAATACATGGTGAAGGAACCCTTAAACTCAGATAAGGACTGTATTTTCTGTGCGACAAGAGTTTGTAAATTGTTTTGCAGACAACCAAAACATATAAGCTTGTTCAAGTGGAAGTAAGCCTCAGAGAATGTGTATACATGCCATGGAAGGCAATTTGAAAGAAGTTTAAACGTTGGGTAAGAACATGCAATACCAAATTCTTCAAAACTCAGTTTTGTGAGAGTTCAAGTATTCTTTCCTTTATGTCAGTCAAGACAACGTTTGTGTAAACCAATAGAGAGGTTGAAGGCACTGAGAGAGAAGAGATGATCTAAAGAAGAGTTATACCCTGAATATGAAGTCAGAAGGCAAGGTGGGGAACAGAATAAGAAAGGTGATCACTCAATGAAGAGGAAGTACTGTCAAGAACTAAAGGAATAGTCCCATAGAGGACAGTGACAGAGAATCATGAATAAGTAGTGTAAGGTCTCTAACTAAGGCAGAGATTGGTGTGTGAATTGGATGGGGAAGTTTAAATGACTCCAAAGGATGTGAAAGAAACCTTGAGAAGGCTAGGGAAGTGAGTGACAGAGTTGAGTAGGCTGTGAATGCCTTGTGCAAAGTGGAAGACCAAGAAACTAGGTTGTAGTCTCAAAGTGGTGAATGGAATTATGAGATGAGATAGAAAGGAGAAGGAGAATAAAGAGAGGTGAAACAAAGATTGAATGTTGAGAAAAGGTCTAGCAAAGTCAGAGTCTAGAGTGGGAAGATAAAAATAGGGAATAGAGACTCTCTAGAGCCAAAACATGCTAAGTCAAGAATAGGACAAACTTGAGAAGGAAGTATAATTGGAGCTTGGGGAGTAATTGAACATTATAGAAGGCATGAACAAGGTATGTTTGAGTAGGCAAGGAGGATTTAAGTGTTGAAAAATAGAGGCAAGCTACTAAACCCTAATTTGCTACTTGAAACCCTAATGAAGCCTAGTAAACAAGCTAAAAGGTGAAATTTGGTGTTGGGAATGATAGACGAGGAGTTGAGAGAAGAGAATTGGCAAAAAGCAAGAACTCCAAAATGGGTATCCAAAAATGTAAACCTCTTTCCATGGAAGTTTGTGCATAGTTCCCAGTGTCAAGGTTTGTGCAACAGGAGGGCTAATTGCCAAGACTAGTCAAAAGACTAAAAAGGGAATTAAAATGAATGGGTAAGGAGTTAAGTCTTGAAACTTCTCAGACATTTTAATGGGGCAAATGGGTATTGAAAAAGCTTACCAGTCAGGTATGAAGGTGTGTGGTTAGGGAATTTTTCCAGCCATACCTATTTTTGAGGGCTACTAGCCTAAAGTGAGGTGTAGAAGGAAAAGTGTGAAGGTTGATAAAGTGGAGCTTGTTTCTTGATTTGTTCATGTTTATTTGATATTACTAAGCATGTTTGAAGTGATTTTAACATTTGATACAGAGATTTATGCATCTATAGCCTATTGGGCAAAATTGGTCTTCTTGAGCAAGGAATTGGTTTCTTGAGTTGGGTGATTGGATAGTTGAGATTGTGATTACTAAAGCAAAAAAAATTGGTGAGTTTGAAGTTGTATGCAGGGCTCAGCATCAGATTTGTTAACTTAACTATCATTAATATATTATATAATTGACACACACCCCTTTGGTGTCTATATATTTGACACTCTAATGTACATTATTTATCAGCTATCTTAAATTCATTCACATATGACATATCACTATATAAACATATATATCGCTTATATCTATGTTTGCCCTCTATCAGGTTGAAACAGGTTTTGAGAATTCAATTGCTAGGTATCCCAAGTTCAAACCATCAGCTGTTCTGTTACAAATACAAGTAATTTTATACCTACAGGAATTGTGTGGAAAATTCTTCTGCAGTAGGAAGGAAAATGAGCAAGGGTGAGCAGAGCAGAAAAAGATAAGATGCTTCAGTAGAAGAGAGGAGATATTTGCGAGTGTTATTACACTCAAACAAGAGAAAAAATATGTATGACACCTTCAGAATATCATATTGTGAAGGGAAATAAAGCTTTCATACTCCTCCCGAGGAGGATTTCTTCACATGGGCTTGGTGTACATGTGTGTGTGAATGTTTGTTCTGTTTTTCTTTGAATTTATTTTCTATAGCTTTGCTGCAGTGGTGAAGGAATCCTCAATTGAGCATATTGATTTTAGTGATTTCAGAGATGGTTACAGGAGATTTAGTTATCTGACTACTGATTTCAACATTTAAACATTGAACATATTTGTGTAGTGAATTGTTTCAGCCATAGATTGAGCGATTGTGAAACAACATCCAAATTAAATCAGATTTGAACAAGATGGCATCTCTAAAAACAAACTATAGAATTCCTCAAAATAAATTCCTAGTCAAGTTAAAGAAACACAATTTGGTTGAAAATACAGGGTAGTAATGTCCAACAGGCCATATTGGAACAAACCATTTTAACTGGAGCAAAACTTCAAATTGAAAACAACCAATTTGGCAACAAAAAGTAGGAAACTGTAAATTGCAATGCCTAGTACCTAACGGAAAAGCTTATCACCATGCAAACACAAAATATATCATAAGGGCAACATGGTAAAATTTGATTGGAGATTTCATCTTCAATAACAAATTCGGCTTAAGAAAATTGGCACTGAGATAAACATACCATAATAAAGGCGACCACCATCACAGCCCTGTTGATTGCTGTATATGTATACACCTCCAGATTTATAAGTCGCACTTTGAATCAGCTCTAGACGTGTATTCAGCTTTCTCAGTTGGTGATGACTCCCACTTCCATTCGTAAATACTTCGACACCATTTAATGCCAGCCCAATATGCGGGGAGTCTGGAGTGAAAAGTTCTTCACAAGTTTCTGCAGCAATTTTTCTGCCAACAGCATATTCACAAACCATTTGATGCCATTTTCAGAATATTTGATGATGCAATCATAGATAACTAGTAAAAATCAATCCAACAATTTAAATTCCGAAAAATTAGAAAATGCAAGTATAATGAAATACAGTTTAACACAGTTTTCGAAAACAAGACAAAAGTAACAAATTTTAACAAAAAGAAAATCAGGATCTCCATTTCAATAAAAATTAGGATGAAATAAACTGATTTGTTGTAACAACATTTATCACAGGGAATCTTGTAAATGAACAAGGTTGATGAATATGGGACATACTCAATGCTTAAGCAATCTATGAAGACCCTAACAAATGCTTAATATTACATAAAGTATTGCAACATAGTAGATGGCAAAACCGAGCAATAAGGCGTGTGGGCATCTTGACTACAGAACCAAAAGCAGAAACAAAATTAACAATAAAGAAAATATCAAAGCCTTTTAGATACAACATTTCTTACCCTATGTAGTAAGGGGCTCACAATCAAATATGGCCAGCTTGTGCCTGAAGTGATATTGTAATTGTAAACAGGTATGGAAGCCATCTATCAATAAATATATCCAAGCGATGACAATCTCGCACAAACCATTGGAAGAACTACTCAATTGCATTTTGACTAATCATATAACACTTCCTACAAGTGTGGGGACTATCCACTATCCTCAGACAATACTAGTCTTATCATCACACACATAGTAATTGAGTAGACCTAAAATCATGCAAACCCTATAACAGCATTTTTTTTTCATATGTTTTAAAAGGAAGAAGGCAATGTTGTATCATTGGTATCAAAGCTAACTTGAAAGTATGGTTACCGAAGTTCAAAGACAGGGAGACATGGGGATGGGAGGTTGGTTTTTTTGGGATGGCAAAAATTCCCAAATTTTGAGGACAGCACGGAGACAAGTATTAGTATTTAATAATACACAAAAAATAAATAGTTAATATTTAAGTCTTTAAAATAATATTAATTATAAAAAAATAAAAAGGTTGGGGACATCATGACATCCCTAAAACATCCCCTAAAAAGGACTACATTTCTGGAACGTCCTTGAAATTTTGGAACATCCCCCTTTTATGAAATTTGGAGATGCAGTTGACAACTGCCCCACCTATCTATATACGGGGTCTCTCTAGATATGCCCGCTGATCGGCCATCCCATCTCTACTATAACAAAGCCCCCGGTTGTCATCAAGCATTCCGCTCTAGATATATGGGCGCCCTACTATGAAAGGCAATCTGGGGGCATATAGCATATATAATACAGTGGCAGTGGCAACGAAGTAACCTCCATTCCATTCCATGCAAGGACATTTTGTCCCATCCCCCATCCCCGAAAAATCTTGGACATCTGAAACATTGCCACACGCCCCCTCGTAACACTAGTCTTGAAAGCTTTTATCATGATAAAAAGGAATATGCAGTCATTCAAGTTCTGCAATATAAATCATGAAAGCAAATGCAAATATTAGTTTGATAGCCTAAATGTTGAGAAATCCACCTCCCATTTGGATAGAGGAGATTGTTTTCTCTGATTGAAGTGTTAGAGAATTTTTATTTTAACAACATTGACTTCAAAGGATCTTGATTCCATTGATATCTATCAGTGTTAGTATATTTCTATATCGCACAACAATAATTAGCCACATCCACAACAACCCCTACTCCAGATAGCACCTCAATAGTAACTTCCCAATGTAATAACAGCAGTTTTCATGCACTAATTCCAAAGAAATGAACAAGCCAAGAGAATAAAAATACAAAAGAGTAGCTCCACAATTCATTTCCAAATGCCAATATATCACAATATTGGAAAAGAAAATAATGCCGCTTCAAAGAGGAAATTGATTGTCCAACAATGAGAAACTAGCTCTATTTATAGACAAATTTAAGATGGGAGTAGCCCATATTTCAATCAGTCAGCCTATAACAGTCTAGAAAGATTTAAAATAGTAATTGGATAATATGTGTGCCATGAGTCAGCCATGCCCTCGCCCCTAATGCAATTATTTATTGGTAAATGACCAAGCCATAACAAGCTCTTCACCTTTAAAAAAGTGTTGTCCTTATGCTTTTCCAATTTTGGATGGTTTTGCATGAAGACCTCATCCTCCCAGGCCACTTCCTCCAACAGAAAATTCTTCCATTTGATCAAAATATTAAGTAATAGCTAGGTTCCTCAATCGCTTGACACATTCCTCTGAAACTGCCTCTGATTCCAACACAAGCTTTTTCTTTTTCATCCAACTTAGGTTAGACTGTCTAGATTGGAGTGTGCATCCTCCAACCATCTTTCGAGTAAGATACATGAAAAATTGGATGGATCAGTGTGGAAGGAGGTAACAGAAACTTATGGACCACACTTCCAATCATTGGTAATACCTTGTAGGATCGAGAGAACTTGCATTCCTATATGTTGCCTTTCTATTGCTTCAAGGATGCATATTTGTAGCGTTGAAGACAGAAAGATCCAATCACCTATTGTAAATTAGCAATAACTAGGGCATTGATCTGCTTGTTGCTTCATTATATTTTGTGTCAATTCCAAATTATCTTTGAATCTACAAGATTGTCTGCTTATGTTGAATGCAAGTGCCTTGGAATTATTTTATCAAGTTTGTAAAAAAATGAAGTCATAAAAATAATACTAAATAATTGATGATGCAAAGTTTTTTAGGATCTATTTAACATTAAAAAATGACTATTTTTGAAATTTTATGATTTAAAAATTAAAAAAAAGCAAACAACTTTGTTTATATATAAAAAAAATCCTTATTTTAAAAAATGTGAGGGAGGGGTTTCAAACCCCTACCTCTTGTTTATGGGAAGGCCTATAGCCTTTCACCTGGCCGATTGAGCTAGGTTACCTTTTTTTGAATGTGCTTAGGCTTAACCTTTATTTAAGGTTTAAGCCAAGTTAATTCTCTTTTTTTAAATAGCACGGGGTAGTAGGGGCCGAACCCCACACCTTCCCTCCACTAAGCCTTGACTTTTATCCAATCTAGTCGTATGAGCCAAGTGGCTCACGGCTATAGCTTTGGGCAAGCTTCTATTTAATCTTTAAAGTTTAGTGATGAAACTATATAACACAATACTTACGTATCAATGTCATGCCATTTTTTTAGGGTTTTTGTATTTGCTAAAATTTGAAATTTGGTAAGAGTCTCCAATGTCACCTTCTCTTGGGATATTTTACTCTTTTTTGTAAGTCAGCCGCCTCAATGAGGAGTTATGGCAAACACAATGTTTTGTAAAGAGTTTTTATTTCTTGTCATTGCCTGCATAATCTAGTCGTTGCCTAGTAGGAGGGCTTACTCCAAGGTTGTTGCCACCTGCTATGTATTGTCTTTGGAGCACGCCTTTCAAAGGATAAAGGCCATTGCTTCTTAATAACAAATTAGGGCATTATGTTTTATGCCGTCATCGGTGGACTACGAGAGAAAAGGCTCACGCTTGGAAGACCCCTGCCACCTGAGAGGAGATATACGCCAATGGCTTCCAATGGCATTAAAGTAGAGCCAAGTTTTGTGTTTAAAAGGAGAAGCCGAAAACTTCAGTGAGCAAGAAAGCAGTTTGATAGAGAGAGTTGTTTATTTGCAAGGTGATACTAGATTGCTTGTAAAGTTTTGAATGAGCATTGGAGGAGATATGTAGTACCGCCTAGAGAAGGGGTTTGATGCCATCCTGGTCACCGAGCAAAGAAACAACACAAGACGAGTAGCTTGCGTTGAGGGTGTCAACAGGGCTATGTAGAGCCTCATAGTTGAGCAATGGCAGCCAATGTTGTTCTTGCATTCAAAGGCTGCAAAGTAACCACCATTGATAGAAGGGCTGAGTAGAGTAGATACAGACTCAACAGGTGAGTTCAAAATCTGAGCAAAGAAAGGAATGAGCCACACAAACAGTTATTTTGTTAGTTTTACATTATTTTAGAAATTTTGAAGCTTGTTTTAGAATGTTTGTATAAAAACGTTGTGAATATTTCAAAACAAGTTGTTAGTGTTTTCACAATAATTTTGTAATATGTTTATGAAGGTAATTGCAATGTGGATTTCTTGCAAATTAAAAAAAAAAATACTTTATTTACAATATTATTAGAAGGAAGAAATACTTGTAACAGAATCATAGGATGCCAATTTTCCTGCACGTATGCAATGTATAATATTTATAATATGTATAAAAAAATATTTTGTATCAACTGTATAGCCTGCTCTTAAAGGAGCAATTTTCTCTGTGAAAATTTCCTGTAATTTCTTCTTCCAAAACCTGCACATAACTCAAAAGTCTACGAGGCTCTAATACCATGTCAAAATTCAGAAGAGTTTTAATAATAAAGTAAATGTTCAGGATTTAGATTCTAAGATATAGAGACTACTTTTAAATTATGGAATAATTCAATGAATTACTGAAATGTAAGAAAATACAGTAAATAAATACAATGAACACGTACACAAGATTTGAGTGAGGAAAACTCGTAAACAAGTAAAAAAACTACTATAAATGCACTTCCAAATTTTATTAGAAATAATAATGGGGAACAATAGCCTGATGAGTACAGGTTTAACCCAGCAATAGATCTCTCTTTCACTTCTTCTCAAACGGATTGAATAATCAATACACAACCAAATATCATAACTGTTTCAATCTCCAATAGAAGATCACCCTATTAAAAAAGGTGGGTGATTTGGTTGCAACCTTTCAGTTGAACAGTTTCATTCTTAACTACAATTAATTAAGTTAATTGTATAGAACTTATAAAAATTATTTATAAATTATATGCTAAGTTGGAGTTTATGTTTGAAACGGTGGCCACGTGAATGTGTCCCCACAAATATTATTGCTCCAACATTAAAGCGCCTTAGGTTATATAAGGAGGGGAAGGTGAAGTTAGGGCATCGCGGTAAAGAGTCTCATCACCATTGAAGTCAAGGAAGGAAGAGTTCCATGTGAAAGGTGGACGAAGTAGTTGCAATGAGAAGACAGTGGGTTAGGCAACTGGGAGATGGAGGTTTTGCGAACAGGGGAGAGAGCTAAACGGGGCGCGTGACAACATATAGATGAGAAAGCATAATCAGGAAGAAGCAGAGATTGTGGAGGGGAGAGAGAGAGAGAGAGAGAGAGAGAGAGAAATTGAGGACAAGTTTGGGTAGTGAATCACCACAGGATCAGCCGAAGGAGACCCCCACAAAGTCCAAGAAGAAGATAAAGAAGGTTTATGTACCATTCATTACAACAGTCATGGCTTTACCCTGAATTCATTCAAAATGGTGAGATCTTGGAGGCTAAATATGGAATATATGTGATTGAAGATTTCAATCACCAAAGAAAGAACATGGGAAGGTGTTGACGAAAGAGTTGCAGGCGCCGAAGAGAAAAGATAGCAAAGTCTCGATTAGAGAGAGAACCTGGGAGAGATTAGTGTATCGTCATTAAATGACTTATCTTATTTTGATAAACCCAAGGAATTGGTGAAATGATAGTTGTCATGCACACATCAAGGGTGCATGTACTCTGCACGAAGAAGGATGGAGGCCTTGCCTATGCACATTATCCAAGTAACAGTGCTTAAGAACGAAGGGGAAGACATATGCATGGCGATAAGGGAGATCAACAAAGTAGAAGTTGTCAAGCGATTGAAATTGAGGAGAGGTTACATTTTTGTCTTGGAAATGAAATGAAGGATTTTACTAACGTCCACGAGACCAAGCAATGAATTGGGACCAAAGCCGCAAAAAGAGTGTTCCAAGTCATCATAACTGTTTGACCATTTAGACATGGGCTGCCCTATTAGTCTTGCATAAAGTCCATTCCCTTTTTTATGTTGGATCTTCTATTATGAATCTTAATCAGAAATTCCATTGTTTTGTCAAGCCTCTCTTCCTTAAACAAGTTTGTTGGGTTGTCTACTTTTAGGCTGTCCTCGTACTTGTTTCAAATGTCATTATAGGTTGTGGCATTGTGCACTCCATGATGTAGTGCCAATCTGTCTTCATCGTCCCTTGTTACAAAATATACATGTTCTCTTTTCCCACTTTTCTTCATGTGATGTACACCTACTAGTTTCACATCTAAGATGATGTGACTAGTCCTTAACTGAGCCATCAACATTTTCGACTTCCACTTGATTTATGCTCCTAAGTAGACCAAATGATTACTCACATACTTTTTAATTTCTTCATTAATGCTTGGGCACTCTTGCATGCTAATGTCCCATTTACTCATCCATTTGGTGTTTTGTTTCATCCAAGTGTTCTTCCTCCAACCTAAAACTTCCTTTACCGCCACTCTAGGCCACCAATGAGACTTCATGCCTTGCGTCTTCTTTACATAAGTTAACAGCCAATTCATCGCTGAAGCCTCTAACGGTATATGGGCCAAGAGGGCTGATTAGCTACAGAATCTCATACGGAACTGACATTTAAATTTTTCACCTTGTGATTTTGGATTCTTTTTATTTGTCTCCAATTGAGATCTGATACATTGTTGCCCCAAACTTCACACCCATAGAGATCAAAGACAAATTTGACCAGTGCAAAGCTAATCATGGTAACGTGTTGCAGATCTACATAGAACTAGATAGACTATATTGCACGATAGTAGGGAAGGATGAGGTATCCAATTTCGTGCAATTATTGCAAAAGAAGTTAACATGGCAGTAAAGAAAGTGCATCAAAGGGGTCGGACATTCCATTGGGGAATGTATTACATTTTGATGATCTTGGAAGAAGTAGGCATCCTAGAGGGGCTGACATTTAAGACGCCACCACAAAATGATTTCGCAGCCATGAAGCATGAGGTGCACGAATGTGATGCCCAAATAACTCTCACTTTCAAAAGGAAGATAGGGGGATGGTATGACAATATAATGAGAGCATTTGGAAGTGAGAGCAGATTCTTGTGGAAGATAGCCGAGGCATATCATGGTTTTGCAAAATTTTGTGTAATGGCGCATTACATGCTCGTAAAGATTTTGAATCAAAAAGATGGGTTGAGGCCCTAGATAAAATTAAACGTATGTAATTTCAACTGATAATTAAAAAGTATGCTAAATAGGGCCAAGCATATCCCACACACAGATGTGAAGGTTGAGGAGATTGATGAAAAAGGTATTATGTTGTGCAAGAAGTACAAGATGCATGGGAAAATGGTCACCTCAAACAATAATGAGTCGAAGGATGATAGGCTTGGGATTAATCCCGTGCAAAAAATAAGCATATTTGGAGAATATTGTTCGTTGAAAGCATGCCAAAACTAGTTTTTGTGAAACTAAAAGCAGCGACCCCTGTGAAGAAGCTAGCGGAGAAAGAAGTAAAGATGGACAAGAAAGCCACGCATATATATGAAGAAGAAGATAAAAAGCGGAAGATAAAGCAAAAGGTGAAACACATAAAAAGATAAGATCGAGGAAAAAAGAAAGAGCAAAGCAAAGAAAGTAGTGTGAGTGACGATGAAGAGGAGGAAAGCTCTAAGTCATCAGAACAACCATATCAGAGTAAGCCTAAGTCTCAGCCTACCAAAAAGAAAGTGTAGGAGAAAGGGATCCCAAGGAAGAAACACATGTAGAGGGTGCAATGAAGGACAAGAAGAAGAAGAATGCAGTTCACCTTGATCCTAGTCAAGACAACCAAGGGTAGGAAAACCACAAAGTCCTCCATAATTGTGCACGATTGGGGTAGGGCCCGTGACAAAAGAAGGGTGGACGCAAACACAAGCACATCACAAGAAATGGCAAAGAAATCACTTGAAATGAGTCGCTAAGAGGAAAGTACAAATAAAGAAGCATTGGAGACTAGGGAATTGTTAGCCCAAATGATCAAATTGTGGGAAAATTAGTGTGGACTTAGAGGAAGAGTGTAGTGGTGAAGAGATGAAGGATATTACAAGCAGGCAGTTGGAAAATATCTTCCCCTATAATAATGTGGATGCAGGATTCGAGATCTCGTTAGGACTTACAATGCTAGAAGAACAAGAGGAAAGCATGTGCAAGGATATACCCAAATCCCAACAGGTGCCTATCGGTCTTTCATATGCACCTGAGGATGCAGTTATTAGTATTTTAGTTTCTGGTAAAAAAATTGTAAGTATGTAGATATTTGCAACAATATTATTCTACCATTAAGACGTGAAGAGTAAAAATGTGTTTTTAACATAAGCATCCATGATTTTGTGTGGATTGCGTGAGCGCCTCGATAAAGATAATTGGAAAGTTGACATATAAAGGTTGTGTGGGAATTACGTGAGCACCACAATAAAGATAATTGGAAAGTTAATATAAATGGGCTTGAAAAGGACTATGAAGTACTGAAAAATGCCTTTTATGACTGCAAGACTAGCAGTATGGCTTGTTGGCTTGCCAGTAGGTATGAGCAGCAATTATTTTAATTTATTATTATAAGAAGATATAAGGGAAAGCAAGGCTCATATAATGGAAGAATTCATCAATTCAGTTTGGAGATTTTTGCGTAAAGAGTGCAGGTTCCAAACAAAGGAAATCTCTCATATTACAAAGCTATGCAAAAGGGAGTATGTGGCATTAGGATAGTAATGGGTATCTCTTTGCATTCTTATGTCCATCTAGTTTGGCAGTACCCTCTTATGTACATGCTAATAGCAGAAAAATGGAAAAGGCTTGAAGAAATAATAAATACTTTGATGAGTGCAATTACTGGTTGTTATAACCCCTCTCCCATATGCTATGTAACCTTTCTCAAGACCTATGGTAATGCAATAAGCATTGCCTCTGCATCTAATCCCATGCACGAAACTAGGGATAAGTGGTCATCTATCAAACAACCCATTGTAGAATCCTTAGAAGCAGCACAGCTTCAACTCATTGTCAGCGACATTTGATGGTTCAAGGCAATGCAAGGAGTGGTTCATTTGTAAGCAATATATAGAATTGGGGGCATTCTCCATTCTATATGGCACAAATGGTGAGCAATATATAGAAATGAACAGAACCGGATGAGCTCATTCTTCTCTATTAACTTTCTTAATTCCTAACAATGTTTTTTGGCTTAGTAAGCCAGCCACCCCACCTTCCCTACAACATAGGCATTCATATGTGCTTCCGAAGGTGCATCCAAGTTGGGTGTTACATGAGTTTTGAGAGACCAGCCATGCTCTCTCCCAAGATTCATGCCATCTAGGAAGCCAATATTTGACTCTCTAGGCTTCCTGACATTTTGCAGGTCTTTGTGTCACATATATAATGGCGTCTTCACTACCCAACATTTCACTTCAGCCCGAGTGGCTTCCCTTCAAAAACACCTTCAAGTTGTTCTGTGCAAACTCTATAAGGCACAAAGGGTTGTGAGTGACCGTCTAGTCTCTATTGAGGATCTCCACAATATTGTTTCCCAAATGGCTCTGGATAAATCCTTTGATATTGATGGATTCCCACGTGAATTTAAACAAATTCTTTGGGATTTTTTTGGGCTAGATATGCACAAAATCTACCTGGAAGTTGTTCAAAACCAATTCGTTAGGTACCTTCATTAATCAAGGCAATAATAAGTTTATTCCTAAGTAAAGGGACCCAAAGCATATCACTAACTGGTGGTTAATTACTCTTATGAATGTTTTTACAAGATCGTCACTCAATCCCTTGCCTTGCAATTGAGATATCTATTACCTCTCATCGTTAGGCTTGAGCAAACAAGTTTTATCCAAAACAAATATATTATGGAAAATGTCATGGACGTCTGGGAAGGTATAGAATGGGATCGCGCCTCACAACAAAAAGATGTGTTTGTCAAAATTGATTTTGAGAAGACCTATGATAAGATTGAGTGGACTTTATTATTTCCATGCTTTAAGCCCTGGGCTTCAGCCCTAAGTTTATTCACCAAGACACTTGTGATTGTAGCACCATTAATGGTGTTTAATCCAATAAATTTGCGCTTTTCAAGTCTATTAGGCAAGGTTGTATGCTAATTCCTCCTTTATATGTGTTGCCTATCGAAGGATTCAACTCTCTCTTGGATAACTATACCTCTAGAGGTTTGGTTAAAGGCAATTATCTCCCCGATTCCCCTCATTAGTTAGTCAATGGTCATTTTTGTAGATGACTCCTTCCTCACCCTTTTGTAATGAGAGTCTTTTTTGAAATATACTATGGAGTTCTTAGAAACCTTTTGTCTTGCATCAAGTTCTTCTATGTGGAGGAAGACCCAATGTTGTAGACAATCCATCTTTGCTAAACACCATTAATTGGAGAGTTTTCATTGGAAGTGGATTCTGCATGGGGAGCAATTAAAATTTATTGGCATACCCTTTTCTTTTCAAGTCCCTCCTACTAACCTATGGAATTGCGTGGATCAGAGGGTGATAAAAAATTTGCCTTTTGGATTACCAAACCACTCTCCTTGGAAGGTATAATCCAAGTTTGTTTGAAAGGTTCAATTGCAATTACCCATGCTTACAATTCCTCTTGTCGGTTGCCTTCTAAGAATTTATACTTCAATTTAGAGCGCCAATTGAGAGATTTTCTTTGGGCTTAATTCTAAAGGATCTGAGAATTTTCATAAGGTGTCGCAAAATATTTGTTGCGAGCCTAAAGAGGTTGGAAAATTGGGTCTTCTTGATATGAAACTCCAAGGATCAGGTATGTGGATCAAATGGATCACCGGGGCTCTTGAAGGATATGAGGCCTGAAAGGTTCTTCTGAGACATTGCATCTCACAAGGCTCGCCCAATGGCTGGAATCCTTGGCAAGGGATTGGTTTATACTCCATTCTCATTACTCCCATGCCAGTTGAAATTGTTGGCACCTTCATTGCTAAGAGTCTATGGAAATATTGGGAGTTGTTGAGGCCAAATATCATCTAAGATGAGGATGGGTTCAGGTTTGCCTTATCTCTCAATACTCAATCCCTTTGGTGGTCCCTTGTTCACAATTGCAATGGAATTATCTTTAATATGGTGCCCTAGGTTTAAAAATATCAGATTTTTCAGCAAAGGGGTTAGGTTCATTTCTAACCTTTTTTGCAAAGCTACTCGTAATTAGCTTCCTTAGCCAACTCTCAAAAAAAAAACATCAGCTTGGCAATGGGGATTGTGAGTCTATAAATGAAATTTAAAAAGCCATAACTAAGGAACACCTTCACAAAAGCAGTGTTCATTCTTTTTCTACATAATGGATGGACTGGAAGTGGTAAAGGGGAAACCTCCCTTCGTAGGTATTCACCCTAGCTTGGTTATCAGCGTCTTCCCCCACAACACATCCAAGTTGAAAACTTGTATGTGCATTGCAAGTTGCGTACAATTTAAGCTACTTGGATTGGGCATTTTTCCAAGTTTTCAAAAGCCAATATTGAGCTTAAAAATGCTGATTTCTTTTTAATGAGATCTTTACCGATATTTTCCTGTAGAGGACCAGCTTATTTAATTGAAGATTTCTCACCCTGTTTGTACTTCCTACCAGCCACCTAAGGCATTCAAGCATCTCTTATGGTTTTACCTTCATGCTCAGTCGGCCTATAAGTGGATTCACGCCCTTTTTTCAACCATTTCTTCCTGAATTTTTCACGTAGAAAATGGAGTTGTTGAGCAATGCAGTCAAGTTACCTGCAAAATTCAATCAAATTTGGCATATTTTTCATGTAGGAATTTTATTTTTCAGCTATGGGAAGAAAGAAATAATACCATCTCAAATCATCTTTCTCTTGAAATGGTTTTTTCCACAGTTATGTGGGGACACATCCTCCCCATTTACCAGCCCTCCCAAGAAAAAAAAAGATGAAAACATTCGAACAACTATGCCGAAGCAAAAGCCCTTTGGCGTGGATTGCATATTTCAAAGCAAAAAGGCTGGGACAATTTGCACATAGAGGGCGATTCTTAGATTATCGCCAATGCAATACAAAAGGACAAATCAAGCACTGGCAGCATATCGGTATTGTGGACGATTGTCGAACTCTCATTGGGGCGTTTCCAATCTCTCACATCTTCAGAAGTGCTAACAGAGTGGCGGACAATCTCGCTAATATTGGGGTAGAATTTAATACTAAGCAAGGTGCCCAAAATTATTTATGCCTTCAATCTAACGAAATTGAATGTGATTGTAGGGGGGATAATTGAAAAAGAAGGTAATCATATTAATAGCAAGGTGGCGGAGATGAGACAGCACAGCTGTCATTCCTATTAACTGCCATATCCCACGATGATAACTCCACCTCTTGTGGGTATTAATTGGCACAATTCCGCACACATCCGACATATGGGTTTCCACGTGTGAAAGGATTTATAATCCCAGCTCCGCCATTGTCTCAGGCATCTGTTTCTTGCTCTACAAATTGGAAAACTGGTTCATTAGATTCATGGAGAAAGGCAAAGGAATTGTCGGCCCTCCCAAGCGCACCAGGGGCAGCCTTGGTAGGGACACGGCGGTGAATACTATTCATGAGATGAATGATAATTTGATACACAATACTCGTTGGAGGACGTGCATTTTTCTTTCCTTAGGCTGGCTAATGATTTGAAGTTGAGGCAGTTGTTGAACACTGGTCGTCTACTCAATAAGAGAACCAGAATTACGGCCAAAGAGGCTTTGGGTTTATGGCAATGCATGCTGATAGAGGGTGTGAAAGACCCAAGGCTTCTTTGTTGGATGTCCACCAATTTGCTCAGGGCTCAGCTCTCTGCTAGGTTGGGGGATACAGCTGTTGTGGGGGAAGTGGTTAAAGTCATGGGGGATCCTGGACAGTCTACGGCTAGGCTGGATACTCTCAAAGTCGCTCAGATAATTGGGGGGTCAAACTGCCCTGTTGGGGGCAAGTAACTCTTTTGCCATCCACAAGGATATGGACCAGCTGCGACTTGATATTGGGATGGGTCTAGATCAGATATGGTTGCTCACGAAGGCTCTTGCGCTGGAAAGTGTCACGCAGGTGAATAAGTTGGATGCTATCTGCTCGGTGTTAGGTATTCATGTTGATAAATTCGAAGGCTCGAAATTGGCAGACACTCTGGCGGCCTTGATCATTGAAGAAGATGCTTGCAATCCGGTGGAACCTATGGTGGGAGTCTCTAGCTCTTCAGAGGATAAGAACTAAATCTCTGGTTTTAGTTATAGTATTGCTATAATGTACTAGTTTGTTTTTGATATGCAACACCAGGTTGGGTTCCTTAACTTGCTGTTATCACCTGTTTGTCAAGTTTTTTGTTCTTGGTCGTTATTATTAATATAGCTGGGCTTAATGCCCTTTTCTTGACTTATCAAAAAAATATATATCAATCACACTTGCAAGAAGAAGAAAAAGAGAAAAAGCAAGAGCAAGAGCAAAGTATGTACATTGATCCCCATTCTTGATTTTTATTTTAAAAACTTGTACTATCATTTATGTCATTCTGTTTACAAATGAAATCAGAAATTATTGAATTCATTAAAAAATCAAGGTTGTTTTTTTAATTTACTTCTTCATTGCAATCTTGCAAAGCTATTTGACCTTTGGGCCTTGACTGTTTTTTTTCCTTTTTACTTCTTTTGTCAAAATGCAAAATGAATTATTTAGTTGTGTTTTTTGCAATTAGTAAGAATGGGTTGTCATTCACTGTTTCTTTTTTTTTGCAAAATGCAAAATTGATTATGGAAATGTCTGTTTTTTTGTTTTTAAAATGGAAAATGGGTTATAGGCCTTGGCTGGTTTTGATGTTCATTTTTTATGCAAAATGGGTTATGGGCATGGCATTCACTGTTTTGTTATAGTTTTTCTTTGTTAAATGTTTGTCATGTGAAAACCAAAATAGTTATATTGCCTTTTTTGCAGTCCCAAAATAAGATTTGATAGTGGATATGAAGTTGATCTTCAAATGGATGATGAGATAGGTGGTGGATATAGTGAGTCAAAATGAAAGAGAATCGGTAGCGCAATTGCGAGTGTCAAAAAATTTTAATTGCAACTTTATGATTACCAAATATGTGAAGGGACCATTCAACAAAAAGAAACCTTTGAAATCATTTGCTCAGGTAATTGATGCCCCCAAAATAAGAACAAAAAAGATAAAAAGAAACATAAAAAGATAACCTTAACCCTAAAAGTGACACTCAAGCTTATAAAATGAGCTTTTGGCATCATTCCATATCACATTCAATATTCACACTTCCACAAACTTAGCAAAGAGAAGAAGAGGAGAGCGAGGGCAACTAAGTGAAAGAGGAAGAGTAAGAGCAACTGCAAGACCAATAACAAGAGCAACTGGAAAGTGCAGGAGGTATTTATTATTTTATTTGTTTGCATACTACTCTTTAACTTTTAAAGTTTACATTGAAAATTTGAAATTTAATTTTTGAAACATTATTGTTGTTTGTGTTTGTAATGTACATATTACATCTTAAAGTTCTTAGTTTTTAATTTTACAAAATAGGTTTAACTTTAGGGTTTTGTTTGTATAATTGTATTTGTGATTATTGTTTTATAGTTTTGTATGTACATTCACATTGTAAAATATAAACTTGTTTTTAGGTTTTAGTATTTTAAAAATGACAAAATATATGGGATTTAGCAGCTAGGGTTATAATTTTTAAAATTTTAAACTCTTGAATCCTAATGAATAAAGGATTTTCTCTCTTTGCCCATTGTAGGACCTACAAATTGTTGTTAACTCATTTTCCATGTTCTTGATTGTGATTGAAAACGTGTTATAAATTGCATATAAATTCTTAGAAGATGTATTAATTTTTTTTTATGTTTATTGATTATTCATTATTGTTTTTAAATTTTTTACTAAAATGGAGTGGTTGTGTTTGACGATTAAACTTTGAATTTTTTTACTTTTTTTAATTTATTAGAATTTATTTATTTTTTAAGTTATGGTTGTTTTTCTTAAATCATTGCAGCCCCAACAATGTTTTTTTCTAAATATGAATCAGAGGAGGAAATAATTGAGATAGATGGAAGTGTCAATGGTGACATCAGTGGGGGGTGAAGCAGAAGTAGGCAAAATGTAGTGGCAATGCAAATTGGTAGTTCAATTGCGAGAGCTATCAATTGCCCCTTTCAAATGTTGGCCAGATTCACCATGAGACCATTTGATAAAAGGAAACCATTGCGACAATTTGCTCATGTAGTTGCAAACCCCAAGTCTGGAGGGAGGAGTAAACTATGGAAGTGTAATATATGTTCAGATACTTGGCATGACAACATAACCATGACCAATGCACACTTGTTGCACCTTATAGGAAGGGGAGTTGGTGTTTGTAAGGCTTTTTCACTTGATCAAAGAGCAAAGATGGAAAATTTTTACAATGGATATACCACAAATGACATTTCAGAAGTTTGTGGTACTAGCACAGAAGCTACCACCCCTTGTAGCTCTCATAGTACTTATAAGAATAATTTGGCTAGTTCTAGTTTTGGGGTGACAGAATTGGAAAGCAAGGGGAAAGAAAGGTCGTGGGAGCTACCTCCAATCCAAGTGTAGATATGTTTGATTTGAAGGAAAAGAAAGAGGCCAATGATATTATAAGGAGACTTTTCTTTGCTATCGGGATCACATTTCATGTCGCTTTCTCTCCTTATTACAAAGAGGCTATGGCTAAAGTAACAAAAGCAAGTTCAAGTTATGTGCCCCTGGAGACACCAAACTTAGGGCAACAATCTTGGATCAAGACTATTCCAAGGTTAATTTATTAATGGAAGGGATGAATACAACATGGGTGTCACATGGGAAAGTGGCAGAGGCTAGGGAGGTGCAAATGTTCGTATGCAATCACCACACATCGTTAGCACTCTTTTGAAGGTATGAACAATGCATTGAGGAAAGAATTCCTCAAATCAGTTGACACTCACTTTACATCCTACTTTATTTTGTTAGAAAGGATGTTTGAGTTGTAGGAGCCCCTAGAAGTTATGATCATGACACAGGATTGGACTGGTGAAAGTGAAACATTTTGGGTCGATGTGAAATACATCACATCAATTATATCTCTTGTTTTTAGCATCATCAAATGTGGGGATTCTTATAGCCCCTACAAGTTATGATCACGACACAAGATTGGACTAGGTAGAATAAGTCCAAGACAAAGCAAGGAAGGAGAGTGAAGGAAGTGGTGATGAGTGAACATTTTGGGCCGATGTGAAATACATCACAACAATTATATCTCTTGTTTCTAGCATCATCAAATATGGGGATTCTGATAGCCCCAATCTTAGGGAGATATATGAGTCCATTGACAGCATACTTGACCAAATGAAGGCAATTATTCCGGTTGAGGGACCCCACTCTGGAGTTCTACCATGAACATTATTAGCCCATCATTCAATATAGATGGGAAAAGTTGAACACGCCTCCTCATATGGTTGCATATGTACTTAATCCAAAATGGTATGCGGAGAGGCTAGGTAGAGTTATCCCTTTGGATGATGAGGAGGTGAAGAAGGGCTTTAAGAAGGCCCTTAAAAAAATGTATAGTGCGGAAGAGACTTCACATGTCAAAATGGAGTGGCTCAAGTTCACTAAACTTGATGGCTACAGATCTTCAATGAAGATGGACAGGGTTACATTGACACAGGAGAAGGCAATGCTCTGGTGGCGACTATATTGGCATCCAAGACCCCCGCAAACACTTGCGATTCGCCTCCTTTCCCAAGGTTTTTAGTTCCTCTGTTGCTAGGTGGAATTGATCAACATATGGTTGGATTAATTTTGTTTAGAGGAATAGACTTACCTCTAAGAGAGTAGAGAAGCTTGTAGCTATACAAAGTGGTTTTGAGTCTCAAAGATCGCAAGACAACTGAATACAAGAAAACCCCGACATTACAATGGGATGTAGATTCCGAGGAGCCGAGGCAGGTAGAAAAGGACCATTATGTGCAAGGAGGATTGATTGGGATCTTTGTTGCAAATAAGGATGATAGTTCCAACGAGGAGTTTATGGATGTTATTTTAAATGGTGATTATCATTTTTGAGTTGTAACTTGTACTCTTTTTTTTGTAATATTGATAATTGTTGGTGCATTTCAAATTTTCAAATAGATTATATGAATATCAGACATTGTCAATTGATCAATCACAATGGTTTTTCAATTCATTTCAGCTTATTTAAGTCTCAAATGGTTTTAATTCATCTTATTTAAGTCTTGGATGGTTTTATTTCAGCTTATTTGAATCTCTTCCAAGTTATTTGTATAGTTTAGTCCACTTTATTTGTATATTTTTACTATTTAAATATTATTCTAATTAGTCTATACCACCACACATCACTAGCATTCTTTTGTACCTTTTCAAGAAAAGAATTTCTCAAGCCGAGGTGGTCATCCACTTTTGCATCCTACTTTATTTTGCTGAATAGGATGCTTGAGCTACAGGCGTCTTTACAACTAATGATCATGACACAATAGTATACTCGGTGGGGGGAGTCCAAGACAAAGCAAGGGAAGGAGGGAGGAGGTAGCGGTGACAGATACATTATAGGTTAATTTGAGATATAACACAAATTGTATCTCCAACTTTTAGCATCGTCAAATATGGGGATTTAGATAGCATCATTCTTGTCAAGATATATGAGTGTGTTAACAACATGCTTAATCATGTGAAGACCACCATTCAGGTGAGGGACCCCACCCTAGAGTTCTACCATCAACAAATTCAAACCCCATCATTCAACCAAGGTAGAAGAAGTTGAACACCCCTCTATATATGGCCAAAATGTACACTAAATCCACAATGGTACTTGAAGAAGCCTAGAAAAGTCTCCCCCTTATGTAATATCCCGAATAAATAATTTCTAACAAATCTAAATATTTTATCAAACCCTAGGGCAATAGTATAAAAAATTGAACTTTTTATGACAACAACAATAAACTGATTTTTTATAAAAACAGCAAACCCTAATTGTAAACAAAATAGAATTTATTTATTTATTTTCAAATCAGCTTCAAGGCAAATACCAGAAGATTTGTATATAATTATTGGCTCAATTTTTGATAATCCCGATACATAGAAGGCTACAAGAAATAAACACACAAGTTGAAACCCTTGCAAAAACTCTCTAGATGTGGCGCCCAACATAGAATCAATCTCACAAAGGTGGCCTCCAACTATGGAAGTGTCTAGAATGCCTTGCAGATGTTGTCTGATGAAATCTTTGGTTGTACTTTGCTGTTCTGGATGCCAAAACAGCCTTGAATATGATGCCCTAGCTGAACTAAATGAATATTTGAACTTTGAATGAGCATTTGCAACCCCCTCAATGGAATTGTCAAGTTTAGCTGTGAGGGTTTATGTCCTCAAATTTGTGTGTAAATGAGAATATTCGTCCTCTATTACTGATGCAAAAGCAGATGATACTTGCAGACAATAAAATAATTTGATAAATTTCCAAGATGTAATAATAAACCCCAAATCGGCCTTTATAACTACTGAGGCCTTCTCCAAAGTTGGCGCCCCATCCTAAAAATAGGAATAAACAATTTTAAATTGCTTTATCCTCTCTCCATCCTAAAAATAGGATCTTGATGCTCATACAACCCATTCTATATTTGGCGCCCCTATAATAGAATGCATTATTTAATTATTATTCTATCCTTAAGACCCCATAATAGACATTCATCATTCTATTATTATTTCTATTTCTGCTTTTTGGATTAAAAATATAATTTAAGTGTCATTTTTCCAATTAAAATATAAAAGTACCATTTGACCACTTAAATTAATTTATTTTCCTCTTTAATTTCCCCTTAGCCTACAGAAACTAATTAGAATAGGCTTTGGGTAATTGATCAATTCTGAAAAGGAAACATTACAGTCTGCCCTTCCCAGAATTGCTTGCCCCCAAGCAATTGCAAGTCCCCTTCTGCAAATACCCGGATCCCAAACTCTCATGTTCACATAATTCGGAACTTGTATAAACGGATCTATGTGCCCTTTGCCACCCAGAGTGTTCTTCACTCTATCACCATTTCCACTTTGTTGTCCATGATGACCACACATCTAAGATGACTTAGTACGAAGTAACAAATTCACAATACTTTCATACCTTTGGTTGTCCTCAACTTGTTCACCTTCCTTTGTCGAATGAAGCTTGGTTGAGATATCTTCAGCATCCCCAACCTTGTGACTCGTAATTTATGGGTTTAAGATCAGCATTCTTCTTCACCTTGAACTCTTCGCATTCAACAAATGAATCTTGTTGACGCATGCAAACATTAGAAGTCAATTAAAACATTTTCACGATTCTTGCTAAAGTCATGAACATGGTCAATTTCCTTCCCATAGGTTGTTCTAAAAATTCCAACAAACTAAAAATCAACATTAGCAACTGTTAAAGCCCTTTTTCATGTTCATGCCCCTCAACATGGTCTTCTTGGAACCCCACCCCAAAACCTTCTTGCATATCGGATTTTTCTTTCTTCGGTTCATACCCCACAATTTCTTCCTCTCCTCATCACTAAGAGAGAGAGGAAGAAATCATGGGGTGGACCAAGAATTGAACATAGGCCACAAACTAGTCAGAGAAACCTGCAGACAAAATAGAATTTATTTATTTATTTTCAAATCAGCTTCAAGGCAAATACCAAAAGATCTGTATACAATTACTGGCTCATTTTGATGATCCAGATACGGTAGAAGGTTGCAAGAAATAAACATGCAAGTTGAAACCCTTGCAAAAACTCTCCAGATGTGGCGCCCAGCATAGAATCAATCTCACAATGGTGGCGTCCAATTATAGAAGTGTCCAATATGCCTTGCAGATATTTGTCTAAAAAAATCCTTGGTTATACTTTGTTGTTTTGGATGCCAAAACAGCCCTGAATATGATGCCCTAGCTAAACTGGATGAATATTTGAACTCTAAATGATCACTGTAACCCCTAAATGGAATTGCCAAGTTTAGACATGAGGGTTTCCATCCTCAAACATGTGTGTGAACGAGGGTTTTCGTCCTCTATTACTGATGCATAAGCAGAAGCTACTTGCAGACAATGAAGTATTTGATAAATTTCCAAGATGTCGTAATAATAAACCCCAAATCTGCCTTTATAACTTCCAAGGCCTTCTCCAAAGTTGGCGCCCCATCCTAAAAATAGGAATAAACAATTTAAAATTGCTTTATCCTCTCTCCATCCTAAAAATAGGATCTTGATGCTCATACAGCCCATTCTATCTTTGGCGCCCCATAATAGAAGTTCATCATTCTATTATAATTTTATTCTATTTCTTCTTTTTGGATTAAAATATAATTTAGGTGTCTTTTTTCTAATTAAAATATTAAAGTACCCTTGGACCAAATTCTAAAAAGGGGACTTTTACACCTCAGATGATGAGAGTAGGTGAAGAGGAGTTGCTTAAAACCCCTAAATAAACATTTAGTGTATAGGATGCTTCACAGGTCTCAAGTTTACTGAACTTGATGGATAGAAGTCTTTAACTAAGATAGACATGCTCACATTGGCACAAGACAAGCCAATGAGTTGGAGATGGTTGAATGGGCCTCCCAAGATTGTTGTCATTCACCTTTTTTCCCAGGTTTCTACTTCCTTTGCTTCTGAGAGAAATTGGTCAATACGTGGTAGGAGTTGCTCCCTTAAGAGGAATAGACTTACCTCTAAGAAAGCTTAGAAGCTTGTTGTCGTACACAATGCCTTGTGTCTTATGTATCGCAAGACACCCCAACACAAGGAAAGCCCAACATTATGGTTAGATGCAGATCCTACGGAGTCGAGGCAAGTTGACAAGAATCCATAAACAAGAATAAGTAATAGGGATTGGATGGGATCTCCTTTCAAGATGATAATGTGGCCATTAACTCTATAAAGGACGAGTGGTTCATGAGTATTCCTTCATATGATGACTCAAATTATTGATTTTTTTTGTTTATCTGGTTATGTACTCTTCTCAGCTCATGTTAATCTTAATGGATATATTGTCATTATACTCTTCAACTTCTCACTGTCTCCACTCTCAAATTTGAGTTAGCATGTTCATTGTTGATGTATCTCAATTCGAATCTCTATCATTCACGATTTCAAATTATGATGTTTATAATTTAGAATTTTCAATTAGCCCGTGGATTATTGGATTAATGAATATATTTAATACTTTAAAATTATTGTTTTTAATTTCAACTTATTTTAGCTTGCTTAAGTTTTTTAATTTATTTATATATTTTTATATTATTTTATTAGTCATTCCCCACCGTCCCCAAAATTTAGGAAATTTTGTCGACATCCTGGAAATCCCATTCTCCTTCACCACCCCAAGTATTAGTTAGGTAACTATTGTTTTTTAATTTTTAACAAAGTTCAAGTTTTAATCAATCTCTACACACTAATAACCAAATACCAATTTCTAAATATTATCGTGACTGCCTTGAGCCTTAATTCATTAAAGTTCAAGAATATCTCCAATGTCATGCTTCATATACAAATCCAAGTGGAGGAAGTCAAACTGGAAGTGGAGCATGTCCAATCTCTTTTGGATCACTGGGGACATGTCTACATGTGTCATGAACTGAGTGTTGCATGACTCACCTCACCGTCAGTCACCTTCTCAAGGCCATGGACATGGGGGTCATGGGCATCACCACTATTACAGCCGGCAGAGCTACTCGCCACATTCTGCGCAGCCTTCTCCCAGCAGTCATAAACATAAAATCCATTAACTAACAAAATATACAAATGAATCTATCACAATTCCCAATCACCCACACAAAATACCAACATTTAATACTTAAGGATGTTACCTTCAGGCACCGTAACAGTTTATCGTGGCTTAAGAAGTCCCAGGAAATACACCTACTTGGAATGGATGAGTTTGAACTCTGACAATACAAACAGACTGTGTAGAAGTGCATGATGTATTTGAAGGCCAGATGAAAAAGGAAACATGTATTTGAAGGCAAGATGCAGAAGGAAACATACATTTGAAAACAAGTGATTCGTAGGGATCCATGGAAATCATCAGAACTCAAGCAAGCTCCAAGGACCCCAAAGGGAATCAGTTTCAGACATCAAACAGGGCTCAAATTGAGCATTTCTTGCATGGTGATGAAACAGTCACTTTTTGCAGCCCGGAAACTCCATAGCCACTGGTATGCAAACAACAGCAGTTGCAAAGCCACATGTCTGTATTAAGCAGTAATTTCCCTAGCATCGAATAAACAGTCAGAGCAAAGGTCTAAATCGATTGGACTTGTCATCCTGAAGGTTTCAAGAAACTTTGGTCTTCAAAGAAACATCTCCAGAATGTATAAGAAGCAGACGTGGACTGAGGAATTAGTAAACGGGGTCTAGTGATCATAGATCTATGATTTACGGGAGTTATGGAGGATGATTGTATGTGAGAGTAGCAATGAGTAACCAGCTGATATGGCTGTAACCTATGTTGTCAAGGTTCGCCCCAGACCCCCCCGAACCCTGCCTGATACATTTATCCGGTACGGATACGTGAGGGTACAGGTTCGTGTTCACCTTGGATATGTGGGGATACGTCCAGGGTACGGCACAGGTAGCGTCTGGACATACCCGGGACTTACTTGTATGAGGTATCCCCACATACCCGCCACGTACCCTGCGTCAAAAACGTCATTTAAAGCATTAAAACCTTTTGTATTTTATTTTTTGACTTAGTCAATGCATAAAACGTGTTTGATAACCCTAATATTAAAATAAATAAAATATTACGTACCCTAATCACCTCAAAAAGTTGACTTGATATTCCTATATCATATGTACGGCAACCACATGATCAATGAAATGTAAAATCTTAAGTATATTGTATGTTTTGAAAATTTGAACATTGATCCTAGTATATTTTTCAAATTTCAAGTTTTGTTCGTATTCATTTTGACATGATATTCGTATAACTATATCATATGTATGGCAGCCACATGATCAATGATTCAATGAAAATGCAAAGTCTTAAGTGTATTACTATTGTATGTATTGAATGCTTTGAACATTGGTTCAAGTTTTGTATTACTATTTCAGTTTTTTATGGACTAAAAAATGAGTACATAAAAAATTATATAAATGAGTATATGTACATACATACATATATATATATAAATTTTATTTTTAATATATATGTACGGACGTATCCAAGACGTATCGTACCCAAGGGTGTTTTAAAATTGACGTATCTGTGTATCGAACCCATACCTGAACCAGTACTCATACCTGAATCCTAACAACATAGGTTGTAACTATTATGTGCTCTTGTAATTCTTCCGTCTAAGCATAGGTAGATAGGAGATAGTAGAGAGTGTGAATCGCATGCTCTACGAGCTCTTTGTATTGGCCCATTTCATTGAAGGGAAGAAGAGGAAGATGTGTGGTGACCACTTCCAGCAGGTTTTCCCCAAATAGGGGTTTCCAAGTTACAATCCTTCATGTCATGCGTTTGTTTCCACTTCTTTATAGCTGTTTACGGTTTGCAAGTAATTCTAATTACTTTAATGCACATTCTAACACTCTAACACACTCTAAACTCACTGCAATTTGAGAAATTTGAGTAGTTGCAGCATGAGTATAAAAAATTGCATCTGCAAGTTCTAACAAGGCAATGCCAATTTCCTTGGGAGATTACGGATCAGCAAGATAGTGCAAAAGGATACCTGTAGAAAGCTTTTATATTGCAGATAAGAAATACCTCGGTGTCAATTTTATGTTAATACTAATAAAATATAAGTCTTAATATAAGGCTTATGTATTAATGTTATATTAATATTAGTTAAGTGTTAACTAATATACAATTGAAACTACTTCAACCACTTTGTAACCATTTTTCACATAATAAAAGGACGGACACACAATGAATAATGTGTGCATTCAGGTTTCTCTTCATTTCATCTTTGTACATTCTATTCTTTCTTCATTCTTTCTCTCTCTGCATATTCTAACATTGGTATCAAAGCGTGAGGCAAGCAAAAGAGAGAGGGGAATAAAGATATTTTTGTGACAGTCCCGTTAGGGCACGAAGTTAAAATCGAATCAAAAGATTTTCATTTTGATTTTCAAAGACATTGCAGTCGTGCAAGGAAGTTGAAGGAAAATTTTGAGGGACATGGAGGGCAAAGTCGTGGGCAAAGTCACAGTCCAAACCGAGGTTCTGCAAATCGCGAGAATATTTAATGAGTTTACAGTGAACTTTCGAAAGCCTGTCATGCAGTTTTTGGATGAAAATACAGCCAACAACTCCATTTCCGCCATGAATCTTACAGATTACCAGTCGTGTTCAGGAGAACAACACAATCGACATTGCCATCATTATTAACAGTCGTCGCATGAGGAAGAAGCACAAATCCTGACACAGTCGTATTACAATTCAAAAAAGGGCACTAAAAATGAAAGTCATGAGGGTTCGAAAAGGCATAAAATACAGTTGCGATCTGAAGATAATACCGTACCAGTGAGGGCATGTGTGGAAGCAAGGAGAAATCATAGTCGTTAAGGAAAAATGTCAGTCGTGAATCTTTCTTGCTAGGGCACAGGGACGAACTTCAGATTATTTTCAAGTATTTCAGTCGTGGAAGGGTTTCATTGTTTCAGAATTTGAAAACATTCAAAGTGGCCTAGGGCACTATTCGGGTAATCATTCTTATCTATATTCACATATTTTTCCAGACTAAATAAATATTTTTAAAAATGGAGTTCAGTCACAAATCAAGAGGATAAACAACTGATTTAAATTATACAAAATCTAGAGCAAAAATAGAGTTTCAGATTGTGATAAGTTGAAACAAGGGAAAAATACATATACAGTCATCTAGGGCATGCACGGAAATCCTATTTGCTGTTGCAAATCACGAACTAGGACTTTTTAGTTGGCCATGAATGGACTATGTTACTCTTGGAGCAAATGATAAATAATTGTGAAGAAAGTTTATATTATCAAGTTATTGAGTGAAAATATTCTTCAAGAGACGGATAAGATCGTAAAGAAAAAGATGAAGGGAAAATTCCAAGACAAAGACCAATCAAATAGTGTTGAAAATCCACCGGATGCTAACATTGATGAACTCACTGATAGATATTGCGTATTTAAAAGAATCGCAACACTTTGAAGACATGAAGGAATCCAGTGTATGTGAAACTCGGTATGGATGGTTGTCCAGATAGTTCGGGAGTCTGTGGATCTCGGGAATTTACCCTTACGAGGGTCATCAGACAACTTGATGGAGCTTGTGGATGGCTCAATATGGATGGTTGTCCAACAATTCGGGAGATTCTGTAAATTGGGGGTTCGGGGAGGTGGAATCTGGGAACTCGGGAATTTGGCTCGGGAACTACACCTTTACGAGGGTCAGGAGGCAGCTTGATGGAATTCTACCCAGTCAAAAAATTGTTTTCAAAGGGGAAAAATCTTCTGAAGAATACGCGGTCTTGGTTGGTTATGTTATTTTAATCTTCTGTCAATATGCTCTATAGAGTAAGCCTTAAGAGGGGGTTTTAAAATATAAGTCTTAATATAAGCCTTATGTATTAATGTTATATTAATATTAGTTAAGTGTTAACTAATATACAATTGAAACTACTTCAACCACTTTGTAACCATCTTTCACATAATAAAAGGACGGACACACAATGAATAATGTGTGCATTCTAGTTTCTCTTCATTTCATCTTTGTACATTCTATTCTTTCTCTCTCTGCAGATTCTAACAAATACTCTATACTCTCAAGTCACATAGTATGGTGTTAGATTTTCATGGACTGGCTAGCACTTAAATCTAGGCCCTCCCATAGGCTGCCGGGCTGCTCTACCACTGAGATTCAGGCCCTTTGTACGGTTTGAAATGCTGATTGTTTCCAACGCCCCCTATCAGACCACATTTTTGTACTCGGGGCTCCTAGACTGGTTCGGATACCGTGTTAAATTTCCATGCACCAGCAACGACATGAACCTAGGACCTCCCATAGGATGCTCTACCACTAATCTTGTAGCCCTCTGCATGGTTCAGAATATGGAATTTTTCCAACCTATGGAGGCATGAGACAGATGGATCAGAATCTTCATCAGCTTATCCCCAGGTTATAAAATAACTTAATAAAATTAACAGCCTTGTACCACTAAGCATGCATATTATTTTTTATTTGACAAGCTTTCCACGCTCTCATTACTGCTTCCTTTCTCATAACAAATATTTATTTCATTCATGTTTTCTCTACTGCATGTGCTCATAGATTCGCATGCAAATCTTTATACTCTGACCTGATGTGCACAAGGGAATTCTGCAGCCAGAGTAACAAGTATAAATGGCATAAACATGCTAACAACTTGGTCCAACACAGAAAATACAGAGGATACATAGATAACAGTGATAAGTAACAAACTAGTGTTTGCTAAGGGACATAGTCCAGAGATATTGTGGAATGACGCACAAAACAAACCTTCAAGAGCTGTTACAACCTTCATCTTGAATTAGCAACCATTAATTTTTAAGTAGATGTAACCAGTGATAATAGAGTTTCCTATTTTAACTGGTGAAATAGCATTTTTAATCTATAAGCTAGTTGATAAATTATTCTCTCCATTTTTTTCTCACATTACCTAAAACTGACATCTGTGAATGTATTGTCTGCAAACTCACATTCAATTCAGGGATATTAGTGGTTCAGATCTGAGATGCAATTTATAAAATGTCAGACTCGTCTATATGATACAGGATACCACAAACATAGTCAAAAGCGGTGGAATACATATTAGCCACAGGTATTGCACGACAAGTATAATACTCAGTACTAGGAAGAAGAATTTCCATGAAATGATTCCGTCCACTTTGCTTAAATGTCAAAAGTAAAACATCAGAAAACAAAGAATGCTTAAACTTAGGTATAAATCAATGTTGAGAACAATAAAAGAAACCAAACTTATACAATATTATGTGACCAGAGCAAAGGAAAGGACCAGGGTCTAGCTCTTACATATCAGCAAATGAAAGATAGCCATCCCCAAAAGGCACAGTTTTTTGAGAAATCGCATCTGAAATACTGTCAGGAATATTATACTGCACAAGCTGTCGACGATTCTTCCATGAAGAGAACCATCGCAGTTCCCTGTAATTTCCATCATTGGCAAGGCACAATTTTGGTCGAATCAGAAGTATTTTTTGATTTAGACAAAAGACCTGGCAATTGTACCGAACACCACAGTGTTCTACTGGCATACCAATGCTGCATAGTATGCCTTCAGTCAGGTCTTCTGCCAAAATATCCTTCAGGCATTCCCACCTATTCACAATATTACAGAATCAATAATGTGAACAACTAACCAATGACACATAAAAACAGGATAATTACACTCGATAAAGTAAAATCGCCATCTTACACCATGCTTAGTTCATTTAACAGAATTTGCAAACATCCGTGCTTCAACCCAAATTTGCAATAATATTTTACAAGATATGACCTTATATGAGCAAGCAGAGCAACCAATAGATAGATATTTCACATAAATGTATAAAATAAATTCCAAATAAATAACATACCTCAAACATTTCCCATCAAGTCTAATTCAAGATTCCAATGCAGTTTCCACCACCTCTATCTGCATAACAAGACCATTACTGTTCACCAATTAACAATTTCTCAACCAAGGTTGTTCATGAAGAATCCTGGAAATACTGTCAGCTGAGATTGCATGAATTTGAAGCCACAGTTGTTAAGTGGACAAGGGCACAGAGCATCCTTGATGCAGGAACATCTCTCCTAGGGCCTCATTTGGGTTTGACAAGTCAAGTTTTGGTGTGTAAGGTGTTGTAAGAGGTCTAGAGGTCATTTAAGTGTCATTAAAAGGTTGAAATGTCATGTTCTATGTTTGAAAACTCATAACATGTTAGGGGAAAAGTTAGTTAGGGTTTGGAAATCCTATGTATTTTGAGATGAAGCTCGCATTTGGGGCAGTTACTCATTTGTGAAGAGAGTATGCTCGTGGAGAGAGGTCTGAAAAAAGAGATATTTGTAATGCAATATGCTGAGATGAATACAGAGCTCTGTTTTATAAGCTTTAATTTGCAGGTTTGACTGTATTTCCAATTAAACTGGTATACTCTTGATGGTTAGCTTGTTAGTTTTGTGTTTATAGCTTCTTGATGGGAGATTCAAATTTGTGTGAGGAAGAATTGAATTCCTTGTGAAAGGATAAACTATATTTTTCATGAAAAAGTTGCAGGCTTGCTTGTGTGATCAACATTTATGATTTTGACAAGTGATTGAATGAATTACTATTCCATTTGTGTGAGAAACTATGAACTTCATAGAAGGAAGCTTGGCATTGGTGGTATGTTTATAACCCCTGTGGTGATTGAACTCTATATGCATTGATAGTGGTTGTTTTTACTTGTTTGGTGATTTTGTGAGCACACTGTGTGTGACAGGTTAAATTAACTCAGAATAATGCTTTGAAGAGAACTTGTTTCAGAAAGTTGGATATCATGATCTAGGAGGATATAATAAGAAGTCGTAGATCTCATTGCATCTACAGGAAACTTGGGTAGGTGAAGACACCCTGTCAAGAATGGAAAAAGCATTTATGACACTGTTATTCCAGTTCCAAGACCCTGTACTGTCAGAGAAGGTATTGACCTCTGTATTCTATAAACTTGTCAAGTACTACTGTTAAGATCAAGGGCTTTAGAAACTTGAAACAGACCTCTGAGACAAGATTTGCACTTTGAAAACAAGTTTTGTGCATTTTGTGAAGAAAGGAGGCATCTCGGGTAAACAGTGAAACCCTACCCAGGGTTTGATGAAAGATAATACAAAAAGGACCTTGCATGCATTCTTAAAGTCTAGTAGTGGATGATGTTCATCTAAGCAAAGTCATTAACAAGTATTAAGTTGATTCAAGCCAAGAGGAACCCATAAAACGCTAAAAATCATAACTGTCAAGAGTGAAAACTGTAGATGTCAATGAGGGTTAGTACCAAGGAAGTAAGATAGTCATTTGAAGGGGCAAAAAGAAGAGTTAGAAGTTAATATTTTGTGAACAGAGTAATTGTTGAAAAGGGTATTCAAAACAAGATTTACAGTTGAACATCTCTTTCAAACTTCCTCTAAACTCAAGATTGGGATTGTAGAGACCTGGTTAGGAGATAGTGATAAGTTAGTGATCAAAATGAATTTTTGAGGGTCTTAAGCTCAATTTCAAGTGTGGAAATTTCTAAGCAAGCATCCTCATATATTCCTTAACAAGAATGAAGAAGAGTTTTGCAGTGATAAGCCTTCAGTTAGTTCGAAAAGTTGACGGTCTAGGGGGCCAACTCTAGGTATTGATAAGGAAGATTAGTTATTCATTTTGAGTTTAAGCTATTAACCTTGGAATTGAGTTTTGGAAATTTGTACATAGTATCATCAGGGCCAAAGGAAGGTGATTTTGAAGGTTAGGAAGTTTGGGGTTGAACTAAATAACTATAACTCGTGATTTTAGGTCTGCAAACCTGTCAAAGGGCAACGAGGCATAATAGAGGTCCGAAAACCTGAAATTTGAAGGAATATTTACAAAGAAAGGTATCTTGAAAAGTTGTAAGGAGTTGAAACAGGGTAATGGGTATCCCAGAAGGTGATTTGTTTGCTTAAAGAGACGTCATATCAAAAGTTATACCAGAATAACTACATTGGAAGGGCTACTAGAAGAAGTAATAAGCTAAGAGAGTGAGAGTGGAGAAAAGGGTCTGAGCAAAAGAGTTGAGAAACAAAATTTTGCCCACACCCTCGGAGGCCTAACAGGTACCTGAAAGTGTTTTTGTTTGGTCTTGGAAGCTTGTAGTTTATTCCAACTACCATCCTACCAGAAGCATTGCCTTAAGAAGTTAAAAAGGACAGTTTGGAGAGAGATAAGAGAAATTGAAGTTCTTGATTGTTTTGAACAAGCTTGTTAGTCGATTTTGCATGGATTAGACCTATGCCACAGGTTGAATTGTTTACCTAAGCCAATTTGGGCTTGTAATCCAAAAAGTGAATGTTTTCACAAGGTTTCTTGACTAGAGGAAAAGTGCTATTTTGCAAAGTTTTGACAAGTTTGTGAAATTTTCTGTATTCTAGCAAAGTGGATGAGTTGTGTTTGATGATGCTCTGCATCAATCCTGTTCAATATTCCATAAAAATGGGAATGCTGGTAGATGATTGCAGGAACATCAAGATATAAAAATAACAGTAAATGCATCGGTGATTGCATAAATACAGAGTGCATATACGTATAATGCCAACTAAAAAAAGTGGGCATTACCAAGAGAGATTTTTCTATTTTACACTAGCTCTGAATTTTCCTATAAGTCCCTAATAATGCTCATGGTCAAAGGGGTTGAAATGGCACTTATGTTGCCAGTTAAACAGTTGTTTGATATGTGTTGTGCATCTGGATATCTTTGAGGTAAGACTATCATCACGCCACAGTTGATAAAGAAACATTAACTAAAGGAAAATCATGAATAAAGATTCACACCTCATTTATGAAATTGTTTCTTGAAATCATTTAATGTAAACTGGTCTTGTGCCTAGCTACAGAGGCTACCTTATATTACAAGATATTTAGGATTGATAGAAAACAAACTAGGTAACAGGTTACAGGAGAATTGCATTTTATCATTCCTACACAGACAAACTCATGTCTCAAGACAATTTTCTTTTTAAACTGGTTTTCCAAAGAGTAAAGGTGGTAATGCCACGTGCAATTTAAAATCGGTTTAAATCCATGTAATGGGCACGCCATATGGTGAATTCAGGACTTCTTGTTGGATTATCCTACTCATTACCAAGTAGACTACACCCTGTCCATCTACTTTGAATACAATAGTTGGAGCACAATTTTGAGAAAAATAAGCATATTGCCTTCAATAGCAAGCTGATCTAAAACTACCTCCACCAATAAATATATTTCAAAAGACACCCACCCATGCCATTATTATTGACCAAATAGAAAAGTGACTTACGCGTGACTCGTGGTGTCAGGTTCTAAAAAATGGTCTTCACAACCATAGCCAGTAATTTCAAGCTCGGAACCCACTCTAAGTGCTGCTCCTTCAGCTTTCGCTTTGAAAATAGACTTTTTAATATGCTCCAGATTGGATTCAAAATCCATGGCCCATTGGTTTAGATTACATGTGGCAACCTTCAACAGTCGCATCTTGATCCCTTGACTATACCAAAAGAAGACTTAATTTTTCGCGAAAATAATTTAAAAGTTCCCACAACCCTGCAAACAAGAAGCCAGATACAAATACCATGAATAACACTTGTCCTTTTATTTGTGAAATGTATCAGAATATAATTGACAAGCGCTTGCCATGACACAGAGTAACCTTTCAAATGGAATTCAAATAAATCAAAAAATAATCAAAAAACAAGTAATCACAATCCAGATATAATGAGTTTATTTGTAAAATATAGCAGAATCATGTTTTCCCTGCATATAAGGAAATGAAACTTTGCAAACATGGAAAAATAATTGGAAAATTTTTAAAAAGTAATGATGATCCATATATGACGGGAGCACTCGTAAGTACCAAAAAAATGAAATTAAAATAAATCATAATCCAGAGTTGACAGTGGCACTCATAAGCACATGACCCAAATTTAAGGGGAGATTAAGCCCTAGGCAAACTACGCAATTGCCTAAGGTGCCAACAATTAGGGGGCGTCAAATTCATAGGATTTTTATTAGGTCAGACACTTACTTCCTGCCAATTATTATTATGGTTGTAATATATTAATGTTGGGCACATACCTATCATAAATAATATAATATCAAAACTTATTCCATGTTAAGGTCAGTAATAAGGTAGTGTCTCTAGAAAGGCCAGATTAAGCCATAGGAAACTAATTGCCTAGGGTGACAGCAGTTAGGTGGTGTCAAATTTATAAGAATATTGCTCTGTTGACCACCCCCACCAAAAATTATTAGGGTTGTAATATATTATGATGGAAGGTGCTATTAATGATAATACAATATGAAAACTTATTTTGTGTAAGATTAGAAATATGGTAGTGTCTTTGGTTTGATAATCATCCCTTAGATGGAAAAAAATGCTATGGTTGTTCTTGGTGAGTTTTGTTTAAATTTAATCACAAAATCTATGAATTTGGTATAATTATTTAAAGTGTTTACATTCTTTTGTAAATATCAATCTTTAAGGGTCAATTTTAGATTCCTTGCTTTAGATATGATTTATAAGATGTAACAATTTTCTTTCCGTGAAAAAATTTAGAAAATGATGATACAATATAAAAAATCAAAATCATTCAAACCCTAAGATTTTGAGAAATAATTCTTTTCAAGTTCAACCCTAATATTTAGGTTGATGTGTTTCCAAAAAAAAAGATGTCTATTTTTTATGCTTAACCCTAATGTTTTGATAAAGAACCATTCTTAACCCTAATTATGTATTGTTAAAAAACTAATATATAGTGATTTTTACAAATTAGTGGGGGGCATTTGGCTATAAGTATTGCCTGGGGTGCTCAGATCTCTTAGTCCGACCCAGATTCAAAAAAGAAAACCTTCCGAACACGATAAGGCAGACTATAACATGAATGAACATGTGGTAAGGCTGTGGTGTAACAAATATAGGGTACATTCCCTTGTAACCCAAGATTAATGATATATCTTTCACCGTTACAAAAGTTTAAAATCTGGAAATAAAATGGTCCAAGCTTACCCACGCTGCATTAAGACAGCCCATAACTATCCAGAGCTTTCATAGCACAAGTAGTTCGAAAATATAACCTAATTTGATGGGCTGGGGTGATGACATGCCATACTATAGACGATGATGGAATGCCATGCCATAGCAAACTTTTAGTATTTACTGAAAGGATCGTGTTTGGAAAGCAAAAGGAAAATGTGAGATGGAATTCCAACTGCTAACTCCAAGATTCAAATTCAACAAAAACAAAAAAGCTACAAATAATCTGGGCCCGATTGGATGTTTCGCTGAATCAAAAAAAAATTAGAGAATTCGAGCAAAAGAAATATTAACTTGGTGAACATGTTGAGCCACATCTACGCGCCACAATTCAAAAGCCCACGGCCACTCAAAAATGTATAAACCCTACAATTTAAGAAGGGCTCTGTGTTTCAAGATAACACGAGATAAGTGTGTTATTGCGTCAATATTCAGAGGAATTTTGCCTTGATTTGAAGGAGAGAGAAATTTGATAATGTCTATGAATTATAAACCCTTAAAAGAAGTATACCTTGAAACTGGCTTTTAAGGTAAATATAGAATTCAATCGACTCTGAGGAAGCTTTCAGCAGCTGACCCAATCTTCTTCCACGTCAATGCTTGTTGATCTGATTTCAACTTCACTTTAGTTCCCAGGAATTCACGCTTTTCACGATCCTATGATCTCCATGCTTGGACAAAAATTTAAATGCTGGAAACAAATTGTATTAAAATTTAGAACATGTACCCTACTCTTCGAATGCTTCATCAATTTTTTTACTTGAACCAAATATATTCATAAGAGGGGTATAATATGTGGAATAGATCTCCCATAGGAAGAAAAAGAATAATATTGTGGTATGCATATTTTTGCAAGAAGAATCAATAGCGCTTGGAGAAGCCGAGAATAACACTTAAAAATTGGATTTCTTATGTATATCAAGTATTCTATTTATATACTTCAACCTTTGAGAGTATAATTTTGGATTTTTCTATATTTTAATTTTCTCTTCAAATTATACTATTATAAAGTTATTGGTTTACTTTAGGTAGGATAATGTTAGTGCAATATCAAACCCAGAATAAGATACAAGCGTATGGATCTGGAGAGAATTAAAAAAAAGACTTGGTTGATGCATTCAAGTTCTCCTTTGGCTTTTCATCTATTTTCTCCTCCTCAACATGTTCATTCTTTTGTTATTGCCACAGATATTTATGGATATTTACATATTTGTTGTCTAACTTCTCACACGTTAGATAATACGAGTTAAAATCAACTCCCACTCCTCTGATTCCTCCTTTCACCACCTCATTTTATGCCTCCCACTACTACAATTGTAATCCTCCAAACTTAGCTAGATAAGGTAGTTTCCTCCTACCTTCTATGAGTTTAAAATATTACATAATATCATATTTTTTATTTTCTTTAATTTTTAATTTTAGTAAAGTGCAAGGGTGCGATATGCTATTTTTTTTCTCACTAAATTCCCTAAAGATTTTTGTAGACCTATTACGAGCAATACAACTCTGACTATTTTATCCACCCAATCATTTGCCTTTACACTTATAATATTATTCCAATTTTTCAGTAGATTAAACAAGACGTAAAATAAGTAAATAAAAATTAAGCCTCACCCATTCAAATAGGATCATCAAAAGCATGCCTATCAGCATTTCACAAGCACCAATGGATGCTTTTGCTAGTATACATAGAAGTTATTGTTTTGTATAAGCAAATTAGATTCGATGGATCATATAGTTCAATTTGGTCTAACATCGAGAATTTCAAAAAATAGATAGAACTAGTAGTAGTGCGTTGAGGGCCCTATAGGACCTAGGGATATGGAAAAAATAATAATAATAATAAATATTTGTTGCACGTGTAAGCGATTTTCGGTTAAATATGTAAACTAGGAGTTGCTCCCTCAGAGTGCAAGCCTCAAGGGTATGCCATGGAACTCGAGGAGTTATTTTAGCAATTGCTTTTATTTGATGGGGTTATTTATGTAACGACATGTGTTGTGTGTGTATTTGTGATTTTGTAGTTATAGATTATGTAGCACCTTTTTAATCCCTCGTAATCATTTAATTGAGCAAAGATATCTATTTCTTCCAATAAAATAATATGAACAAAATGAAGGAAACGATAGCAAAGCAAGCAATTAGTAGGTGTAATTCTACGGCACTGGAGATGTAGTTTTGGTAAACATGGTAATTGAGTGCATAATGTAGTTTATCACATTACATTTCTTTGTTACAAAGTAACCACGGGGATGGAATGTACACGTGTGTACTATTACTATACATTTATTATAGTTTTTTGTTCGGTTTTTTCCCAAATTGGTGGAAGTTTCAACCATGTTAACATTAGGGTGGACCTTTTTTCTTTCCCATTGGCTTACGTTGTGGTAACAACTATTGGTTGCACTCCTTGTTTCCTGCATCTAAATATGTGTTATATATTTTTTGTCTACATACAATGCTTGGAGTTCTTATCACAAAATAGGTTGTAAGGAACATATGTAATTATAAGAAGAATATGTGTACTGGTTTTTGGCCTTAGGAAGGTTGCGATGAGCTCTTTGATTTTGTATTTGAGTCCTAAAATTTCTTGTACATGTTAGTTGCACACTTCTTGTAAATCATTTATATCTCTCTCCATTTTCCTTTTTTATCAACTAATTATGTTTTTCAGAGTTGTAACTATGTATTTCATGGTATGGATATCATGTTGGTGATCTAAATAAGTATCTTTCAAATTAGCAATAGATTTTTCCATGTCGTTGAAGATTACCTGCAAGTTTTTACAATATAAGGGAAAAAACAAGTAAGAACACCTTTTAATGATTGTGGCACAATTTCTCAACTCATACAATAATATGTGTGTAGACACTCAAATTTAGTAATTTTATTCTTTAACACTGTTAGTCTTGACATTTCTCTCTTGCTCAAACAAAGTGCACTTTACCCACTCTCATTTGGTACATCTTTAGGTATCTTGTCTAGTTTGATTGATCATACATGCTCGTCTGTCAACAATTCCTGAGAATTGAATGCATGAAATCCATTTAGAAACTCCACTTTTTAACTTCCGAACTTCACACTTCAAACTGCCCCTTTAGGGTCAAAAAATACAATGGGTGTTCCTGACCCTAGTGTATGGTTTTTCCCTTGCTTACTTTGGTTCCAAACTTTCAGTTGCCCATTATTCTTTGGGTCATTCACTCCTTCTCAGTCATCCTTTCTAACTTAAATCACCTTCAGAAACATATATAAGTAAGTGAAACTCACCTCATTTAAAACTTAGCACTCTTATGGACTCCTATTGCAAAAGCTATAAAAAAACACTGGATGCTCCCTACACTCTGAAGATACCTATGCACATTCATTAAGGCAACACCATTTACAATTCTGAAGCTTTACATTAGGTTTAGGGGATTTCTTCCCACATTTGAAAGCACTCAAGTTCACTCACTCAAGAAATTTTTCAAGAGAGAAACTCAAGTCAGGATTTGTTAAAGTAAGGATGTCAAAGTTGATTGCACTATAGTTGGATATCACATGTTAGTTAGAGAACGATGAGTGGTTTGAGGCATCTTTGAATTAGTGCCAATATCAATGGTGGATGGGGGTGCCCACAACCCAACTAGTGTTTTTTTTGTAAGAAATATCATACTTTGTTAGGGTTTGGAAGATTGAGTAGAGTATTCAGAGGCCCTCGTAGTGTAACCAACAAAGAGTGATGAAGAGATTTAGACAAGTGACAAACCCAGAATGTTACAGGTCACAGTTCTGAGAAAGGTCAAGACCGTACAAATGTTCCTGCCCTTATTATACAGTCTTTCCTAGGAGCATTTTCAAGTCACAGTTCCATTTTTGAAACACTCTGAAATAAAAAAATACCCATGTTTCATCATTCAAATTGCCTATATTTTCCCTAAATCATATGTAATCAGTTAAGTGCATTCAATCCCTTATGTTTGTGAATATGTATTGTATCATGTACATTTGTTGCAAGTATCAATGCATTGTCCTGATATTGAATGATTAATGTTGGAAGTTAATTAATCAAGATAACACCTTGTAGCTTATATTTCATTATTTTTTTGGTTAGGTGTAAATCTTAATCAAATCTAGAAAGGGTGAAAACAACGTGTAAAATCATTGTGAATATAAGAGAGGCTGAAAGATGGGAAATGGATAAATAAAAGGTAGCAACATGTTACAAATTTGAGGATGATAGCACACCAAGAAAATTGTAAACTCACCATCACAACAATAATGCACCAATAAGAACATTGAACAATCATCTACGAACAAAGAATTACACTAAGAGTGATCCAAATTTTGGATCACTAATGTTAGCATCATGCGATAAAAAAATCACCATTATGATTATCTATTTTTTTTTATCACTTAACATTATTTATATGGCTCTTGTTGGATGTAACCACGAAACAAGGTTCGAGATGAAGTTGTGAAACCATGAGACCTCAAAGAAGATAGGTTTCAGTGAAAAGGATTAAAGACTATGAATATGTCATCAAGATAAAAACCTGATTACATATTTGTGTTCCTCTCAAAAAATCATGCAATTTCAAAAAAAAATGGCACCTGATTTTGAGTTCGCATGTAAAAGTTATGACCTCTAGAAGGTATCAGACTTTGTATGGTGACAGAACAATCCCTAAAGATAGAGTGGTGGTTGCACAACCGCCCCGGTGGTTTTGTAACTACCATGGTGGTTACGCAACCACCCCAGTAGTTTTTTAACTATTGCGGCAATTACGCAACCACTAGTCTGTGAAAAGCAGAGGTTTTGTCACACGAGAAATTTTGGGAAGAGTAAATGGATGCAGACGGTTACTCTTCAACTTCTTAGCATTTTGGGCTTCTAGTTCAAGCTCTCCTTGGTGTCAAACTTGTATAAATATGTGTGGAAGGTCTTTTTAAACAAAGGAAGAGATTCTAAACAATTTGTTTTCTTGATGATATGTAGTTTTCTGAATTAGAGTGTGCAAAGAAGGTGTGATTGAGTGAGTTGTAAATATTATATGAGTGTTTGAGCAACATAGTGTTCATGGAGGGCTTGAGAAGGTAGTAAGCTTATACTTAAAGTCATGATAGTGAGATGAGGAAGCATTGCTTCACTCTTGTTGGAGTTTTCTCAAATTGAGTTTCTCCATGGTAATCGTTTGTCTCTTTCATTTTATTTTGCTCTCTTCCATTGCTCAGTATCTCTTTGATTATGTAACACTGTTAGTTCATTTCTAAAGCACATTTAATATGTAAAATGAAAGTAAATAGTATATTGATGAATGATGGGAATTGTGTGGAATGTATAGAATCCATGTTGGTGAAACTTAGTGTGGAATATCCACCTAGTTTACGGATCAGATTGGTATCAGAGTTGGTTCATGTTTCATAGTGTGTGGTTTGTTTAGTGAACATTGTACAAATATATCCCTATTACAAGAGTGAAAAGTGCTATTGGAAAAGGTGATTTGGTATCTTTACAACAAGACATCTCCACAAGGAAGTGGAAGAGAGAAGTGAGAAGTATGGCCCATGAAGATGAGCGAAGATCTAAATACGGTGAAGAAAGATTCAGCATAGTAAAGGAGGATTTTGCCCACGTATCTCACTCTATGGATGAGATTGGGAAGATTATGAATGTTTTCATGGAAAAACTAGGAGTTTCAATGGATACTTCTAAAACAAGTGACGAGTGTGAGTCTTCCCACCATGATAAATAGCAACCCCATTCCAACCAAACTCTACCTCTATTTAAAGAAGAGGCAAAAATTGATATTCAGTTGGATGAAGGTGAGGCGAATGTGGATACGCTTGATTATTGGTTATCTCAATTAGAGGTATAATTTCATTTACATAAAGTTAGTTAAGAGCAAAAAAAATATTTTGTAAGGATGAAGCTAGCAAGTCATGCTCTAACTTAGTTTGAGATTTATCTTCATTTCTCGGTTGTTAAACGGTTACCCCCGATTGCTAAATGGGATGAATTTAAAACTTTGATTAAGAGTAAATTTTATCTTATTTGTTATGAAGAGGAAAGGTTTATTGATTGAAAATACTTGAGGCAAAACTAAGGTCAAAGTGTGCAGGTCTATACAAGTAAGTTTCTTAAAATGGAGGTCCAAATGGGAAAATATACAATTGACTGTGAGATCCTCGTGAAGTATGTCAGGTGGTTGCATAGTCACTTCAAGAGGCTTGTTCTACTTACAAAGCCAAAAGACATAGATGAGGCTTGTTCTTAAGCCCATTATCTTGAGATGGATGAGAAAAAGGGTCCATCTCCCTCTTACAATTATTTCAATGCTTTGAATAAGAGAGGTGGGGTCAATGCCACTTGTACAATTATTAAGAAAGATTCAACCAAGCATTGTGGGCATTGTGGTGTTGATAGTCATACCAATGAGACTTGTTGGAAGTTGCATTCATTTAAGAACAAGAAAAAGAAAAAAAATTCCATTCCATCACTTCAAGGAGAACCAATTTTAATTGAGTGCAGTGAAGAGGTGGATGAGCAGTTGTGTTGTACCAACCTTCAGAAAAAGGTATGTTTGGGTAATGATAATGCTCAAAACAAAGGATAACCTTATAAGCTTTTTCATATCAAGGTACAAATTAAGAAGGTAAAAGTTGATGCTCTTTTTATTCTTGCTCCTAATTAAATTTGATTGGAAAAGAGTTGGTAGATAGACTTGGGTTGGAAATGAGTGATCATCCTAATCCTTATGCTCTAGGATGGGTGAAAAAAGGAGTAGAGATAAGGGTTTCTAAACAATGCAAAGTCAAGTTTTCAATAAATGAGCATTTCATTGATGAAGTTGTTGTAGATGTTGCACCTACTGACATTTGTGGTATAGTTTTTGGAAGCCCCTACATGTATGGCAAATGTGTTATTTTCAAGAGATTGAACCAATACCGGTTGGTTAAGGATGGGAAAAACTACACCATAAACTCATATGAAGTAAAATATAAGCTCCCCTTTATAAGTTCCACTCAAGATAGCCAGTTTTTTAATCCTAACAGAAAGGTTTCTTTTCTCATTTTGAAATATAAACAATAATGTAAGGATATCTAGAGCTTTTTTATTGATAAGGAGCATTAGATGTAGTTGCCACCAAGTTATCTCCACACATGGAAGGAAGGGAAGGACCCACCTCAAGAGTATGAAAATGTGGATCAAGAAATTCACATGACAACTAATGTATTTTAGTGTATGCACCTCTAAGTACAAGAGAGGTTCAAGAAGTGGGGGAAGAAAATTCCTCACTGTATGAGTTCCTAAGCTTTTGCGGACTAAAAGCCTCTAATTGGGGAGGCATGATATAAATTTTGGATTAGTAATGTTAGCATCATGGGATAAAAAAATCACCATTGTGATTATGTAGCTTTTTTATCACTTAACATCATTTCTATGACTCTTGTTGGATGTAACCACAGAATAGGGTTCAAGATGAAGTTTTGAAACCACGAGACCTCGAAGAAGATAGGTTTCAGTGAAAATATTTAAACACTATGAATATATCATCAAAATCAAAAATTTATTGCATATTTTTGTTCCTCTCAAAAAATTATGTAAGTTTAAAAAAATAACACTCGATTTTGAGTTTGTATGCAAAATTTATGACCTCCGGAAGGTAGCGACCTTTGTATGGTGACAACACCACCCCTAAAGATAGAGTGGTGGTTGTGCAACCTTCAGTGGAAGTTTTGCAACCACGGTGTGTGGAAAGCGGTGGTTCTATCACGGGGGAAAGTCTAGGAAGATGAAACGGATACAAATGGTCCCTCTTCGACTTCTGAGTCTTTTGGGCTTCTAATTCGAGCTCTCCTTAGTGTCAAACTTGTATAAATATGTGTGGAAGGTCTTTGTAAAGGAAGGAAGAGATTCCAAACAATTTATTTTCTTAATGATATGTAGTTTTCTGAATTTGTGTGTGCAAAGAAGGTGTGATTGAGTGAGTTGCAAAGATTGTATGAGTGTTTGAAAATCATAGTGTTTGTGGAGGGCTTAAGAAGGTGGTAAGCTTATACTTAAAGACATGATAATGAGATGAGGAAGCATTGCTTCACTCTTACTTGGGTTTTCTCAAATTGAGTTTCTCCAAGGTAATATTTTGTCTCTTTCATTTTTATTTTTCTCTCTTCCATTTCTCAGTAGTTCTTTGATTACGCAGCACTCTTAGTTCATTTCTAAAGCACATTTAATATGCAAATTAAAAGTAAATAATATGTTGATGAAAGATGGAAATTGCGAGGAATGTATAGGATCTGTGTTGGTGAAACTTAGTGTGGAATATCCACCTAGCTTATGGATCAAATATCATACCATTTGTTTTATTTACTTCCAAAATTAGGTGTACATATTTTTTAAGAAAATCCTTATAAAACATTAGAAATAAAATAATCCAAGGCTATTACATATTATTCAAAGAGGTATCTGTTGATGTTTGGTTGAAATGGATTTTCCCAAGCCATTTTTTTCATGGTGGGGACACTTTCTAATCACATGAAGCCACATATAATAATTGGTCCCATATGTTTCCATTTGGTCGTAAGTATGAATATAGCTTCTTTAGATGTATTAATGTCATAACCTATCTAAATTATTCATAGAAAGTCGTTCCAACCTGCTTAAAAAATGGCACAAACTAATTGAGTTTCATAAAACCTTAATTTTAGTGGGAGAAGGTTAGAATCGTGTTAAGAAAATGTTTTATGTTTTAATATTGTACTGCCTCTCTTGTTTTGCTAAGCACCTAATATCGAGAGCAGGGGTGCTACTTAAAACACATGTTTCTCAAGTATGTAATTAAATTACACTAATCTTGTCATATATTCACAAATACATAGATAAATTCACTTCTTTATTATTATATTAATCTTAATGTTAAAACATCACAATATAACTACATAAGTAGCATAAACAAAAACTAATGCATATAAATCCATATCATGATTAGCGATTGAGTGATTCCCTTTGAGTTACTTCATCGCAAGCATACCACATTTTGTAAAACATCATATCTTTGTCTCTTTATTTCACGACCAACATTTTTTTGTTTGTTAGATCCTATAACGATACTTTAGGTTGCAATTGAAGGTGTCTCGATGTGGTGCGTGCATTAGGGTAAATAATGATATGGACTGGCAATTTAATACTTGCATCCACCAAAAAAATATACCTCGGGCCAACCACTGCAAAGGTTTAGTAATTAATTATTTTTGGTGCATTATCTCCATTCTTACAATTACTCGAGCCTAAAATTGAAAAAGGGAGTTATCTAGTGCTACAAATAACAAGCATTGTGGTTAGTAGTGTTGTTGTGTACTTTGATGATCCACACAACATGGCCTAAGATTTCAGTGTGGAGGACAAACCTATGCTTAGAGACAAGCTACATGTAGAGAATGTGTAATAAGAATAAAAAACAATAGTAAACCAAATACATTCAAACATAGAAGTCTTCTTGTAGAATAGTGTAACTTGTAGTCAAATGAAATAATAGAAGTTAATACAATGGTGTATAATGTTAATTAAGGTTAGGAAACAAGATTACCATGATTACACAATGTAAGAGAGAAAATGTGTATATGGGTCAATTCCAAGAACTTGCATGAGTTAACTAACTCATATTCTTGTTGTAATGAAATGAAATAATAGAATAGGTTAAGGTTAACTTAATTGATAACTAATAAACTTCCTAGTTCATTAATTAAGTTAGCTAAAACATATTCAAACGAATTATTGCTTTATATGAATGTTATGTTTTCCAACGTCACCTATATTCAACTGGAATCACAACCTTAATTAGCAAAGGTAAAAAACTATTGTAAGTATTAATTAAAGTATTCATTAATAAGATTTATATTAGTGTCCATCAAATCCATTCATACAATCCACAAAGAACAATGTTAGCAAAGTATCTTTAAGCTAAGTGTAACTTTCTTATTTAACGAAGAGGAAATAATCTAACTCATTATTTATTTCATTCAATGGGCAATAACAAATATGCACATCCATTCCCTCCCATAAACTCATTCCCAAAATTGATTACCAAAGAAATGAATCAACATCAACCTTTATAAGTAGATCATACAATCCACATGGTTGTCCCACCAACATTTCCTAAAGTAGGGAGTCAAGCAGTCATGATTGCAAGAACATAATCATTGATATAGAAAGGTTCAATGATATGTTTAGAATTTAACATCTTAATATAAGAATAACATCAATTAATAAGTGAACTCAATACACACATATAGTCAACCCTATGATAACAATAGGAATTATTACCACAATAATGAAAGGGTTGAAATCACAATAACCCACATCCCAAACCGATGAATGCATTTCTCTTTTCATAATAAATATTTACTATGAACCCGTAATAATACAAGGAAATGAAACAACTTCAAACATTACAAGAAGTTCATGCAATATTAAATAGTTGACCAACTTTCATCTATTTGAGCAAACAATCATTTGTCATAATCTTTGTTATCATAATAGATCATCAATAATTTTAATATCAATACTTTAATGTTATAAAAATATCCATTGGTCAATTGTTACCATCACTTTCCAACAATCTAGAGAGGGGAAGGGATTGTTCAGTTCATTTATATAACTTAGAAACAACAAGACATCAAGCTCTTAGAACTAAATTATACTTAATCAGTCATGTCTACTATTAACAAGATGAGATTAATACATGTAACATAAAAAGGATGAAAGTATCATGCTAAAACACCCACGAGATGTTAAAATAATCCCAGTTTAATCCACTCAAGATGAAATGAAATCATTTTGTCATGATACAATATCTTTCTCACAACCGACCAACAACCTCAAAAAGACTTCATACTCTCAACAAGAACACAAATAGAGTTTAGTCACTATAAGAAATAGGGAGAGGTCATGAAAAAAGTTAATATTGAACCAACCCTACAACATTCAAATACCAAGATACAACAAGCTCAAGATGGACTAGTTTCTCAAATTCGACAAGATCACCAAGAACAATAATGAACTACAATAGTAATCATACCCATTAATCCATCCAATCGAAACTTAATTATTTAAACCAGTTCATTAAACTCAAGATGGAATGAATTCATTTTACATATGCTACGAACTCTTTCTCAAAACCTAACAACAATAAAAAATGACTTCAATTTTTTAATATAATCCCTTACTCATTTCACGATATTTTATGTAGATCCAAATAATATTTGTTCGAGTAACACCCACAATGTTAAACAAGTTTCCTAGGTTTTCCTTCCCAATTTATCATTTTTAAAATAAGGAAAACGTTCCGAATTCAGAACCAAAAAAAAAGAGAAGGAGAAAACATTATAAATAGCCATTACTCAAGCATCAATTCCTAACGAAGACGTCTTTGTGCAAGCTCTAACAAGTTGATTAAAAGAATATAATTTGAATGCATATTTTCAAAGCAAAAAAACAGACCCGAATTTCCATTTAAATCCAACACGCAGAAATATTGATTTCATCTAATATTTTCATATTTTTTCCAAAAGTAAAAAACCCGTAACGCATTCCAGTATTTCATTAAAAAAAACAAGAATAAAAGTGAGAGAAACCCATGCCCTATTTGCGTATTCTTTCTCCTTATAAATCCCTTAAAGTATGTAACCTCCATTGCCCAACAAAACTCCCAAAACTTTCCATAATGAGCTTTTAAAAAACAGTTCACCATTAAAAATAGCCTCACTAATGCATGCATCGATCATAAACAAAACTCCTAAAATTTATCTTTCAAAACCTCCATGCAAACTTCCCAGCAAACCCTAACTAACAACAATGACCAAAAAATGTGTATGGAGAGAAGAATTGCATGCTTTGGCTTGCAATGCAAGATTTCAGTTCCCAAGGAAGAGTGTAAATTTAATTACTATAAATGTTGTAAATGTCATGTAGTGGTCGTTCGCATAAACCCAATGATGGGTCGTTGTATTCTTCCATTCATTTAACTAATAAATTAATCTACTAGTGTCATTATCAAGCCAGGGTTGTGTCCTAGGTTGTATGCAATGGAGTCCTATGTAGCCAATTATACTATTGGATCTTTATTGGGGTATTTATGTTATATCTTTCTGAATTTACTACTAATCTACAGAAACTCAATATAAATCTATGGAATTAAGTTACTGTGATAAAATGAATTCTGAAAGTTGTACTTTTAACTCAAATGGAAATGTGCACACAAAATTGAAAGAATGGAATTGAAATTGTACACTCATAATCAAAACTTGCAGTAAAAGTAAAATCACATGCTAACTAGAATTTACATAAGAGGAAACACGCATTTTGAATGGAATTTAAATAAGGAAAATAAACACATTTAAATAGAAGTTGTAGTAAAGGAATTGAGTGATTATGACTTTTCAGAAAACCATATACGTACGTAAATGTAAATAGCCTCATGTCTCCTTGGTTAAGTGGGACATTGCTCTTCCTTGGGACAAAGGAAATCTTAACAGCTCAAGATTCTCAAAATGATATCTCCTTATATTAGTTCACATAAGTTCCATGACATATTCAGTGTGGAAAGGAAAAGTACTAAATGCAACAAGTTATATCGCAGATTATAAATATTACCAACTACTACATTGTTTTTCAAAGAGGTGTCTTTATATAGACGCAGGTGGTTACAGAATACACCAAAATTACCAGCACTAATGTCTTCCACTAATAGTATTGATCGAGACTCATAAATTCCTATATGACTACTAGAAACAAGACCCATACTTATAGGCTGATAGATGGAAAAATTCTTCCACTTCTGCACTCAAACTCCAAACTCGGGGCTCCTTAATTACATTGGCAATAAACGTTCATTATTTTCCTGCACACATCACCGCATTTCTCTCACGAAGGCAATTAGTAGGAAGTTATATGGTTAATCAGGTTGCATGAGCAAAAGTAAGGAAAATGCATTAAACTCACTAAGATATACCTATACAAAGCATCCTCATGCATTAACAAATCATGTTTAAATGAAAAAATAGGAATCATATGAATGATATAAATAAGCCAAATAATGTACTCATTACCCAAAACCTAGATACTTGCATGCACTTTGGTCTATGACCATTCAAAACTTAACCTATATCAATTTCATTTATATCTACCATATGGTCTGTGATCATTTTGATAAACATTAACAATTTATCAATCACTTTGCAAAGTGGTTAATGACCCTTATTCCAACAACACCATTAAAAAAATTTAATTGTCATGTGGTCTCTGAAAATTTTAATTAAATTTGAGCATAATAATCACCTTATCACTGGTCCATGACCATCGTTCTCAATGCTAAGGATCTATCGACAACCATTATCCAATATTAACCAATAGACAAACATCAAACATTGTTTGCCAACTGGTCCAGAACAATAACCATTAAATAATTACTTTGCAAAATGGTTTAAGACCTAGTTCCTTATTATTAATGCTAAGGCAATATGGTTAATACATCTCATTTTAATCAATGCAATCCAAACGGTGGTGTCATGAAACCATCCACAATACCATTACTTCAACATCATAATTTCTTTAATAAATGCATTATAACTTTAAATAATGATAAACATTCGTAGATAATGTAAAAAATGGTAGAGTCTAATCGAAACCCCATAACTATACAAACTAGAAGGCGGTCATTAATAATGATCCATTCGAAATTAACAATTATATTTATATATACTTATGTATACATCTATATACATATATGTGAATGTTTTCACACACACACACACACACATTTATATAAATAATTATATATGTATAGTTATTAAATTAACTTTTATAATTAATCAAACCATTATCCTTCAATTATTGTGACGAAAAATGCATCAAATTTGGGGGGTGTGACATACTTCCCCCCTTAAAGAATCATCGTCTCAATGATTTTAACTTAATCATTATCAATCATATAAATTGAAAACGATCTAGACATCAAATTCAAAAAAAAAAATCATCATCTCATAAAAACTTGAGAACTTTCATAATTTTAGTCAATCAAAATTCATTAAACTTGGTTGTAATCAGCCTCATAACAACAATTATTTCCAAACAGTAGGCAATATAACAAAAATTACCATCGCAGACACCATAAATATAAATTTATATATATAATAAATCCATAGAAGATAGTCAAATAACTATTTTAATCATTGAAACAAAGAAGGATTTGCAATTTTCATCTCATTCAAGTTTTCCCAAGTTGCGTTCTCCTTATAATATTGGTCCATTGGACCTTGCATTGAGCAATATCACTATATCTGAGTTGCAACCTACGAGTTTCTATCACTCAAATTGGTTCAATGACAATGATTCCTAGGTCCTAAACCTATAATGAGTTCTAATATATGACATGTTTTATATCATAAACAAATTTTTTACACAGAAATATGAAAAACATCATGCACTATAGAAAATGAAGGAAGTAATGCTAATCTTTGCAGGCCGCCGAAATTATTACTTCCAAATTTTTAAAAGTTCCCTCATATCTAGGTAATAGTTTGGTAGTTGTTCCTAATGAAAAGGGGATCTTTTTGGGTTTACCCACTAAAGTACTTTGTTCCCTTGCTTAAATTTTATGTCTACTCTTTTTAAATCATACCACAGTTTCGTTATCTACGGATGTTCGAACTACGGAGCGCCGTGAAATTCTTTCATAATTTTTGTTTTAAGATCATTTTCTAAACATACATATACTTTGTTATTATACTGTAAGAATCTTTCGTTATTAAACCTAAAATCTTTATATCTCATATCATTCGTATTTGTTGCTTAAGCAATTTTCTCATGTCGATAATATGAATCAATTTCCAATTGTTTCTTAACTTTTTATCCCCATTTATTTCTAAGCACATCTTAGCACTATTCCTAAGTGTTCATTGTGTTCCTCTCTGTTGTTTGAATAGATCATAATATCATCAATAAGAACAAACACAATTTTATCTAAGTATTTCCAAAAATATTATTCTTATGATTCATAAATGCAACAGGTGCATTAGTGAGTTCAAAAGATAAAACAATAACACCTCATAGTGTCCATATTTTATTCTGAACGTTGTCTTATAAATGTCTTCATCCTCTATCTTTAGTTGATGAGAACTAGATTGCAAATCGATCTTTGAATAAAAAAATACATCTCCCATCTGATCAATAAGGTCATCAATCCTCGACAAAGGATACACATTCATTATTGTTGTATTGTTAAGCATGTAATAATCGATGTATAGTCTTAACATTCCATATTTCTTCTTAATGAAAATGATCGGTGTTCCTCCAGGAGACACACTTGATCAAGTTAGCCCTTTAGACAAAAGTTTTTGAAGTTGTGCTTTTAATACAACTAATTTTGTTGTTTTCATTTTGTATGATGCTTTTTATATCGGTTCAGTTCCAAGTTTGATGTCAATGGTATATTCAAACTCACTTCTAATAGGAATTTCAGGTAATTCCTTTGGAAAAACATCCCTATATTTTTGTAATAATGGAAATTCCTCTAAGGAAGTCATACCTTCCTCACTAAAATCAATTTTTTTGATTGCATATAATATGCAACCTTTATTTTTAGTTGTATGACATAAATTTACCTATTTCGAAACCTTTTTTTATGCCCTGGATGATAGTTGTTTTTTAAGTGTCATCTAGGCATTTTTCATAATAGTATATTGTTGCTTTATGTTTGGACAACCAATTTACACCTGTAACGATGTCACAAGACCCTAGAGGAGCTATGTAAATGTCTAGTTTAGTGGTAAAAGTAGGTAATTCCAATGGTCCATCAAACAAACATTAGTCTATAGTTTAAACAACATCATTCCCATGTTGAACAGTCCATGCATTTTTCATATATCCAACTTTCTTAGATATATTTTCTAGCTAATTTACTAGAAATAAAGCACTCGGTTGCACTGGTGTCATATAAAATAGTAATAATGTTGGTGAGAATTTTTTTTGGGTGGAAAAGGTTGTGGATTTCTTTCCAACGCTCTGGGAATCTAAGTCCCTCTACTTAACTGGTGTAGCTACCGTATATGCATGCACATGAAAAGGTTAATTTTTGTGGTGGCCTTTCGATCGAGGATCCAACAGGGACACTCCACTGACCCTGCGAAAAAGCTTGTAGATAACTGTAAGAGAGGACTTTGTCTGTAGAGAGGGAAAGGGGAGTGATAAATTAGATAGGAGAACTAATGTTGCGGGTAGAAAATCAGATTCTTGCATACATCAATTAGAAGTTTTATCACATGCATTAAACTTAGGAGGAAACAAATCTACGTGTAGCAACAAGACCAAATGGAATTTATGATTACAAAGTATCAATAAACCCCTTAGTCAAAAAAGGTTCGAGACTCCTTATTCTTGTATTGATTGCTCAAACCAAGTTGTACATAGTATGAGAATGGAGGAAAAATAGAGAGGGGGGTAAAGGAAGAATTTGGCTATCTCCTTTGTTCTCTCAAGGTAGAATGCACTCTTGAACTTACAAAATTAATGACCAACCCTTTGAAATGGGAACGACGTTACAATTTATAGAATGAGAGGTGACTTATCATCTACCCCTAATGGCTTTTCATATGTCCTTGTGCAACTTAAAACTTTTTGACCTCCTAGGAGAATATTAAGTCCCTTTTTATAACATAAAGGTGACTTATTACATTAGGAACATTAGGACATGAAAAATTGCAACCCCAACGTGAAATTAGAATATTGGAAAGTGAGAGAAAGATGGGGGAAGAGGAGAGAGAAAGAGAGAGAGAAGAAGAAGAGGAGATGTCGCTCCCGATGAAGTTTGTTGGTCCTCATTGATGGAAAGCTCCAAATGCAGTGAAAATATGAATCTTCAAACTCCTTGAAAACTTTGAAACTCCTTCAAATTAGCTCACGAACGCTCGCCAAGTTGAGTGAATTGTTCCACTGATGACCACAAATCCTAGCCTGCGTATGATATACCTATGACCTGAACTATGTAGTGAGTGTCGAAAAACATTATCCAGTTCCTAGAGATGATCACCCCTCTATTTCTCATCATGCCAAACTTTCCCTTTGAGAACAACCCGCTACTACTAATAAGTTTCCAGATGGACGACTTACTATTTTTAGTGAGAGGTGAATTTTGCCTCTTCTCGACCATCGTGATGTGATGAACTCCCTCATTCGATCTTGTGCACACTGTCTTTGCTTTGACCACTTCTTGGGGTGACTTACTATTTTTAGTAAGTGATCATTTTCACAATTTTCTGCTCCGGATAATCATTATGGCTTCTTAGAGGTCTTCAGTACACACTGCCTTTTCCATAGCCGCTTTTGATGAAGACTTACCAAAAATAGCAAGCATGTGTAGGAAAGCTTACTATTTTTAGAAAGTGGATTTCCAGTGTTTGGTTTGTGATGGAGTCTATTTTTCTGGATTCGACTCGTCTTCGTGGTCACGTCCTCTGAATTTCACATAATTTTCCTCACTAGAATGTCGGGAAATAAAATTTAAAATTTTCACCTAGCAGTGGCTTTGAGCACGGAGCTACCACGGTTGCCATTAATAGATCTTGAAGTTTGTAAGTCTAGTTTTTTTATCTCCATTTGCAATGAAAACCACTCCATTGTGATAGGATTTTCATTTGGAGCTCATGTGTAAGTTTTTAGCTCGTTTCCATTGCCGGAATGATGGGAAATCCGACGAATGTGAGCCAGTGCATGAAGTGAGGATTTTTTTGGAACAAATAATTTAGAGCACCATTTGACCTCCCATTTGTTGCATCATGTTCTTGAAAAATTTGGAATTCTGCATAAGACAACATCTCGATCCGACTTGTATCTTGTGAGATATGAAGATTTCTCGATTGGGTGACTTCGCAGTTATCTAGGAAAAAAACCTTCATTTTCTTCCTATCCTTCATTTCTTTAGCACTTTTTTCTCTGATATATATGTTTTTGCATGGTGTGGAGTGTTTGGTGACCATGAAAAATCTGGTTGAAAAAGGACTGGGTGTCTGGAAAAGCAAGAACAAGGCCATGACATGGTGAGAAGCTGTGAAGGATAAATGAGGGTGAAGAAACAACTAAGTGCCAGATTTGAATATTAAAAAAAAATGCTTATGCAAGGGTGGGGCACATTTTTTTCATGTCTGATGTCCCTGACCTCAGGGACGTGAGGGACATCAAATTACACGGTGGTCCTGGAGCTGACACGTCTCCTCGATCCGACGACATGGGATTTGAGCTCCAAAAATGTACCTGGGGGCCGAACTGTCAAGTCTGAAGGTCGCATGAGGGTCCCAGAGGTCACATGGGGGCTGGGAATATTTTTCCAAGGTTGGTGTACCTGACCTTAGGGACAAAATTTTTTGACAGGTTCCTGGTGCTAACACGTGTCCTCCCGAAAATTGACTAACTCCTAAATTGTCTCCAAGAGGGTAACTTGGAACAATGATAACTTGAGCTCCCGGTGGAATTTCTTGGGGAAATTTTACATGATCCTAACTTTAAATGGAATTTTAAATCCAATGGTGGGGGTATCATGTCTTGATTCATCCATTTTATCCCTAAAAATCAGAATTGTGATTTGGTACTCCACTTGTGCCTGAGAAAAAATACCTGTAGAACTGATGTACCAAAGTGTTGTGAAAAAAATTATTTCACCATCATGTAGGAATTGGATTCTTCTTTCTGGATATGTTTTGTTTTACTCCTAACTCCATCCGAAGCTCTCGTAATCTTCTTCTGAAGCTCAATGGTTGTTTTGACCTGTGCACTGACTAAGCCTGTGAACCCTGTTTTTTATTCAGATTGCTCCAAGTATTTAAAAAATTCCCTAAACCTTCCAAAATAATTTCCATGATTTTCTAAGGTCTTCAATTCACCTCCATGTTTAATTTGGACCTTTTGTTCCGCTCTAGGGGGGTTGATCCGGTCCTGGGAAGGCCAGCAACAACCCTTCCCAATACTGCCAGAAGATAGCATCTTTTCAGAACTTCCTAAAATCACCCGGGGGATTAATTTTACTTTTCTAAATCACCTAGGGGAAAAATTTCACATCAAATAGGGGTGACCAGACTGATGGATTTGACATGGGGTTCCTAGGAATGATAAAACATGAAAAAATTGGCATAGGGGTATAGTTGTCGTGTTCGGGAATTGTCAATTTCCCTGTTGCACATTTGCACGACAACAAACGTGAAGTCTGTATAACTTTCCTGGCACTTCAATAGAAGTAGTATGTTTCTCATCTTGGTAGTTAGTCACTGCAGCATGAATCCTTTGTCATTGGTTGTTCCCCTGATTCCTTTTGGAACAATTATTTATATAGTGGTCACCACTGCACTTAAAACATCCACCAATAAGCCCTTTCCTCTCAAATTTTTTTTTATCACAAGCAACTCTAATATACCCATTCTTCCTTGTATTTACAACGTAGATTTTGTTGTTGTATTATTATTTACTATCCTCATTTTACTGTAATGATTCATCCACTAATTTTTTTATAAGTTAATGATGAAGGTGAGCTGACGTTCTTCTTATGCTTTTCCTCTCAATGAGGTGAAATTTCTTGCAATTTCTATTCTTGTCCGATGGCCTTTTCAAACACTATTTCCCTAGTATATGGTCCATGCACATCTACTTCTTTCCTAATATTTTGGTTTAATCCCATAATGGATTTATGGATCAAAAACGTGTCATCATTATATAGTACAACAGACAAGCAAGCTCTGTTATTCCCTTAATATTTTTCATCGACTTGTTGTTTAAGTTGTTCTTCCTTATACTTATCATTTTCACCCCTACCAGCTACTCTAAGGTAGATATTTGTTTTCGGGTGTCCTAAAGGATTGTTATAATTTTATCTGACTTCTTAACCATTGAACCTATAATATTAACTGAATAGGTTCTATCACCATAGTTCATCCTTCTCTTAACCATCATATTCTATTAATACATGGATAATATATCATGTTAGTGTTATGAACCCATTCAGTCTAAGAGCTGATAAATCTTCAACTCTGATACCAAAATGTAACATCAATGTTATGATTCATCCAAATTAAGGTATTTTTTTATAAATAAACAACTTAAGTACAAATAATGCCTTTAGTGATTTTAATCTTACAACTAGTTAATCCAACATAAATAAATGTTTAATATTTCGAAATCCAACTGATAACATATAATAACCATGTGCAATTGTAAGGGTTTATTAGATCGTTATGATACCCCCTTAATCACTCAACACGATTGTGTATATCTTGTATAATTTTGGTTAAAAACCTTTTTACATGTTATGAGAACCTGTGCATCTCCTCATTTTTAACCGATAAAGTATTTATGTAACTTCCCTCCTAATCCATACACTGTTGATTAGAAGAAATGGTGAACAAACAATGCAACCAATATTTACATTATTATGGCCATAGTTTTAAAGCATTGCTTTACAAGTCAATTTCATGGTTGTACACTAGCCTACGAAACATGTCTCCCCTTCACCACACACCTATCTCCATATAGTTATCAAGATTCATTTTCGTTGTTTAAGAAATTGAGTTTCAGCTTTAAAGAGTTAGAAACCATGAATCACCCTTCTAATTAAAAGGATCCTATCAGTTCCACCTTAGGATCCCTGTGGGAAAGATAGTAACTAAGTAATGAATTTCATCATTAAGTACTCACTACCCTTTCCGTAGCCATCCTAAGCTAGCACGGGTAGGATTTAACAAATGGAACAATGGGATATAATACCTATACTTTGTTTACACTTTTTGTTATCTATGAAAGACAAGTAAATAAGTTCATTTTTATGATAGATTACAATATATTGTTACACATTATCTGTTTCTCGACAGAGGATTATAATAACTCAACGAGTTACTATCTTTCATGAGTACCTCATATAGAACTATTGCAACATAGTATTGTCGTTAAATATAGGCTTGCTTAATCAAGTCTCACATTGAGTTGATTCGTTCATTACTTAATAATTTTATACCTCACTCTCATATGCATATTAACTAATATGATTAGTCCAAATTATTGAATAAGGTACAATAATAAATTAATGATGTTTTTGTTGTATTGTTTTCCTTATCGTGTTATGTTTGACATTCACATATAAATATTCATTCAAATGAATCAATAAAATCAATTAGAATTGCATAGCATAATGTCAATCAACTTAATTTACACTTTGTTGCTAAACAATGTATAAATACTTTCTTATTCAAAAAATTACGATACACAATGACAAGGTATTTAATGTAAGGATATTACTTGTATAAATCAGAACATATACAACAAAATAATATGAGAGAACACCAAAATATAGATAAATGATGACAATATGCTCATATAATAGCTTCGCTACTTCGAGGGGGCAACCTCCAATACCACTTCGAGGGGGTAACCTCCAAACCATACAATAAACTCCAATACTCAATATGATTAACTACAACCTTCTAACCCCTATATATACCATTCTAACCTATGGCCAATAGTGAGGCCGACCTATTAAGCATGAGAAAGTATAAATGATATAATAAAAATGATATGGTAGCCACAAGTCGACTACTCATATCCTAATACAAGCAATAGGTTAAGGGCGTAGCATTTAATTAAATCTTAATAAGGATAATCCCTTATTTTCAGGAATATGATATGCAATTAATCATGATATTACATTAGGAATAATGCCCATTAATCAACTTGTGAAGATAATATATTTGCATTTAACAAATATAATACATCAATCATTTTCATATTTTAAATAAATAATACATGATGTAATCATGCGGTGAACAATCAAATCAATTACTTTATGAATGTCTTTCTTTCCTGCACATTGTAGGAGAGAGAAAATGTGTATCTGGGTCAATTCAAAGAAATGACATGATTTAACTAACTTATATTCTTGTTGTAATCAAATGAAATAATAGAATAGGTTAAGGTTAACACAATTGATAACTAATTAACTTCCTAGTTCATTAATTAAGTTAGCTATAACATATTCAAATGAATTGTCACTTCATATGAATGTTATCTTTTCCAACATCACATGTATTAAAATAAAAGCACAACCTTAAGTAGTAAAGGTAACACACTATTGTAAGTATTAATTATAGTATTCATGAATAATATTTATATCACTCATCAAATCCATTCATACAATCTACAAAAAACAATGTTAGCAAAGTATCTTTAAGCTAAGTGTAACTATCTTGTTCAATAGAGATGGAATAATGTAATTCACTATTTATTTCAGCCAATGGTCAATACCAAATATTCACATCCATTCCTTCCCATAAACTCTATTCCCGAAATTGATTACCAAAGAAATGAATCAGCATAAACCTTTATAAGTAGATCATACAATCTACATAGGTGTTCCACTAACATTTCCTAAAATGAGGAGTCAACCAATCATGATTACAAGAACATAATTATTTCTATAGAAAGGTTCAATGATATGTTTAGAATTTTAACATCTTAATATAAGAATAAAATCAATTTATAAATGAACTCAATACACACATATAGTCAACCCTATGATAAAAATATAGGAATTATTGCTGCAACAATGAAAGGGTTGAAATCACAATAACCCACATCCCAAACTAATGAATGCATTTCTCTTTTCATAATAAATATTTACTATTCTTGTAATAATACAAGGGCATGAAATAGCTTCAAACATTACACAAAGTTCATGCAATATCGAATAGTTGACCAACTTTCATCTATTTGAGCAAATAATCATTTGTCATAATCTTTGTTATCACAATAAATCATCAATAATTTTAATATCAATGCTTGAATGTTCTAACAATATTCACTGGTCAATTGTTATCATCACCTTCCTACAGTCAAGATAGGGGAAAATATTTTTCATTTCATGTTTTTAAATAACTTAAAAACAACAAGAGATCAAGCTATTAGAACTAAATTATATTCAATCAGTCATGTCCATTGTTACCAAGATGAGATTAGTACATGTAACATAAAAAAGTGATGAAATTCTCATACTAAAACACTTATGAGATGTTAGTAAAATATCAGTTTAATGTACTCAAGGTGAAATGAAATCATTTTGTACAGGATACAAGATCTTTCACACAACTAACTAATAACATCAAAAAGACTTCATACTCTCAACAGAAACCCAAATAGAGTTTATTCACTATAAGAAATAGGGAGAGGTCATGATAGAAGTTAATATTGACCCATACCTACAACATTTAAACACTAGGATGCAATGATCTCAAGATGGACTAGTTCCTCCAAATCGACAGGTTCACTAATAACAATAACGAACTAAAATAATAATCATACCCATTAATTTGTTCAGTCCAAACTTAATTATTTAACCTATTTTGTTAAACTCAAGATGGAATGAATTCATTTTACATATGCTATGAACTCTTGCTCAAAACCCAACAACAATAACAAAATGACTTCAAGTTTTTTTAATAGAATCCCTTACTCATTTCACAATATTTTATACGGATCCAAATAATATTTGTTCAAGTAATACCCACAACATTAAACAACTTTCCTAGGTTTTCCTTCCCAATTTATCATTTTCAAAATAAGGAAAACATTCTAGATTTGGAACAACAAATTTTTCAGAAAGAGAAAACATTATAAACAACCATTACTCAAACATCAATTCCTAAACAAGACATATTTTTGATAGCTCTAACGAGCTAATTGAAAAAAATATAATGTGAACGTGTATTTTCAAAGAAAGAAAACATACCCAAATTTCCATTTAAACCCAACAAGTAGAAATACCAATTTCATTATTTGTTCTCCATTAATTCAATGTTTCTTATTAAACATGTGTATGATAATGTTATTTTAGTAATTCCAAAAATATACATAGCCATTACAAGAAGGATTTTAAGGTTGGTGGCTACTAAGACAAAGCTAATATTCAAAAATCGTTTCTACGAATTTTTTATATTTAAGTTTCTAAATGTGCAATTACAATTTGATTTTAATTTATATATTAGTGGGCACATGAGACCAAGAATAACAAATTAGAACATTAATCAACTAGAAAGGAAATGTCCAAAGGAAAATAAATGAATGTGGTTATCAAAGTTCATTATAGCATAGACATATTTGATGGAGGGAGGCATTTGAGGTAGTGGTAGATTTCAATTGGGCCTGCTGGCACACCTTTAAATTTGTTCACATTTTTCTTGCCTTTTTCTACACATTAGAGGCTCTTTTTGGAATATAATTGAAGGCGCAAAGATGTTTCCTTGAACATATTATGTTCTCGTGTCCCTTAATAAGCCAACTAGACAATCTTGTTATCGAAATTCTAGGCAAATAATACTTGCCCAAAACAAGTCTACCATTAATTTCAGGTCCCCTTTCAAAATTCCACCTCCATAGAATTTAAATTCCTCTTTTCTTTGATTAAAACCAAACCTTACATGGGTTAAGTGCACATAACTCTTAGGCTTAGTTGTCAAGGATTGAGGGGATTCCATTATGTCAAATGTTGTTACACTCCATAATTTAACAATTATTGTTTCTGTCATTACGATCAATGGTTGATAATTTAAATATTAAAAAGTGAATTTGATAATTATACACATGTTATTATACGTGCAAAAATACATATATGTATATCCTAAAACATATGCACATACTTATATAAATGCATATATAAACACATATGTATATGTAATTTTTACGTTATATTATTGCTTTATTAAGTCATCCTTTGATTTCATTAATTGTGCAATGTTGATTGTTGGATTTGTTAGATTATCATTTTTTGGTTAACATCGTTACGTGATAATGACTTGTAACGACCATGTTACTAGTTCCAAGTATTGTCAATATTTGGAAAAGATTTAAAAGTAAATGTTTTAATTGAGAGGTGGGTAAGTGCACCAATCTGGGGGGCCAAAAAGTGGACAAAAACAAATAGGCAAAACACATACGCATTTTTAAAAACGTGTACACGTTTTAATTTTCTTGATTTGGTAATTCGCGAAGCATAAAACGTTTACTAGTGTTAGGAAACATATAACGCATTTTGAGTTATATGAGTTTGAAAGGGTCCACGAGAGCCATATTTACTAAAATAAATTTAAAGTATAAGATTTCTTTTATTATTTCTTTATACTTTTATTATTTTAGTACTAAAATAATAAAAGAAATAATAAAAGAAACCATATGTACTTTAAATTTATTTTAGTAAATATAAGAAGTTAGGGTCACTCTGCACCTAATGGAAGTGGTCCCATAGCTCTGATAGTTATAATCTAGAAGATAGTTTTTCAAAATTTAATCTGGTCAGTACTTACTCATTTTTCAGGATTTTAGCAAAGGACCTAAAACTTTCAGGGCATATATATTGTAGTCGGTCTTTGTTTTGGGAAAACATATAGTCATTTTGTAGGTTTTTTGACCTTCTGGATTGGATTTTGGCCCTACCACTACTTGAATTGGTACCAATTTTTAAATTTGGTCCATAATTCACTTTAGTGACCATGAATCAACTCTATGATGCTTGTCTACTTCTTACTAAAATGAGATCCTCACTTTGTAGATAGAGGATTGCTCCATGAATGGGATTGATGTCCTATGGCCAAAATGAGGTGATTGTAATGTGCCTCCTCCTTAAGGTGTGATCACACTACTAGGTGTTGAATGAGTTTTTAGGAATAATACCAAGTGAATTGCATCAAGTGAACTCAGATGATTACTCATTCTTAGAAATAGGGTGCTCCATATAAAGATCATCCCCTCACCTTTCCTGACTCTAAAATAATCCTTTACATGGAATCAAATTCATGATTCTCATACATGTTTTTGCTCATATGTCTCTCATGGAGACAGAAAATGCCTTAATACTTCACACATGATGGTCCTGATACCTCGGTGGCATGACTATCTCATTTTAGCTTGTTCTTTGGAGAGATTTGGGTACAATGATAGAGTCAGGATATGATGATCATTAAGTCACTCCTTGAGATCCACATTTCACCTTTGAACATGATGAATCCTTCACAATTCAATTTATTGACCAAGATGACACCTGGGTGTAAGCATGTTTATGGTACATGGACACCTTTTTTCTCAAGTTGTTCCTCATGGAAATGGGTTTCCTCCTCCAGATAGGGGATGAATCCTTGATTGAAATTTGAGGATGAGTTACATGTTCTTGACCTCCATACTTCACTGAAACACTACAAATCACATTTTATGATCAATGAAACTATTCTAAAAATATAATTCTTCCTGCAACTCAAACTTAGGTCCTATTTCATTTTGAACTAGGACATGCAACTGAAGAGTTTTGCAGTACCTAAAGAAACATTTAAGCCTTGAATCAATGTTGATTATTCCACCTTGTAGAGTATTCTAATAGCCTTCCAATGCCTTTTTTTTCATCCTAAACTTTCTAGAACTCCTGGAATCATCCAAAGAAGTCATCTTTCATCATTTTAGCTTTCATTCCCTGCACCTGAAAACCTGGTCTTAAACAAATTACTCTTAAATAAGATTTTATTTCCTAAAATTTCCTAAATTTACTTAGAAATATTCAATTCTCTCTGAAATCACCCTCAGATGCTTTATATTTTCTCTAAAAACTTCCTAAGGGTGTTCAATTAGCTACATAATGGCCAAAAATGGTCTTTTTAGGCCTTCGGAGGAAGTAGTCTCTCATCAAAACTAAATGAGTTGATCAATCACCTTCTATACATTATTCCCTACACATTGAAACACATTGAATGATATTATTAGGAATTTCCTTTGAGATAGGGTAAAGGTTGAACTTATTGACAAGGATGACCAGATGATACAAAGTACCCTGTAATCCTCTTTATATAACTTCAACTCAAAATACAACTTCCCCAATTCAACTTTCTCCTTTTCCCTTGTTTCAAGTAGGTTTAGTTAGGGTTTGAAAGAAAAATTAAGGGTTTAATGGATTACCACATATTTCATCCTTACATCCACCTTTCAACACACCCATACACCTTACTCAAGCACACCTCAATGCTCCATTACTCATTTATCCATCATCTTGCTAGATTTTCAAATTTTGGCTTTTTAAGACTCCTTGTTTTCTCAAGCTCTAAACAATCTTCTCAACTTTGTTTTTCACCTTCAACATTGAATTTTAATCAATATTATTTTCACTCATCTCACTATGCTTACCCCTCTCCTAATCACTAATGCAAATCACTCAACTCTTCCTCTTTCACTTAAGGATTTTCATACAAACCCTTACTCTCTCTAGGCTTCTTTATGGAACTGTGCAAGACAATCAATAGGTCTTCTTGATTAAATTTGTATAAGGATTTTCCCTTATTCCTCAAGGATTCAAAAACATTCTAACACCACTCCCTCAATGATAGATACAACTTCTTTATGAGTTTATTTCCTAAGATAACTATTTATGAAGGTTGGTCTTGATAGTCACAAGAAATAAGCATGATTGTACATTGCTCCCTTTACCTACTAACCACTCAATACTATTTCCTTATGCCCTGATTTTATGAGTCCTTAATTCCCTTAGGCCTTCCTCTAACTTGTCAAAGGCTCCACCAACTTCAAACAAAATGAATAAATACTATTTTTCTAAAAGTACATCTTTCCTTGCCCTCAAACTAGGCATTAACATTGCTAGATTGTATTTGCACATTCCTTTTGCTTTTATTCTTATTCCAAACTTGTACTAGGGATTTTGAAACTCTTGGTCATTCTTATTACCTTCCTCCACACTTATCAAGGACTCTACAAGGCATAATTATTAACTTTTATAATGAATGTTCTACTCTAGGCCCTTAAGATTGAGCACACAATAGTTAGGATTGTGTTCACACAAATTTAATTTAAGAAATCCTCCTTTAGATGGCTTATTACCTTTTCTTGACTTTTGCAACACCAAGTCCTTGTGATCAATTCCCTGAAATAGACTCAAGGATTCCATTGAATCATTATGTTCATGCTACATACTACTAAACTTCTGAAAATAGGGTATAGTTTGGTTTGAGTAAGTCTTTCTATCTATTTTCCATTCCTTGGACACTGTGAGGGTTCCATGAAGCCTTGAACACCATTATAGATAAGAAGACAATCCAAAACAAGATATGTACATGTGAAAATGCTTTGGAAAATAGTCTCTAACCTCCAAATGTGATATCTCAGTCTAAGAGGATTATGTCTCTTAACACCTAAGCCTATAACAATCCTAGAGTTAGTTCAAATATTCAAATTATACATTTAGAGGGAAACTCCCTATTCTTTCCTATGGAGTCCAATTGGACTAGTACAAGCTATGACCATATCAAGTGGACCCAAGATACCCCTAGCCACCTAAGAAAGAAAAATTTGATTATTAACAAGATTTTCCTGCATCATTAAAGGAAGGATGCACAGTGACTTAGAAGCCTTATTTTCAATTAAGGGCTTAGTTGTCATGCTTCAAATTTTTCAATTTCCATGCTAGTTATTTTGGCCATTCTAGAGCTATTAAAACACCCTCCTGGAGAGTTTAGGAAATATATTAAGCATTCAGAGGTGATGTAATGGAATCTTGGAAGTGTTGAAGGTAATTTAGGAATGATTTAGGAAAGGTTTGATCATTCAAGGACTATCTACTCAACATCGAGTTTTCTAAGTCTAGGGAACAAACACTCTAATGGTGAAACCTAACTTCTCTGGAAGATTCCAAGAGCTCTGCAAGGAGTTATAAGGGAAAAAAATAGGCATTGGAAAGCTAAGTAAATCCTCTACATGTTCGAGACATCCAATTTTATCTAAGGCTTGAAGATGTCATGAATGATTTCAAGATAGTGAAGCTACCCATTTTGTTTCCAAACCAACACTTCACCAATGCAACACTTCATGACACCAAAATAGGACACTACCAATCAAACTTCATGCTTCTTGATGATTGACACCTCATGTTGACTCCTATGCCACCTAGACACCCTTTACTATCAACACAACTTGACATCAATGACAACACTAATGACATTATGTCCAACACATGTGTTTTGATTTGTTATGTATTATAAGGCATTTCATGAGTGCATATGTCGTCACAAATTTATGCACTTACTACCACATTTATACCACCAAGTATGCTATTTTATATATGGATCTTGTGTAAGAAAATTATTAACTAATGACCTATCCCCTAGTCTTGTCGTCAGTTAGCTAGTCGTCATCGTCATTTGTCTTGCACAATCGTCAGTTATTTACACAGTTCTGGTCATCTCTTAGGGAGTATTAAGTGTCGTTATTTAGTCATTTTTCATCTCTAGTTCTTGTTTAGGGTGCCTAGGGTAGTAGTGAGGTGCCTATGGGTGCCTCGGTCCTTAATTTTAGGCCCCTTGGTCCCTGTAACGCTTGGGTCTGATTTACTTATTTGACGTCAGTCTTTGTCATTTTCCCTCTCATTCCCCTAGGTACTAGTCGGCATGTTGGGTCATTAATGTCAAAATTTGAACAAGATATCCCTATATAAACATGACATACTCACTATTTTATGGGCAGACTATCTATTATCAAGAGCTAGCTCTCTACCAAGGTAAAGGAATGCATTTGGGAATCATTTACATTTGCATCACACAAATTTAGGGGGAACAGGTTGTATTCATTCTATTCCATCCACCATTTTGCATTTTACATCTATTTATTGCCCCCTACTTCTACGTCATTGACACTAGGGCACCCTAGGCACATAATTACACACACACAACACATAACTATATTGGGTCTACAATATAGTGCAATGCTTCGTTGTAATTCCACCATTGTGGTAGCTAAGGTTAGTCCGACCCCTTAAATTGCATATTTCTTTTTTAGGGATTTGATGCTTTTTATGGGGTTTTGTAGGTAGATCTTCATCACTAGCTTACAACAACACAAGCAAAGCCACCGCGACAACTATGTGACATAGACTGAGATATTGCAAATATCTAGCCACATTGTTAGATTTAGATCCTGAGATTTTCTACAGACCAGGGCACCTAGACTACATACCAGGGTGCCCACAAGTGCCCTAGTCCTCTCCCAGGTTCCCCAGTCTAGTCGGATCTCCAGTTGCTATAATTTCTTGGGTAGCACCTCAACATCCTACCCTGTCTGCACATTAGCCTATTCAAGTCCAGAATACAATGAGGTAAGTTTTTTCAAGTTAGTACCTTATCCCTCTTATTTTCATCATTTTATTTTATTTAAATATCAAATAAAATATTTAGAATCAGTACTTCAGTTTGTATCATTTATTGCATTTTTGTACCTACTTAGATTAACTATAGAATATAACTATTAATTTCTCATCTTAGTTAATCATTTTTGTGAACCCATACTTTTGAATATATTTCCCTAGGATCTAATCAAACTCCAATGGCTAAGGATAGTTCATATTATTTTCCTGTCATGTTTCACTCTAGCATTAACCCTATCTATGACAAGGATGTCATCGTTGAGCTAAAGGTTTTATATAGTACTCCTTTTGCCACACCCGATCATATCAAACAACAACTTTTGGATGGCCAACAATATGTGCCTACTGATTTTGAATATTCTCCTATAGGTATTAGAATTGTTGAGGATCCAATAGCCTTCACTCATTGTACACCATGTTATACGACTACTTGTGATCCTCCTTCTGATCTTTCATAAGAAACTTTAGATGATTCTCTTATTGATTACTTGTTTGGTATTGATAGTCGCTCACATGTGCATACTGATTCCCCTTCTACTCCGGCTAATGATATAGTTCCTTCTCATGACTCTATCCCTTTGGACATTGCTTTTCATTATACATCTCATACCGGTTTGCATGTTACTTCACATTATGTTGATGATCCTATTGATATCATTCTTTGCGACATTCTTATATCTGAGTCTCTATCTAATGAAGATGAGGCGATTGATAGTCATGGTTCCCCTTATTTCCATACTGCCGAGTGTGACTTGCCTACTCCATAGTTGCCTTCTCTTGAAATTGCATCTAACATTGTCCATGAGTCACCACCATCTATCACTTTTTCTTCTCCTACTATTTCATCTCCTCTTGTTACATCACCTACGTATCCTACTCCATATTCTCCTATAGATGTGTCTCCATTGGTTTTCTCATCTACTCAGGATGTTTCTAATGCTAGTCCTACCATTGGTATGGATGTTCCATCTATATCTCCTACTATAGCTTCCTCGACAACTACTACTAGCATGCCCTTAGCATCAAAATCTCCTTCATCACCTTTTGATATTCATATGATCACTCACAGTGGAAAATTACAACTACTTAATACACTATTGCCATATCCCACTATTCCTTCACAAGATATCATCTCTCTCATGCATGTCATAGGTCAGTTACAATCTCAGGTTCAATCACTCACTTTAGAAAGTAGGGCTTACTATGCTTCCATTGATAACAATTCATTACATGGTAACCCTATCCCTAAGAAGATTCATAATTTTGCATTCCCTCAAACTTTATCATGCCTACTTTCACATGTTTTGATGGTACTGGTGACCCTCATGCTCATATTCTACATTATTGTATGGCTATGGCCTCTTATTCTAATGATCAGATTATTGCTTAAGGCCTTTCGCTATAGTCTTATTGATGAGGTGTTATAATGGTACACTCATATCCCCTTTGTGGTCCATTAGTACTTTCTATGACATGGAGGACACTTTCCTCCATCGGTTTATTATCAATAACAGGCCCTAAAGTTACTTATGACCACTTACCTACTCTACATCAGGGCGCCTATTGAACCTATCAAGGATTATATTTTACGATTCAATGCTTGTATGCATCAATTAGTATTCCAACCTATAGACCTTGAGAAGCAATTCATATTCTTTCGTGGCCTAATTCCTCCACTCAAGCAAAGATTACAATATGATACATGTGAGTCATTCATTCTTCTATGTTATAAAGGTATTGACCTAGAACAAGATCTTCTCTCAACACACATCATAGATCCTTCACACACCTCTATGGCTATTACCTCATCTAGTTCTCTGCCATTTCCTCTGGTTGAGCATCCTACACAGTCTCCACCTTTTACCTCATAAGCAAAGCAAACAAGCTCAACCCACTCAACCACAAAAGCATACTCCTTCTCCAGCTCTGCGACAGGCTACTCCTCCTACCACTCCACCTAGGTCGTGAGAGCCTTTGCATTTCTCTCATCACGCTCAACCACATGATGTGATGCTTGTTTTACTTATTGAGTGATTAATTCTCCTACCATCCAACCAACATCATTCACAACACTGATTACAATTATAGAGTGACCAACCTTATTGTAACTATCATCGCATAAATGACCATAGGGATAATGACTATCTTTCCCTTCATGATCGATTGCAAAAATTAAAGGATAAGGGCATCATCTCCTTTGTATCTCACTCACGTGAGAAATCCATCTCTCCTCTACCTTTCCATAGGATTTATGCTACAAGTTGAGTCATCACCTAGATCAGATGCTCAGGCCATGATACGTTCACTGCAGTTTGTTACTCATGCGCACTCTCCACCGCATCTATACACAGTTGCATCATCACATCCATTGCATCCACTTCATCCATCTCATTCATCACATTCACACCATATACCACATCACTCTGCTCCTTCACATTGGTTTCCACAACACTCCACTCTCACGCATCCCACTATCGCTCCATATGATATTCAGTTTGGTTCATACACTCATGTTTCTTCTATCCCACAGGCTTCCACCACTTCATGTCATCTTGGTCTTTGGTAGGTGATTACTATCACCTAACCCCTCGATGACGCACTTGTGTTCTTACGGTTATTACATGACTATTGAGGGTTTTCCTTAAGAACCTTTTATCATGCTCTTCATCATTCATCTAGCGCACTCCAATCATTTCCCGATGACGCACTCTTGATTTCTGCGGTTCATTCTTTATTGTTGAGGGATTGTAACTAAATGAACCTAATCATCCATATGTTGGGGGCATCACTAGTTCCCCCCCATATTCATCCCACTAACATATTACGATTACATTACATTATTACGACACATATTCATCACAACACGTTAATTCAATAATCATACATCATCTATTTTTTACATTCACTTTCCTATCATCATCATGCTAACTAAGCATTACAAATTCCTTTTAATAAACATTTCATCACCAACAATGCATGTGTTTGTAATCATTACACAAATATTACATCAATCAACATTAACAACAAAAACATCCCATACGTACCAACAATAATTATAAAATCATACAACATAAAATTAGATCATAGCATATAAATCACACATGTCCATACATATGTAGAAAATACAACCATCATTGGGGGTAACTCCCCTACATCATATACAATCATGATAATCAAACCTCATCATCATTATCACTCTCAGGTACTGTGAGAGCCCTAGAACTAGATGCCTCACCACTCACTATGCGTCGTTGTTTGCGGCCCTGATATCTCTCCACTTGTTTATGGAATAAGGCGTTCTCCATAGACTACTCCGCAAAATGACACTACAAATCCACCAATCGTACAAACACATCCTATGCTAAAGGACCACCACCTAACGCCTCATGGTTTCATCGAGTCTCCTCACATGCACAATCCCTCTCGAAAAACAATACAGTACATGTGGCTACTGAAATGACCACTAGCTCAAATAAATGGGCATACTTGCCTGCTATCTCATCCACTCACTCAAGTATGCCTCCACTAAGAATATATGGTCAACACATTCCACGTCAAGGTGTGGATGGATGTGTAGACTATCAGGGACCAATACACATCGCCTACAAAGTAAATAACACAACGTGTTAGACAACCATTACCAAATCATAAGCCAATAACAAAACATACGAACATAGACATATATAGATACTTTTCACTATGCTATAGATGTTGCCACATCATCGGGGGCATGTGTTTATGTCTCTCCTCCTCCTACATGCGGTAACCCCGTAGGACCTACAAATAGTTGGAACAACAATACCCATTGATGTGTTGCTCACCATGCATGGTACTCCTATGTGTAACCCACATCGTCTACATCTGCCAACTCTATTGCCACATCTACCTCATCTGGACCAGGAAGTGATAATTACTCCATTGTGGGCCCTGGTCTAGATTTGGCCCTCCTCGGTGCCCTAATATCTCTCAACCATATATATGGCTCTGGGGGCACATCTTGAGCCATACCAAACTAGCGTGATACACTCTCCACCTTGAAAAGCTCCACCACACCTGGGAATCTATCCTCCAACCACATAGTCCTTTGAATACACCGCAACTCTACAACATCTTGGGCCATCCTCCATAATCACGGTATGGCCTCCATGTAACTGCCTCGGGCCTCATCCTATCTATCAGTGCCCTGTAGGTATCTGTATCCATCCTACACCCACGAATATTGACCCACCTCCTCGCATATATCTCAGGTCTAGCCCACTCTGCTCGTGAGCCTCTAACTGGCCTCAACACTGCTATGTGCTCATATGCCCACATGTAACAATGTATTAGCTCATATCCCACCTCCATGTTCTCATCATGAGTAAATCGGTATAGGTCTCTATATAGGTGGGAAAACACGCATTGCGCCCATGCATATCTAGTACTCTCCTCCTCTATACATCAACATATATCATGCATCTTATACAAGATGCCTACACCACCTCCCTCCACCACTATAGATGAAGCAATAACAACCACTATGAACTTCCGCAAGCACAGAACACCAGACCTCAGGATAACATCCAGGCTGATATGGGCCTCGATAGGTACTCAAGTCCCCACAAAATATCATCTAGCAGCCCACATCTACCTCTCCATATTCTCCACTGGCATCACCTGTACCCTCTCAACAACCAACCACAATATATGATACACATCCTCCAACAATCATCTCCTTGTAGGTAACCAAAATGTACATGTATCCACACACCATCTATCACATAGTGTAGTCAACATAGGCATATTATGGGACACATGCCCCATCCATGTTATGTGCCACAGGCTGACATGGTCCACAACATCCCAATCATCATTTGACAAACCTAATCCAAACAACGTACTCAAATGACAGCCCACTACAAAACTCCCTCGAGTGAATATCCCTCTGCACAACACAAACAATGACAACAAACATAGTGTTAAAACACTTTGCAAGTACAAACACACTCACTTATCACATTCATATACATTACTAATCTCATTTGTCATCATTCTAGACAAAATGCACACATTCTTGACCAGGGCACCCAGATGCAGGACTGTGGTGCCCAAGAGCAGGACACTAACGCCTCAGATCTGGGCACTCATGTCCCAAGGGTCACTAACACCCTCACCATTATTGTCTAGGTCTAAAACGCAGAGAAAATTAAAATTATAAAATTTGTAAAAATTCACTGAAAATGACTATCACACCATACATTTTTTGAAAAACAATGCACTTACCAACTCCGCAGTCATGTGTGACACTACGACAATCGCCACCCTCTGAAACCGACTAGGACATGTTGCTCTCACTTGTGACATTTTTACTCACTTTTTTCTCAATCTCACAATCACGTAAAAAACAAATGAAGTGACTAAACATTTTTTTACTTCACTACTTATAGTTACTTTTTTCAACTACTTTACTAATAGTCATTATTTCACGCTTTTATTCACACAACTAATACACACCACACCATTTTTGTCATATCTTGAGCGTTTCTACTCTGATTTACACCCTGTTTGCGGAATTATTTTTAGAATTCAACTTCCACCACTATAACATATACATTACATGCACATTATCTCTCTTTGAATTTGATCTTCCATCCAATTCATACACATAATTTTATGATTTCTATCACTTTCTATCTACTTCGTGCTTACTTTTGTCTTAGTGTTCATTCTTCTCATCACTTCCCCTTTCTTTGAAAGGGGGGGGGCATATCATTGGGGTCATCCTATAATTACCCTTATATCACACATGCATTTAAAACACCACCGATGTGATAATTCCAAAACATTTACTAGTTCTGTGTGTGACATTTCACCATTAATTCCCCCTAATGACCTAATATAGGGGCAAAAAATATACACGTTTTCTATACGACATTTCATCACTTCCCCCTAATGACCTAACCCGGGGGAAACAAGTGATTAAAAATCTTTCCATGCGATCATTCACTAATTTCTATCGATTCCCCCTAATGACCTAACCTAGGGGCAACTAACGTAAAATCTCTCTATAGTAGTAAATCGAATCAATCAATCAATCAATTAATCAATCAACACATTCACATTTCTAATAATTTAAATCATATCATCACTACAAATTTAACACAATTGGCCTCCTAGATGACCTAACTTTGGAGTAACATGTGGCATCCTATATGACCTAACTTAAGAGATTACAATCATTGCTTTATCAGATGACCTAACTTGGGAAGCTATTTATATATTTTGTGTTTGCTTCCATATGACCTCACTTGGAAGCCATCTCATAATGTGTGTTTGCTTCCAGATGACCTAACTTGGGAGCCATCACATTGTGGCAACACCCGTGGAGTGGGGGGCAAGAGTGCCTCTCCTATACCACTCCTATATGGGTCAACTATTTGATTGAAATTATCTGGATCCAGAAACCAATTTTTTTTGATTTGAGTCCATCTGCAGTGGCTAGATCTTAAGGATGTAGTTAGAGATTGGAGAATAACACACTTTTCTCCCTACACTCTTCCTTTGGTGGTAGGACGCCCAAATCCTCTGGTTGATTATTTGTATACACGCATTCGGGTCGGGAACTGATCACTCCCTACCCCATCTCATCGTCATCATACAACATTTAAAATCATATAACATTACAATTATCATTCTCATTTAGTGCACTTCTTCACGACATTACGCTTTTCACTATGTTGTATGGATCAACCCGCTGATCCATGGTTCAACACACTTTATGGTTCTTTTGGCATGCTTATACTACATATCTGCACGTTCTACTAGGGGCTTCTCTCGGATTTCTCTTAGGTACACATCTCTATCTACTTTATGTTACCAAGCTTTCACTCACCAACATAAATTGGGGATAAATGTAGTCATAAAATCACACACTTACCACCACATTTATACCACCAAGTATGTTATTTTATATACGAATCTCGTGTAAGAAAAATATTCACCAATGACCTATCCCCTAGTCTCATCATTAGTTAGTCGATCTTCATTTCCATTTGTCTTGCACAATTATCAATTATTTACATAGTTTTAGTCATCTCTCAGGGAGTATCAGGTTTCGTTATTTAGTCATTTGTCATCTCTAGTTCTTGACTAGGGCACCTAGGGTAGTACTGGGGTGCCCATGGTGCCCTGGTCCTTAATTTTAGGTGCCCTGGTCCCCGTAACACTTGGGTATAATTTACTTATTCGAGGTTGGTATTTATCATTTTCCCTCTCATTCCCTTAGGTACTAGTCGACATGTCAGTTCATTAGTGTCGAAATTTGAACAAGAGATCCCTATATAAACATAACATACTCACTATCTTATGGGGGAAATATCTACTATCAAGAGCTAGCTATCTACTAAGGTAAAGGATTTCATTTGGGAATCATTTACATCTACATCATACAAGTATAGGGGAAATGGTTATATTCATTCTATTCCATCCACCATTTTTCATTTTACATCTAGTTACTGCCCCCTACTTCTATGTCATTAACTGCTAGGGCACCCTATGCACACAAGCACACATGACTACATTGGGTCTAGAATGTAGTGCAACACTTAGTTGTAAGTCCACCATTGTGGTAGCTAAGGTCAATCCGACCCCTTCATTTGCATCTTTCTTTTTTAGGGATTTGATGCTTGTATGGGGTTTTTAGGTAGATCTTTGTCACTAACTTACAGTGACACAAGTGAAGCCACTATGATAATTATGCGACAAAGACTAAGATATTGTGAAGATCTAAAGACACTGTCAGATTCAGATCTAAAGATTTTTTGCAAACCAGAGCACCCATACTATAGACTAGGGCACCCACATGTGCTCCAGTCCTCTCCCAGGCACCCTAGTCCAGTTGGATCTCCAGTTATTATAATTTCCTGGGTAACACCTCCACATCTTACCCTGTTGCACATCATCCTGTTCAAGTACAACATATAACGAGGTAAGTTATTTTCAGGTTAGTACCTTATCCCTCTTATTTTCATTATTTCATTTCATTTAAATATCAAATAAACTATTTATAATCAGTACTTTAGTTTGTATCAGTTATTTCATTTTTGTACCTACTTAGATTAACTATAGAATATAGCTATTAATTTCACATCTTAGTTAATCAACATATATTTGAGCAGTTATTGTTTCCTTTGAGAGTTGTGAGGTTTGTAAAATCTAATTTTGACATATCTAACACTCTTACAGAATGTGAGTAAACAATCCAAAAGGCCCCAAAAACCTAAACACTTATTATATTCATTGCCAAAACAGACATCAGTTGTAGAATTTAAACACTAAAAGCTTTAGGATGAATGCTTAAATCTTGAAAATTACCTATGTATTGACTAGATTAGATTATTAAAAATTGTCTCCAAAACCACGACCTCATGGAGTTGTGAGACTCTCGACCATGCCGAGCCCTAAGCATTCCTTCAATAACCCTATCACAAACTTTTCAGACTCTTCTCTCCTGATAGTGATGAAAATGGTTGTGGCAACACAGGTGTGGGCTCTTAGCAGGTGGGATCTTCTCCCACTCTTACCTCAGTCGTTGGCATTTTTTGCTTAGGTTGGAAATGATGGCCAATTTAGGAAGCTTTGTTTGGGTGGCAGCGGTTCTATTGCAATTGTGCTTTGCATTGACGCCCCTTCTATTGTTGGTATTTTTCACCCACCTCTGACACCTCCTCTCCACAATGGCGTTGGACTCTCAAATGGTACACAAGGGGCGTGTTTTCCCCTTTGTTTTTTTGTTTAAAAATGTGGTCATCTGATTCACATTTCTGGTTAAGTGCCTCCATGTTTTGGTTTCTACTCTTTCATTTTCTCATAACCTCTCTCTACTTCTAATATTACGCCTCTGGTTACTCTTGGGGAGTCAGTTTTAGAGGTTGAGGATTTCTTCTCCTCCAATGGTTTGATCTACCGCTTCAATGGAATCTAACATGGTCTTGCATTCCTTCACTCGTGGATTACTACGAATTGGCGTCCTCTTGTTTTAGGTAGGATAAACATTTACCCTTGTACAAGGGTGTTTTTTTAGTGTATCTTTTAGCTCTAGTGATGATAGGCATATCACTCTCTCAAAGATATGAGAATTGCAGAATCATGCCACTTATTGATGAAACCAGAGTTAATGACTTTACAATTCACTCACTACCTCTTTCAATGTTAAACTGGTCTCATTCTATTTGTCTTACCCCAATCTGTCGTTGTAGTTTTGGGGAGAGTGAAATTTTAATTGTTATTGACAATGCTTTGGATACAAATTCTTATCCATTGATTCCAACACGGAACTTCTACACTCACACTACTTTCATCATGGATATTGGTAGATCTGGATACTTCACTATGATCTACTTGCTTCTATGATCTTAAAGTGCTAGATATTTAGTCACAACCCTTTGAATACGAAGGTTTTCACCTTCAGATCATGTAGAAAATGTTTAAACCTAGGACATCTCGCTTTATATTTTCATATGGTAAAGAAGAAATCTAAAAATGAAAAGGTTTCTTGGTGGAAGGACTCTCATCAAAAGATATTTTATTTATTAATGTATGCACTTGAGTCAACTACTGATACAAAGATCAGTTTTGATAAGGTATTCCATTCCAAAATCATTGGCTGCACCTTCATTGGATGATGTTGGAGCATGCTATGGTGGATTAGATGCTGACGCTGATTACAAAATGATACTGCTAATTGATCTTAATCACCAGTTTTCCTATGGTTGATAAACCCAATGATGGAAGTTTGGCTTCCTTTGAGATTCAACCTCTAGCTCACTCAGACAAAAATGTACATCCTAACAGGAGGCATGAATGAACTGTCATTAAAAGAAAAAAGAATGCTTTTTCTATGCATCTAAGATCCCATGTAAGGGATATTACAAGGTAATTTGGTAGCTTCAATGACAACAATGGGTGATGTAGTTTTTTCATTTTTCTTCTTGTTGTTTTTTACATTTTTTCGTTCCCGTATTGATGTTGGGGCTTCCTCTCTGTTACATTTTAATGTTTTATCTAGCCTCGATGACTTGTTGTACAAGGGTGCGGGTCCTTTCAAAACTTTTAAAACTTTTTAACACATTTAAAAAAAAAAGAGCTGTGAGACTAGTTCCATAAGGTGTAGAGGGCCCTAATTTCTTACATATTTGATAAAATAAATTTAAAGTATAAGAAATAATAAACACTATAATTATACTCGTATCAAAATACATATATTACCTTACTCATGGAACGCACACGTATTCTAATGCGTACGTGTTCCCTTTATTATGCTCCCCAAACCAATAATTTATAGGCTTGGTATTGCTTTGGTTTCCCTAACATGTTCCTTGGATTGTTATGTTTATAGAGCCTATTTTCATGTTAGAGTGTGGTACAACTTCTATGTGTTACACTCGGGTATTTTTACGGCGGTCCCGCTTGTCGGTGAGCGGGTCAAGGGGGTTTGAGGGCGAAGCCCCCAAAGCAAATTTTCATGGGTGGTTTATTAACCCATGGGTAATGGGTAACCATTATGGGCTGTTTTTGGGCCCATGGTTTTTCGATACCCATTATTTTGTTAACCCGGTTTTTTGCCCATGGTTTTGATACCCATGGTTTTTGTATTAAACTACTTAAGCAATTGTCTATTTATATGATCTTATGCATATGATACATACACAAGCAAATGCATTGTAGATGAGCTTTGAATTCGGGTGTGAATTCTGTAGAGTTTGTTGACCATAGCTCCAAATGGATCTGGGTATTGTATTGAGAAAGTGGAGGCTTGTAATAAAATCTAAGCAAGTGATTCTTGGTGGACATAGCCCAAATTGGGTGAACCACGTTAAATCTTGTCTCTCTATGTTGTGTTATTTATTCTACACTTTTATTTGAGATCTATAATATTTTCTACATATTAGTTTCAACTGTTGCGATTCTGTAAGGGATTATTCCGCATATTTTATCTCTTATTCCCTAACAATTGGTATCGGAGCCTGGTTTGGTTTGCTGAAGTCGCAGGGAAATTTTTTAGCTTGAGTGGGAGCTATGGCAGATGATGGAAAGATCTAGGGTTGATAAATTCAATGGGCAGAATTTCAGTCTTTGGAAAATGCAGATGGAAGATTACCTTTATCAGAAGGATCTTTATACTCCGCTGTCTGAGAAGGTGAACAAACCCTTGAGTATGACAAATGCAGAATGGGATTTTTTGGATCGAAAGGCACTTGGAACGATCCGACTGTGTCTTGTATCTTTGGTATTATTTAATTTTTCAAAGGAAAAGACTACAAAAGATCTAATGGATGCATTAGGGGAGTTGTATGAAAAACCCTCTACCTCTAACAAGATATTTTTAATGAAGAAGTTGTTTAATATGAAGATGTCTGAGAATAGTTCAGTAGCAGATCATTTAAATGATTTCAATATGGTTGTGAATATGCTAGCTTTGTCTATAATAGAATTTGATGAAGAAGTTAGGGCTTTATTAATTCTGTGCTCTTTACCTGAAAGTTAGAATAGCCTGGTAATGGCAGTAAGCAACTCGGTTCCAGCTAACTTGAAGTTGAAGTTTGAGGATGTTGTAGGGGTGATTCTAAGCGAGGAAATGCAAAGAAAAATCTTTGGGGAATCTTCTACTTCAGGGAATGCTTTGACAGTGGAAACTAGAGGGAGACAAAAGAATAGAGGAAACCGTGGAAAATCAAATGATCAGGAAAGGTCAAAATCCAAAAGCAAGATAGTATGCTGGCACTGTGGAAAGTCTGGGCATGCTAAGAAGGATTGTTGGGAGCTTCGGGATAAGAACAAAGAACAAGAAAAAAACAAGGAGGCAAATGTGGCTTCGGGTAATGTATGCCAGGATGCTTTGATTCTTTCTTTGCATAATATTAATGAATCTTGGGTTTTAGATTCAGGGGCTTCTTTTCATGCTACTCCACATAGGCATTATTTTGTTGATTATGTTCAAGGAGATTTTGGGCATGTTTTTCTTGGTAATGATGAGCCTTGCAGTATAGTTGGAAAAGGTTCTGTTCAGGTTAAGATACAAAATGGGAATACATGGTTATTGAAGGATGTCAGACATGTGCCTACATTAAGGAGAAATTTGATATCGGCGGGGAAATTGGGAAGTGATGGTTGTACTGTGATATTTACAGCTGACTCTTGGAAGGTTACCAAGGGTGCTCTTGTGGTGGCAAGAGGTAAGAAGGTTAGAACCTTGTATTTACCATTGATAGTACTAATGATTGTAATCTTGTGGCTTTCAGATGCAGATACAATATTATGGCACTATAGGCTTGGTCATATGAGCCATAAAGGCATGGAAATCATAAAGAAGAATTTGCCTAGATATACAGAAATAGGTTTGGATTTAAATGTGAGAACTGCATATATGGGAAACAGAAGCGAGTAAGGTTTCTCAAGGTTGGACCTACGAAGAAAGAGAGTAAGTTAGAGCTGGTACATTCTGATGTGTGGGGGCCGGCTCAGGTATCATCTCTTGGGGGTTCAAGTTATTATGTTAATTTTATTGATGATGCAACAAGGAAAGTTTGGGTTTATTGTATTAGAAACAAATATGATGTATTTGATACTGTTTTTTAAATGGAAAGCCTTGGTAGAGAATGAAATAGGCCTTAAGTTAAAATGTCTCAGGTCAGATAATGGAGGGGAGTATTACAGCAATGAATTTGATGATTATTGTTCTGAGAATGGAATCCACAGGCAAAAGATGGTTCTAGGAACCCCGCAACAAAATGGGGTGTCAGAAAGGATGAACAGAACAATAATGGAACGTGCTAGGAGCATGAGGATATATGTAGGACTGCCTCTTTATTTTTGGGTAGAAGTGGTGAGCACAGCTGTGTACTTAATAAACAGAGGACCCTCAAGTGCCTTGGATGGAGGCATACCTGAGGAGGCTTGGTATGGTAACAAATTTGATTATTCATTTCTTAGAGTCTTTGGATGTGAGGTGTTTGTTCATATAGACAAGGATGATAGGACTAAGTTAGAGGCTAAATCAGAAAAATGTACTTTCATTGGTTATGGTGGTGATGACTTTGGATTTAAATGTTGGAGTATTAAGGACAAGAAAATCATTCTGTCTAGGGATGTGGTCTTTAATGAGAAAGTCATGTATAAGCAACAGTTGCAGGAAAACAGGGAAGAATCCAAGAAAGAATATGTAGTGGTAGAGGATCTTCCAGATGGGACAGTGACCCATGAATCAGTTCAAGAACCGACTCAACAGGAACCCCAAACTCCTACAGTGAGGAGGTCTTCTAGGGTAAGAAAAGAACCTGAACGTTTTTCTCCTTCTCTTTATTATTTATTACTCACTGATAGTGGAGAGCCAGAGAGCTTTGATGAAGCAATGCAGGTAGATGCCAGTAAGAAGTGGGAGTAAGCCATGGATGAGGAGCATAAGTCTCTCATGGAGAACCAGATTTGGGATTTGGTGAAGCTACCGGAAGGCAAAAGAGCATTGCAGAACAAGTGGGTGTATAAAGTTAAAAGAGATGAAGGACAAAAGAAAAGATATAAGGCCCGGTTGGTGGTCAAGGGGTTTGCACAGAAACAAGGTATAGATTTTGATGAGATCTTTTCTCCTGTAGTAAAAATGACTTCTATTAGAGCTGTTCTTGGAATAGTGGCAGCAAAAGACTTGCACTTAGAACAGTTAGATGTAAAGACTGCATTTCTCCATGGTGATTTGGTGGAGGAACTATATATGCAACAACCAGAGGGCTATGAGGTCAAAGGTAAAGAGGAGATGGTGTGCAAACTGAAGAAGAGCTTGTATGGCTTGAAACAAGCTCCACGTCAATGGTATAATAAGTTTGATAACTTCATGATGGAGCAAGGTTATCTTAGATGTCATTCTGACCATTGCGTGTATATAAAGAAATTTGAGGATGGAAGTTATATTATCCTGTGTTTTTATGTTGATGACATGTTGCTTGCAAGTAAAAACATGCAGGAAATAAAAGTACTCAAGAAACAACTAAGTGAATCCTTTGATATGAAGGATTTGGGGGCAGCTAGACAAATCCTTGGTATGAGGATAACTCGGGATAGGAAGGAACGGAAGCTGACTTTATCTCAAGAAGAGTACATTAAGAAGGTATTGGATAGGTTTAACATGTAGGATGCTAAACTGGTTGGGACTCCTTTGGCAGGCCATTTTAAGTTTTCAAAGGAGCAGTGTCCCAAGACAAAGCAGGAAAGAAACCAGATGTCTAAGGTAGCTTACTCATCAGCAGTTGGCAGTTTGATGTATGCTATGGTGTGCACTAGGCTTGATATTGCCCATGCAGTGGGAGTTGTGAGTAGATTTATGAGTGATCCAGTTAAAGAAAATTGACAAGCAATAAAGTGGATCCTTCAGTATTTGAGAGGGACCATGGGGATAGTTTTGTGCTACAGTGGATCAGACACCACTTTACATGGTTATGTAGATTCATACATGGCTGGAGATGTTGACAGTAGGAGGAGCACAACAGGTTATATTTACACTGTAGGTGGGACAGCAGTGAGCTGGATTTCACGACTACAGAAGTTGGTGGCTTTATCAACCGCAGAGGCTGAGTATGTTGCTGCCACAGAGGCAAGCAAAGAGATGATTTGGTTACAACAATTGCTTGAGGAGTTGGGGAATAAGCAGGAGGAATGTAAGCTACATAGTGATAGTTAGAGTGCTATACACCTAGCTAAGAACTCTGCTTTCCACTCCAGGACGAAGTATATACAGTTGAGATATCACTTCACAAGGACAGCTTTGGAAGAAGATAATTTGAAGTTGGAGAAGATTCATACTAGTTAGAATCCTGCAGACATGATGACCAAGGTGGTCATAAGGGATAAACTAAAGCTATGTTTAGCCTTGGTTGGCCTTTGTAGATGACAGTGAAGGGTTAAGAATATTGCTTAGTGAAAATTAGTCTCCAAGTGGGAGATTGTTATGTTTATAGAGCCTATTTTCATGTTAGAATGTGGTACACCTTCTATGTGTTACACTCGGGTATTTTTACGGCGGTCTCGCTCGCCGATGAGCGGGTCAGGGGGGGTTCGGGGGTGAAGCCCCCGAAGCAAATTTTCATGGGTGGTTTATTAACCCATGGGTAATGGGTAACCATTATGGGTTGTTTTTGGGCCCATGGTTTTTCGGTACCCATTGTTTTGTTACCCATGGTTTTGATACCCATGATTTTGTATCAAACTGCTTAAGTAGTAGTCTATTTATATGATCTTATGCATATGATACATACATAAGCAAATGCATTGCAGATGTGCTTTGAATTCAGGTGTGAATTCTGTAGAGTTTGTTGAGCATAGCTCCAAATGGATCTGGGTATTGTATTGAGAAAGTGTAGGCTTGTAATAAAATCTGAGCAAGTGATTCTTGGTGGACGTAGCCCAAATTGGGTGAACCATGTTAAATCTTGTCTCTCTTTGTTGTGTTATTTATTCTGTACTTTTATTTGAGATCTGTAATATTTTCTGCATATTAGTTTCTACTGTTGTGATTCTGTAAGGGATTATTCCGGATATTTTATCTCTTATTCCCTAACATGGACCTGTAACAAAACAACAACCTATGTGTTTTTGACAAAATATACAAAAAATCACCTTCCACCATGTTAAATCCTACAAAAATGTGTTATACCTTTCTTAAAAATTTGCCTACAACGTCAAGAAAACTATCCTCTTTCTAAATATGTACTTTTTAATATTTTTCTGACTATTTTAAGGTTTACATTTATATTTATTTCAAACTATGTCTTTTATACCTCTATTTTTAGTGATTGTAAATGCTTGTCTTTTGTCATGTATTTTTTTTTCGACTCATCGAAATTGAATGAATAAATTTTAGGCCCAAACTTAGGACTAATTCTATACATATTAAAAAAAAAACTAATTTTCGATATTTTTTGAGGTAGTTAGGGGGCACGGTCGGAGCTCCGTTATTTTTCAAAATTTAAAAATTTTTGTATCAGAAAAATCATTAAAAAATACTTGCTAAAAAAATCTTAAAAAATTCCTATCCCAAACTAGATGCTCCCATCTATCTTTCTACCAAAGGGTTTTCAAAAATACTAAATAGTGCTAAAAAATTGGTGGGGGCATGAAAGACTGTCTAATATGTTTTTTAACAAAAACAAGAGCACATGTTGGTATAGTTATTTGACCCACTTAAACTTAACCATTAAAAAAAATAGCTTAGAAATTAGACTCAAAATGCAACGATTCATGTTCTTATAACATCTTCCAATTTTGAGTGTAACTATTTCAAATTACTCGTAGAAGTTTAAGATTTTTATTTTTCAGAAAAATGTGTCCACTTAAGACCCCTTTTTGGTCCCCCAACTTGGTGCACTTACCCAAGTTGAGCCCTCCTTGACATCGTGAACATGATTATGGACCATTACAAAGTAATAAGTGTATTGTTATTAAAAACTGGTTCATTATGATTGTCGATTTAGCCATTGACCATAAGACATTGAAATTGTAAGTTTTGTTGGTGCTCAAGTACGAGACTCAGGCCATCGACAAGGTAAATGTTTAATTATTTTGACCACCTTGATTTTTAATTGGTCACGGACCAAAGAGCAATTAAAATTGTTGGTGTATTGGTCCCAGACCATAATGAAATGTTTATTGTTTATAGGGTAAATTTTATTGTTGTTTTCTTTTATAGTGGTCTTGGACCAAGAGGAGATTAAAAGTGTTATAGTTGTTGTTAATTGTTTATTTAAACAATGGTCATAGACCATATGAAATCAACATTGATTAAAAATAATGTCTCTTGGTTATTCACCATAGCTTGCATGGGAATTAAGTGACTAGTGGGAACCTTGGTCACCGACCATATGATTGTGGAAAAGATTGGATAATGTTTAAAAAGTTAAAATGATTAAATAGATTTAAATTGGTCAAAGACCAAACTTAGCATGTAGAGGAAATACGCCTTGCATGAGGAAAGTGGTGAGTTTGGAGGGAAACTAAAGAGAAGTGGCAGATGTTATTGGACATTAATGAATGACACAATTTTCTTGTAAATGAGAAGTTTACATTGTAAGCTAAGACATGCATTCCTCTATTCACATTTTTCAGTTTATTGTATTTTTGGTTTGCATGGAAAAAATGAAGGAGAAAAATATAAGAGACTGTTTTTGGATGTTTGCATGTAAATCTGAAGCTATATTTATGAATGGCAATATGGATTTATTATGGCGGTTGGGGGATAATTTGGAAGTCGTTTTGTGGTCATACAAAATTATAGATTTGCAAAGAGATTTGGGGAAAAACATATATGCCCAAACATGAATTTCTTCTCCATATTTGTTGTTTTAGTTTGAAACAAAGGAATGTTATACAATTTTATTATCAAAATTTTAAATCTAGAAGGTTTTAGTTTAGTTTTATCAAAAATATTTAAAAGAAAATGTATGTGTAAAACAATGATACAAATGGGTTTTTGCGGAAAACTTAGAATATTGATGTTGCATTTTTGAGTATGCATTTTGCTCACAACTTCCTTTTCCTATTTGCATTTTGAATTTGTTTATTTTTGATCATGGTGTTTTACTTGCAAGAATTGTGGGTTTTGATTTTGTTGATATCCCAATTAACTTGTAAAATATATAAATGCATAGATTTGTTTCTTCATGTAGCTTATATATAGCTTATTGTCAATTGATTTGTGTGGAAGAATTGCTTAATCTGTTGTTTTGTTTCATAATATGAGAATGAGAAACATTTTCCTGGAACTGGTTGTAAACATGGACTAATAACGAGTTTTGTTAAGAACTTGTGAAGGAAAATTTAGGAAAACAACAATAGAGTAATTGGCTATTTGGAAGAAAATAAGAATACGAGTTTTTGTGATTGTTGGTTTATGGGTTTTGCTTATTGAATACAATATTCATGGCTGGTTGCATTATGATTTTGTTTGTTGAAAATATTGGTATTCAACCTGTTGAGTCATGGGTATGCATATTTTGGACTGTTATTTCAATGATATTATTTTTATTTTATAAAGATTGTATTCCCTCTTGACCCTAGTTGAGCTGTATAATTAGTTAACGGGCTATTGTAAATAAAGATAGATTTATCTCATTGCAAGATTATCTATTTAAATTATCTCATGCTCATTTCGAGCTCGTATGCGATGATAAATATATCATCTTGATGTAAAATAAACCCTCAAAGAGTTGAGACACAAATACAATTTGTTTGAGAGAGTCTATTTTGTGTTGTTGAGAGGAAGGGTTTGATTTTGTGACTTGGTGTTATCCATTTCTTAGAATATAGATTTTGTACCTATACTTATTAATAAACTTGTTTGTTTATTAGTGAATGATTGACTCCTTTTCTAGGTGTAAATTCAATGTTAAATTCAACAAAGGTAAAACAATTGTATAGTAAGAGTGAATTTTGAGCATCTTGTGGAACATTTATCATTGTGCTGATTTTAACTTTGTTAAGCCAAATTCAGGTTGTATTTACGAGAATGTTGCTTCTTTATAATCGTTGTTACCTCCTTATTTGAGCAAAGGATAATATAGAGTTTCAAGCTCTTTTATTCTAGTTACTATTTGGACTTGAGTATATAGGGAATACTTAAGCTTTAATGAATTGTCGTCAGTCTATTCCAAGGGGTAATAAGTGATAATGGTTGATACGAAGTGACCTTAGCTTCCATTGCAACACTCTGTAAGTAATGGTATGGCTATTATAATCATGATTGTTGTAATTAGTTAAAGATGTTTGATGCCATTATTCTTGAAAGATATTCTTGGAATTGTTTAGTGTTGTTATGATATTGTGACATTGATTATGGCAAAGATAAATGCTTTGTAAGTTATTCATAACAGTTCAATATAATAGGTCTTGTTAAATCTCAAAATGATTAGGAGTTAACATAAATATGTTCTATCTTTTTATTTGAATAATGAGACAAGGTTATGATACAATGAAACATGATACTATGAGTTATTGCTTAAGATAACCTTATCATATTCCTTTACTACAAATTAAAGCTACAAGGATATGAGTAGATAATTCATGTCAACTCACAAAATTGACTATGGATGCACTCTCTCTCCTACATTGTGCAAGACAAAGTAATATTGAGAAGTGATAATTGTATTTTATATGCATGATTTCTTCATGTATTGTTGTTTAAAAATCTGTTCCAGATTATTGTAGTTTATTATAAAGCGAAAGTATTATTTTCGCAAGTTGAATTAGAGGCATTTGCCTATTTGTACTATTTTGAAAATTTGTATATTATTGTTTTGGAAAAACAAGGATTTATCCTTATAAGGTTGAATAAATATACTTGTTGTTTGTATCATTTATTGTGAGTTATAAAGATACCTTATTGTTGTTTTTACATAATAGAATGATTTAAATTTATTAAATTATAAACGTCATTTACGAAACTATATCTGGATCATTAATTCATCACAGATGAAAGAATATGACGATCTACAAACAACAATATTATATGGATATCATTATGATAAGAATAACATTTATGATCTTATCATTTTATTTAAACTAAAAGCGTTTAAAAGTTGTTATTAACAACAATGTTCATATATATGAGTAATTGTTATCAATTAATATTCTTCGTTGAATTTATAGTTTCATTATGGATGATTAAATATGTCATTAATGAGTATAAGTACGTTATGGGAAATAATAATACAAAAGTTATGTTATAGTATCATCGTACCTTAGTATAGTAAAGTAAACTAATTATGACACAATGATGACACGTTAGTACACATGTACTATTTTAGCAATTATTAATTGGAATGACTATATGTGAGACGTGATTAATTAAACTCACATTATATGACAACTTTAAGTTCTATTTATTATCGGATGATGACCTATTGAGATTAAGTGAATTATTCATATAAAATGTTAAAATTATGTGAATAAGACTACGAACAAAACTAACTAGGAAACAATTGTATCATTTAAACACGAGACTTGGTTAAGATATTCTAAATTAAATATCAACGCTATGTTACAATAGTATGATGAGAGATATTTATTAAGATAGTAACTCAGTGAGTTACTATGACTCTCTATCGGGAGAGAAATGTCGTATATTAATACTAAATAACCTATTGTAAGACCAACTTATTCACTTAACTAAAAAGGATAACTGAAAAATGTAAACGAAACTCAATGAGTTACTATGACTCTCTATCGGGAAAGGAATGTCATATATTCATATTAAATAACCTAATGTAAGACTAACTTATCCACTTAACTAAAAATGATAATTGAAAAATGTAAACAAAGTGTAGTCACTTAGACTCATTGTCCTTTTGGCGGTATCCTATCCATACCAACTTAAGATGGCTACGGGAAAGGTAGTGAGGACGTAATGAATTTCATTATTACGTGGTCACTATCTTTCCCATAGGGATCCTAAGGTAGCATTGATATGATTCCTTTATAAGAAGGGTGAGACATGGTTCCTACTACTTCGGACTGAAACTTAATTTCTTAATCAATCGAAAATAATTTTTGATAACTATATTGAGATGGTTGTGTGCTGAAGGGAAGACATGTTTCGTAGGCTAGTGTGCATTTAGGAAACACAATGCTGAAAAACTATGGCCATGGTAATACAAATGATGATTACATTGTTTGTTCACTAATTCTCCTATTCAATAGTGTCTTGAGTCGGCGGGAGGTCACTTAAATGCTTTATCGACTGACACTAAGGGGATGTACAAGATTCTCATAACCTATAAAAGGTTTAACCAAAAGTATACTTGGTATGCACAATCGTGTTGAGTGTTTTAAGGGAGATCTAGAAGATCTAAAGGACCTTTATCGTTGCACATGGTTAATGTATGTTATCAATATGGATTTTGGAATACTAAACAATGCTAGATTATTTAGCAGTAAGCTAAGCATAAAAGGAACTTAAGGGATTTGTTTTAAATATTTTATTTCCCCTTAATTTGGATGAATCATAACATGGGGTGTTATAGATTCACTCGGGATACGATCCAAGAATCATTCCTTATTGCTTGGTATCTCTCATAATTACGCTGAAAGGCGTGTTCTATGTTAAAAAGCCCGAGGGGCTCTGACATGCCATATCGTCCTACGTCACTCCAAACCGTCTGTTTCATTTTCCGTATCGTCGACCAAACTGATCTGAATCATCCATGTGTATACAATTATGAAGAGGAAAACCATGGTTGTTTTGGCTAATGGTTTTGATGCACAGCTGGGGGTTCGGTAGAGGAATTTAAGGGATGATTATTATTTTTCTTTTTATTTGATGTGCTAGAAAAAACATTGCCATTTTAGGTAGCGGTATCAAGCGTTTTTGGTGTTTGGCCGTGGGATTTGGCCCAGATTCAAACAGTAGCAGGCCTTGGAGAGGTCTGGGGTTCGAATCTCGATCACTGCAGAGGCTCTGCGGTGTGGAAAGGGATACTGGTTTTTTGGGATTTTGGGTATGACACGATTATTTGAATAAATGGAGTAGATTTTTTTTGGGGTATTTTTGGTACCGAGATCTTGTTCTAATTTTGGTTTTGGGTAGGTACATTGTTGATCAAGCAACTGAACGGAAGCGTTTTTCGTTTATTTGGTTGAAGAAAGTTTGGACTGAGATATGGAAGTTGCTTGCTGCTACCCTGAAACCACAAGGTTGGATACACGTGATTAGGGGCTCATGCTGCATGGGTAAGTATTTAAATTTATATCAATTTTCACACCCAAAAACATTTCAGACCAATTCGCTACGGAAATCTGAAGTATGGTATCGTTTCTTGCATCTGCCATCGTACAATTTTTTTCCTCTCTTCATGATCTTTCTGTTTGAATTTAGGTTTTATTGTCTATATTTTTTAACACCCTTTTTGTGCTTTTATGATGTACATTAGAATCTACATTTCATGAAGGCATTCTTTGTCAGCATCCTTCCATTTGTATAGATTACATTCGTATAAATCAGCACAACTTTCTGATTTCATGCTTTCGACCTTTCAAAGCATGTATGGACGTCATTGCGTGATATCACTTACCAGTAAATGTCATAAAGCAGCGCCTATGTATTTTTGTTTTGTTACTGAGGGGTATCTATCCTTACAAATTTGCCCCCTATTTCCATTTGGTTTTGTTCATTGGGTAGGCCTTACCTAGAATTGGATGTGGTAGTCTACTCGATTTAATAACCTGTAAAAGTTAGAAATTTTTAACATATTATAACATCTATGTGGGGATTTGAACTCGGGTTTTCCATTATAAAAGCTCTAATCATTTGTCACTCGAGTTCATTCCATTCAGGGACTTTGTAATACTACATTGTATAACTACTGTACACAATAAAATCCATGAATGCACACTTAATTCCCGTCTGCTTCTCTTTCCCTTCAACTCTTTGCATAAATATGAGTGTACCAATTTCTCTTGGCCATTACTTGTTCACGTAAGAAATTTCACAGGATGAGTTTACCGGCAAATTGGTTTTCTGTTTGCATTTATAGGCACATGTCCGTGAATTTCAAACTTGGTGTTCTATAGCTAGAGGTGTCTTACTGGTTCTTGCTTCATTATTGTTTAGTGTTACTTGCTTCATTATTATTTCTTTGCTAGAGGATAGTTCTTAAAATTGGTTTTATTCTTGTTGCTGCCATTTTATTGAATATGTAGCCTGTCATAAGGGTTTGAATTGAATTGAATTGAAAGATTTTAATTAAGTCCATGAGACCAACAGGTCTATGGGACCAAAAGTTGTATTGATTTGTTTCATCCAATAGTTGTCAACATAAGCAATTTCAGAGGATGGGCTTCCTACAAACTAGCTCTTTTTTTTGGCTTGTATGCTATAAATGCTGGATTCAGCTGTTTGCATTTATAGGCATATTTCCATGAATTTCAAACTACTTGTCCTATTGCTAGAGTTGCCTCAATGGCTCTTGCTTCATTGTTGTTTCTTTGCAGATAGATAAAGATTAGAGATACCCAACATGGTGCATATTTTATTCAGTCCTTGTTATAATGATTGGTGTCTTTTTATATCCAGATTTCTATGGGATGATAGTGATTCAAAATTGGTTTTATTGTTGTTGCCACCATGTTATGGGATAGTTAGTTGTCACAAGGCTTTGTTTGCTTATTCATTTCACATTTCAGGTAGTAAATCAGTGGCTTCATACTGCCCCATTATATATAGCGTACATGGTTTTCAAAATGTCTATTGGCAATTGTTTGTGTCATTTGTCAAATTGATTGTTTTCTATTTCTAAAGTTGCTAAGAAATGGAAATGGAAACAAAAACTAGGTTTGAAATATGGAAACACTGATTTTCCAAAATAAATGCATAATACTCATTTTTACACCATTATGTAGCATATTATTTATTTATGCTACCTTTTTTGTTAGGTGCACTTAATTGTAGGGAAAAACATTATGAATTAAATTACTATAAAAATCAGGTGCACCGATAGGCCATGGGTGACTAATATTCGTGCATACCACGTGTCATTATGTGATTGGCCCTTGCACACTAGTATTAGGTACAAGTCACACATTTATTGGTCCTATTTTATTTTATTTTATTACTATGACTTTCAATCACAATTATAAGTACTATGACATTTATTAGTACATGCTCATAAATATTAAGGTTGTTAGTACATAAATATTAGTACATGCTCACAATTATTAGTACATTTATTAGTACTATGAACTTTAAGATTGCTCTTAGAATAGTTGCTGTGATATTGTTCTTTGTGAATGAAGTGTCTCGCTTGCCTTTATGTAGTTGTTGTGTTCATAAACTTTAAGGTTGTTCTCAGAATAAGCTATTTTTCTTTATCGAATGGAGAATTCCCTAACTTGTGTGAAATATTAAATTTGTTTACAGTATTTGCATGGATTGTTTATAAAATTGGTTATTGAATGTGTTGTTTTTTTGCATTATTTCCCTTTTACATAAATTTTCATAGATTCTTAATTATGTGGGTGAATTTTCTATCTTAAAATATCTTGTCAAATGAAATAGAACAATTTGCATAAATTCATGTATATTCTTGCATAAATGTTAACAGCCAATGTTACCTTAGATGACAGCAGGGCCCTTAATCGTTAGTATGGTGGATTGTAGGAGGTAACAAAAACTACTTTTTTGGTTTCGGTCTTCAACCACGACATGAAGGGGCAAGTGCCTTCAACAGGTAATGGCAGGATTCGCTGTGTGCTAAGGGGTTATTGCCCCTAGAATATGTTATACTGGCTTCTATACTCGTTTAGCAGTAACATGGATTCATAAAACATAACTTGCGAACGAAGTATATAATTATTTATGTGGAACCGTATACTGTGGCCGTATCTTATAAACTTCATATGCTTCTCTTATAGGTGAACTCCCAGTTGTTTGGCAGCGTTTTCCTCTACTTGAAGTCAAGCAAACTAAACTCTATCAGGGGAACTTACATTGATTTATCACAACAGAATGTTGTTCATAATCTGCATTTGTAAGTCTTCCATCTTATGCTGTCGTAACAAGAGTTGAATATTCACATGTAGTTTATATTTCAGTTGACATCTTTGAATTCTCAATGTTGAGAATCAAGATTGTATATTGATGTTCCTACAATTTCAGGTAGCAGTAGCTTTTTTTAAGTCACAATCTACTTCTTATCTCTCAAATTATTGATTATAAACTGGTTTTTACTCCTGTTGTTCTCTCTTTCTGTTATTTTTTTTCTGTGTTGCAATTGCCATGGTTGCCTTTTTCTTTGTTGAATTGACTATTTTCTTACTGTGAGCTTTGTTGTTTCTGTGCTGTAGTGCAAGGTGCCTCTGAAAGCCACACAAATCCTTCATCATCTAATTCACAAGGAACTATGATCCAACCTATGTCATCAATACATCCATTGTTATGATCTCCAACATAAATTCAAGTGTTAATATTTGTAGTGTTGGTGTTTTACCAACAGTTGGCCAGCCTTTCTCATGGTGGAACATCCTTTTTTTCTTTGAAATTGGTCCTAAAACTTGTAGAGAATGCAGGGTAAGGTGAAAACCCCTAACTTACTATTGTTTTGATACTTTTAACAGATTGTTTATAAAATTGGTTATTGAATATGTGTTGTTTTTTTGCATTATTTCCCTTTTACATTTTCAATCGAATGTTGATATAGGATTTCTCAATGCCAGTTTTGAGGATGGCACTCATGCTGATGAGAGGTTTCTCTAGGTTGAGTTCTCATTCCCAAAATCAGAAGAAACTCTACTTCTTATCTCTCAAATTATTTTATAGAGTTTTATCGGTGTATGTTTTTAAGTCATTTCAATATTTATTTTTATAGAAAATCATTACTTTAACCACAATTCCATTAATAATCAATTTGAGGATACGGTAAGGTAACCCACAGAAGAAAATTTTATAGAGTTTTATTAGTGTATGTTTTAAGTCATTTCAATATTATTTTTATAGAAAACAACTATCTTGCTGAATACAAAGCAACTCAATTGTGCATAGGAAGTAAACTCCAATTAGGATCCCATCAAAATATATTTTGACTAACTGGTTGTCCCAATTTTCAATGCTGGGAAAAGAAATGCCACCAAAATCTTGCTGTTGATAACAATTTCACTTATTATTAAGTTTTGGGATCTTCATCTCTAACTGCCACTATTCCCAACCTCCATTATAATAAACCAAACTTCACAAAATTCAGTAAAATAGATCACAAAAAATGATTTTGATAGTTGCATAACATGTTACAAGCAATTCTTCCCTAATACAAATGAAAGGATTCCGCCTGAGAAAAAAACCTGTTGTTATTAGCTTAAGTTTAGTTGCTTGTAGTTTGCCTTTCATGTTATGTTTTCTCATTCATAGAGCACGGTAGCCTTTTATTGTTTGTTTATATTGATTTTAAGGTCTCTATACCACATGTTTAAATGCAGAAGGGGTGAATTTGCAGTCTACAGTCACTTTCGTCTTAACATTACATAAACTTAGCAAAGATGAAGATACTCAATTGTTTTTTTCTAGGGTTCAGGGTTCAGTTGTTTTCTGTATTACAGGCACAACAGTTAATTTGTCTCTTTTTTGTGGAATCATTGATTAAACTATTCATATTCATTTAGCAGAGTTCATATTATGATTTTGATTACTCTGTTTTATTGCATTTTGGTTTTATATTTTGTAATGAAGAATATGTTATTAGTTTGGGTTTTAAGTTTTTACAGGAGTTGGGGTTTAATAAAATATCGTTGTAGATGTGTGAAGCATGTCAATTTCTTTTTATAAATAATTGTTATTTTCTGTCATGAAATATGCTATAGTTTGGGTTTTAGATTCCTGGTAAATTGGGGTTTAATAAAACTTTGATGCAAATGTTTATAAGCATACTAATTCCTTTCTTTTAATAACTTTGTAGCAAACATTTAATGATTGTTGTTTTGTTAATTGACATTTCTCTTGGGTTTTAATTTTAAGTGCTCATTCGATTGACATTTGCAATAAAGCTCTACTAATTACTTTATTAATAATTTTGTTTAAATATTATTCATTCGTTGTTGTCTTCTATTTTACACTGAACGTTATCTTGGCTAATAGTAATAATTTACTTAGCTTTGCACTAGTTAACTTGTATGTGTATTCTTGGAATAATAAGATAATTTACAAATTAAAGATATATAATTTTATATTGGGACTTGAAAAGCTTTGTAATGTAGTTTTCTTCGTCATTTTGTAAGGTAGGACTCGTCTAAATCAATTTTGAGTTGTCATTAGGCTTAAATGAATTTCCCCAATACGGTACAACTGGTTATTAAGTGTCTTTAGTGCACATTTGCGGAAGTTTATATTTTAGCTTAACGCACTTGCTCAGGGTAAGCAAATACTAAGGTATGGCATTCACTTGTTACACATGATGCGTGATTTATTAATTGATATACAAAGCTCAATTAAATTTTAGGGTTAAGCGAGTTTTCTATTTTACAACATATTTTATATTGCAAATCCATCCCTTATTGAAATTTAACCTTTCGTTATTTTTGAAGGATGAACTTTAATGAGTGAAATATATGATTCACTATTGCAATGGCAGTTTCACCTCCTACTTTTTTAAAAGTTATTGGTAAAATATATACCCCATATCTTTTTTGTAAGAGTCTTTTAATTTAATGGCTAGCACTATATCTTCAGAGAAGAAGGTAAATTCTAGTCTGTCTGTTATATATAGGTTAGAGAAGTAAATTATGGTTATTGAAGTCAATATTAACAAAACATGTAAAGCCATCATTATCTCCTCCGTATTATCATTATCTTTTGACAGATGCTTACCTTGCCTTTTTAAATAATTTCAAATTCTTTTTAAAATGTAAGCACTACTAAAGAGGATATGATAAATGATAAAAATTTGGGACAAGTTCCCTTGTATTGGTATCGACATAAGTATTGTGTTCTGCTAATATAAGTTGCATCTTCTTAGAAATTCATATCTAATTTTGTATTTGATTTGTGTTTAAGGGTGTGTTAATTTGATGAATTTTTCAGTCATATGGGTTTGTGATTTGTGGGTTATATTAATATTGAGTAGGATCCCATAATTGTAGAGGAATATTTAAGCAGTTCCTCTGTTTGAAATACTGATATATTATTATTAGTCTTCCTCGTCTTTTACTTTATGTATTACAACATTTAATGTGGTTACTTTCGAAATCATAAATAGCCCATCACTATTTACTTAGTTAATTGGAGTAATAACACTTGATTAGTTATTACTTTTATTTTTCAGTTATTTAATACTTTTTGGTGCTTCTTGACATGTTTATCTTGAGCAAAATATTGCATATTTTAACCATGCGTAATGTTGCTTCTTTACATGCTTGTTGTCAATTATTTATTGTTGTGTTAAACATTTTGTATTTATTTAGCAGGGCTAAAATTATGATTTTGCCTTTGGTTTTATCTTTTCTAATCAAGAAAATGCGATTAGTTAATCTATTAGATTTGTATTAGAGCTTAATAAAATATCGATGTAGATGTATGAATCATAAGTTTAGTTTATATTATGATAAAATAGATTTGGAGGTGGTCATATGCGTGGGTTTTTTAGATGATCTATGTGTTGAAGCGCTTGGAGTTTTCCCTTCACGATTATGTTTTCTATTTGGTGTCGCCTGATAGTTTTATTTTTATATTGATTTTAAAGTGCAGTTAGTGTTTATTTTCATCAAGTTTTATGCGTCTATATACTTTTACTTTTTTTTTACACCAGTGAATGCTTTTAAAGAGGCACAGATAAAAATATGAAACATGTTCTGTATTTGGTGGGGAATGGGTAGGGAACATGTTCTCTTTCATTAGTTTTAGACATTCATATATAATTTTGAATTTATTTCTATTGTATGGCATTGCGTGTGATTGATGTTTACACACTCATGTTTAATTGATACAGTAGGTCTACATTTTATTTATCATAAAACCACATAGAATGAATGAGTTATTTTATATTAGTTTAGCTAATAGTAGTTTTTTGAAGTTGCCTGTAATTATTCATGTAGGGTTATTTTATATCAAGTAGGGTTGCCTGTAATTAATCATTGTAGGGTTATTTTATATCGAGTAGGGTTGCATGTAATTATGTGAACGTGTTAATCTTGAATATTTAAGCAGCTCTTTCCATGGTTTATTTTATTTAGTTACTTGTCATTTGTTGCTTTATGCATTGCAGCAACAATTAATGCTTGTCTTTTTGGGAATCATAGATAGTGCTTTTCTCCTATCATACATGCGTTAGACGGAAAGGATAAAAGAAATGTAAAAGGGAAAAGGAAATGGAGGAGGGAAAGAAAAGTCGTAAAAGTGAAGGAATGCCGAAACTTTTCCAGCTGCAAAACTTTTCCAGCTGCATTTTTTATTCATCTCTCCAAAATATTCAGATAGATGAAATAATGTTTTTTGTTTGCTATAAAGAAAGAAAAAAAGTGATTTTTCCATAACAAAAATGTCTAGCATGCTTGTGATCATGCTACGAATCTTACAAGTTAATTTAAGTCACCAACATCGGCTTCTGATCTCCATTCTAAACCATTCTCTTTCCTTTGAAAACTATTCTGCCATCTGTGTTATGAAGTTGTAATTTAAAAAAAAAATAGAATTATGCCAAAATAATACAATTTGTCCCACAGATTACAATTTTTTTTTTCAATAATGGTGTTATATCATTTATATAAATATTGATCTATGTATACCTTTTGATCTCGTATATACTTGTTGTTCTCATTACACGCAACCTGGCGATGCCTGTTTTCTTTGCCATGTCTTGATGTAAACGTTGACGTTTCTATTAACTTTGCTTTCCAAAAAGTTTATAATTATTGTAATGCGAGTTAGCTCATTGTGCATAATCGCATTGTGTGCTGAAAACAATCTTGATCATGGTTGCACCTTTGACACATGGTGGAATCTCTATTTTGATTGAGGGTTGTACAGATACTAAACCGATAATCCAACTTCTCAACATTTTTCCCCTTCGATCTGCATTGAATTTTGAGCTCCAACATCGTTTGCATCTATCCGATGGTGTGCAATTTCAAACAGCTCTTTTGCCCTCAAAATTTGCAAGCTAGGTTTCAGATGGTCGGCTAAAAGATAGAAGCATTGTCCGCCTGCGCAAAACCCTTTGCAGAATGCTAAAACATGAATTGTATGCATCCATTTTCCTTTGTACATGGATGCTCCGTTTTCATTTCTTTTATATTCACTAAATTTTTGTCCCTTTTCTTTGTTGTCCTTTGCAGGATTGTTCTTGTCTCTGAAATGAAAGTTGTGATAGAAACACATCCTAACATTGGTGCTCCCACTCATGTTCCTGCCAATTTCATTTGCAGAAAGCAATCAAATATCGATACAAATCATGGAGACGACAGAACTTTGGTCCCGCAAACACCTCCCCAAAAGAAAGTTGGCCTCCCTGATAGCTCAAGGTTGCCTCTCAAAATAAGTGCACTAAATACAACCTTGCGGATGTGGTCTATTGAAGGTCATGCCCTTGGGAAAACCATATTTCATCAAAGATAATAAGGCAAACCATATTTCAGCTTCCTTCGTGGATAGATTCGACCCTCCAACTTCAGGCTTATCTCCAGAACAACAATAAGCTTTCAACATAGTTATTCAACACTTCACGCATAGATCCAACCTTCCTCCACTAAGACTTATTATACAAGGGACTGCAAGTACTGGTAAATCATTCCTCATTAACATTTTAAAGTCTTCATTTGCCTCTTCATCCAACCAGGGCCTTTCCCCTCTCCTTTTGCTCGCCCCAACAGGAGTTGCTGCTTTCAACATTTCAGCTTCGACGATACATGTAAGCCTCCAGATTCCCATTAAAGAACTCTAACCCTTAGTGGGCCAAGCTTTATCGTCTCTTCAAGACTCCCTCGAGCACATCGAATACATTTTAATTGATGAAATGAGTTTCGTCGGGCCAAAGTTGCTTTCCAGAATCGACTACCGTCTTAGGGAGGCTTTCCCGCACTTCAAAGATTCAACATTTAGAGGTAAATCTATGATCCTTGTTGGAGACCTCGGTCAAATTCCTCCGGTTATGGACATCCCGCTTTATGCCAACAAGTCTTTCAGAGCTACCCTCTAGCATGAATTCAACATATCTGTTTCCCTTCATTCAATCTTCTCATGACAACAAGGCTTTGATCCAGCACATACATCATTCTGAAACTTGCTGCTTAACATTCGTAACGCCATCCCTCTGATCCAAGACTGGGAAGCTCTTATGTCAAGATCCGATTCCTCCCTTTCCGAACAAGAAGGAATTGAATTTAAAGAAGGCCCTCATCTTTTCGTTCAGAATGACCTTGTGGACTCACACAACCTTTTATGTTGAAGTCCCTTAACTCTCCTATAGCTAGATCAATTGCCAAAAAGACCAAACGTTCTACATCTGGCAATACCGAAGACGGTTAGTTGAAGCCCAAGGTTCTCTACATCAATCAGAAATTAATGTTTTCGTAAACTTGTGGGTTGAGAAAGGTCTCATCACTGGCGCTATTGGTTCTATCATCGACATATTCTATGAGATATCCTACAGCCCTCCAAGTCTGCCTCTTTTTGTTGTCATCAAATTTGATCATTACACAGAACCTCCTTGGGATTCAAACAACCCCTTACATGTTCCTATTCCTCCGATTTCTAGAGGAGGCCGCAGACAACTACCGCTCAAAATGGCTTGGGCTTTTTCTATCCACAAATCTCAAGGACTTACAATATAGCTTGCTACAGTGGACATTGACAGAACTGAAAGACAAGGCCTGACATTCACTGTTATCTCAAGAGTTCCATCTCTTTCTTCCCTTCATATTTCTCCAACTTTCTCTTTATCCCGCTACTCTCGTGTGTCATCCACTCCCCTTCTGCAGTCCAGGCTACAAGATAAATTTTCACCTTCGCTCCCTTCCCTCTTCTCTCCCTCGCCCCGTCCAGCCCTCGTCTTTGCTCCTTATAGTAGTCAGGCAGTCGTGATCGAAAACCTTCTTTGAAAAAGTCATGCATGTATATATATTGCATGTATTTTGTTTCGATAACACCTTTTCGTTTGGATTTCTATTGCATGCAACTATTTTAAAACATTTTTGATCTACGTTTGTTTACAAATATGTTCTATGTTTCATGCATCGGTCTTCTACTATCCTATCTAATATAGCAAATGTATTTCTTCTACCTCACTATTATTCTTTTATATTTATCGTTCAACATCTTGTTGCTTATATTTTTTTCCCCACTTTTCTTAATTTCACCATATCCCCACCACACTATATAATCTTCTACTCTAAACATATTTGATCTATGTTTGTTTACAAATATGTTCAAAGTTTCATGCTGCACTCTATTTCTACCCTGTCTAATACAACTAATGTTTTTGTTTTACCTCGCTTTTATTCTTTTATATTTATCATTCAAGATCTTTTTGGTTGTGTTTTTCATCAAGTTTTACTTATTCTCACTCCACTTCTTTTCCTTATTTCACTCCTGCCATTGCTTGCTTTTACAGGATTTTTTCCTTTTTAACACTCTCCACTTTCCTTCGCTTTTCCCACTTTTCTTTCCCTCCTCCATTTCCTTTTCCCTTTTACAATTCTTTTTTCCTTTCTGTCTAATGCATTCTTCTTCCCTTCTTCCTTCTCCTTGTTCCCCAACCTCTCTTTCGGCGTTATCATCGCATACCCCGCGTGCGATTGCTAGTTGGTAACCTAGCCAATAACCAAGCTACACCTTTTATGCCATCATTAACACTCGTTGTTGATATACTTAATATTCGTAATTCTTAGTGTCGATACATAAAATTTATGTTACAAAATTCGACATTATCATGGCACCTCTTAAATGTGCCATCGCTAATATTGAAGTCAATTTAACGGAAGTTCAAGTTAATCCGGATCGAAGGTATAGAAACGCACGGAGCTGCTGATAAGGAAGCTGTTGATAAAGAAATACCAGAAGAGCACGGAGCTGCTGATAAGGAAGCTGCCTTTCCAGAGGCTTGTCAGAGAAATAGCGCAGGATTTCAAGACGGATTTGCGCTTCCAGAGCTCCGCCGTGGCGGCGTTGCAGGAGGTGACTGAGGCCTATTTGGTTGGGCTTTTCGAAGACACCAATCTCTGCGCTATCCATGCCAAAAGGGTCACTATTATGCCTAAAGATGTCCAGCTCGCTCGCCGTATTAGGGGCGAGAGGGCTTAGATCTACATACTTGTTCGCCCTGTGACTTCACACCACCAACCCTGGTGGTATCTTTCTCAACATTTCTTTCTTGCTTATTCAGAGGTCAAAATTTGTAATGAAACTGTCTTTATTTGAAAAATTTGTCTATGCCAAAATTTCTAAAGGCTGGATGATTCTGTCGAAATATAAATGAAATCATTTGGATTTATTTACGGTTTTCTATGTATCGATAAGGGCAAATAATACATTGAATATATTTTGAAATTGCGGTGAGAGGTAATGAATTCGCTAGGCTTCCCTACAATCATATGCTTAAATTTTTTTGGCGTGCGACGGGCAAAACGGCTACAAAGGCCAATCAGGTCTCACAACTGTTAGTGGCTTGTTAAACTGATTGTAGTCACTTGCTACACGACGGCCCATTTCTCTCTGCCCTTAACTTTGGTTAAGATTTATACTGTTAATCATCACAGGCCTACTGTGTAAATGTATGAAAACGTCTTTGAAGAAATTCTTGCTTATGCGATTTAGATGAAGTATTACATAATTCAATTCGGTAGAAAATATTTGCAGGAGTTCATTTTACGGATGGCTCGACTGGCGAAGCTTGTCTCACGATTTATCTTGAAGGTACCTTCCCGTTTGGGCTAATGGTCTAATGGATTTGGCAATTCTCTTCTCTTTTAGGAAGTGTTTTGAGATTGTGCAATGCTATTATTTATTTGAATTGCGATGAATGTTATATTATATGAATGGCTAAATCAAAAATAATATATATGATTAATAGTGTTATTGTGTATATCAAATTTAGTATTTGAAATTTGAAAATTAATGGAATTTTAATTGATCAAGTCTTGTTGAGTTTTTACAGAGTGTTGAGTCTAAAATGTGACTGCAAGTGGAGTGTAATTGATTGAGTCTTGTTGAGTTTTTAGCGTGTCTTGAGTCTAAAATATAATTATAAGTGGTGTGTTATTGAGTCTCATTGATGTTTTGCTGGATCATTAGTCTAAAACGTGTCTGCAAGTGAGGTGGAATTGACTGTCTTGTTTAGCCCTGAGTCTAAAATGTGGCTGAAAGTGCAATTGATTGAGTCTTACTGAGTTTTTTGGTGAGTTTCAAGTTGAAAATGTGGCTGCAAGTCAAGTGTGATTGATGGAGTCTTGTTGAGTTTTTTTTTTTGGGTGAGTTTCAAGTCTAAAATGTGGCTGCAAGTGAAGTGTAATTGATTGAGTCTTGTTGAGTTTTTTGGTGGGTTCTGAGTCTGAAATGTGTCTGTAAGTGGAGTGTTATTGAGTCTTGTTGGGGTTTTGTCAGGTCCCAAGTCTAAATGCTTGCAAGTGGAATGTAATTGATTATGTCTTGTTGAGTTTTTGTTTAGTCCTGAGTCTAAATTGTGGCTGCAAGTTGAGTGTATTTTGTTGGGGTTTTGTCAGGTCCCAAGTCTAAAATGTGCTTGCAAGTGGGATGTAATTGATTGTGTCTTGTTGAGTTTTTGTTTAGTCCCGAGTCTAAATTGTGGCTGCAAGTTGAGTGTATTTTGTTGGGGTTTTGTTAGGTCCCAATTCTAAAATGTGCTTGCAAGTGGAATGTAATTGATTGTCTTGTTGAGTTTTTGTTTAGTCTTGAGTCTAAATTGTGGCTGCAAGTTGAGCGTATTTGATCAAGTCTTGTTGAGTGTTTGCCAAGTCTTGAATTGAAAATATGGTTGCAAGTGAAGTACAATTTGATAAAGACTTAAGTTTTTGCCAAGTCTTGAGTCTAAAATGTGCCTACAAGTTGAGTGTAAATGATTGAGTCTTGTTGAGTTTTTTTGCTGGTTCTTGAGTCTAAAATGTGCTTGTAAGTGGGGTGTAATTGATCCAGTCTTGTTGAGGTTTTGCTGAGTCCTAAGTCTAAAATGTGCCTGCATGTGTACTGTGATGAGTTTTAAACTGTAGCCTTGTAATTTTTTAACAAGGCTTCCATGTTTTAGTCAAGTTGATTTAATCTATTCTGTATGATGCCATGACACCATGAGTGTATCAAATTGCCCTAAGAATTTAAGTGGACATGAATTCTATGAGAGTGATTTGCAGAGGTATATGTGATATCTTTGCCATGTGGTGGTGTTTGGAGCCTGTTTTTTTTTTCAAGAAAGGTTTGTAGCTAGATTGATACTATTTGTCACTCACTAGTCAGTGGGAAATTTTTAGAGAAGTTAATGGAATTTTAAATCAATGTAGTATCTAAAAAATCCAAGGTAAGAATCTAGATTTTTAGATGTAAATCAATCTGTACTCATATTCATGTTCTGGGATTTGTATGAAGAAGCAGAATTAAAATGCATTTGTAAAGTTTGTATATCCCTGATAACACCCTAAAATCCTTTTGTATGATATCTTCTTAATCTTGTGATTTTTTGCAGGATCAGTTTGGAATCTGCTTCAACAAGTCAATTCAATTCTTGTACAATAGATAGGACAAGTAGTTATTGTTATTACTTAAACCTTGCTAGAAAACATCCCAAGACATTGATAAAAGATAATAATTCATGCATGTAATTAGGAACCTAACTTGGCATACTGGCTTGCCCTGGGTTGTTCCCTTTCTCTGACCAAAAATGCAAGTGAAATGTGGTCAATCAAGATATCCCTTTGATCTTGAGCCTTGTGTATTTCATCTGCTTAAATACTTTCTATCTCCTTGATTGATTGTACTATTGCCATGAAAATATGAAGTTAACTTTGAAGCAAAAGTTGAATTGTGCACCATTTTGACATCAAGAATAAATTTTGTTTATATAATGAGTTGGTAATACTGTCACTACATATGTACTCCTAAAATGATATATTGTTAAATGTATAATATAGAACCCTTGCAAATATATTAAGCTCAATGTGATCTATATATAATTTAGAGTTAAATCTCTACCTACAATTCCTCTTGGTTTCTTGTATTGCAACAATTTCCTAGATCAATGAAAGAACGGTTAATCAAATTTTCATGGAGTTCTCCATTGAATCTCTTGCAAACTCTCTTGAATTGTTTCAAAATAATTAATCAATACTCATTGGCGTTTTGCATTACATTTCATTGCAAATGTCAGTTAATGGTACATCTGACTAAGAACTTGAAGCCCACCAGTGCTCTAGAAAGCATCCCAAGGGGTTGATAAAAGAGAAAAATTCACCATAGAATCAAGAACCAAACCTGCCGTATTGGCTTGCCTTCAAGGGTTAAATTTGACGGCTGTTTAGACGTTTTTTTTTTTGTGATTTTAGCTGTAAAATACTTGCAAATTTTTGAAAAAACCATCACATGTGACTTGCAAATTTTAAGGATAACCGTCATTTTTTATATTGATTTATAGGTAAATTATACACATATATTTATAATAGTTAAATATATATAAAATAATATTACATATTTTTTATTAACATTATAAAAATAACACTAATTTGTATTTTTGAAGAGCAAAAATATGCAATTTACTGTCACTTAAAAATTGTTTGACAGGCATAGGTGGCAGTCAAATTTAACCCCTGCCTGCCTTTCATTGTTCCTTGATGCTCCAACCAAAAAACCAAGTGGAATGTACTTGATCAAGATACTCCTTTGATCTTAAGCGTCGTGGATTTCATCTGCTCAAACACTTTATATCTATTTCATCAATTGTTCTTCTGCCATGAAATTCAAAGTTAACTTTGAGCCAAAAGTTGAAATGTGTATTATTTCAACATCAATTCCAGCAATGCTTTAAATTTTATTGTTTAATACTTAGCAATATGGGATCACCATACACTATCTTTCCCACAAAAGAGGAAGAAAGACATGGATTCTAAATCTGTCTACAGTCAAGATTGAAGTACGAAGAAAATAGCACCTGAAAACAGTTTCTTAGGAAGAAATACAAGGTAACTTGAAATTGGCTTCTAAACCTGTCTATAGTCAAGATTGGAGTACGGAGAAAATAGCTCTTGAAAACAGTTCCTTTTTCTCATTGGGTTCCATCCCATGTCTGTGCAAAGATTGTCATTGTCCCATATCTGAAAAGTGGCATAGCAAGATTTCCAATAGAAGGGTGTAATTCTCTTCATATATTTCTCCATCCTATCTGTGTATTCCTCCATGTCCTTGATACTCGGCAGCACAAATTTGCCCGATAAAAAATAAGCCAGCCATTGACAACGGATCTCAGAAGAATGCAGAGTTGATAAACTCTCTGGATAGCCAAGGATTGCCATTTGAGGAATGTTTGGATGAATGAGACCCCTGTGCAAAAGGAATGAGTAGTTTAGGCTTCGAGGAATTCAGTTATGTCAAGTGAAGCTCTATGAAAATGTATAGGAAGAAAAAAGTCTCAGTTAATATCAAACCTGTACAAGCGGACTACACCCTCTGGGTTTTCAAGAACATCTGCAAACTGCTTTGGAAGCAAAGTCTTTAATTTCGTTTCCCCATCATAGCCAGTACCCAAAATTACAACATCAGCTTCCACCTCTGTTACATCATCTATCATAATCCCCTTGCTTGAAAAACTCCAAGTAGATGCTTTGCTAAATCGTATAAGGCCTTCCTCTGCTTTTGGAAACAATTTGTCTGGAAGTGTTGCAATTTGGCAAGAAGATATTTCTTTAAGAAAGCTGTGATCTGGAACAAGCCCATATTTTTTCAAGGGGAATTTCCAAAGCAAGTACAACTCCACAAACTTGGACATTGCCCATCTCTACAAAATGAAAAGAGTATTATCAATATTACAATATTTTATGCTATAGTAGATTAAATTTCCCATAAATAAAATGTCCAATGAATCATAGAACTGTACCAATGGTGCAAATAGGCGAAATATTGAGGTCAGCAGGAAACTCCTATCAGGCTTCTCGAGCAAAAATTGCGCAAACCGTGTACCATACAAAAATGGTAAGGGCACTCCCCAACATTTGTAATAATGGGGAACAGTCCAGTGCACTGTTCTGAAGACCATTGTACACGACTTCCCACCGTCACCTTCCAAAGGATTCAATCCATCAGTCCATCCATTCAAATAAAAAACAAAGCATATACAATATGTCTGTAACATAATATCTGGCATATAAGTATGCAAACCTTGATTTGCCTCAGCACATTCGACAGCAAAGTCCAATGCAGATTTCTGAAATCCAATAACTACTACTCTTTTTCCTTTGAGAAGTTCATCGGCTTGCGTTTTATTTAGGGCAGAGTAATCCATGGTATGTATAACTTTTCCTTGAAACACTTCTGGCCCTTTGCTGGTAGGGAATGATGGGATTTTTGGCACATCCCCATATCTACCAATGCACATAACCAGGAAATCAAAATGATGCCACTGTAAAGAGAGGGAAACAAAGAAATTATATTAGGAGAAATACAGCCAGGAAACATAGTAAAATATGGTTTATCAATCATTTTGCACTTGAAAAAGGAAGATGAAAAAATTGAAAGCCATATGAGCAAGGAAAAGTTGATGATGGAACGCATGATCATGTTGCACTGTACCACGTATAAGGGAGAGAACAGCACACAATAAAGCAAGAAGTTTTCAACAGTTTAGTTTACACAACCTGCCGGATTTTTCTACTAAGCACGTGGCTATGCATAGAACAGATGTTTTAGAGCGTAGAAAACAGTATTAGTTCTGTATAAATGCCGATAAATTTAATATAAATGGCTGCTAAGCTGCTTACATCAATTTTGTTAAAGGCATACAAAATGCAGAAAAATATTGTATGCTAGTCTATTATATGTCTAAAGCATATGCAACCAATACAGAGAGAACCGCTTCAAACTTGGAACTTGTGTCATTTAACTTTTCAGTGTAATCCCACACCAAAAACCAAACAGGCTAAAAGTCATTTATGTTCATTTGAGCTTATACCCTTTTAAATTTAAACGAAATCTAAGGCTGAGACAATTATAATCGTTTGAATTTAAACTTTCCAAAAAGCTGAGGATTTAATCTGTATTGTGATGGGAAGTAAGCTACAGAGAGGGTACTAATATGCAAAAAGACAAAAAAGGGAAAGTGATGCCTCTTGTGAGATTTCAATTAAGGGATTGATTGACATGGGCACCTACTGCATCTCTGGAAAATAATTCTAAATATGACGTACACATTTGGTCAGTTGACCAATCGGATCCATCACAGGCGCACAATGATCTACTTACCATCTCAGTTAGCGTGGGTCTCTTTTAGCAGTCATTACCAACAGAAATCCAAAATTCTGATAGACCAACATAGTCTAAAACAATTGAAAGACGGGAAAAATGATTCAAAATCCAAGGATCTACAGGAAAGTAAATATTTGAGAAAAAAGTTTTTTTAACTACCTCTAGGGAATCTCCGTTGCTCTTCTGAACACCAACTTCCCAAACTGTACCCTCTGCATATGGGCCTCTATTCTTACCCCACAATCCAAGGCATTCCATGCTTTCTTTGCCAAGATACCGAATTCCCACTACTTTAGAATTGAACTGGATGTGATCCAGCAGCCGAAAATGGTTTGCATAACTGTGAAAATAATCCATAACCTGGGACTGTGTGGGTAATTGGGTAGTAACATGACTTGGCCATGGAAAATCAGTGAACTGGAAGGCAGGACGAGGAGTCTGTAGCTTTGTTGATGCAAATGTTTCTCTCCAAACTCCTCCTATTCCTTGTTTGGCTTCAAATACAGTGGGATTCAGACCTATATGGAGTAAATATTTAGCTGCGAGAATTCCACTCATTCCTGCTCCTATAATACCCACCTTCTTCTTTCCATAACTATCCCCTTTATAGTCAGCCATCACTAAAGAACAATGGCTGTACTTCAAAACTGAAAGAGTCTGTATATATCAAAAGCTGAAATTATCTTCCACAATGGGTAAAATCAACGTTTGGATGATACTTATTAAATGGCGCATTATTTGAAGTGGTGGAATGAACGATGATTTCGAGATTGACCAATGGTTTCCACGCGAATTAATAAGTGCGAGCGTTATATGTCCTTATGCGTTATATGTTCCATACATATATGCCTACTCGGTTCTTATGAGCCGTGGTATACACACATTTCTAAAATCATTAAAATAAATACAAATGAAATCAAATGGTGTCATGTGGCAAGGGCTAAGTGGATTGGTAGGCCCGTGTGCTTGTATATGAGAGGTTGTGAGATTTTTTTGTGGTATACACAAAATGTGTATACCACAAAATCAAAAAAATTTGAACTGTTGGGTTTTGTGTACACCAAACAGCGAATTTGTGGGTCCCACCCGCATATGTATGGATGCATGCACATTATGGGGGCCATGCGATTTTGTTGCCGGGATAGTCGGCCCCTTCTACACTAGCCGATGCAAATGTATTTTTGCAATTATCATCCATAATGGATATAGTCGACGTTTGAAGGATAATTTTTGAACCGGTGGAAATTGGATGAAGGATGACTTTATAAAGTGGTCGAATGAAAGATGGTTTTATAAAGTGGTCGAAGGAATGATGATTTTTTAGACAAGTAGATGCAAGTGTATTTTTACAACTAGCAATTGCATTATGAGAGGTGGAATAGATATATGTATATAGAGGATCATAGGAGAAATAATGCAGAAGAAGTAGGGTGGTGAAGGGGACAAAGGGAAGAGAAATATAAATGAAGGGAAAATGTTAGAGGGAAAGTAGGGGATGCTCTTTTTTTCTTTTGGTACATATTACCCACGTGTCATTTGTGTGAATTATTGGAAGGAGAAAGGGGGTGCGATGAACAAATCCTTGAGGCAACACACTTTAGAGATATCTATGAAAATAAGCCTTTGTTCAATACTCTTAGTGCTTATGTAGACTTTTTTGCTAATAGTGTTATTATCACCAGGGTTTAAACATATGGCTTGGCATTTTTCTTATTATTTTCTCGTTTCTAGGTAAAACTCTGACTTTGTTCACCCCGCTTATGATCTATACATTGTCATTCTTCCTTCTAATAATAAATGATAAAAATGGATTCACTATTACTGTGGCTATTCATGATACTAGTCGCCATTAAAATATGGGGCCCCAAATTGTATGAAGTTGATTTTGATATAGGACTTGAAATTTTATGGAGCCAACATTTCAGTGTGGGACTTTGAATCATACCATGGGTTTTTTTAGACTCATATCATATGCTTATACTTTTGATAACAAGAATGTTTTCTCAGCTTCTTTGGTGATGCAAAAACACAATAGACATTGGGACTCATTTTCAACCTCACGTAATTTTGCTGAATCCCATGAAGAAAGACATGACAACTAAGTAGTGCATTCACCATCTGGTGGTAAAAAATCTGTCAAGGAAATGCTTGAGAATTTGTCTTGGCTTATCTTTCTAATGAAGCCTCACGCATGGCACGAGGCACACACTAATGCAAGTGGATTTGAAAGAGATCCAACAGGTGAAGCCATGGTAGATTGTCAATGCAATATTTGTTGAATATTAAATGTCTTAATAGTCGCCAGCCTAAAAAGCCTTACTCTTTAATGGTTTTGTAACTTTTGGGATTAGTGTATTTACATTATTATGTGTTTTAATAATATAAGCGTTGAACAACAAGAATCTGTTAACACAATGAAAATATAAAATACTTTAGAACATAAAAACATAGTATATTAGGAATACATTTCAACACATATTATAAGGTCACAACAAGCTCGATAAATTTAAATATTATTAGTAAAATATAAGTGGAATACATTAGATCGTTGGGGACATTAACTCCCAACACACAACTAATCAAAAAAATTGCTCCCGCTATTGTAGAAGTGAAAATGTTAGAGCAATATTTACAAAATTGAAATTTTAACGGTTGTTATCATTAAAATCAGATTGTCTAAAACTTTTCAATGTTTATCTTATTACGTCAAAACTGGTTAAGAAGTGGATTTTCAATATAAACTCTTCATATTCAAAAGTCATTGGTCTCGTTTTTTGTCCTGACATTGTTTCAAATTCTAGTTTTCATCGCTTCATTTGGTTGTCAAATCCCCATGATCTTTATCAATATAGTATTTTTGGCTCCTCGTGTATAATAGTGTTTCATTCCCTACATAAAATACTTGAAAGATTTGAATTGATTCCCAACTTAGGATTTAGAGAAAATGAGTAGAATGGAGCTCGTGGTTTTAAATATATGGGGGCACCTGAGAGAATTATAGCGGGAAAATAATGTGGTTTCACATGACAAGGAAAATATAAAAAGCAATATAATGCTAGGAAGCTGAATTCTTATCATGTCTAAAAATAAAAACTTACAAAATGGGTTATATCATGAGTAATTATATAGAAGCCAAAGTAATTGAGACTTTTCCACCATTGAGCACATCTTCTCGATACGTTCCAGGTCGACTGCTAGCCTGACTCTTTGACCATAGTTCAGTCGACATCATCTGTTGTTTCGAAATATTCTCCGTGAACTCTTTGTCCTCTTTGATTTGGTGGGTCCCAATACTCCTTCCCGTTGCTACTGAAATCATCTCCGGAAAATTCAAATCACTATTATTTTTTCCGCTCACAGAAACTACACGTCCTTGCCTGTGCCCCTGTGTACATGTATGCTTCATCATTTTTCATAATTCCTTGTACAAGGTTCCACTAATTTTTTATAATTTTTGGATGCATATATATAATTTTTAAATTAATTTTCAAAGTACACACATCTCGAAAATGAAATATTTGTGTGTTAACCCTCGTAACTTTGAGAAAAATAGTCATTTTTTCTTATTTCTTTTTTCAATAAGTGTAGAATGTAGTTTAGAAGAGTATTTTTTTTTTTTTTTTGAAATTTGGATGAAAAAATCATAAACTGTGTACAAAAACGTATGCATACGTTTTGACAAGAAAAGAAGGAACTAGTAAAAGAAATTAAGGATGAAATCCTTAAACTAATAAGATTTTCGAAAGAAGTATATTGTCACCAACGTAAAACTGAGCTTGACGTCGTAATATATATATTTTTGGAATATTATGTTATAACACATGAGATATCGAGGTGTACACATGAGATTTTGATGTGTTTTTGTAAAACACGGATTACACAGTCCAAACCTTAGGTTTGCAAGCCTATGGATTGGGAATTTCAAATGCAAAAAATATGAAACACGCTCACGTTATAGCACGAGCACGCTATAATGCGAGGGCATTATAACGTGCTTGCATTTTTGTTTGTTATGTGGTATATGTGATTTTGGGAGGGATATATTTACTAAAATAAATGGTGAAGTATAAGTTTTTCATTTATTAATCTTTATACTTTATTATTTTTTATACTTAAATTTATTTTGGTAAATATAAGAAACTAGGGTCACTCTGCACCTTACGGAACTACTCTCACAGCTCCATCAATCAAGGTTTAGAAGATAGTTTTTCATATTCTAATATGGTTAGTACATAGGTTATTTTTTAGGATTTCAAGATTTAACTTAAAGCTTTTAGGGTTTGAATTCTTCAATCGATGTCTATTTTGGGAAATAATATAGTCATTGTTTAGGTTTTGAGGCTTTTTGGATTGTTTACCGACATTTGTAGGAGTGTTAAATGTGTCAAAATTATAATTTACAAACATCACAACTCCCAAAGGTAGTGACAATTGATTGAATATGTGGATTTGTCAATTTTCCCATGAGCATGAAGTTGAATCCATAATTTTTTTTAAGAATATGGTAGAATTATACCATGGATGAGTACCTACTTTACAAGCTTAGAGAATGCATCTTTAAGAGGACCACTTATGTGATCCTCACAATCAACAATGGAAGGGAGTGACCTTGGTTCCCATGTTTGCATATATATAATCATTTCATACTTATAATATAGATTAATAATACTAAGGTGTGGGCAAGAAGATGATCTATCTAAGGACCCCATAATATATTCATTTGTTCAATAGAAAATGTGATGTAAGTTGAAGAGTTAGAAGCTAAAAGAGTACATCACATCGATATATTTATAACACTAAACAAAAGTTAGGGCGTGAGTAGGTGAAAATGTGTAAAATCTTTCACACATTCATTTATTTTCTATGGAGAAATAAACTTAGGACTTTCATCAAGATTTATACTAAGTAAATTAGCTACATTCTTGCCCTAATGTAGGAGTAATAAGGTTGATTCAAGTGCCACATACTTCATAAGCAATCAAATCTACATCAACATTAAGAGAAATGCGTTTCAAATATCCTTTTGTGTTTTTGCCAAGAAACCCTTGAAATAATTTCATATATGGATAAGACACCAATGAAATAATTTCATGCATTACCAAAAAGGAATTTGGTGAAAGTGGTAAGAGGGTGTTGTCATGCAAAATGTATGGTATGAAAAATTGAAACTTTGAGCATGAGAACTAAGCCCATAGTTGAATATTTCACTTCTCGGTCACTAGTGTGTCCTTCCTCTGACCAACCTTCCTCAATACCACTCTCAACTTGGCTCAAAATAATTTATTAACAAATTTTTTAAGTTTGTTTCAATGTGTAGGGATGATTGAATACGATGATTGATGAGTTCAATGTGACTTGATGGAAGATAACTTCCTTCGGAGGCCTAAAAAGGCCATTTTTAGCTAATAAAAAACCCTCTGGGAGAGTTCATGAAATATATTAAGCATCAAAAGGTGATGTCAAGGAATCTTGGAAGTGTTTGAGGCAATTTAGGAATATTTAGGAAAGGTTTTCTCACTCAAGGACAATCTACTCAACAACGGGTTTTTTAGGTGTAGGGAACAAATACTCTAATGGTGGAATATGACTTCTTCAGATGATTTTGGGAGCTCCGTAAGGAGTTAGGAGGAAAAAAATATGCAGTAGAAAGATATGTGAATCCTATACATGTTGGTAACATCCATTTTTATCTAAGACTTGAAGGTTTCATGAAGAATTTCAAAATAGTGAAGCTATCCCTTTCATTTCCAAACAAAAATGGCCCTAAATTTGCAAGCTCTAGAGGGATGGTCACCACATGGTGATATGTGAATATTTGTAAATGTTGATAAGTACCTCTTGTAATGGGTAGTGTAATTTTTCACCATGGATGAGCATCTCATGAGAATGGGGAAAAATTTTGTGAGTTGAAAATACCTTCCTACCACCCCAGGTTGTGTTTTTGAGTAATGAAACTTCTAACATGAAAAAGGGGTAAAAAAATTATTGAACCCTAGTCATTGGTGTTGTCACTGATGTAAAGTGGCATTGATGGATAAGTAGCAAGTGGTGAAGTGAAGCTCAGTTAGAGGCATGAAGGTTAACTGGTAGTTCCCTATGATAGGTGTATTGAGCATTTAGGATGGTTTCAGATTGGTTTTAGGGCGCTACAAGCTCAAACACCGAGGTGGATGATCACTAAAGGTAGAGTACAAGTTTTTTTATGATTGTATATTGTTTACATGTCAATTATGATGTTGCAAGCATGTGAAAGAGCTCTCACAAGGTGTATCAGGTCACCTGGTGGAAGTTGTGGTTGAAACTGGCCCATTTAGGCCTGTTTCTAGAGCCTGATGAAGTGTGAGAATTTGGGATAGGTCATGGAAATGTCATATAAGCATGGGAGAATCCTAGGAATGTTATCTAGGGCATGTGTGAGTAATGACAAGGCTTAGTTTGGCTCCTGGAGGCAAAATTCAAAAGCTAGCCAAAGTTGACTTTGAGAATTGATAATGTTTGCTAAGGTAAATGAGATTGGTTAGAGCTTCACAGAAAAAATGATGGCTAACCAACACATGGAATGTGTAGAGAGATTTCTTGTAGTGCTTCATGCCAAATTTCATTTGATTTTGAAATGGGGTTTTAAAGTTATTCAAGTTTTTCTAAAAATGGTTCTTTGAGAAGTGCAAAATAAGCACTCTGGATTCTTAACATCCAAGAAAAATTTTCGAGCCTTATTCGAATAAATCATAGATTAAAATTTTTAAGAGAAATCCAAGCATGAGCTTTTTCAAAATTTTTAAGGAAGATTGGTTGAGAAATAAGGAAGTTACGAGTATTTTTCTAACAAGTGTGTTTGTCTTCCAGACTGTCTTCTTGGAACGGTAAGCACAATTTGAGTAGTTTTGAATTAAATTGATTCGTGCAAGATAGTGGAGCATCTCATGATTGAATAAGAATCTCTCTAGGCCTTTTTGGTGGTAAATGTATTAGTCAAGTATACAAGTACTGTAAAGACTGTACCATGTTGTTGTAAGATTGGGTGAGTTTCAAAGTGTTTGAAGGATGTTCATGTGCAATTGAAGTAGAAAGTGATAATAATATCCATTTATAGGTAAAATGTAAATTTGTTGGAATATCCTTGTATGCATCTCGAATGATTATCTGAGATCTTGAACCCACTATCTCTAATTTTTCTTGTGCTGTGTTGTTAAAAAGATTATGCTTTGAACTGGACTAGTAAAGTTCCACATATAAGATATGAGTTCAGGTTTGATGGAGATATTTCTCACGCTCCTCTTGATTTCAGAAGGGAGACAATGCTAGGAAGATGTCAACAAGTTAGAATACTCTAAATTTCCATGCTCTTGCACACAGTATCAGGGTGTCATGACAATATTTATGGAAGTAGTGTTGTGTCTTGATTGGTGCAATATCAAAGGAATTTGTTGACTTTACTTGGTGTAGTGTCTTGAAGTATTTCTTGACTTGGTGTTGTGTCAAAAGAATAACCCAGATGTAAAAGATAGTTAAATACTCAAGTTAAACAATATTGAGTCTATTCTAAGCTCATATGTTAGCTAATAAGATTGAGGGTTTGTGGTCTTAAAACACTAGGTAGATATAATGTTTGGAATCTGAGTCCAAGTCCTATAAAATATGTATATACTTGATTCTAAACAATTTAGTATGACTATGAACTGCTCTTGTTGTAATATGGGTTATTTTTGAATGCTTCATGCTTGGAAGTTGGCCTCACAAAGCCATTGCAATTTGAATTCTTCAATTTCATTAAGAATTGGGCAAGAAATTTTTTTTAGTGGTTCCGGTCCTTCACTGTCTCCAAAACCCTAAAACTAGGGTTTATGGGTTTGAAATATTCAAAACTCAAAAATCCTCTATTGAAAAATCATCAATTTTTGTAGATAGCTCTGTATGGTGAGCACAAACAACTTGTAAATGAAATTTTCTATTTTCATCAAGTATAATGTGAGAAATCAATGATAGTCTTTTAGAGAATATCCTCCATTCCTGTGAAAAGGGGTAAAATCCTATCTGTAATGATAATTATGCTCTGTGAACATTCCAAGACCCCATGCAGAGGTTTGAAACATCTCGAAAGAACTCTCCCAACATAAATAAAGTCCTGATGTGGTTTGAGAATGCACATTCTTTATAATGATGGAAGAAGCAAACACAAACCATGTGAAATGTGTCTAAGTTTACTATCAGGGTGCAATTTTTTTTCAACAAACTTGTAATAAGTGAAGATGCTCCTCTCAACAATCAAATGGAGCTTGAAGAAGTGATCTTGTGATTTGGTTTTAGAAAGTGTTATCTCAAAAGAGAATGAGAATGGCTGAGCCTCTTAATTGCTTGTTCCTCTTGATGAAGTCATGAACCCAAAGGTCATAAAATCCTAATTTGGCATCCATACCAGAGTAGAGAAGAAACTAAAAGGTACCTAATCAGTTACAAACTTGTTTCCTCTTCACCTACTTCGAGTAAGAATGTGAAAAGTTCCTTTCTTAGTAAAAAGTAAACAAAATGTTGGAAGTTGAAGAGACAGTTGAAAAGGAAGAGTCTTGTGATTGAGTGTGGAAGATGAAATTGCAAGAAGTTGAATTGCTGGCATTTAAGGGAAGATGGGCTCGAGCTAGAGTGGAGAAAAAGGTGACGAGACTAAGTGTTTTAGGTGTTCAATTCTGATAAGTTTGATATATAATATGCAAAGAAGTGATACAATCTATGCAAAAGAAAGTGGATATAGTGAGTTATTTGAAGTAGGATGTTAGGGCAAAAGTTCACATAAGATCTACATAAAATGCATGTGAAAAATATATGGTGTGTAATGTATTTAACAATGATCTATACAAAATAAGTGTGAATGAAAAACCATGTACAAGAATGTGAATAAAACAAAGTATTAAGCAAGAGAATGTTGTAATGTCCCCTTTTCCTACGCCAAAGGTCTAAGGGCCAGGTCGAGTCCAAGCCGTGGTCAGACCCAAGGAGTTGTGGACGCTAGGAGCTATGGGGAGGGGGCCACGTGGTTCCAATAGTCTAATTTTGCATTGAGGGTCACTTTTGGACCATGGCGACTTAAAGGGGAAAAGTAACTTAAGTCACTTTATTTTATTGGCCCGTCTATAGAATGAAATGCGTATAGGGTTTGTTGGGGCTCTTTTGCCTCAAGGAAGTATATAAGGAGCTAGGGGAGAAAGGAAAGGAAACTTTTTTGCAAACATTTTAGCCTCCTTCACGTGTAGCTACTGCTGTTGTGCATCTACAGCTTGTGGAGTCAAATCCCACAAGGACCCTAGCTTCGGTGGTGAGAGACCCACCCCTAGCTAGCTGGGCATTCTTCGGTAGTGAGAGATCTACCCTAGTCTGTCATTTTGGAGCCACTTTCAGGGACGTGCTACAAATATATTACCAGAGGGTTCAGAGGAAGGGTTTGAACATTTTTGGGGGCATTTGGGGAATATAATCAGAGGGGTTACAGATTAGACTTACGGCAGCCATTTGGGCTGGGCTTAGCATCACTTTGAAGGCACCTCCATCATTTTCCGACCCCTTTCCAAGCGAGGTGACTTGCAACCTTTATTTGGGGGTTTTCTAGTTAGTCATTCTCAGATCTGAAGGTGGAAATATTATTTCCTATATATGTTAATTTTATTTCCAAAGACCCTTATTTTTGCTCTTGTATTTAGAGAGTTACGACCCTCTGAAGTTTTCTAGCTGTCTAGGGAACACTGTGCTTTTTTGGTAGCATTTTAATTTGTGTAAAATTCTAAAAACAATTTTATTATGTCCTCTATAATAATATCAAGCTCCCTTTAAATTTTCAAGTAATTCGAGTGGATATTTTGGGAGATATTGATTTTATTTAGTTTGTTTTCCTTACTATAAAAATATGCATAAATTAGTATTTTATTTAGCTGCAAACTTTCAATATTTGGTGCATTTTTGAGTGGTATCCCATAAGGGATATTACAAATGTGTAAATATATGTGATAAGGAAGATGAGTGTAGGTATGTTTAAGGAGCATGAAAAAGGCTTGATGAAACCTGGGTGAACTCTAAAGAATCCATTGTTAATCCACATTACATGAAAATGAAAAATATTAAAGCTGCTTGTTGATATTTTTAATAATGCTAGAGTGCATGAGATGAGGAGAAATACAAAGAACAAGGCAAAGTGAACTCTATCTAAAGATAATATACAATGCAACTGTGAATATATGTGTAGGAGACTGAAACCAGATCGATTATGAACTACAAAGGTGAAACGTTATAGTGTATGCATTAAATAAATCATAGGTAAAATGTGTGAACTCAGATAAATGTGACCACATAGATAGAATGTGATGTGAAATTGAATATCTGTATAACAATGCATATGAAACTGTTCTAAACTAAGACACATTGCTTAAAGGTTTAGAAGTTTGAAATCAATGCTTGTGAAGTCCTTACGATAGTTGTAAGTGATGAATGAACGTATCTCTAATCTGATTGAATGCTATAATAGGCAAAATTACAGATGAAAGAGGACTTGATATAATGTAGGTAAAAGGGTGCATGCAGTAAATTGAAAGAAGGGGAAATAAGAGTAGAAAAGGCAAAAAGTGCTAATCTAGAGGTCATTATTAGCTGTGTAAGGCAATAAATAAGGAGTCACCAAATTGGTTAAACTATTGTAAGTAGCAACTTAGCATTTGGGGAGTTACAACTTCCCTGTGAGTTAAAGCTCACTAAAGATCAATAGTGGTTAGTTGAATTACAAGAGGTTGAAGCCTCCAGATTGAGTAATAACTTGGTCAAACTTAGGAGTTGCAGCTCTAGATTGAGTTAAAGCTCAATCATGAAACTAATGTACAGAAATTGGACAAGTTGGTCCTAAGCATAGTTCATGGTTTTAGTGCATTTTTTACCAGTTTGGGTTTCCCACATTAAATTTGTCTCAGTGTGTGATTTCTCTTTACTGATTCTAATTTCCAATTTAAAATTAAAGAGGAATGTTGAATGAATCAATTTATAAGGTAAAAATATGATTATACACTGATTCACCCCCCTCTCAGTGTCCTATTTTCTAACAACTGGTATCATAGCCTGGTCCTCCTGAATCAAGCCTAACAACTTGGAGATGATTTTGAAGACATAAGAATGGGTACATCAATAGAGTCAATGTTGAAAAAGAGGTATGAAATTGCAAGCTTTTATAAATGAGTTAAAGGAAGAAATCAAGCTCAAGGAAATTAATCATGGTCAAGAACTAAATGAGATGGCTTCATATATTGAGAAAGTATCAAAGGATTTGAAAGACAAAGAAAATTCTTGCCTTAAATTTGAAGAGGAACTAAAGACCCTGAAGACTGAGTTGGCACATATTACGAACCAGATTGAAATCCTATAAAGCAAACAAGGAAATTCTAGTGAAGCAGAGCATGAGACATGCCAGGCAGTTATTCAAGCCAAGAGTGGAGAATGTGAAAAATTAAATGTAGAAGTAAAGACCCTAAAAGAAGAGTTGGAACAAACAAAGGAAAAGGATTTGAGAGATGAATCAAGTCATACTTCTTGTCAAGGATGTTCTCAGCCCAAAAATGACAACAAAGAGCACAAGAGGATCTTTAGGCAATAGATTGCAAGGAGATTATCATGTAAGTTTCATGGAGTTTGTTTTTCATGCAACATCTTTGGACATAGAGTTAGAGATTGTAGGAGAAAGGCATATGAAGGCTATCTATGGAGAGATTGTAGGTCTGATTATGAGAAGAACATAGTGTGTTTTAATTGCAAAGGAAAAGGTCACACAATCAAGAATTTTTTAGAAGATCTAGTAAATCAGTTTTGCAACAAGAATCAAGTTGTTTTCTTTAACTGCCATGAGCTAGGGCATTTTTCCAAACATTGTTTTTAACCACCTAGATTTAGCTATAAACCAAATGCATTCTAGAGACAAGGAAAAAGGATATACAGAGAAAAAGAAAACTCAAAGAGTAAGACCAAGTTAGCTATGGTTGAGAGAGATGCTGGAGAGAATAAAGAAAAATGGGTATGAAAGGTCAAGGAAGAAAAATCAAAAGTTGAGACATCAAAGGATGAAAATAAGATTGCAAGGGTAGATGCCGAAGAAAAAAACAATCTAAGTCAGTCACAAGAGAAGAAAGCACAAGAAAGATAATAGGAAATGATGACAAATGTAAGAATAAGTAACACAACTCTAGTATAGAGTATGAAGAATGTCTTCCCCAAATAGTATTAGAACAAGTGTATGAATTGTAACATGTATGGCTATCTGGAACCCAAGAAGAAGATGAGAGCTCAGGGGATTTGGTGGTCACACCAAGGATTGTATCTCACAAGATCAACAAGAAACCAAGGAAAGAGCTGAGTCATCATGTTGTCTTGATGACTTTCTCCTGTTTCGAAGTGAATTAACAAGATGGTATGCCTTCTCTAGGCTTCTAGAATGTTTACACTAGATGAAGGAAGCACAAGTTGAGGCTGATTGCTGAATTTATCAAGTTGTCAAGGTATGTCAATTCCAAAAAGGTCTGTCTTGCTTCATGTTGAAAGTCTTGTATATGTTGAATTCTTGATGTTTTTTTGAGCAGTCTTAAATAGATTACACATGCAATAGGTGTTAAAGATTTGTGTTAGGCTCTCTTATACTAACAAGTCTGAAAATGTAATTGAGTCATAGCTCCAAAGGTTGAGTTTTGAGAAGGTTTATGTCTGAAGTGGTTTAATATGTGTGTGGATCATGAGTCAGTCGCTTAAATGATCTATAATGTCATATTGTCTGTGTAAAGTATAATTTTGTTGTCAAAATCTGTGACTAGTTCTATTGTCAAATTTATTGATTTGTGGAGTCTCAAAGAGTCAAATAGTGTGTCATAAGTCAATCAAGAGCCTTAAGTGCATGAGTCAAGTGTTTCCTAGTTTGTGTGATGTGGGTGAAACGATGAAAATACTTCAGAGATGTGTTGGATATGATTAAGAGTTTAAAAAGGATATATTCTTCTTAGGAAGCCTTTTGTAGTCATCATGACGTGTCTAGATGTATATATTAGGTTGCATATCTCTGTGTTGTTTTTCAAGCCTTTAAAAGGTGTATCTAACTCATTTAGAAGGTTTGAAGATGAGAACTACCATCAGTGATGATCACTTAAGCAAATCACCATGAAAAAGAACCATTAGTCTTCTTGATAACAGATAATGCTAAAATTAAGATGTTTTCTTACATGAAAGTGATACTTATAGTTTCCATTCAAGAAATTTCAAACTCAAGACCTTAGGAGGATATTGATACAGTTCTTTTATCAAAATGTGAGATCTTGAAAATAAAAAATATGTTCATTTTTTTGGTTTTCATCCAAATTTGGTTCAAGGTGTTCTCTAATAGCGGTATAAAGAGAATAATGAGTTTGAAAATGCAAATGGTGGATTTGAAATCTAAAATTCTGTACTAATCATCTAGGAAACGTGTGCTTCAGGAATCAAGTGATTTCAGACCATAAAAAATCCTAATCTCTTTGATATTTTTGATAAAGCTATGATTTTCCAATGGAGGTTATAGAGATCTAATTTGAGAGGTATGAAATGATTCAAATAAGCTCTCAAGGGTGTTGTCAGTTTTTGATGACATAAGAAGGTGTATATGGAAGATGTCTAAGCACATAAAAGGTATGAGAAGAGCTATTAAGACTACATGTTCTAAATTTGTCATCTAATCAAGTGCATATGGAGATTGACTTGTTTATGACCCACAAATTAGTGAATGTAAGGTATATCAGAGGCATTTCAATTATGTAAGTATCCTGGAGGATGAAGTAGGGTCACATGTTTATATATAAGCTTGTGATGAACAATGGTAAATGTGTGTTGGCGAGGGAATTTTTTGGGTGGACAAATTTGTGAATTCCTTGCCAATGCTCTGGGAATCTAAGTCCCTCTACTAAACCGGTGCAACTTCTATGTATGCATGCGCGAGAAAGTGTGGATTTTTGTGGTGGCCTTTCGGCCGGGGACCCAATAGGGGCACTCCATTGGCCCTGTGGAAATTTCTTGTAGTTATCTGCAAGGGGGGAAATTTGCTATGAAGGTGGGAAAGGGAGTGAGAAAAGAGGTAGGAGAACTAATGTTGTAGGTAGAAAATCAGATTCATGCACACATTAGTTAGAAACTTTAACACATGCATTTATGAGAAGAAACAACCCTGCAAATGGAAACAAGATGAGGTAAGATTGCAAACTCAAATTTTCTAAAATCTCCTCATCAAAAAGGCTATAAAATACTTCTTCTTGTATTGATGCTTAAACAAAAGTTGTACATAATGTGGGAATGGAAAAAAAATGAGAATGGAGGGAAGTAGAAGAAAATGTCTATCTCCTTTTCTTTCTCTAAGTACAATGCACTCGTGAGTTTACAAGATCAATTTCCAACCCTATACAATGGCATGAAGAATCCATTAAATATATTGTAAGAAATGGTTACAACTTCTTCTTTGTTAGCAAGAAATGGTTTACAATATTTTCAGTCATTCGCATCCGTTCAGATTCTTGATTCGCGAAGAAACACCAATGGTGGAAAAAACCAAAATTTTCATAATGCAGTCGTTACACTCATTTTGTAACTTTGAATTTGAACCCTTCATCTTGCCTTTGAAACTTTGAACCAAAGTCATCCACGTGGGAGAAATTTACTGGAGTGGGTGTGGAGGATGCCTTTTGCATTTTGTGACTTTTAGAGAAATGGCATTTTGGAACATTTTGGCCCACTCTCCTGCTTTTGATATGGTTTTGACACGTGGCCTTACTTGAGTGGAGATAGAATTACAGGTCAATTTTATAATTTTACCTTTTCTCAATGCGGGCTCAAAAACACAAATTACTTCGCCGGCCTACCTCCATGCTTTGACTTTCGATGTAGGCTTAATATTTGACTTTTTTCATAGCATGATTAGGGCTATGGGTCACTTTACGACTTTTAGCCCTTTTTACCAAAAAAATCTCAAAACCTCAAAGTTCTTTGCTTCCCCGCTTCCCCGCTTTGACTTTCCAACGGTGGGCTAAAGATTTGACTTTTTCCTTTGTGTTTAGTGAGGTCGTGGGTCATTTTTTAACTTTAAGCCCCTTTAATGAAAAAGGCTCAAATTCTCAAATCTCCTTGACGATCCGCCTCCCCACTTTGACTCTTTTGATGTGGGCTCAACATTTGACTTTTTCCCTCATAGCATGATCGGGGCTACGTGTCACTTTATTACTTTTAGCCCTTTTTACATAAAGGCTCAAAAACACAAATTGCTCCGCTGGCCCACCTCTAATTAGATATGTCCACTTACCCATGGATAATGGGGCCAAAATTTTACGAGAGAGAAAACAACCATCATTCATGACTGTGGAAAAATGCAGAGAAGAAGAAAACTCCACCATTTCGCGCCCGATTTTCAAATTTCTTTCGCGAACTAAGGAATTGAAAACAATACAAGGTTCAACGATCCATGGCCATAAAAATATTGACGATTTCATTACAGATGAGGACAACAATAAAATTTGCATGCGTCCAGACAAGAAAACAAAAAAATTATCAAAACGTGTAGACTGGAGAGTTTAAACAACTTCAAAGCATTAATTTCTCTATTTTTTTAGACTTCCAACTTTACTTGAACACTTCTGGAGGGAGGGAGCTCAAAATATTTGAATTTGAATTAGAAAATGAGGGGGGGATTTTGAGGGTGATAACAATGTGCAGAATGGTTAACCTATTAATGAGCTATCAAAACAAGTGAAAACTATAACAGTGTGCTACAGACTACTAAATGCTTAAGGGTAGTTTGTGTATGCTCTTCGAGTCTTGTTAAACTATGCCTATAAAAGAGCTATGTCATGTAAATTCTCTAAATGAATCAAAATTTCTTAGTAATGTTAATTCATAAAGTTGAAAGAAAATTCAAGACAATGTCTTGTATCTCCATAGTAAAACATGATGTTAAAAGGATATTGAAAGTTTGAATGATGAGCCTTAAAGCTATAGGTTGGTGAATTTTCAACATTCAGGTCTAAAGAAAGAAATGCAACAATTCTATTAGAAGGGGAAAGTTCTTATGATAAGGGGAGTATTGTCTCTCTCCCTAAAAGGTTCTCTAAATGTTATGGAAGGTATGTTTTTAACTATCTTTCTTCAAGAGCAAGGTATGTTAGGACTACACTTGAACTGTCACATCAAGATATGGCTACAAGCGCTAAAAATCTGATTTAGGGAAGTGAAGAGAAGAGTGCTAATGTTCAAGGGGAACTTGGCTTAGTCAAGAAAAGGTCAAAAGAGAAAACACAGGAAAGAGAGAACTTAAGGTTGGTATAAGAGCTCAGGAAAGAGAAAACACCATCCAAAGGAGAGATTGTGGACATGTAAGTTCATTTACATCCTTATCTTTAACTATCATTGTTTCATGTCAAGTGGCCAATAACCCTTTGTCATAGATGTCAAAGGGGGAGATAATAGGTAAGTGATGTGAGTTTTCCATTAAAGGTTTCTGAGTGTGTTGCCACAATGACAAAGGGGGATACTTTTGAACCCTAGTTATTGGTGTTGTCTGATGTCTTTGAAGTTTATTTAGATGCATTGGTAGTGACTTATTAGTGGTCATTGATCATTCAAGATGGTTTTAGGTTGGTTTCAAGGTGCTACAAGCTCAATAACCCTTTGTCATAGATGTCAAAGGGGGAGAGAATGATGTCAGAAACTAGGAAGGGTGATGTGATCTTGTTTGTCTAGAGGAGAAATTTGCCATCAAAGGTTTTTGAGTGTGTTGCCATTAATGAAAAAGAGGGATATTGTTGAACCCTTGTCATTGGTGTTGTCACTGATGTCAAGTGGCATTGATGGAAAATTAGTGAATGGCATGAGGTTATTCTTCTGTATAGTGAAGCTAAGTTAGAGGCATGAAGGTTGATTGGTAGTGCCTTATCAGTGGTGCATTGAGCATTCAGGATGGTTTTAGTGTGCTACAAGCTCAAAAAGTGAGGTGGATGATCACTAAAGGCAGAGTATAGGTTGGCTTGCTGGTTTTAGATGGTTTTTCACATTATCTTGAAGTTTAGTTATGATGTTGTAAGCATGGGCAAGAGCTCTCACAGGGTGTATTAGGTCACCTGGTGGAAGTTACAGTTGAAATTGGCCCATTTAGGCTTGTTTCTAGAGCCTGATGAAGTGTAAGAAGTTGGTACAGGAAGATTTAAAACTTCATGGAAAGGCATACAAACATGGGAGAAACCATGGAATTTTGTCCAGGTTAAGTGTGAGAAATGACAAGGCTTAGTTTGGCTCCTAGAGGAGAAATTCAAAAGCTAGCCAAAGCTAACTTTGAGAACTAGAGTGTGGAGAAATTCAAAAGCTAGCCAAAGCTGACTTTGAGAACTAATAGTGTGTGCTAAGGTAAATGAGATATTGTTCAAAGATTGACAAGAAAAACTATGGCTAACCAACACATGGAATGTGTAGAGGGGTGTCTTATAGTGCTTCATACCAAATTTTGAAATGGGGATTCAAAGTTATTCAAGTTTTTCTAAAAATTATTCTTTGAGAAGTGTAAATTGGATAAACACTCTGGCTTCTTAGCATCCAAGAAAAATTTTCCATCCTTCTTCGAATAAATCATAGATTAAATTTTTTAAGATAACTCCAAGCACAAGAATTTTCAATTTTTTTGAGGAAGATTAGTTGAGAAATAAGGAAGTTATGAGTATTTTTCTAACAAGTTTTTTTGTCTTCCAGACTATCTTCTTGAAACGATAAGCACATTTTGTGTAGTTTTGACTTAAATTGATTTGTGTAAGATAACGGAACATCTCAGGATTGAATAAGAATCTCTCAAGGCCTTCTTGGTGGTATCTATATTAGTCAAGTATACAAGTACTGTACAGACTGTACCATGTTTTTACAAGATTGGGTGAGTTTCAAAGTGTTTGAAGGATGTTCATGTGCAATTGACATAGAAATTCATAATAATATCCCTCTACTAGTGAAATGTAAAGTTGTTGGAAGCTCCTTGTATGTATATGGAATGATTATATGAGATATTAAATCCATCGTTTCCAATTTTCCTTGTGATACGTTGTGAAAAAGACTATGCTCTGAACTAAACTGGTAAAGCTCCACATATAAGATACGAGTTCAAGTTTGATGGAGATATTTATCATGCTCCTCTTGATTTCAGAAGTGAGATAATGCTAGGAAGATGTCAACAAGTCAGACTGCTCTGAGTTTCCATGCTCTCGCAAATAATATCATGGTGTCATGACAATATTTCTGGAAGTAGTGCCGTGTCTTGACTTGGTGTAGTATCAAAATTTTTTATTAACTTGACTTGTTGTAGTGTCTTTAAGTTTTTCTTGACTTGGTGTTGTGTCAAAAGAATAACCCAGATGCAAAATATAGTTAGATACTCAAGCTAAACAATACCGAGTCTATTATAAGCTTGTGTGTTAACTAATAAGATTGAAGTTTTATGGTCTTAAAACCCTAGGTAAATACAATGTTTGGAATCCGAGTCTTCCCAATGTGTTAGATACAACTTCCACTATTTTTGATATGAGATACTTTGTAGAGGAAAGCAAATTAGTAAGTAGAAGTCTTATAAAATATGCACATACTCTATTATAAATAATTTAGTAAGAATGTGAACTGCTCTTGTTGTAATCTGTGAGATTTTTGAATGCTTCATGCTTGTAAGTTGAGTGGGGGAAGATGGATGTTGGCCTCAAAAATCCATTGCAATTTTAATTCTTCAATTTCATTAAGATTTGGGCAAGAAATTTTTTTTTTAGTGGTTCCGGGCCTTCACTATCTCCAAAACTCTAAAACCAGGGTTTGTGGGTTTGAAATATTCGAAACTCAAAAATACTCCATTGAAAAATCATCAATTTTTGTAGATAGCTCTATATGGTGAGCACGAAAAACTTGCAAAATAATTTTTCTTTTTTCATCAAGTGTACTATGAGAAATTGATGACAGTCTTTTAGAGAACATTCTCCATTCCTGTGAAAAGGGGTAAAATCCTATCTGCAATGATAATTATGCTCTGTGAACATTCTAAGACCCCATGTAGAGGTTTGAAACATCTTGAAATAAATCTCCCAACATAAGTAAAGTCTTGGTGTGGTTTGAGAATGAAAATACTTCGTAATGATGGAAGAATCAAACATAGACCCTGTGAAATGTGTCTAAGTTTATTGTCATGGTGCAAATTTTTTTTAATAAACTTGTAATTAGTGAAGATGCTCCTCTCAACAATCAAATGGAACTTGAAGAAGTTATCTTATGACCAGGTCTTAGAAAATCCTATCTCAAAAGAGAATGGTAATGGTTGAGCCTCTTAATTGATTGTTCCTCTTGATGAATCCATGAACGCAAAGGTCATAAACTCCTAATTTGGCATCCAACTCAAAATAGAGAAGAAACTAAAAGGTACCTGATCAGTTACAAACCTGTTTCCTCATCACCTACTTAAAATAAGAATGTGAAAAGTTCCTTTCTTAGTAAAAAGAAAACAAAATGTTGGAAGTTGAAGAGGTAGTTGAAAAGGAAGAGTCTTGTGATTGAGTGTGGAAGATGAAATTGCAAGAATTTGAAACATTGGAATTCAAGGGAAGATAAACTCGAGATAGAGTGAAGAAAAAGGTGATGAGACTAAGTTTTTTAGGTGTTAAATCATGATCAGTCTGATATATAATATGCAAGGAAGTGATACAGTCTATGCAAAAGAAAATTAGATATAGTGAGTTATTTGAAGTAGTATGTTAGGGTAACAATTCACATAAAATCTACATCAAATGCATGTGAAAAAGATATAGTGTGTAATGTATTAAACAATGATCTGTACAAAAGAAGTGTGAATGAAAAACCAGGTACATGAATGTGAATAAAACAAATTATTAAGCAAGAGAATGTGAAATATATGTGATAAGGAAGATGAGTGTAGGTATGTTTATGGAGTATGAAACAACTTGATGAAACCCTGGTGAACTCTGAAGAAGCCATTGTTAATCCACATTGCATGAAAGTGAAAATTTTTAAAGGTACTTGTTGATGTTTTTAATAATTCTAGAGTGAATGTGCTGAGGAACAATACAAAGAATAGGGTAGAGTGAACTCTATCTAAAGATAGTATACAATGCAAGTGTGAATATATGTGTAGGAGACTGAAACCACATTGGGTATGAACTACAAAGGTGAAATGTAATAGTGTATGCATTAAAGAACTCAGAGGTAAAATGTGTGAACTCAAAAATGTGACCATAGAGATAGAATGTGATGTGAACTTGAATAAGTGTATAACAGTGCATATGAAAGTGTTTAAAACTAAAACAAAGTGCTTAAAGGTTTAGAAGTTTGAAATCATTTCTTGTGAAGTCCTTATGATAGTTATAGGTGATGAAAGAAAAAAACTCTAATCTTAGTGAATGCTACAAGAGGTCAAATTATAGATGAAATAGAAATTGATATATTGCAGGTAACCGGGTGCATGTAGTAGATTGAAAAACAAGGGAAATAGGAGCAGAAAAGGCAAAGAGTGCAAATCTAGAGGTCATTATCAATTGTGTAAGGTAGTAAATAAAGAGTGATCAAATTGGTTAAACTAGTATAAGTAACAACTTAGCATTTAGGGAGTTGCAACTTCCCTATGTGTTGAAGCTCACTAAAGATCAGTAGTGGCTGGTTGAATTACAGGAGGTTGAGGCCTCTAGAATAAGTAACATCTTGGTCAAACTTAGGAGTTGCAACAACTGATTGAGTTTAAGCTCAACCATGAAACTAATGTATAAAAAATGGACAAGTTGGTCCTAAGCATAGTTCATGGTTTCAGTGGGTTTTTGTCAAGTTTGGGTTTCCCACATTAAATCTGTCTCAGTGTGTGATTTATCTTTGCTGCTTTTGATTGTAAATTTAGAATTAATGATGAATGTTGAATGAAAAAATTTATAAGTCAAAAAACTTTATAAGAAACTGATTCACTCGCCTCTCAGTGTCCTAGTTTTTAACAAAAATGAGTTACCATGAGTTGAAAGCATGTTTCTAAAACATCAAGTAATGAATTAAGTGTTTATAAACACTTTTATGAGATCTCCATTATGATGGGAATAACATGCTCTCTTCTAATTATATGGCAAGATCGAGGATCACTCTCTTAAATTTAAAGGCCTCCAAAATTAACCCTAGTGATCACAAATCAACTCCATGATGCTCAAAACCATTTTCTAATTATCTATCACTTACTGTAATAGGTATTCACCATGTAGATGGAAGAATTTCTCACTGAATTAGATTCTTGACACGTGGCCACCTATTGGACTGAAATAAGGTGGTTGTAATATCCTTCCTCCTTTTAAGCGTGATTACACTGCAAGGTTTGAATGAGTGTTTAAGAACACTATCAAGTAAAAATCAAACGATTTCTCATTCTTACATACACGATGCTCTTTATGAAGATCACCATCTTACCCCTACTAGCTCCAAAATTATCCTTAGATGGAATAAACTCTAGGATACTCATTCACCTGTTTTCTCATATGCCCTTGATGGTATTGAATGCCTTAGTATCTTGAATAACACATCTTGGCTTGTTACTTAAAGAGGTTTGAACATGATGACATAGTCAAGATATGATGATCCTCAACTTACTCCATGAGCTTTCCATTTCACCTTTAAATATGATAACACCCTTTTTAACTTCAGAATTCACTTCCCTGACCAAGATGTCACATGAGTGGAAACATGATTATAGTATCTGGACACATATTTTCTTGATTTCTCCTCATGGAAATAGGTTTCATCCTCTATATGGAAGGATTTATCCTTGAATGAGACTTGAAGGAATGTTTGAGGGTGAGATACATATTCTTGAATTCCAATTACATTGAAGCACTGTGAAATCCACTCATTCAATTGTAATATGTGATCACATCACCAAATATTGATTAAGTGTTTAGAAAAAATCTCAAAAGATATGCACCATTTATGATCTCAAGATGACTGCCATAACCACTAATGCAAGAGAATCATCTCCATATCTATAAATATGTCATCATGTCATCAATTTTTAGTGTGTAGGTGTGTTATAGGTCTAGAGAATCCATGTGAGTTAGTTTGGTGTGGTGGTTTGAGTCTTGGCCTTTCAAAAATTTAAATTGCATACTTTCCCTCCAAAAGCGCAAAATGTGAATTTGAAGGCTATTAGGGGCATGAACTAGGAATCTCAAGGTGTCATGTAGGTCTTTAGAGGATTTAAGTCATGAATGTAAGTCCTAGTGGGGTCTAGGAGTCAATGTGAGTGAATTTAGAAAGTATGGGTCTTGGAGTCACCATTTTTAAGCTATGATGTTGTATTGAGGGACTTGAAAGGTCACAAGACTAAAGGAAGTTGAAGGGTCACAATTAAAATAGTAATTGTCTTGTAAGGAGTAAAAAACCTCAACTTTGTAATTGATGAGACTATCATTTGAACGATCCAAGGTTCGGGAGAGCCGAGGTTCCAAGAATTTGAAGAAAACATAGTTTGCCAACTACTGTGATATAGGGAATCTATGTATGGTGATTATATGATGAAATTGCTAATGGTGAATCCAAATGATTGTTCAAGATGGAATTTGTAGACTAATGGAGAGACAATATAGATTCTTTCATTACATTCATTGCATGTATCTATATGCTTGTTCTTGTGGTTGTGAGTTATGGTGATTTTTTTGAATAGTTAATGGTTGAATACTATGAAGTACAGTCAGAGTTAAGAAAGAAAATAAAACGAGTTGAAGAGTTATATGTGACTGAGACATTCTCATAAAAAATCTCTTTCACATATATTAGGTTGTATTTGATCATTATTGTTGATAAAGTTGTTAACAATCTAGAGACATGACATGTTAGTGTACACATTGTGTAAGAGGATCAAGGGAGAGTATCATGAAGAAAATTTGAGTGGGAGAAGGCTGGAAGATTATGGAAGAGTGTATGATACCTAAGTAAACATGACTATATTTTATATGTGTAATGGTAGTATGGATACTGTGATTAGTTGTAGGGAACCCTGTGCACCCCCCCTCCCCTTCCTCCTCCCGCTCGCCCCCTCTCCCCCATCCACACCCCCACTCCCCGGAGACGTACCTCCCACATTTCCCGTTTAGCGTATTTTAATAGGGACATCTCTGGGTCATCCTTGAAAATTGAGGACGTCTACCCCCTCCCCAACAAAAAATACAAAAATAAAAATATTAGTTCTTCAATATAGTTATTTGAAAAATACCACCAATATGTATCTATCTCAACACACTTATCTTGACTTTGTCACATAGCTTCGCCCATTGAAGGGTTCCACATTGATTAATGACTCGATCACCTTCTCTCTAAATTTCCTAATGCCTAGTAATGGACAGCCTCAATCTAGCTACACCATTATGTTGGGTGACAGTCTAGGGGAGAAACAATAAATATAGACCTAGACCTAATTGTTGGCTCAATTTAATGAAGGAAGGGGTATTTGTCTTTGGAGTTCAAACCTCAAACTTTTAATGTAACTAGAAAAAATTAATGGGTAGTCTACAATTCCCTCAACTTGTTGAGTATGTGCTTAAATTTGAAGATACAATCAACATATCACCCAGGCAGGGCTAGAAAGTGGGAAGGCTAGTTTAAGAGAGTGGATAGTGAATGGTGTAGCTAATGGAAGGATATATTAACCAAACTTGTCATACCTCCTTGAGATTGAGAAGGGTGTTTAAGGATGCTTTTAGCTTTCATGAAGAGTTTGCAGAGTAGACCAACTAAGAAGTGACCAGTGAACCTTGCTCTTATGCAATGTAAGGGCAATTTTGGTAAAGGCAAGTGAGAGGAGTCTTTGGATGAATGTTGAGAAACTAGATGGGTAAAATAAGTGGTTTAGTGGTCTGAGAACATGATGGAATGATAATACTATCTCAGAAGAGAGAAATAGATTCAAAAGTGTCTAGATTTGAAGCTTCTTAGTTGAGGAAACAAAACCAATTGAACTAGTTAGGGCAGAGTTGGACCAAAACAAAGCACTAGAGGAAATTCTTGGGATAGGGACAACACTGAAAGAATGAAGGAATCCTTGGGGAAGACCTCATGATTTTTCTAATTGCACCCATTGTGCTCATGCTGTTTTAGATCCTTCACAAAACTGATGATTACAATTCCCTTGATTATTTGAATTGATAAAAACTTACATATGTGTTTTGATTTATTATGTGTTATAAGGAATTGCATGAGTCCGTATATTTGAGAAATTTTTGCTTCCTTTGGGAGTTGTGGTTTATAAAATATAGTTTTGACACATCTAAAACTCCTACAAATGTCAATAACCAATCAAGAAGACCTCAAAACCTAAACAATGACTATATTCTTTCACAAAATAGATATCGATTGTATAATTTAAACCCTAAAAGCTTTAGGCTGAACGCTGAAATTCTAAAAAATACCTATGTACTGAAAAAATTAGATTATGAAAAACTATCTTCTAAACCATGGCTGATGGAGGTGTGAGACTAGTTCCATAAGGTGCAGAGTGACCCTAGTTTCTTATATTTACTAAAATAAGTTTAATGTATAAGAAATAATACAGGAAAATATATCCCTTCCAAAACCACATATACCACATAATAAACAGGAACACACTCATGTTTTAGGAATGGTAATTACTAAACCTGATAATTCATAATGCAATTGCGCTTTCCCAAAATGTGCTCGCGTTTCGCTTAAAATCATATTTGTGTCTACTTTTGGCCCCCAACTTGGTGCACTTACCCTGTGATGTTGAATAAAATTTCTGACAAGTTATGGAGTTTACCCTGTCAATCTAGCTTATTTTGAGGATAACAATTTCCCCCCCTTTTTAGCTTATGTATTATTTGGTCTATCATCAAGGTTAATGTTCTGCTCTTTCTCATATATGTTATTGAACTATTTGAGTGCAACATTTGTAAGTGTTATGCCCTTAATCATATATATTATATTGGATGTATATAGCCGACTCGTGGCTATCATAACTTCTTATCATTATGTATCTCTTTCATATATGTTATATTTTCATTAGTGGGTTGGCCTTGGTGTTGGCCATAACATAGGAATATTATATATAGAGGTTAGTAGGTAGTAGTTTATCATCATTGGAGCATTTGAGTATTATTGTATGTTTGGAGGTTGCCCCCTCGAAGTGGCGAAGCTATTCTAATTGCATATTGAGATCATTATTCTAGAATACTGTGTTATTTGGTGTTATATTTCTGCTCATGATCTGAATTATACAAGTAATTTCATTACAAGTGGTATCAGAGCTTGAACTCGGCCAACTCTGCGTCAAACCCTAATTTTGAAGGTTCGTCCATATCTCAACATCGGTAGTGAATTTTTCTACAATTTTTTTATGGTGTGGAAAAATCAGTCAAGTAAGCTTCCCTCAAAATTTTAATAATTTTTGACTTGTTTTGCAAACGTTATAGTGGTTTTATGTTTTTTCATAATTCGGCTACATAGGGTGCAATTTGTGGAATTTTTCAAAGTTATTTACATTTCCAAAAAGAAGATTAAAAATTAATTTGAGTTCATTCTTTGAGTTTTATAAAAAAATTCTGAATTCCTATTGAAATCCGAAACCCTAAATTTCAACCTTGATCCTTAAATCTTACCATTTTGGGGCATCATGGCTAGGCCTTCGACAAGAGGCAAAAAGAATCTTATCACTCTGGGTAAAAACCCTGATAAGGATGAGATAATATTTGAGGAGTTAGAGTCAGAAGGGGTATCTACAGAATCCTTAGGGTTAGTGTTTACTTCAATTGACCATAAGGTCAACTATCTTGAGTTAGAGTTGCGAAACCTCGAAGGTAGAGTTGCCAACAAAGAAGATGTAGGAAAGATTGGACAACGATTGGAGGATTTCATTAAACAATTTAGCTACAATATCATGGGTCATCATATCATTCCTAATGAGCCACAACTCAATCATACTCATATTAACCATGGTGGATCTTTAGGTCAAAGTAATAAACAAACTAGTCAGGGTGGATCTGCAAACACGACCAATCCAAATACAAACACTCTAAAAGCTCGTAACATGCTTCCAAAAGTGGAAATGCGTAAGTTTGATGGAAAGGATCCACTCAATTGGATTAACCAGATGGAGAATTTCTTTGATCTTCATCAGATTCCATTGGGACAAAAGGTTACCATGACATCATTGTATCTTGAACTTGACCAATTCATTTGGTATCGATGGTTATGTGCTTAAAGGAAAAAGAGCGGCCTCAATGTTACATGGATATTATTCACTGAAGAGTTGCAATTGCACTATAGTTCTAGTGTGTCAGAGAATTATTTCAACCAATTAGCAAAGCTCAGACAAATAGGAAAAGTCAAAGATTACATCCATCAATTCCAAAACCTTTCCTTACGGGTGGAAAATATTCCTGAAGATAATTTGAATAACTTATTTCTTGGGGGTCTTAGAGAAAAAAATGAGACTAAGGTGCGTATGTTTAATCCTCATAAAGTTTCAGACTCTATGATCATGGCACGTAGGGCAGAGCAAAAAATTATTTCAAGTCGGAAACAAACTGTCAGTACTATCAGAGATCATAGCACCCTTCCACCATCATTCCCTCAGCCAGTGAGACTGACACCTCAAAAAATTAAAGAAAAGAGAGCCAAAGGGTTATGTTTTAATTGTGACAACAAATTTGGACCAGGACATATGTGTGCGGAAAAGAAGTTGTTCTACATTGAGGGACCTACTGAAGAAGAAAAAAATGAAGAAGACGAAGAGGTAGAGCTAGAGGAGGAATTAGGAGATCCCTAACCAACAATATCATGCCATGCAATTTCTGGTATTAACACTCCCCAAACTCTCAAAGTATTTGGATTCTTAAAAAAATAGAGGGTAACAATGTTGATTGATTCGGGAAGTACTCACAATTTCATCAATCATAAGTTAATGGTACGCTTGAACTGCTTTGTTTATCCAGCTCCAGAATATCAAGTCATGATCGCTAATGGGAAAACTGTTAGTTGTTTAGGAAAATTCCATAACATTAATCTCTCCATGGGAGATTACTTGCTAACTAACAATATGTATGCCATTGCCATGGGAGGAGCATACATTGTGTTAGGAGTTCAGTGGTTTACCACCTTGGGAACCATTGAAATGAATTTCCAAGAGTTGTTCATGTAATTTCAGTCAGAAGGGAGGAATTTTAAACTAAAAGGACTAATAGAAAAGTCCCCACAGATGGTAAGTTCTCATCAGATGCAAAAATTGCTTAGAAAGGGTGTAAAAGGGTTTGTAGCACAACTATTTTCATTGGAAGCACATCATTTCAATACATTTATACCCACAGATATGCAAGCAGTTATAGATGAGCACTCAGGGGTTTTTGGAGAAATGCGGAAGGGTTTTCCTTCGAAAAGAGACCATGACCATGCCATCTAGCTAGTACCAGGGAGTCAACCACCCAACATCAGACCTTATAGGTACCTCTATATGCAAAAGAGTGAGATTGAGAAGATAGTTCAAGAGATGTTAGAAGCAGGACTTATTAGTCATAGTCAAAGTGCTTACTCTTCTCTTATAGTGATGGTATGGAAAAAAGATGACAATTGGCACATGTGTCCAGATTACAAGGAACTCAATAAGTACACAGTTAAAGATAAGTTTCCTATTCCTATAATTGATGATTTGCTAGATGAGTTACATGGTGTTGTTTACTTTACAAAACTTGATCTTCGTTCTGGATATCATCAGATTAGAATCAAGGATGAAGATATTCATAAAACAGCCTTTAGGACACATGAAGGATACTATGAGTTCTTGGTAATGCCTTTTAGACTAACAAATGCACCCTCTACATTTCAAAGCTTGATGAATTCCATCTTTAAGCCATTTCTTCGATTTTTTTTTTAGTGTTCTTTGATGATATATTAATCTATAGTAAAACATGGGAGGAACACCTGCATCATGTAAATAAGGTGTTGGAAACTCTTGAACGACATCAACTTTATGCAAAGCCTTCTAAGTGTTCTTTTGGTGTCAAGGAGGTTGAATATCTGGGTCATATTGTCTCTTATGAAGGTGTTAAAGTGGATCCTAACAAGATAAAAGCCATGCTTGAATGGAATGTTCCCAAAACCCTAAAAAATCTCAGAGGATTTTTGCGGCTTACAGGTTATTATCGTATATTTGTAAGGAATTATGGCAGCATCGCAGCACCACTCACATCTTTATTGAAGAAGGACTCTTTCCATTGGAACGAACAAGCTACTATGGCCTTTGAGAAGTTGAAGGAGGCCATGTGCACAACTCCATTTCTAACCACCCCAGATTTTTCAAAAACATTCATTGTATAATGTGATGCTTCAGGGTATGGTATGGGTGCAGTACTCATGCAAGAAGGGCGACCCATTGCCTTTGAGAGCCGCCAATTCAAAGGTAAGAATATCTCTAAACCAGTTTATGAGAAATAAATGTTAGCAATACTTCATGCAGTGAAACAATGGAGACCATATCTAATGGGACGACATTTCAAAGTAAAGACAAATCATGATAGTTTGAAATACTTCTTAGAGCAACATTTATCATTAGAAGAACAACATAAATGGGTCTAAAAAATGTTGGGGTATGATTTTGAGATAATATACAAGAAAGGGAAAGAGAATGTAGTTGCTGATGCTTTATCTCGGAAGGATGAATCTACCCAGGCATTGTTGTGTGCCATATCTGTATTACAGGAGGATTGGATAGAGGATGCAAGGTCTGAATGGAAAAATGACCTAGGTACACAAAATCTCATTCAGAATCTCCAACAAGATCCAAACATGTCAGAAAATTTTTTATGGAAAGGAGATGTTTTATGGTATAAAGATAGATTATATCTATGTAAGAATTCAATCCTTAAAAATAGGGTTCTATCTGAGCTCCATGCTTCTCCAGTAGGGGGTCATTCTGGCTTCTTAAAGACTTATCATCGAATCAAGCATGATTTTTTCTGGGAAGGGCTAAAAGGAGATGTCCAAAATTTTGTGGCAGAATGCATGGTTTGTCAGCAAAATAAGGGCAAAACAATTAAGTCCCCAGGTCTTTTACAACCTCTATCTATTCCTAGCAAGAGGTGGGAAGAGGTGTCTATGGACTTCATCACAGGATTGCCTAAATCAGAAGGTAAAAATGTAATCATGGTGGTGGTGGATAGACTCACCAAATATGCCCATTTTTGTGCTTTATCACATCCATTTGTTGTGAGTACAGTAGCAACGGCCTTCAGGGATACAATTCAGAAGCTATATGGGACACCAAAGATTATAGTAAGTGATCGAGACCCTATCTTTACTAGTAATTTTTGGACTGACTTGTTCTCATGCTTGGGCAATTGACTAGCTCATAGTTCCTCTTATCATCCCTAGTTTGATGGGAAAACAGAGGTGGTAAACAAGTGCTTGGAGGGATATCTTTGTTGTTTTACATCAAATAAGCAAGCGAGATGGGTCCAATGGTTACCGCTGGCAGAATGGTGGTATAACACCTCCTTTCATACTTCATCTAAAATTTCTTCTTTCTTGGCATTATATGGGTACCATCCACCATCTATCACTTCATCTTTGAGAGTCCAACCAAAGGTTTGAGTAGTTGAAGATCATATTCAACACCAACAAGAGGTGCTTTCTAGTCTTAAGGAGAAATTGGCCATGTTACAAAACCGCATGAAGCAACAGGCAGACCAACATCGTAGTGAAAGACATTTTGAAGTCGGTGATTGGGTTTTTGTGCGTTTACAACCATATAAGCAAATGTCCTTAAAACAACACAAAAAGGATAACAAGCTTTCACCTAAGTATTATGGTCCTTATCAAGTGTTATAGAAGATTGGCAATGTAGCATACAAACTGGAACTTCCTTCGGCTACTCGAATTCATCTAGTCTTCCATGTATCTTGCCTAAAGAAGGTAATTGGACAGACAATATCAACCCAGACAGTGTTACCCGAGCTTGATGAAGAGGTTAGAATCATCTTGGAACCCGAATGCATCCTTCAGACACGCACTAAGCGGTTGAGGACAAGGGTCATCACTGAGTATTTGATCAAGTGGAAAAATCTAGACAATGAAGACGCAACTTAGGAGGCTGCAAATTTCCTGCAGCAACATCCAGATCTTCTGAACATTGGGGACAATGTTGCTTCGAAGGGGAGGGGCATGCTATGCCCTTAATCATATATCTTATATTGGATGTATATAGCCAAATTGTGGCTATCATAACTTCTTATCATTATGTATCTCTTTAATATATGTTATATTTTCATTAGTGGGTCGGCCTTGGTGTTGGCCATAGCATAGGAATAATATATATAGAGGTTAGTAGGTAGTAGTTTATCATCATTGGAGAATTTGAGTATTATTGTATGTTTGGAGGTTGCCCCCTCGAAGTGGCGAAGCTATTCTAATTGCATATTGAGATCATTATTTTGAAATATTGTGTTATTTGGTGTTATATTTCTGCTCATGATCTGAATTATACAAGTAATTTCATTACAGTAAGCCTAAGGGAAATTTTATTAAGATGATTTGATCGTTTAACCTTTAGGTTCTATTTGAGGACATAGGCCTTGGCACACTCCATCATAAGAACCCTTATATTCATATATTTTATGTTGAGCATAAAAATAGTAATCACTTTTTGCTAAGTAGGTAAGAATTATTGCTTATTATCATTTATAACTAGTAATCCAACTCAATAACAATTCATGCTTTTGAAAAAAAGATCCCAGAACAGAAATAAATTATATGGTAATCAATTAAGAAGAAACTTTGTAAGGAATATCACATGCCTAAGAATCTTTGAGTGGGGAAAAAAATTAATGTAATCGGTGGTCTTCCACATGAAAATGATTTATTTTGTTAATTTTCATTTCTAGCTCAAAGGTGGTTTGCTCAATTTTACAGTTACTTTTAATTTGGAACCAAAATCCAGTGATTTCTTTCTTATGGGAGCTTTAAACCATCAATCTATAATATTTCTTCCTCATGAAAATGATTGAGAAATTTTTTTGTTTTTAACTTCTTAGACATCTGGTCAATTAAGATGATTATTGTTTTTATTCCTTAGGATTTCTACTTTTTATTTTATTTTTCCTAGGCATGTTTGGCTGCAGAAAATGCATATTCTAAAATGCACTTACAATTGAAAACAAAAACCAAAAAAGAATTTCTTTAAATCAATATGATTCTATGCATAACAATTGGAAACAAAAAGTTGATAAGAATTTCTTTAAAACAATCTGATTTTGCACATAGCAATTGAAAACAAAAAAGTAAGAATGTCTTTAAATAAATTTGATTACGTTGTTACTGTTATCATACCTTACAATGTAGGCATTTAAAAACACCCTAAAAAATTTAGAAATTTTAAATTCTAACAGGCAACCACTCATTCTATTATGGCAAATCCCTCAATATGTTTCAAAAGAACACAACGACCATTAATCTCATAGTTCTAAATTTATGTGTAATTGAACCTCTACCTTATTCTTTCACATCATAATGGAAAGAGTATAAATTATTGTCTTTAGTGGTTTGAAATAGGATTGGGTATAGATAGCATTTTCATGTCAAGTTGTGTAGTGAGCCGAACACAAAGAGGTGTAAATAAGAACAAAATATGTCAAAAACCAAAGACTTGATAACATGAAGCTAACCCGAGACAACTACAATTGATTATTATTTTTTTACCCCTTATCATCAGGAGGACTAACAGTTTATGATGAGTATATGGCTTTTGGTAGAAGAATGCATTTCATTCACAATTGATGTTACCTCATTCCTAGGAAACTGGTTATCATTTCTAGATTGGGACATTCTTCAATGGATTGCTTTTATTAAACCAGTTAATTAATTTTTTCTTTGTTAATACATCTTGATTGAGTCAATGCTAACATGATCATTAAGTTTATTCCTAAAGATATTTTCAAACTATTATTTCAATGTTACTGAAATTCGCTAAATTTTCAAACGTAGCTTTGTCAAATAGTTATAAATGATTTAGATACTTAATATTTTGTTTTTTTATAGATTATAAACAAAAATGGAGGATGAGATTCATCTACAATTTATGTGGAAGAAGGAATTCCTAATACATATTTAGGTTTTTCCACTTCCTTTTCTGAATAAGATATTAATAATGTTTCTACACAATTTGGAGATAAAATTGCCTAAGAACCTACGGTTTTTGGTTCTGGGGACACATATGGGTTACAATGAGTACATTATGGAGGACTCAACATTGTCTCAAGGAGATCAAGCTGATTTACTAAATCAGGTTTCTATTGAAGCCATGAGTAAGAAGTTACCTCTCTTCCAAGTTATGAGGATTGTTTCTGACAATAAGGAATTGAGCTTTGTAGAAAAGCTGTATATTTTAGAAGATCAAAATTTTCATATGTACAATCAAATTATGCCTAGTTATGCAGTGAAATGTCTTGATATCAAAATAAACTTTAATTATTTAAATGAAATATCATTTCCTGCAAATGGATTCTATTGGGACACAAAAATGATGGTTGGAATACTTAAACAATTGAGAGTTGTAGATGGCCCAATTCTCAAGCTAATGGAAGAAAGGAGTCTTGAGATAGGTTCTTATGTTAGTCTTTTGGAGGAAACAATTGTTATTTACTGGCATCAAACAACCTTTTGAGATATGCATGCAAGAAATAAAGTTTTATGTAACTTCATTTGTTATGTTGTGGACCTTTCCAATGAAGTTTATGTGTGGTGAATAAAAATATGTTTTTGAGTCTTTAACTTCTCATGTTTGTAGTACATCTTAAAGTAGGACGAGAACAAAGGTTGAAGATCAGCCATATTTGAAATTCTAAAAATGATATTAGGTTTTCAGTTGCTTCGAGTGTAAGCACGAAAAGTTTCATGTTGAGTGCAATACCTCCTAGGTGGAGATGTCACCTAAGAATGCATTATTTTTTTTAAAGGATACCATCATTGTGATTTTGGCCTTCCTTAACACATCTTATAAATAGGCAAAAAAGTATGTAAGGACTAACTAGAAAAACGTTAAATTCAATGCAATAAGTTTTGAGTTAAAGGAGTTATTAAACCACTGTGATATTGATTTCACCAAGCTACCATAGAGAAGGACCTATATTTAATTCCCCCACCTATTAATATACTACCTATATAAGAGGTAGTTGGGGACAACTTCTAACGTGTGGCCATAATTGACAAGATGTAGTTATGAAGTGTCTATCACAATTTAGTTAGACCTTTGTGTCTAATGAAGGGCATATATTTTTCTAAATAAGACATTGTTCCCCCTCTTTAATGTTAACATTTGCTTCTATGTATATGCAACATACAATATTTTATACACTTGGTTTGCTTACCTACATTATGTTGTTTTTCTGTTTTGTTATCTCCAACATCTGCTCCTACCTCAGGTATTAAATTTGTTATTTTTGTAAGAAATATGTATAGTTTTTATATTGTATGTTTGTTTCACAAAATGAATTTCTCCACCTTTATCTTCATGAAGGAAAGGATGACATATGTGCCTATTTTCTTTTCCAAGCTCAAATCCCACTAAATTATGTCAGAACACTTTCTGTTCTACCCACATCATATATAATTTCCTTCATCCTTTTTTCCTCTTATATAGGGAACTGATCCAGAGGATCCTCATTAAGAAACACCAATATATAATCTTCCCCAAATCTATCACATTCAATTTCACTACGTAGAGTAGATTGAGAGCTTTTCAACGATATCTTGTATGTTGAAAATAGACGCTGCATGCAAAAGATATAGTCTGCTAAAATTTTTGGCCAACTGGTAAAAATAATGGATTTCATGTAGGTTCAATGACATGGACGCATGCACATCCGTCAAGTGGACCAATGAAATCATGACAAGTGGCACATGTAGTATTGAAGAAAAATTGGTTTTGCAACCCCAGTATTCGATGCTCATTTACAGACGGGTGGACCCTGCTATTTTCTAGTTGGGGGCCCTCAACGAGGGTCGACACAATTTTCTAACAGAGAGATGTCCTTGTCTCCGATATTCACATTACCATGTTTGGGCTTCTGCATATAAGTTCCTTTGTATTTTATCACAGGATGGATGTGGGACTAATTCATTGTAATGTAAATACTATGCTATGTATTGTTGTGCATTGTGTTGCTACCTTGGTGGACAACCCGACTTAGCCAAATGAGCTAACCCAGCTTGGTTGACTGAGTCGACCTACCCACCTACCAACTCACCATCCTAACAGCATGCCACCGTCTCACTGCTCACCATGCCACGTAAACTACTAACTCACCGCAAATGCTCAACTCCTGAGCCACCTCACTCGCTAACCACTCAACTACCCAACTCACCACACTCCACACCAACATACCTCCACGCTGAACTTAACAACGCGTTTCAACCAACAGAAAAAATTGACTCTCAAAGACAATACAACCAAGCCATTGAATAGATCATTTAAACACCTAACACTATCCCCAACTAATGCATGTGGGATTAATCTCCCACGTTGGAAGTGGGTAGCGCTTGGGAAGGATCGAACCTAGCACATAATGGTAAACGGATAAGTGCATCATCAATGAGCCTGTGGTGTTGAAACAATTAAAAGGTGCTACGTTCTATTTGAGGGTTAAGTGTGTGAGGACTGTGTTTTCCTAAGGGCTTATTGTGGGAGTTAGAAGAAAATTGGAGGAAAATTTCCAAAGGAAGCATGGGTTTTTTTCAAGAAGAATACTGTGACAAGTCTTTGGAGGTTTGAATAATTTGGTACAAATTTGTAAGTGTGATTTTAAAGTGATTTTAATAGATCAGTCCCATTAAAATGGACCTGGAGATGTAGGTTTTACACTGAACTCCGTTATCACAGATGGTGTCATTTTCTTGCATTTTTATGTTTCTTTTATTTCTGATTCCATAGTATTTGTAGATTTGGAAAAATAATTAAAAATATGGAAAAGTAATAATGTTGAAATTAATCCGAAAAATCATTTTTTAAAGCAAATTTTGGTGAATGTGTTCAATTTGCTTATGATTTTGGATCATAAACCAACATACTGATCACTCCACTTGTCATCTAATGTCATTCATTCACCACAATATCCGCTCTCTATATGGAATTCACTAGTAAAACTAGTTATAGTGAAAAGGTGCCAGTATCCATATAGGTTGGTAGGCATACCAAGATGGAAACAATCACAACAATAAAGGTGTTGAATCCTTATAAACAACATTGGTCTATAGAAGGTAGAATCATTAGAAAGTGTGTATTACATAAATACAACCAAAAAACTATTGTAGAAAAGGTTTTAAACTTTGATCTCATTGACAATGAAGGCACGAGCATCGCTATAGTTTTTTTTGATCTAGTAATGGAAGTACTTTATAGTCATATATAAAGTGGGAAGTTTCACACAATTACAGATGACACACTTTGCATGTAGAATTAGAATATAAAAATTATGCCACTTTGTGGGAGGTCATCCTAGACTTGAAATCCTCTGTCAAGCTTAGTTCAAACTAGGATACCAACATTCCACTATCTCATTTCCGATTTAGAAAAAATTGCATAAAACAATTATTTGCATGCAAATTCCATGGTATATTTATTATTGGAATGGTTTTATTTATTACTACAACATCCACGATTAGGAAAAGAGATGGAGCCTATAACAAAAAGTGAATAGTAGTCCTGAAGGACAACTTAGGATATTAGATTGATGTAAACATTCAGGGTGTCTAATGTGATGAAGAGGGAAATATTTGGGGTGTCTACTTCATAAAAACCAATTATCATAATAAGGAAAGGCATGATAACAACATATAAGGGGATAACTATACACATTGGCTCCAACACATAGCTCTTCATCAACCTTGATATAGTTGAGGTTCATGGACTTTGAGCTTGGTTCGATTCCACAACGCAAAACTAACATCTCTAATAGTAAGTGTTGACAATATTAAAACACACAATGTCAAAGGCATCAAATCCTCTATAGTTATGGGATAATTGAAAACATTTTACACTAAATAAACAATCATCCACTTCATCATGCCATTCTTTTGCTATCTTACTTGCATTAGAATTGTTAACAATAACCAATGTAATAAAAACATTTTCAAAATGTAGATTCCATTTGGCATTGTAAGAAATGTAATCTCGATGTCATAGATTGTGAATATCAATATCTATTGCATTTATGTATAGATGTTTCCACATGCACAACTTGGGTTATTACTTTTGAATATGTTGTTACATTGATCACGGCCATCAAAATGTAATAATTGCATCTTTTGGAGTAAAAGGTAGACAACTTGTGGTCTATTATTAGGTTGGTTCTCTTTTGTATGTACCATTTCACACTCTCCACAAAATTGGAGGTTGAAAACAACATTTTTTTTTTGATATGCCTTTTTCAACTAGTGGACTGATGAATCCTCATTGGAGAATACATCTTCACTAGATGCATTCACTACATCAACATAGATATGTAATATACCATGTTATCTTTTTCAGTTTTGCGTGTCCTCCCATTAGTCAATTTTTAGTTCTTGGTTTTCCCTTGTTAGATACTACATACACGCAAAAAATGCATCTTTACTAGATGTCTTCATTATTTTTTCCATGTAATTTGTTCAATACATGCACACTTCATTTATATCGTGTACCTCCTCTTGGGTGCTTTTTGTTATCAAGTTTGCACTCAAAATGGTATATATATGTATAAAAAGATTTCTTACTTTTGAATTTTAATTGTACATAATGTTAAGTAAACAAAAATATATGATACTTTCTCATTTCAGATACATGCATGCCATCATTGCATTCCACGAGATTATTGATGTATTTTTCTAGAAGTTTCACATAACTTTTGTATGTTTCCACATTTTGCATACATGTTTATCAAGATGTTCACAACTACACCATTTGACACATGTCCTATTTCAATTACATTTTGATGGATGTCAATATCATGTTATAAAACTCCTAATTTGGTATAAGTTAGAGGACATTGGAAAAGTTTGATGGGTTTGGTTTTAAACCTGCCTGTTACACAATTTTCGTAAAATGTTTCAAAGGCATTTTCAACAAACTCATTTAGTAATGTATAATCTATAGCCATGGTATTTCTCCATATAAAATTCAATTGAGGTGTTTTTTTGAAAATCTTTAAAGCCTCATCAAGAAAACCATTTTGTGCCTATTATATAATCATCACATTCTAGGAGACCATATTTCTTTGAGGTATTTTGTCTAACAGATCATGTGAACTATAATAACTATGAAAAAACTCATTTCCATTATGTTGTAATGAATGTGCATGCCATGATCCAAAGATCTTATTTTGACGCAAGTTAGGAATATGGTTGCAAATGTATATTGGTCAGGTTAGATAATTATTTGTTTTATTTGATAAAATAGTTACAATGCTTTGTGAGGATGCATGTGTCTTCTATACAATGTTTTATTGGCAATATTGTTCAAACACAGTTCATAAGACAACTAAAAAACATATACTCCAAATTTCCCCATCAACTCCACCACCAATATTGAAAAATACAAAATTTTAATTAGACCTTAACATAGATAATTACTTATCTTTAATAAAAAAATTAAAAATAGTTCTCCTTTAATGAAAACATTGAACAAAACATATGTTAAATGAAATTACGTTTTATCTAATCAAAACACTATAGAAAGGCAATAATATAGTCTCCACAATAACAAATATTCAATTTGAAAAGAGCCAATAAAATAATGCAATTTGTATTTGGGTGACATTTACCTAAAGTTTCATACTAAAATTTATTTTTTTACATTAATTTGATTGGTTGAAGGCTTTATTCTTCACTGTGAAAAAACATTAATTACGGTGGTCGATTTTTTCCTGTGTGAATTATGGCTATTTGTTGTTTGTTAGAGATGGGCGACTGTATGTGGGAGATGGGCGGCTGTTTGAGTAATTTTACATAAATGCAATCCAATTATTTTTATCGTTCACTGGCTTTCGCTGAGTTTTTCTATGGGATATATTACGTAGGCTATTTATGCTGGTGCTTGTAATGTTCTACACTATTTCTAATTTCATTATGAGCGTGTTGAGAATGAGATGGATGGAGGATAACAAGATGCCTATTCGGGGGCCTCCCATTGTTGAGATGCTGCCTAAAGTCATGTCGTCCGTCGTCTATTCCATTGAAGAAATTAGAAAAATGAAGGTTTTTGTTAGAGGAGTAACTTTTTCTATCTCTGACTATTTTTTTATTTTGGTTTGGTGGTAGTCCTTTCATACTCCAAAAATTCCATTTAGATCATGACATTGTTTGTTGAATTATTTTAGATCACGAAATTTTTTGTTGAATTATTTCTGCAGACAGTAAATGATGTTGTGATTAATATTCTACGGTTTGTAACAATATTTACAAAATGTACTTTCTCACGGTTCAAAGATTGTACCTTGGAATTTATCTATTTCCATAATAATAATTGGATGGATGGGATGGTAATTAAATTTTTTTATTATTGCAGAAGAGCATACAAATACTCCCAATGAGCTAAAAAAGGTGAATTTAAGAGAAATGGCCTTGTTGCGATGAACACTAGAGCAATGTTCAGACTGAAGGTCTTACAAAATCTATCTCTGCCATTTTTTATGTCGAGTTATCTACAGAGTATCATATCATTTTTATTTTCCGAACATTGGAGAGTATAGAAGAAAATATGAAACCTAACAGTGGAACACCATGGGGAAACCGCTTTGGGTGGTTACAAATCCCCATACCCATGGAAATTATGAAGAGTCCAATAGACTATGTTCGTAAAGAAAAACAAATAATTGCTAGGAATAAAATGTCGCTAGAAGTGTTAGTAACCAGTTTAGTATTGTGTTTTTTAGGCTGATAGGTATGAGAATGTATTCTTTGTACACTATGCAAATGAATTTAATAGTTTTGAACAAAGATTTTACATTATTACACATCTCAGGTTTCTGCTACATGCTTCTATAAGACCCTAGCAAACATGACGTTAGCAATAACAAATTTGGTCTGCCCGATGGAGAAGATAGCCACGAATCAAATTCCAATTAAGAGCTTCTTTTTCTCTGCATCCGGTGTGCCTCAGGTAATGAAATAACCCTTGCTATTTTATATTGTTGCAAGTTTTATCCCTCGCTAAAAGAAAATTTAAAAATAAAGATTTGTGTCTTTTGCAGATGTTTTTTTTGATGATAGTGAGCTGAAATAAGAGAGGAGCATGGAAAAAAATACCACAACAAATCGATTTTAATAAGTTTGGTGAGGAAGCAATGTAATGTGGATTTATAAAATTGTATACAATTCCTTCATGCAACATTATTCTACAATTACTATATGATACTGCAACAACACTATTGCAAAGCTTTTCCTATAATTAAACCTAGTCATTTGCTATGAATGCGAATGTTCATTTTTCCTGTCTTATTTAAAATATGGAATATTTTTTTACACTATCACTCTGAATTAAGCTTTCCATGCACTATGAGTTATCTGATAGTGAAGAAATATATCTTATGAATTTTCCTTGTAGGATGAACTATATTTAATAATTGTCATTTTAATGGACTCAACTAACTAAATGTCCTCTTCCTCCTCATACTATTGCCCATATTTTTGTCGTCCTTTTACAAAATCCTTCAATTGGTACAGTTACAAGGGGTCACATGATTGTTTCCATCTCTGATTTTCGTCATCCATAATGCTCTCATCACAGCCTACCAATGTGAAGGGGGTCGAAGAGATGAAATTTATAATGGTTGCTGCTAAGAAACTCAACACCAACTACTTCTTCATTGTTACTAGTCATCGACTATATGTGACTATTGATGTCCTTGAACAAATCAGAACAATACTGTATAGAGTAGTGAGTAGGGTGGATACACATGCACGTCATGCACGTGGGGTGTTTGGATGAGCAACACCTATAATAATATTTCAAAGTGTTGAGTTGTGGATCTCAATTACTTTGGATTAGCATGCAATATGAAACTTGCTAGAAAACACAGTAACCAACATCGGTTATGGAGGGACCGACATCTATCACCTATGACCGACATCGATCAGGTAAGGAGGAACCGACATCGGTTAGGGCTAACCGGTGTCGGTTACCTGTGTGGGAGTGTTTTATTTAACTCTCAGGAATTAGATTTATTTTAAATATTAAAGCAGATTTATTGATTGTAATTGCATGGCTAAGTGCCCTAAGTTTGTATATGCCTATATAAGCACGAAAGTCAGGGTTTAGAAGTAAAAATTAAGAAGAACTTGCAAAAGTTGATTATTGTGAGAGAGAGAATTCTTGGAGAAGAAGCAAAATCTTGAGTGAAAGAAAGTATTGTACATTTGAGAGGTGTGGAAGATTGTAGATATTCAATTGTATGTCTTGTCAAAGCTTTGGATAATAGATTGACTTGTTTCTTGGTGGATGTATCCCACACTGGGTGAACCATGTAAAATTTGGTGTTGATTTATATATTTTATTTTGTATATTTCTTTTGGTAGAATATATGCTTTTATTTGCATGTATACTTAGATCTAATATATTATTTGTACAACCATCGTGCTAACCGCAACAATTGGTATCAGAGCTTTGTTGGAGGGTTTTGTGTGTTGACATATTTACTCACAGATGGTTTTTTGATTGAGTGAGAGCTACAACAATGACATAAGAAAATGAATACAAGGTAAAGAAGTTTGACAACTAAAATTATCAATTATGGAAGATGTAGATTAAGGATTATCAGTATCAAAGAGATTTGTACTCACCGTTGGACGAAAATTCTAGACCTACGAAGATGAGTGATGAAGAATGGAAGATTCTTGATAGAAAGGCTTTGAGATCTATAAGATTGAGCCTGACAACATCCATGGCTTCCAATATTATAGAAGCAACATATACGGCATAGTTAATGAAATATATTGCTAATTTATATGAAAACCTAGTGCTTCAAATAAAGTTTATTTGATGAAGAAACTATTTAGTTCTAAGATGCATGTAGGTGGATTTGTATCTAGTCATTTGAATGATTTCCGATCTATTGTAAATTAGTTAAAATCAGTTGATATACAGTTTGATGATGAAGTGAAAGTACTTTTATTCTTATGTTATTTACCTGATAGTTGAGATAACTTGGTAATGGTTGTTAGTAATGCAACATCTGTTAATAATATTTTGAAGTTTGATGATGTGGTTGGTATAATCTTGAATGAAAATTTTTGTAAGAAGAGTATAGAGGAATCATCATCTAGGAATGCTTTGAATGTAGAAAGTAAAGCCATGCAGAAGGAGAGATCCAAGAGTAAGAGTAATGGGAAATCAAAGTCAAGGGATAACACATCTAAATCCAGAGGTAAGGGAATTACTTGTTGGAAATGTGGAAAGAAAGGACATGAAAAGAAAGATTGTTGGTCAAAGGATAAAGAGAACCAACAACCAGACAAAAGTAAAGAAGTAAATCTTGCTATAGTAGAGGAAATGCAAGATGTTCTTATTATTTATTTAGATAATAGAATTGAATCATGGGTTTTAGATTCAGAAGTTTGTTTCCATGTAACCCCTAATAAGAGTTATTTCAGAAATTATGTCCAGAACAATTTTAGACATATTTATTTGGGTGATGATGAACCTTACAGTATTACTGGTAAAGGGGAAGTTTGTCTAAATTTATAGAATGGAAATACACGGGTATTGAAAGATTTGAGGCATGTGCCAAGCCTCAAGAGACATCTTATTTTATTAGGGCAACTAGGTGGAGCTGGTTGCATGGTTACATTTATAGGAGACTCTTGGAAAGTCACCAAGGGTGATTTTGTTTTGGAAAGAGGTAAGAAGGTAGGAACGTTATATTTATCTACCTGTGTTACTAATTCCTTTTCTGCATTATCTACTTTAGATTCAGATGCATGCATGTGGCATAATCAGTTGGGCCATATGAGTTAAAAAGGAATGTAGATCTTAAAGGCTAAGGGTAAGTTATCAGATTTGAAATATTTAGATCTTGATTTCTGTGAGCATCATGCCTTTGGAAAGAAAAAAAGAGTGAGATTTCTCAAAGTTGGGGCAACTAAGAAGGAGCAAAAATTGGAGCTTGTACACTCAGATGTGTGGGAACCAACTCATGTAGCTTCTCATAGAGGATCCCAGTATTACATTACTTTCATTGATGATGCTACGAGAAAGGTATGAGTTTATTGTATTAAATATAAATATGATGTTTTTGAGACTTTTAAAAGATAGAAAGACCTTGTTGAGAATGAATCAAATTCAAAGTTAAAGTGCCTTAGATCTGAAAATGGTGGCGAATACTGTAGAAAGTCTTTCGATGATTATTTTTCAGTGAATGGAATACGTAGAGAAATGATGGTTCCAAGAACACCAAAAGATAATGGTGTTGGAGAAAAAATGAACAGGAAAATCATGGAACGTGCTAGAAGTATGAGGATACATTCTGGATTGCCCTTGCGGTTTTGAGCAGAAGTAGTTGATACAATGGTTTATTTAATTAACCATGGGCCTTTAAGTTCACTAGATGGAGGAATACCAGAGGAAGCTTAGACTGGAAAAGAGGTAGATCTATCTTTTCTTAAATTTTTTGGTTTAGAATCTTTTGTGCATATTGATAAGGAAAATAGGAAAAATTTGGATGCAAAATCGAAGAGATGTACTTTCATTGGTTATGGATATGGTGATTTCGGATTCCGTTTTTGGGATTTAAAGAATTCTAAAATTATTAGTAGTCGTGATATTGAATGGAATGAAAATAGAATGTACATGGATTAAATTTTGGTACCCAAGGAAGAACCGGTTGAGAAGTTTGTGAATGAAAATGAATTCTCAGATTTAAAAGTAATATCGATAGGGTTACACTATAATCAGTGTTGGTTGACCCCTGATCAACATCAGTCAGCAGAACTAGTATCAGTTATAGAAGATCCCAACCGACATCGGTTAGCAAAACTGACGTTGGTTACAAGTGACTGATGTCGGTCACTGACATATTTGGATACACATGTCTAGAAGGTCCAGAATGAGCCTCTGGTACCCCAAAATCCTATGAGAAGGTCACAAAGGGTAAGTAAACCTCCAGGAAGATTTACACCTTCTCTATTTTATTTATTATTGACTGATAATGGTGAATCAGAGAGTTTTGAATAAGAAATGCAAGATGAGACCCATGTCCAGTGGAAGCATGTCATGGATGAGGAGATGGACTCCTTGGAAAAGAAACAGACTTGAGATTTGGTTAAGTTGCTAGCAAGTAAGAGGACATTGCAAAAAAAGTGGGTTTACATGATCAAGGAAGAAGAGGGTGAATAGAAAAGGTATTAGGCAAGGCTTGTAGTAAAATGATTTACATAGAAACCAGGTATTGACTTTGGGGAAATATTTTATCTTGTTGTTAAGATGAATTCTATTCATACTATATTGAGTTTAGTTGCAGTAAATGATTTGCATTTAGAGCAACTAGATGTGAAGATGAATTTCATTCATGGTGATTTGGATGAAGATATTTATATGCAGTAACTGCTTGGGTGTGAAGTTAAGGGTTAGGAGAAATTAGTGTGCAGGCTAAAAAAGAGTCTATATGGGCTCAAGCAAGCTCTAAGGCAATGATACATGAGGTTTGATTTTTTTATGCACGATCATGGTTACTTGAGATGTGAATCCAACCATTGTGTTTATTTCAAGAAGCTTGAAAATGGGAGCTATATTATTTTGTTAATGTATGTCGATGATATGCTTATTGAAGGATTTAATATGCAGGACATTAGTGAGCTTAAGGGAAATATAGCTCACACATTTGCTATGAAATCTTTAAGAGATGCAAAAAGAATCCTTGGCATGCAAATACACAGAGACATGAAGAACAAGAAATTGTATTTGTCTCAGGAGGATTATATCTACAGTCTGTTAGAAAGGTTTAAGATGCAGAATGCAAAACCTGTTAGGACACCTATGGCTGGACACTTCAAATTGAGCAAAGATAAATTTCCATCATCACATGAGGAGGTCAAATACATGACACGAGTGCCATATGCTTCTACAGTTTGGAGTTTCATGTATACTATGGTTTTTACTAGACTAGACATTTCACAGGTAGTGGGAGTTGTGAGTAGATATATGGCTAATCCAAGTAAAGAGAGTTGGAAAGCAGTCTAATGGATACTCAGGTATTTGAGAGGTACATCTAGCATACAATTATGTTATAGAGGTTTGGATATTTCTTTACGTCGCTATGTTGATTTGGATATGGCTGGAGATCTAGATGGTAGGAGGAGCACTATTGGATATATTTTCACAATAGGTGGGACGACAGTTAGTTGGATTTTAAGATTATAGAAGGTTGTGGATTTATCTACTACAGAGGCTCGAAAGGAAATGAAATGGATGAGTAGGTTCATGAAAGATTTGGGAAAGGAGAAAGATGATTACAAATTGTTTAATGATAGTTAGCGTGTAATTCATTTGGAAAATAATCAACGTTTCATTCAAGAACGAAACACATTCAGTTGAGGTATCACTTTATACAACATGTATTAGAGGATGGGCATATGAAATTACAGAATATTCATACGAGTGAAAACCTTGCGGATATGATAACGAAGCCGTTATCAAAGGATAAGTTGGAGCTACACTCCACTTCTGTTGGTCTTCAAGTTTGAGACTTGAAGAGGAAGAAAAAAAAGCTAAGGATACAAGAATGACGATGTACAAGTATAATGTAGTAATTTATCTCCAAGTGGGAGATTGTTGAGTTGTGGAGCTCAATTAATTTGGATTATTATGCAATATGAAACTTGCTGAAAAACACAGTAACCGACATCGGTTATGGAGGGAATGGCATCAGTCACCTATGACCGACATCGGTCAAGCAAGGAGGAACATGACATCAGTTAGGGCTAATCAGCGTCAGTTACCTGTGTGGAAGTATTTTATTTATCTCTTGGGAATTAGATCTATTTTTAGTATTAAAGCAAATCTATTGATTATAATTGCATGGCTAAGTACCCTAAGTTTGTATACGCCTATATAAGCATGAAAGCTAGGGTTTAGAAGGAAGAATTAAGAAGAACTTGTAAAAGTTGATGATTATTGTGAGAATAATTGTAAGAGAGAGAATTCTTGGAGAAGAAGCAAAAGCTTGAGTGAAATAAAGTACTGTACATTTGAGAGGTGTGGAAGATTACATATATTCAATTGTATATCTTGTCAAAGATTTGGATAATAGATTGACTTGTTTGTAGTGGATGTAGCCCACACTAGGTGAACCACATTAAATATGGTGTTGATTTATATATTTTGTTTTGTATATTTCTTCTGGTAAAATATCCACTTTTATTTGCATGTATGCTTGGATCTGATATATCATCTCTATAACTGGTGTGCTAACCCCAACACAGGGTATCAGATAAAATTGTAACCTGTATGTGGTTTTGACACAACGTAGTAGTTTAGCAAGACACGATTCAATGATGCTTCTGTGGCCATGTCCATGATGTTGAAGTTGTGGAGCCTAATTACAAGTTAAAGTGACAATTTGGTTTTCCTTTTTATATTTTTTGGGAGGAAATCTTGGTCATGGATAAAAATAACATTATCTTATTAATAGAATGGAGTTGTTATTAATAGATTTAAGTTGTTATTTTTATAAGCATGTGATATTTAGGTTGCTTGTGGTTGAAGAAAACTTTTACAAAGAGGTGCACAAGTTATATATATGTGCATATATTTACTCTTTGTAGTATAAAAAAAGAGAGAATTGTATTGTATTCCTCAGGAATGAATAAAGGAGAAGTCTGACTTGTTTCTGGTGGATGTAGCCCAAATTGGGTGAACCACGTTAAATCTTGGGTTTTTCTTGTGATTGCATGCTTCTTTTATTTCTGTTTTAATTCCACTTTTATTACTCATCTGTATTTTGATCCTAACTGGTATCAGAGCAAGATTTTGTTTTGGTAGAAAAATCTCGTAGGAGGGTTTTTTGTTTGAGTGGGAGTAATGACAGAAGATAAAAAGTTCAAGGTCGAGAAGTTTCACAACCAAAAATTTTAGATATGGAAGATGCAAGTGGAGGACGACCTATATCAGAAGGATATTTATCTACCTATTGAAAGGGAAAGATTTGAAGCTGTCAACAATGAAATATGAAGAATGGGATTTTTTTGATCGGAAGGAACTGGGAACCATACTCACTTGTGCCTGGCAGTAACGATAACTTTCAATATTTATAAGGAAAAAACAATGGTAGAATTGATGAAAAAATTGGGTAAATTATATGAAAAACCGTTAGCCTCCATTAAGGTATTTCTCATGAAAAGTTTGTTTAATATAAAGATGCCAGAAGGTGAGTTAGTAAATGATCATTTAAATGAATTCAACACGATTACTAGTCAATTAAGCTCTTTAGTAGATTAAGTTTTGATGATGAAGTTAGGGCTCTTTTGATTTTGTGCTCATTACCTGAAATCTTGGAATACTTTGGTTATGGTTGTGAGTAATTATGTTTCTGGTTCAAATACTTTAAATTTTTATGGTGTTATTGGTGTGATTCTTAGTGAAGAGATGAGAAGAAAAAACACAGGTGAGTCATCTGGTAATGCTTTAAGTGTAGAGAATAGGGGAAGACAAAATAAAATAGAAACAATTTTTGGACACCGTGGAAGATCTAAGAAGGGCATATCTAAATCTAGAATCAGGATGGTTTGATAGAATTGTGGAAAAGCAGGACATGAAAAGTAAATGATTTTTGGTCTTTACAATGAGGAAAAGATCAAAAAGAAGGGAACAAAGAGGCAAATGTAACAGATGATGTGTTATAAGATGATCGTATCCCTATTTCTTTGGATAGTAAATTAGAATCGTGGGTTTTATATTCTGGTGCTTCATTTCATGCAACTCCTCATAGTCAGTATTTTCAAGATTATGTTCAAGGGAATTTTGGGCAGGTATATCTTGGTGATGATGAGCCATGTAACATTGTTGGAAAATGTAGTGTTCAAGTTAAATTGTAGAATGGCAACACTTGGGTGTTGAAGAATGTCGGGCATGTTCCTAGCTTGGGAAGGAATCTATGATTTCTATAGGGAAATTAGGAGATGAGGGTTGTAGGGTTACATTTACAAAAAATTCTTGGAGAGTTACCAAGGGTGCTCTTATGGTTGCAAGAGGTAAGAAAGTAGGTACTTTGTATTTATCCACTATTAGTACTGATACCCTCTTCTATTTTAGCTACTACATATATAGACACAACCTTATGGAATCACGGACTTAGCCATATGAGTGAGAAGGGGATGAATATTTTACATTCACAGGGAAAGTTGTTAGATTTGAAAAACATAGAATTAGAATTTTGTGAGCATTGTGTGTATGGGAAACAAAAGCATGTGATATTTCTTAGCGTTGGAACAACCAAGAAGGATCACAAGTTAGAACTTGTTCATATAGATGTGTGGGGGCTGGCTCAGGTATCTTCTCTTGGTGGTTCACATTATTATGTTACTTTTATTGATGATGCTACTAGGAAGGTTTGGGTTTACTGTATAAAGAAGAAATCTGATGTATTTAATACTTTCAAAAAGTGGAAAGCTTTGGTTGAGAATGAAACAAGTTTGAAGTTGAAGTGTCTCAGATCAGATAATGGTGGAGAGTACTGCAGCAATGAATTTAATAACTATTGTTCATATAATGGAATATGTAGGGTGAAGATAGTTCATAGAACACCACAACAGAATGGTGTGTCAGAAAGGATGAACAAGACTATCATGGAGCATGTGCAAGGAGCATGAGATTCACATGTTGGATTTCCCTTACAGTTTTGGGAAGATGCTGTAGATATTATGTTTACTTGATAAACATAAGGACCTTCAAGTGCTTTGGAAGGTGGAGTACAGAGGAGGCTTGGACCGGTAAGAAGGTAAACTATTCTTTTCTGAAAGTTTTTGGTTGTGAAGCTTTTTCTCACATTGATAAAGAGAATATGACCAAGCTAGAAGCTAAGTCAAAGAAATGTAATTTCATTGGGTATGACACTAATGATTTTGGATTTTGGTTGTGGAGTTTGGATGAGAAGAAAGTCATTAGGAGTAGGGATGTTATTTTCAATGAAAGGGTTATCTATAGGGAACAACTACAAGACAAGAAGTATGGAAAAGTCTGAGTATGTAGCACTTGATGAGATACAAGATAGAGAAGTGCTCAAAGGGCTGGAAAATCAACAAGTACATTCCTAAAATACACAAATAAGAAAGAACAACAAGAGCCTCAAATCCAAAAAAAATTAGCTACTAGGGTAAGTAGACCTTGATTATGTTAGTATCAGATTTACTATGTTTATTGATAGATGAGAACCATCAAAGTTTTGAAGAAGCTTGTGAATGTTCTGCAGGTAGAAACATAGAACAAGATGGGAGCAGCGTATGGATAAGGATTGTTTATGGACTCATTGGAACACAACCAAAAGTTTTGGGATTGCAGGTTCAGTTGTCATGCATGGAAAGAGATGGAATTGCAGAACAAGTGGGTTTATAGGTTGAAGGAAAAAGAAGGTGGCAGAAAAATAGGTACAAGGAAATAATTGTTGTGAAGGGATTTTCACAGGAAAATGGTATAGACTTTGATGAAATTTTCTCTCCTATTGTTAAAATGACTTCCATTAGAACTGTTTTAAGTTTGGTAGCTGTGGAAGATTTGCATCTTGAACAATTAGATGTAAAGACTGCTTTTCTTTCATGGTGATTTGGAGGAAGAAATTTATATGGAGAAGCCACAAGGATATGAAGTCAGGGGGAAGGAGAAATTGGTGTGAAAATTGAAGAAGAGCTTGTATGGCCTTAACAAGCTCCAAGACAGTGGTATTTGAGATTTTACAGGTTCATGATAGAACAAGGTTACTCTAGATGTCATTATGATCACTGTGTTTATTTTAAGAGACTAGATAATGACACCTATATTATCTTGTTGTTGTATGTGGATGGCATGCTTGTGGTAGGTCAAACATGCAGGATATAAATGAGCTAAAGAGACAATTAGCCAATACATTTGCCATGAAGGATTTAGGTGCAACAAAGAAAATTCTTGGCATGAGAATCAATAGAGACATAAAGAGTATAATATTGACTTTGTCTCAAGAAGAGTATGTGAACAAGGTGTTGGATAGGTTTAGGATGCAAGATGTAAAACCAGTGAGTACACCGTTGGCAGGGACACTTCAAGTTGAGTAAAGAAAAATGTCCTAAAACACATGAAGAGATTGAATATATGTCCATAGTTCCATATGCTTCAGTAGTTGGAAGTTTGATGTATGTTATGGTATGCACAAGACCAAACATTTCCCATGTAGTGGGATTCGTCAACAGATACATGAGTAATCTAGGAAAGGAGCACTGAAATGCAATCCAGTGGATTCTCAGATACTTGAGAGGAACCAGTAGTAGACATTTGTGCTATGGAGGGTCAGAGGTTTCCTTACAAGGATATGTTGATGTAGACATGGCTAGAGATTTGGATGGTAGGAGGAGCACCACAAGTTATGTATTCATTTTTGGTGGCATGATATTTAGTTGGATTTCTAATCTACAGAAGATTGTTGCCTTTTATATTATAGAGGCAGAGTATGTTGCTGCTATAGAAGCAAGAAAGGAGATGATATGGATGCAGTGGTTCATGGAAAATTTGGGAAAGAAGCAAGAGGATTACAGGTTATTCAGTGATATCCAAAGTGTAATTCATCTTGCAAATAACTCAACATTCCATTTGAGAACCAAACATATACAACTCAGGTATCACTTTATTAGATCAGTTTTGGAGGATGGACAAGATGAAGTTGGATAAGATCCATACAAGTCAGAATCCTATTGATATGTTGACAAAGGCAGTGAAAAAGAGAAGATGGAAGGTTGTTCGACTTCGGTAGGTCTTCAAGATTGATCTTGAAGAAGAGAAACAAGTCAGAGAAGAGTTTGAGGATGAGCTATAACAGTGGGTTGCAGTAGTCAGTCTCTCAAGTGGGAGATTGTTGAAGTTGTGGAGCTTGATTGCAAGTTAAAGTGGTAGTTTGGTTTTCTTTTTTCTATTTTTTGGGAGGAAATCATGGTTATGGATAAAAATAACATTGTCTTATTAATAGACTGGAGTTGTTATTTTTATAAGCATGTGATATTTGAGGTTGCTTATGGTTGAAGAAAACTTTTATAAGCATGTGATATTTAGGTTGCTTGTGGTTGAAGGAAAGACTTTTACAAAGAGGTGCACAAGTTATATATATGTGCATGGATTTACTCTTTGTAGTATGAAAAAGAGAGAGAATTGTATTGTATTCCTCAGGACTCGAATAAAGGAGAAGTTTGACTTGTTTCTAGTGGATGTAGCCCAAATTGGGTGAACCACGTTAAATCTTGGGTTTATCTTGTGATTGCATGATTCTTTTATTTCTATTTTAATTCTACTTTTTATTGCTCATCTGTATTTAGATCCTAACACATGGGATTGTTTCGACGTTGTCGCATTGGGCCTTTGAATTAAAAGTGAGTTATTCGGATTACAATTGTTTTATTATTTATATTTTAAATATGGATACTTTTCTCAATATATAGTGAAGTTTAAAGTTGATCGAAAAAGTATTTCTATCGACAAATGTATTGTTGCGATTTTGGATGAGAAATAAATATTTATCCTAAAAAATTATTTTTTGGCTTCACGCAAAATATTCATAGTAGTTTAAAAGGAATATTTTATTTCATGTGAATTTTGAGATGTTACAACTAATATGGAGATTTAATGATTGAATTGTTCCATGGAGATTTTCTGGTTAATTTCCTCTTTAGCAATATAAGCCATCCTAGGTATCTAAGCACATTCGACTATGAAAATTTGTTTATATGTATTTAAATAGAGCAAACTACCCTTTAATAACATTTTTATAAATAGTTGATATTGTTTTATCGTAGACCTTTTCCAAATTTGTCATTTTTATTTGATCATATTCTTCAATGAATTTAGCTGAGCATTTATAACACATATGCTTATAATGTTTTTTGAAAATTGTATCATACTCGCAAATCAAATGAAACTCATCAACAACACAATTTATAAAGCTATTTATGCAAGAATTAAATAATTGTATAATATTAGTTCCCGGTGGTGGCATGAGTTTAGACATCTACATGTTGCAATAAAAAAAATGTAGATATAACACATACCCCAGTTTGCATTCCGCTTGTATGTTTCTACATTTTGCATATGTATCTATCTTAAACTCCCGTCTGATGTCCATCATACTTTCGTATATGTAAAATATTAACTTCATAAACTTAAACTCTAAAAAGACCATTTCCTTTTGAATTTGGTTTAAATATTTTTCATATATAAATTTCTTCCCCACATCTCTAAAACCATCTCCTTAGACACTATTTTGCATATCATGGCATTGTTTACTCATACCATTTAAAAAAAAGCCAATAAGTTGTCATTGTAAGGTTGCGTGAAGAGTTATAAATAACATTGCTTTGGTGGGTGTAAATGAACAGGGAAAACAATAAATTTCCCATATAAATTATGCGCATATGCTGTGAATCATCCGATAGAAAAAATTAAAGATTCAGTCGCTAAATGTTTGTTAATAAACACAAAACGGAAAAGGTTAGAATGACACATGGTTTTTTTTAACAGACTAACCTAGCAGATATATTGAGGGACCATTAACATATGGAATGTACCGGTAAGATAAGGCCTTCCCTTTTCCACCCTTGCTTGGATTATTGGGTCATAGAGGGAACTAAGGAATTATTTGGTTTGTCGCATTGTAAATGGAAATGTGGAATTTTAGGGCAAAACGTAATACATCCATCAATTGATTGATCCACAAATTCAAAATTGGTGAAATTTGCCTGCCAAATACTTAGATAGTATAGTTACTAGAGAGGCTGCTGATCTATAAACTCCTTCAACTTTGGAATCATCCACAGACACACAAATAAACACTGTTGTTCTACTTTCTATTAGAAAATGACAGAGATAGCTAGTGAATGAATTATGCTTATACTTAGAATCCACAATTGTAGGGAGGGAAAGAATTTAAGCTCATAAACACCACACAAATTTTATCCTGGAAACCTCCAGAGGAGGAAAAACCAGTCAGGAAGGGGAATCACTCTTTCTTCCCACTTTTATTGGCCAATTCAAAAATAAAAACTACAAAAATTACAATAAGTATGAAAGAGAAGTAGATAATATCTCACACTTCCTCCCCAAATATACTTGCTTCCTCTGTCTCAACACTCCTTTCTTCTACAAAACACAATTCCAGCACTAAGAACTTCTTGCTCACTTGCTTTCATGCTTCGATGATCCTATTCTCTTCTAAAAACATGTATTTATAGCCTCTCCCATGTCCTCCCATGCACTGGAGGATGGGAAAGGTCATGGAGGAGAAGAGACACGAATAGACGTTTAAATTTTGGGCTATTCGTTTCATATTTTTGTTTTATGTCCAAAAGAGCTAGGACTGCCGCCCAATGCAGACTGGTAGTCCCAGGACCAATGCCCTGGTTAGGTGGTGGTTTTATAACCGCCGCTCTGCACAAAGTCTGAATTAAATACCTACATGTCCCACACCCATTCCATGGATCAAATTGTTCATACACAAATATTTTACTATTTGTGCTCCATTTCATCATTTTAACGTCACATTAAACCTCAATAATTAGCCAAAAATTTATTCAACTAATTAGACTTTTACAGACTCGAAGATGAAATTACACGGCGTATGTGATGCGTAGATGATAATTGATCAAGACCAACCCATTTAATGTCCCAAATTTGATTTCCATGTTCGCATATATTTCACAAGAAAAATGTCATTTTCGGACTGAAATTAACCTTTAGGCGTAGGTAAGAGCGAGAGGATATAATAGTGGAAGGTAGATATTTTATTTTTTGGCATTAAGGGGTTCAATTGGGAGGTGTTTAATTTTTTAGATAAGGCGAAGACGTGAATGAAAATCTAGAAATAGAAAGGTGGGAACTGAATACCCACATGTCCCATACCTTCTCCATAGATTAGATTTTTCCTACCCAAATAATATTTTCTATTCATGCTTCGCTTTATCATCTCAATCTTGCTAGCATTATTCATATGAGTGTGATTGGTGCTTCAAGGGACCAATAAAAGAGGAAAATTCAAAAAACAAAGGTACGGGGCCTAACCACAACTCTTGCCTCATGTAGAAAATTTGAAGGCCCTCTTTTTAGTTTTAAGCTTGAGTAATTGCAAGGAAGAAGGAGATGAATGAATGATCAATTAAATACCTATATGTCCCACACCCATTGCATGGATTAAATTGTTCCTACCCAAATATTATTTGCTATTTTTGCACCATTTAAGCTTTTCAATCTCATAATGAGGATAAATATGACACACACATGAATGGAATGCTAGAAATCAACAAGTTTGAGTTAAATACGTACATGTTTCATACCCATTCCATGATCAAATTGTTTCCACACAAATAATGTCCACTATTTGTGCTCCATTTCATCATTTCAATCTCAAATTAAACCTCATTAATTAGCCAAAATTTTTATTTAACTAATTTTATTTTTATAGACTCAAAGATGAAACTAGATGACAAATGTGACACGCAGATGATAATAAATGAAGATGGGCCCATTTACCATCCCAAATTTGACTGCCATGTCAACATAGATTTTACAAGAAAACACATCATTTCTAACCGAAATTAACCTTTGGGTGCACGTAAAAGCGAGTGGATAGAGCAACGGAAGGTAGATATTTTAATTTCTAGTATTAAGGGATTCAGTCGAGTAGTGTTTAATTTGTTAGATAAGGCGAAGACGTGAACGGAATTTTAGAAATATAAAGGTGGGAACTAAATACCTGCATGTCCTACACCGTTTACATAGATTATATTGTTCCTTCCCAAACAATTTATGTTATTCATGCTTCATTTTATATCATCTCAATATTGCTAGCATTATTCACATGAGTGTGATTGGTGCTTCAAGGGAACAAAAAAAGAGTAAAAGTCAAGAGAACAAAGGTACGAGGCCTAAATACACCTCTTACCTCATGTAGAACTTTGAAGGCCCCTTTTTTAGTTTTAAGCTTCAGTAATTGAAAGGAAGAAGGAGATGAATGAATGATCATCGGAAAGTGAGCTTGCCGAACAAATGGTCGTACGAGAGAAATTAATCACCACTCATTTTTTTTCGAGCTTAAAGATCGTCAATTGAACGACGTTTAATTTGGTAGTTAAGGCAAAGATATTAATGAAATGTTGGAAATTAAATGATGGAGAGTGTATACTTGCATGCCTCATACCTATTCAAAATATCATATTCTTCTAGTGCAAAGAGTATCTATTATTTTCACTCCACTTCATAGTTTTGATCTTGTTTTGCACTAGTCACATGAGTGCAACCAACGTGTAGAATTTATCTTCATACCAAGCTTTGCTATTTTTTATTTCATGGCATAAAGGTTTTCAATTGGACTTATTTTTCGGCATGATTATATATATATATATAGAGGTAAACAAATATATATATCTCTTATATATATATATATATATAAACTAATAATATCTAAATAATATTATATTTTATTTTTAAAAAACAATACTGAACCAAATTTCACACGCATAAATGGCTATCAAGTTTACCCGTGCCACTTGCTTTTGTGCCTCATATAATCTTAGTTTTTTTATTTTCGCTTTCTTTTTGTATTTTAATTGTTCTAATTAGTATTCACCCGCCATTATATAAGCTAAATATGAGTATTAAAATATGGGTTGAGAGATAAATAAATGTCGAAATTAAAAATATTAAAAGATTACATCATCTAGAAGTTTATGGGGCATTCCATCCCGAGTGAAACCCTGTCAAAGAAAGCAACTGGAGCGCCAACGGTGGAACCTCCGCTTCCCCTTCAAAAACTTCACTCCCTCGCTCTACAGTCTTTACAGACACAGTCGACGCTATGTTCCCCATTCCTGCTTATTATGGTGGAGTTAATATATTGTTTTATTATGATGGTGGAGGCTACCATTGACGGGCACACTATTTCTCCTTCATTTTTATTACAGCCATGTATTATTCAATTTATTCCACTTGATTCCCTAATCGCGCCAACGCTCAGTTTGGTTTCTGTCATTCTAGGTATGGCAGATACATTTTTTGCTTATTTATCATGGTAAGTTTAGTTTCCTTGGGCTCCCATTAATGGGCATCATTTTTCTTACTCATTTTTTGTAGCGGTCAGGGTTAATTCTCGGGCACCTTTGGCATCAGTGACATGCCAAGAACAGAGGAAGATAGTGATCAACGAGGATCTAGTCAGCGTTCCTTTCAGGTATAGACAAGGTATTTCTTCTAATACAAAGAAAGAATCTCAATCCTCTTCTCAGTTTTTGATAGTTTCTAAGGAGTCCTTAAATGAAAAGTTATGTAAGCTGGAATGGTGTCACCCCCAAAAAAGGAACATGAAGGTGGTATGCCTATAATACCTCCATATTTGGTTCGTGCGACTGATAGGACTCTGCATAAAAGATGGGAAGGTGGAGCCCCTGTTTTCAAAGAGCAGAGAGAATGGTTATCTTGCAAAATGTAGTTTAATCGAATATTTAGGTTACTGAATCTATTATAGTGTTGGATTTTTAACTGTTAGTCAATAACTTTAGATTGATTTCAGGAATTTCTAAAGTAATATAATCTATCAAAATTTTTGGAAATGTCTTAAAATGTGACAATGAGTTAGAATTAATTACTCTAGAATTTAGTTAAGGATCAGAGATGCCTAAATTTCTTTATCTATGATAATGAGTTTAGACAGAAAAATCTAAACTTGAGGTCGCATGATATTATTAGTTCCTATCTAATAAACTTTGTTAAAATATTGCAAAATCTATTGAAATGTCACAATCATTCAAAATCAAATACCATTGAATTCAATACGAGGAGCAGAGATGTTTGATTTTTTTATCTGCAATCTTGGTTGTTAGTTACATAACAATGATTTTTTAAATATTGTTAAATTAATTAAATTGTCACACTCTGTATCAGAATTTAAATTCCATGGTATTGAATAATAGAATTTAGAGATGTCTGGCTTTGTTTATTTGTAATTTTGAGATTAGACAGGAAACTCTCAGCTCAAAAAACATTAATGTATGGTACAAAAGAGCAATAAATTATATTTATGTCAATTAATAAAAAAAATAACACTGTCCAAAATTTATTGGAACTATAAAAAACAAACATCTGAATACATTCTAAGCAAACTAAATTTCAAAATACATTACAACATATAAGCATAGATATCAAATACGCAAAAAAACGAGATTACAAATTTAAACAAAATTAAAACATGCATATGTCAACATTTTAAGTTTATAAAAGGGAGTCATTTCCATAATCTCATTGTTCTTACGTATAAACATAGATACCAAATAAATGAAAAAAGAGATGACACATTTAAAAAAATATGCATATGTCAAAATTTTAAAATTACGTCTTAAAATTTTAGTTTTATCTTAAAATACATTAAAATCTACAATTTTGATTAATGAATATTTTTTTGTTTGTTATTGTTATTTAAATATGTCAAAATCTTAAATTTATAAAAGGGTGGGGGGTGGTAATAAGATTATTAAACAAATTAAAAAATCATAAATTACAATAATTTTTTTCAAATTGGTGGTTTTCCATGCAAACTTAAAGAAATGAAAAAGAAGAGATTCACTACCTTGATGAACTCAAGTCAGCACAATTACAACATGTAAATATAGCGCAAGAGCTCTGGAACAAAGGAAAGATGATGTTTAATGGGTTGAATGTAGTAAAAGAAATTTTGAGAAAGTAGTGGGCAGTGACAACCAAGCGAATGCATTCAAATGGAGACTAAAGATATATAGATGTGAAGAAGAAACTTGATATTGAAAAAAAAACACTGTGATTTGTCTTCAAATAAGTGGAAGTCCAAGGTTATGGTTCTTGAGATGAAAGCAACGAAGTTTAATAATAAAATATCAAGTGGCAGAAACGTAAAGTGCCGACAAAAAACAACAAAATCAAAATACAAAGTTAAAAGAAAGAAGCTAAGAAGTGTAATTTCAATATCTAGGTACACTTTGGCGCTTGCTGACAAGGCCATGTAAAGAAACTTGTCCATGGTTGTAATGGCAGTAATTCAAATTTCAAAATATGGATCATGTGCGGAATAAAATGAAATAAGAAGCAAATCAACATTAGTTTGAGAGAGAATTTGAAGAAGGTGATTATAATTTTTTTCAAAGGAATGAACAACTTCGAAATTAGTCTTAGAAATTACAGATCTAATTACATACAATAAGACATTTCTTTCATATATGTTTTAATGAATGTTTTATTTACAATCTTGTAACGAATATGAAAGATTAAAAATTTGTAGGGATAATAGAAAAGTGTATGTATTATTAATGAATAAGGTTTTATGGAGGTTGAGATGCAAGCAAAAATAGAAAAAAGAGAATGGATGCGAAGAATGATAGAAGAATAAGGGATACAATGAGACATTTAAAGTGAAGAAGCGGCTTGGCCTAACTAATAACCAACATGAGAGGTAGACTGTAAAGCCATCAAAATTTTAGACATGCAACTTCCATAAATTCATAAATAATGTTGTAGATGTATAAAATAAAAGGAACTTATTTTTGAAAATACCTCCACAGCAGCACGAGCGACTCCCACCAGCAGTACAAGCACGACCACATAAGCGTATTACACACAGCAAAATGAACACCCTTCATGCGCCTTAAGTAGGAAATGGACAGCGAAGGAGAGGTAGATAGAAAAGCTGGCATCCATTTTAAAATGAAGGAACTTGATCCGAAATTATTTTTCAATCTTAATTTTTCCTTCGGTAAAAAAAACCTATTCCCTTCAAACAAATATTTCCATTTGTGAAAAAATCTATTTGCCTCTAACAAATTTTTTCTTTCACCTTTTATCTGGGCATTATTATAGTATAAAGAATAGCATAATTAATAATAAACATCCTTTGACGTTTAACTCACTTTCTGGTGGTGAAAAACACGCTGTCATAGGCATGTTTGACGGAATGTTCAGCATGCAAATGACGACAAAAATGCAGCTGTTAAATATTTGGCCGATATACCCCATGTCTCTGTTTATTTTTTCCTGTTATGTGAGAATATGGAATTTAGGTCCCGATCAGATGGAAGGAAAAAATGAAGGCGTAATTAGAAAGCTGAAAATCATGGCAAGACTTAGACGATGACGATGGGAAACTGACAGTTAACAAAAAATTGACTCTAGGTAGGCCTATCTGCCAAATATATAGAAAAAATTAGAAATTTGGAGAAAAAAATTTAAAAATACAGTATTACTAAAGAAAGTACTAACTTTTAACCTCTTTTATAATATACGAGCAGTAGAAATGAAAAATTTTAGACTTCGCGTCCAATAATTGTACCAACAAGATTCATATTGTTGGTTTCGATGTGATGGAGGGGTTGCAATGGCCTTCATTAATGGAATATTTGGAGGAGGGGTGCACAAAATGCTTGGAGCTTCTTCGGATCACCATTGTCAAATAACATGATGAAAAGGATGACATTGCCATGGGAAAGATGGGGCTGAGGCTCGCTGACTCGGCCACTTCTCGTAACACCATATGTTTTATGCGCAACAACAACAGGAAGGTGACGAACACAACAATAATATTTTTGTGATATTTAATATGATGCTAGAGTTGCCACATATGAAGACTTTGAGTTGGGAGCGATGGAAAACATTAAGACATGAGACACGCTAGTGCTACACGTGTCCCAACCAATGCAAATAATGAGGTCTCCCCAACCTCTTACAACGTTAACTGACGGAAAATCTAACATCCCACACCAATAATGCCACGACTCCTGTTGACATTTTTTACACCCGTGCAAATGGTCAACTTGAAACTTCCTTTTAGATGGAAAGGATTGATGTGATGAACCTAACCAAGGAAAAGGAGGATAGTTTCTTAATGTTTTGAATTGCAACAAATTGAAACAAATGTGTAAAATGTAGCTATGTGTGTTGTTGTAGAATGCAACACCTCACATATGTAACCATTCTATGTTAATCTTCATCAAATTTATGCAAGAAGCCCTGAATGAATTAATGCATAGCATTGATAAAGGTAGGAACAACAGTAACAAATATGAGGAGGTTGGAATCCTGAATAGCAAAAAACATAGTTGTTGTTTGCATGGTTGAATGTACATTTTTAAGGTTACATGTACATTAATTTCAAGTTATTTCTTTATGTTTGAATGATATTAATTATGTTTTGAGTTATGTAGTTCATTCCAAAATCATCATTTATAGTAATCTGAATGTAAAAAGGAAATAAAAAACTCAATTACATAATTTAATTTAATTTATTCATAAAGAGATACAAATACATTTTCCCACACAAGCCGTGGGGTGTAACTCATATGTACTGAAGATAGAAGATACATATGCATGAAACTATAAGCAAAGGAAGAAAGAGGAAAACCCATCATTGCCTGATTGGGTCGTTGTTTCTCTCAATCTTCATTACCATAAGTGCATCTTCATCTTCATCTTCAGCTGCATCATCTTCATCTCCCAACAGTCAAGTCACATGTGGACAAACATTACAACAATTTGTTGTTAGAGCTTCGGGTTTAATCATTATGTTCATGTGTTTATAGCTTCAGGAAGATGAATCTTCTAAAGTAAGCACATATAAGATACATGAAAGGAGTTGAAGATAGAATCAGAAAAAAGTACATCTTAAGTGTATTCTGTTTTCAAAATTAAGATAGAAAAGAGAATCACTACATGATGCAAGAAAGGATTGCAAGACCTTTATTTTTCTAACTATTTTTGTGAAGTGTGCAGGTACAGGAATTGAAGTATTTTTTTGAATGACAATTGAAATACATTGCAGAAATGATGATAATGCATGAAAGAACCAATCTCTATTTTTCAGGAAGCTTTCAGGAACAAACAAGCTAAAACTCATCTTTCATACAAAGATATAGAAGTGAAATAGGTTGCTATCATGAAGAATGTGTTTTAGAAAAAAGGAAAAGATATTGCCATATTTTGATCAAATTACACTCAAGTGCATTTTGTATAGATTTACAATTGTAGAATAAAATTCATAAAGATACAATCTAACTTAATGAAGGAACAACAAAGATCAAGCAAGATCAATTTTTTAAGAACATTAAGGCTGCATACTACAAAGAGGATCTGACTAAAGCATCGTGAACTAAAATAGCCCTTCTAGAGATACATTTACATTTTAAATGGCTCGTGAACATGATATCTATCATTGAGAGTATGAACAATCAAAGAGAACATGGAATTGAACAAATGCAATTGGCTGATGAACAAGCATTACTATCATTGAAGAAAACTTACAAATACAGATTTCACAAGGCAAAATTGTAAGATCAAAATAATGATTGCAAAGTACTTTTCAGAACTACATAACGTAGAGATCAATTACTTCAGAGGAGTTGGCAGTCACATATATAAATTACTTTGAAAAAAATCTTGATTTATAGAATCCAGTTTCCAGACATCATGAGGATACTTGATACAAATCCTCCATACGAATATTACAAGGACTGAAGTGCATCAAAGGTATTGCATAAAAGTTCCATGGCAACATTATGAATTGCAAGGTATAGGTTACAAGATTAAATACTCAAATGACACTTTCATGCTTATGCAAGAATAATATGCAACAAAACAATGCTCACCTAAAGGGCTATAGTCATGTTGTAATATTCCATAGAGAGATTACAATCAGAAATGGAAAACATAACTTCTTTAATGCAAAGAAGCTTAAATGTAAAGAAGCATTCAATGGAACAAAAGAAAATAAACCGTAACTCGAAGCAGAACATTCCATAAGAAGATTCATTCTATGAGCATAAATGATTTCGAAATTGACCAGTTGAAACAAAAAGAGCATATCTGAATAGACCCACATACAGATGAAAGATGAATTTATAAACCTAAGATCATAGCTACAAAAATTGCAGCTTATCTGGAATCCAATGGCCTAATGAATCTCTTCATAGAAGGAGTTACAAAATGTTTCGAAATAACAATAGGATAAAGTAAACAAATAGAAAATACTATATTGAAAGGATTTTACTAGCCATCAAGACGTGAGATGGAATACAGTTAATCGACATAGACAAAGATCAAGGAAATGCAAGCTACATGGTTAAATAACCATGACCCACAAGAAATTTATTATCTTTTCTGAGTGAAAATGAACAATCCAAACAAAATCTCCATCAGTGAAGCATTAAGGAAACCGGTTCGATGTTTGCAAATACTATTCAACAGAAAACAAATATGCTTGGAAGAAACAATATGACCTGAAAGTCAACATATGAGCCAATACCATAAATTTTCAGTAGATCAGGGAAAGCTCATTTACCCATGTCTTGTCAAAGATCTAGATCTATGAGAATTTTCAGAGAAATTCATGAATGGAATGAAAATCACCTAGTTTAAGTTGAAATCTTATCGAACCCTCGAGAAGATCAAGTCACAGAATGAAGACATCCAAGGGGGTTTCAAAGATCATGGCTGAGTGTCAATACAACTTTGTGCTAAAATGTACAAGTCAAACCACAAGGATTTTAGAATAAAGGAAGTGATAATGTATTTTGAGTCAACTAACTCAAGGAAGAAATCAAGTTTATAGAGTGCCCATCAAAGCAAGAGGTTCACCTTCTTCTTTAACGGCTGACCATTAAAGCTTCCACATAGCCCTCTTCATAATCCGAGAATCAAATTGCAAAACCAGACGTTTCATAAGTTTTGAACCCATGCTCGTGTAAGGAGTGAAACTATGACAAAACACCAAATAATAATGATGTATAAATGCACAAAAACACTGAAAGAGAATCTAAGTGCAAGGTACCCTTTAACAATGGCAAGTTCCTTATTTTGATGTCAGAGAAGCTCACTAAATTTCTGATTCAGAAGAAGAGAAGCTTTTTTTTCTCTATTGCACAGAAGCCTGCAAAAATGAGCTTGACAGACAACTTTAAATGGTGGGCCTGGAACTCAAAATTTTCCATAGGCTTCTGTTCAACCCTCAAAATCGTAGAGTCAAAATGGGGATTAAATGATAGGTTTCCAAGCTTTTTACTCTCTAGAAATTTCAAGGGCCAACGAGTTAGTTAACTCAATCACAGAGGTTAGAGCTTTTAAGTACAAATGGAGCTGGCATGAAACAACTCTAAATGAACAACTTGACATGGTTAGCCAAACTACATCGACATTCCATCATGGGTCGAGACCTCATTGTAGGAGGCGGATTACTAATTTCCCACTAAAATCATTATGATTTGACTATGGTCTTATACCATATGTTTATGCAAAGGGGGACCGAATCATCAAACATATGATTAGGGTCTTTTATACCTTAGTATATGCCACAAAGTAATCAAAAGGGTCGAGCTATGTTTAGCTATGTTTAAGGTTTTCAACCTTAGTTCATAACAATGTAATGATAGTGTCAACACCTGATATTCAAAGGGGCAATCATCAACATTAAAGGAGTGTTATCACATGGTCGATGAAGACCTTATCATTACATTAATCACTGTAATCATGCATGGAGTGGGATATTAATATAGGACCTTTGATCCTTTATCACCTTTTTAGAGAAGAAAATATTCCCTTTTTGCATGTGCACAGGTGTCACATAAGACAGAGAAAAATACAAGTGATCATGCATGTAAAAGGCAATTTGCAGATAAAGACAAGGATTGAAATAAAAGAAAATTATTCACCCAAATTACCTTAATATTTCCAAAGGTACCAAACACACTCATGCAACTGAATAAAGGAGTCAAATCAATTTGAATAGAGTTATTTTTGGAAGGGAAGGCTATTTTTGCCTCAGTGTGCAGCATGTGTATTTTAAGTCTTATTTATTATTCATTGTAAAAGGCTAGTAATATCATGCAAGTATGAGTTAGACTTGAGTCTATTTTTAGGGGGTGGTGGTGAATATTTTTTCTATTTATTGTGTGCATTGGAAAAGCACAAAGGAGGAATTTTTGATGTACTAAGTGCTGAAGCCATTGGACAGAATTGTCCTTGAATGAGAATGGGTTGATTGCCTTTCCATTTATTTGTAGTGGTGTGTGTTACAATAGTAATTCTTGTGAATTTTATTCCATGAATCAATTAAGCTTGCTTATGCTATTGACCTTGCTGCAAATAGGTGTTTATTCATAGTTTTAGTGTGTAATTATCTGCTATGTTATTTTGAGAAAATCCCTTGACTTGTCAGTGTTTGCCTTGAGATTAGCTGAAAACCCATTGGATTGTGTGTGTTCAATTTATTATCAGTATATTGTGCATGTTTCTCAGTCAAGATCTCACAATTTTTTTGGTGTATTACCCCATTTATCACAGTTTTATCCATCTCTTAAACCCTCAAATCCCACAGTTTAGAAGGAACCGACCTTGTAATCCTGGAGATTCACCTTACAATAGGGAGATCCACAACCCGTGAGGTGTCTCAATTGTATCTGCAGAAGTGAGGGAGAAGCAAAGTTAGAAAATTTGCCAACCCTCAACAAGGGTGCACTTCTGAGAGATAATAACTCCATCGCAACATGCATGGGTTAAATTCAATAACAATTTAGACACTTTTCATGATTTTAGCCTTAAAATACTTATTAATATTTTAAATAACCATCACACACGATTTGTAAATTTAAAAAGTGTTCATATTTTTTATATATATTTGGATGCAAATTATATTAATCTATATTTAAAACAATTAGATAAATATAAAATAGTTAGTATGAAGAAAACAAAATTGTAATTTTGAACGACAATATTGAAAAATTACCATCACACAATTATTGTTGGAGAGACTTAGGTGGCTATCAAATTTAGCCCTTGCCGACATGTATGTAAAAATATTTTTAATTTAAAATTAGGATTTAAAATTACAGTTTCTTGATTTGTGCACCATCCTCCCTCTCTCCATCCATTAGTTCACCACGCACCATGTTTGAAATTATCTGTCGCTTCATCTCCACCGCTCACAAATCTATGTTGTGTCATAAGCCACCCCCACCCAACTAGAACAATGCTAAGCACATGGTATTTCATGGACCATTCTATATTAGGGTTAGATTTTCTTATACTAGCAATTGTACATGAAATGTACGATGGACATGTTGAAGCCTGAATCTTTTAGAGGAGTCATATTGGATGGTGAGAAACAATCGGAGATGAAAATGGGTGAATAAGAAGGGGTTATATGGTGGAGAAGTGCGAGGGTGGAAAAATCAGAAAGCATAAACAATGTCAAACTAAAGCGTACAAAAATGAGATGACAAAATCCTTTGAGGATCCATGATGTTGTCTTCAATGATGCATAAACAACGTAAAGAGATATTGGTCAATCCTAAGGAGCGGTAGAAAATCATTTCGGAATAGTTTTAGCCCTTACATAAATATAAAGAGGAAAATGTTGGAAGTAGCATCTAAAGGTGTCGATTTCACGCAAAGTTCTACTCATCAACAATGAGTGTTGCTGTGAACATAATAAGCTTGCAATGCTAATGGAAAAAACTAACACCTAGTAGTTTCAAAGCAAAGATAAATATACTATGAACCATCAAGATAAGGAGCTTGAAAAAAACTTCTTTAATGCATAAAAATGATAAATCCATTAAACAAATCCATTCCTACTCTTTGAGATGTTACCTAAAGTATGAACCTAATTAGATCACCTACCAATCAAATTGGTGTTGTTTGCCTCAAGAATTGAAGGATGAGATCTCACCAAGAAATGAGTACAAGGCCATTTTTTGGATCTTCCCATGCTCTTCAATTTAAGAGAATAGATGCAAGATGGAGAAGCTATTTCCAACAATGGATAATGACTCAAATTAAAATGTCTATAGTTTTCACTAATGCAAATGAGGCATGTAAGAAGAGAAGGGAAGAAGAAGGGTTCCTTATATAACTTTCTTGTTTGGGAAAGGCTTGCAATTTGGTGGATGCGGGACAAATCCCAAAGAAGAAAATGCAAAGGATATGCATGTTTATAAGATTAATAAAGTATGTGCACTTTATGGGAAAGAGGGGTATAATTAATCAAATGTGATTAATTAATAGGTAGGGATAAGCTTATAAAAGCTATTTAGAGGGGGTTTAGAGGAAAATTAGTAGGATTCAAAGGATGTAAGAGGGGAATTTAACCAATAAAAGGGGTTTATTGATTAAAAAAGAATGCATAATTAACTAATAATGTTTAATTAATCACTTAGAAGTGGATTATAACTAACGAAAGGTCATCAATTGGCATCTAGAATGATGCGGAAGGGATGATTAATTAACAAAAGGTTGTTAATTAATGAATAAGAAGGGGAATGCTAGCTAATTAGCGAAAAAGCGCTAATTATTACAAAAATGAAAGGAAAGAGGATAATTAGTGCAATTTTAGTATTAAAACTGCGTAGGCGGATTTTAGGTGTCTACATTTGCCCCTCTTTGGGGTGGCGTAAGCAACACCACTTCAAATATAGTAGACAAGTACAAACAAGAAAATTTTGAAGGAGTGGAAGAAAAATTAGTAGAATGGAGGAAATAAGGGGGGGAAGGGGGGTTAAATATGATCCCTATTGCCCAAGGTGTTTTTGAAGAAAAAGTGTGATAGAAGAAAATGATAAGGAAGAAAAATGAAGATGAAGAGAATGGAAATAATTTTCATCAAGCTAATGTAAAAACACATTTATTTCATCATTTTGATATATGATCTATGTCATTGGATCTTTATTATATATATACATGCAAGGACTGACTCAAAGCAACATACAAAATGTAATGCTTTATCAGAAAGTAAACAAGCATACAAGCAACCAAACAAGTACAAACAAATTTGCTCAAACAAACAACATTCAAGACAATTGTACCAATATTTTTGTTATCTAGCTTTAGATTCCACATGTTTGCATTATACGACAAGGGTTAAAGATGACACCCTAAGCAAAAATACATTGCTAGGTGAATAAACAGAGGACAATGAAGTCTGATGAAAAAGTAGGTGTGCCCTATGAAATAGTACCATCCAACTCGTTTGCGCAAGGAAGTACAAACATAATAGGCGGATCAACTTTTGTTAATGGAGGTAGACACAAACGACCCACAAGTCACTCACAAGAATAGGCAAGAACTAAAGAAATATTGTTTTGTAGGATGATTTTTGATGTTTGAGGGTATTGTGTCTGAAAAAATTCAATTGAGTAAATGTTGTGTTTACTACTTTTGTGATTTTTTTTGAATTTTTGATTTTTGAAATTTTTACTAATTTTTAGGATTTTTGGAATTTTTACCAAATTTTTAGGATGTTTTTTGAAAATTTTACCTATTTTTTGGAGTTTTTGAATTTTACCAATGTTTTAGATATTTGATGTTGTACCATTTTTTTTTGGATTTTCTAGGATTTTGTGAATTTTAGGATTTTTTGAAAGTTTTCCAAAGCTATGTACAGAAAAACGAAGATGTAAGGATGCCCCCAATGAGAGGTGAGAATTTACAAGGGAAAATCTTGCATGTATATACAAGAAGAAGATAACATCCGATCAAGGCCAAGATGGATAGGTTGAACATGATGATGACCTCAAACCAATGAACTGTGAGGAAGGAGCGAATATGCCCCCAATGTGAGCTGGCCAAGAAAAAGATGATCAAAATAAGTAGAAGATTTTTTATTGAAAAGGGGAAAAAGTTTCCCTCAAACATGGTAAAAAGGAGATCTTATACACATGGATGTTCTAATCAAAGCAGAAGAACAATGTGGATGCTATGGATGGATATGGAAAATGTAGCTAGAAGATTGGTGATGAGCCAAAATAATAAATTGTGAGATAAAATAAGGACTAAAGTAAGAGTCTGAACAAGGTCCAAACAACACCCGGTAACATACTAATCCTGTTTGCTCATATAGATCCAGTGTGTGCACATGGAAATTAATTACTTCTCGAAGGGAAGATTTAAAGAGGCAATAAGTGAAGAAACTAGCCAATGTGTAGGAATGATTTATTTTGATAGGTGATTTGTGAATGGAGGGTGGAAGGAGAGTCATACATTGCTTCACTTCCATCCAGGTGTCCATAGCCCCAACATAGATGCATTTGATTCTAGTCACAACATTGCTCTATTTCCAGCCATACGTCTATAGCCCCAGTAGAGATACTGGAAATACCCCAAGAGAGAGTTATATATTGATTTTCTTTTGATTTTTGATGTTTTGCTTATTTTTTTTGCTTTCTGAAAAATATTTCAGCTCTCTCGATTATTTTGATAAGGGGTTAAAAAACCACCAATGGCTTGATGGAAGGATGTGGAAGTGATTGTGATGACAACATTGGCTAGTGTCAACAAATACGCCCAAAAGTTCTTTGCAACAATTTTATTAGATGTATGATAGTGATAAGATCTCTAAGAGGCCATTCATTCTTTAATTTACCGAGGTGATGAAAGACTAAGGTCAAACAAATACCATAGAGATAAATGTCGCACAATGAACACGAATAGACTAACCAAAATATCACCAAAGGGATGAAAATGGTGGGTGACTTGCAGAGGAATGGAAAGAAAGGGAAGAAAGAACATCCATGTGTATGCAATACCTGATTACAATGTTTGATCCTTGTACCTTTTCTTTTTTAGTAATGTTTTAATGTTTTCTCATTTTTTTATATTTTTGATTTTTTTTTTTTTATAGATTTTGATAGTTTTGCAAAGGGAAAACCATGAAGGGAGAAGATGATGAAGATGAATGATTGGGAAGTTGGGACCAACAATGTCACTTTGCATGTGATAGGATCCAACAACAATGTTTGCTATTTCTTTGATGAGGGAGACTAGGAGTTGTTTCTTATCAAGAGTGATATTATCTCCAATCTCAATGATCGTTGTGAGCTCATACTCGATAAGTGACTGTGACTTATCTTGCAACATGGATTTTGTATGTGGGGGATCTCGAGTTTCCTATCCATAGGTTTTTGCACTTTTTTCCATACATGGTGATTTGCATTTGTGTGCATTCTTGAATCACGTTTGATTTTTATATTTTTGAGTGGTTGATTTTCCCGGATCTTTAGAGATCTTCGTATTTTTTTTTATCTTAGCTTGATGAATAAACTGTTGGTGTTTCCTACAAGCTAATGTGTGATTTTGGTGATCCTGCAAAGTGGGAGAAGAAATTTAATGTTTAAGATTGATGATAGGAATGTTAGGGATGATGGTGGGCTTTCCACAGTTGTTGATAAAAGGATGATATGATGGACGAAGAGGATATGGTCTCAAGGATTGAAGAGGATGGGCTACTGGGAGGTGAGCCATAGAAAAAAGATGAAGGTGATACTAGGATGTGGCCCAAGGATGGAAGAGAATGGACTACTAGGAGGTGAGCCACAGATAGAAGATGAAGGGCTACTAGGACGTGGCCCATGAGTATAGAAGATAATGGGCTACCAAGGAGGTGTCCCATAGATGGAAGATGAAGGGATACTAGGACATGACCCAAGTATAGAATATGAGGGGCTACTAGGACATGGGAATAGAAGATGAGGTGCTAAGACATGGCCCAATAATAGAAGATGAAGGGATACTAGGACGTGGCCCAATAAAGAAGATAATGGGATACCTAGAGGTGACCTAAAAATAGAAGATGAAGGGCTCCTAGGAGGTGGCCCACATATAGAAGAAGATGATGGGATACCAGGAGGTGACCCAAGGAAATATTGTGATTGAGGAATTGTGACATGTAAAGAATGATGGGGTGATGAGAAAATAGGCCAGGGATCAATGATAGACCCGTCTAGTTTCTCCATGTAATGGGGAATGTGAAAATGGAAGAACAAGAAGAGGATCAAGTTTGATGATCTTAGGATCTTCCTCTATTTTTTGACAAAAGGAATCAACTTCTTCCCCACAATACGCAAATGCATCAAGGTCAAAAGAGAAATATTTCTCATGATCCTCTAGAGGGATGTCATCATGTAGTCCCATGAATTCTCCGATCGCTTCTTAATTATGAAATAAATCGATTAGTATAGGTCAGTTTTTTCTCGATGATAGGATCTTCCTCTATTTTTTAGGTTGATTGGATCCTGTAGAGGAAGAGGTCCAATTCTAATTGCTTCTTCATTGGGCAATTAGAAGGTCATTTAGAAGGTTGATTGGAAGAAAGAGGTTTGATGATGTAGATGAGGGGAAGGTTTGACATTATTGCTCCCAAAAAGGTATTGGATAGTGCTTTGAAAAGATATCTTAGCACATTGTTTCTTGTTAATTTTTCAACTTGGATGCAAACATCAATCTTTAGAAGATTGATAAGGATATGGTAAAATATAGTTGAAAGGTCTCAAAGGCAAAAGAGGGATTGGATTTTTATTGATAGAATAAGATGACTCAAGAGACGAAGTCGATTTGGATTTAGATGTCTCCTAAATTGAAGAATATGTGGATTTGGAATATGTTGGTATAGGTTTGCCTAGAAGATGGCAGAGTGTAGGTAGACAAAGAGAATCATGTAGCCAGTCAATGGATTGTGACATAGGGGTTGAATTGGATGATTGATTAGAGGAATTTTGTGTCACACTTATGTTCAAAGGAGGAAGACGTTGTTGAGGAAATTGATAAAGGGGTTCCTGCAAAGAAAGGGAGGACTGCGACTCAAGAGTTGAATTATAAGTTTGATTGGAGGAACTTGGAGTCGCACAGATCTTCAAAGGAGGAAGGTGTCATTGAGGTGACTTATAAAGGGAGTCTTGTGAAGAAAGGGAGGACCACGACTTAGGAGTCGAATTAGAGGAATGATGGGGATAGTTTTTGGCAACACAAATCCTTAGAGGAGGAAAATGTTGTTAAGGTGTTTGGTTATTCCTTATAAGGAATTTGATTGGATGAGGCTCATGAGATTGAGGGGAATCTAAAGAATATCATGAATTATAATAATTAGGAGACTAAGGGGAATACAAAGAATAACATGGATTAGAATCATCAAAATACTGAGGGGAATCAAAAGAATAACATGGATTAGAATCGTCAGAATCATACCACCGAATATGAGATGAAGGTGGGGAAAGGGGTAGCCGAACAAGTTCTTTAACATGAAGAACCCGTTGAGGTTTAGTCGTGATGGGTGTATTTTGATATGAATATGTAAACCTAGGTTCCTTATTGTTATAAGTGTGAGGAACCATGTGATAGTCAGTCATGGTTGACATTGTTGGGTCCAAATGCCTAGACCTAGATTTTATGATTAAACTCCTTCAAATGTAAGGAAGTTCCATGTTGATTTAGGAAACGTATTGATGGCCAACTAAACATTTTGCAAACAAACAGGGGATCTTTGTATGATTTTCCAAAGGTGATCTAAGGAAAAAAACATATTGATGACATAATTTCGAAAATCTAACAAGGTTTGGACAACAAATTACAAGTGCAAATGTAAAAATGGTTGATACAAATTTAGCAACATAATGTCTACAAAGGAAAATTTTCCAATGTTCAGATTCTTTGAAAAGTTGCTTGATAGGAAACATTGTTTATAAGGTTTGAAAAATGTGTACAAGGACTACAATGGACCTAGGAAAAAATCAAGTAGGACGGAAACTCAAAACCCCACAAATAATGTCCACCAATGGCTAAAGAATGTCTAATGAAAAAGAATAAAGAACCAAAGGATCAAAGGAAAAAAAAAGGATCAAAAGGATTGCCCCAGGAAACAAGTCTACAAGATGAAAGATCACAATAAATAATCAAGTAAGTTTGGAAAATCAATCCAATATACAAGGAAATACTCCCTATGAAAATGTGTCTCAATGGTAGTTTGACGTAAGATGATCAACACAATGTCAACACTTAAGTCAAGTTTAAAATAAACAAGGCGTAAGTATTAACAAGTGTTCCATAAAATTCTTCTTTGGAATTGTACGAAATCACACAATTCTGCTGTTCTACTTTCAACTTTGGAAAATGACAGATTGCTTGAAGATTAGATATTTAATGATTAATTATATAATGATGTAGAAAGGAAATTGTAGAGAAGAGAAACAAATTCAACTCCAAACACCAACACTTTTATCCTAAAAACCTCCAATGGAGGAAAACCAGTCGGGAAGGGAAAAACACTCTTTCTTCCCACTTTTATTGGTCAATTATAGACAATTACAGAGTACAAGTAGTAGAAAATGAAAAAAAAACAGTGTTAAACTCTCCCTTACTATGCTTACTTGCTCTATTTCTACACCTTGCTTCTACAATTCCACTACAACATTGAAGATATTGCTCACTTGCTCTCATTAAAATTAAAACTTTGCTCTTTGATCTCTTTGGATCTCTGAAGGTCTCAATTATATTGCTCCTCCTTGTATTTATAGCCTTCTCCCATGTCCTCTCATGCACTAGAGGATGGGAAAGGTCAAGGAGGGAAGAGACACAGTCGGGCGCTTCAAATTCATGTCCATTCATGCTCCATTTATCTTTTCAGTTCAAAAGTGTTAGGATCGCTGCCCTGAGTAGACCAGTGGTTTAAGGACCGATGCCATGGTTGGGCATTAGTTATTGGACTACCGACCCTGTAGGGTGGTGGTTTTGCAATCGCTACTTGGCACATAACAATGGTTCTGTCCAGAACCTCTGTTTACCTCATTTTTCTTCAGTTCTCCTTCTTGGTGCTGATGGAACTGATGAATTGGTGTGATTTTTTGGGTCCTTATGGATCATACCCCCCCCCCCCCCCCCTCTTAGGAGGCTTTTGGCCCTAGAAAATATTAGTGGGGGAGTGGTAGAGGAATCAATTCCCTATCTTGCTCGTTCGAGTACCACTGGGTATGCCTTGGTGTCTTCTCTTGTCCAACCTGCCAAGACTCTTGTGGATCTCTAGTTTGCTGCTCTAGTGCTACATCCTCCTCTGAGTTGCATCAAGTACAATCCTCTTTGGAAGGAATCTTTTGTATGTTTCCTTCTTTGTCATGCATAGATGGCTTTAGTAGGTGTGAGCTCTTGCAACTTGCTATCACGTGCATTTGCATGAAGTATGGCCTAAAGGTTTCTTTTCTAACCTGCTCAAGTATGAAAAAGGTACCATACTGTAGTGGTTTAATCCTTATTACTTGCCTTTATCTCTTGAGATGGATTATCCAAATCCTCTCCATGTACACTGCTGATATAGTCAACATCGTTCCTTGTATCTCCTCTTCTCCTTGCTACCCCAAGTTACGTCCAATGAATCTGTAGGTAGATACGGTGATTGCATAGCGGAATTTTGTTTTACTCCTTGAATGAGAAGTTCCTGTGGTAGCTTCTTCTACAAAAAAAAAACAAGTGCTATCCGAATTCTCCATTCTTTGGTCATAAATATCTATGCTCTCACATCCATTGTACTTTTCTTCCAATGAAAGTAAACAAAATTGATGATTTTCTTGAATAAGTCTTGGTGCTTGGTTGGCACTTACCATAGCCTTCTTTGATTTGCTCTAGTGTGCCCAGATGTTGAAACTGACTCCGTCCTTGACCCATATGTACTGCTTCTCCCTCCTTATGAACACAACATCCATGGCATACAAGTAAGTACTTCCAAAGAGAACGTCAAATGCGTCAAGTGAAATGATATCAACCTCTAATACATCAATATATTGGGTACTTATCCCAAATTGAAATTGAAACTTTCTCGTAACTTGTATTTCTACACCCCTCTTCACCCATCCTAATGGGTATGGATGTGGATGCGCGTATAGGAAAAGATGTTCTACAACCACATCAGAAATTAGATTTGAATGAGAACCAAAATCTACTAAAGCATTTACCTTAGTGTTCTTGATTTGGATTCTAATTTGAAAAATCTTACTTATCTATTCTTCTTCTACTCCCTCGTACATGTTAGTGGCCGTGCATCCCAACATTTCATCTACATTTGAATCATCCTCAATCTCCACCTCTCCTTTTGTTTTCACAGTGGCCATGGATTTCTTGGACCCTTTGGTTCAATGCTTTGGGTGTAATTTAGGATGAAACTTCCAACATGCGGCATCAATATGTCCATTTATATCACAATTATTACAAAAATTCTTAGGATATTTACAAGTATGGAAAGCAATAGAAACATTTTTACATTTTTATTTACCTTTGCTACTTGTCTTCCCTTGTTCTTTTTCCTGCTAACATGTTGACTGGTCTTCCTTTGGCTCTGCTTCTCCTTGTTTCTTCTTGTCATCAATGTAGTACGCTTGTATAAAATCTTCATTGAGATCCTTGGGCTTCGTGGAGATTACCTTCCTCCTAAGGTGAGTGTGAAGTCCTCCCAAATACTTGGTCAAAATGTCCTCATCCTCTAAGTCCATATTAAGCAACATGGTTTGTCTTTAAAATTCCGTAGTGTAGTCTTGCACGCTTTTACCAATGCCCTATCTAAAGTACCACCACTTAATCATCATGTCAGTCCTATGGCCAATAGGATAGAAGTTAGCTCTAAGAAATTCTTTAAAAAGTTTCCAAGTACTGAGAATAGGACGTTTCTTCTTCTCTCAAGTGGCTAGACGAGTTTCCCACCAAACTAGAGCATGACCTTCCATTTTGAGACGTGCAAAGGTGATCCTTTGTGCCTTAGTAACATTATGCACACTAAAATAGAATTCCAACTGTTTTAGCCACTTATCAAGCAATTTTGCATCTACTTGTCCTTCAAATTTATTTATTTCCACTTTTGTTTCAACTTTAAAAGGTGTATGAGAATATTTTACCTTATCGCTTACAATTGGTGTCTCTTCTTCACGCTCTTTCTATTTTTCCTCTTTGTGGATCTTTCTAATACCGAATTTTTTGACTAGTGCTCAAACCATTGAGCCCATGTAATCTTTCTTAACTAAAGCCATCTTCTTGCAAATTCGAAAGATCTTCTTGTTTTCTATACAACTTATCCATCATGGTCTCTAGTATCTACTCTATGGACAAGGTTCTCTTCCTCTATTTGAGCTCGGATTCTCTATTTCCACTTCTTCATATAAATATCTAGCTTGCAAGGTAAAACTTCTTCACCTTTGGACCTTGTCACTGTCATACAAATGAAAAGAAAGAATCAAATTCCACAGTCTTGGATATATAATCAGCTATGATACCAAAATGATATGTAAACTTCTACTTTGGAAGTCTACGAAATAACAAAATTATGCAGTTCTACTTTCAACTTTGGAAAATGACAGATTGCTTGAAGATTAGATATTTATTGACTAATTATTTAGTGCTAACGAAAGGAAATTACATAGAAGAGAAACAAATTCAACTCCAAACACCAACAATTTTATCTTGGAAACCTCTAATGGAGGAAAACTAGTCGGGAAGGGAATAACACTCTTTCTTCCCACTTTTATTGGTCAATTATAGACAATTACAGAGTACAAGAAGTAGAAAATGGAAAAAAATAGTGTTAACTCTCCCTTCCTATGCTTGCTTGCTCTATTTCTACACATTGCTTCTACAATTCCACTTCAACAATAAAGATCTTGCTCACTTTCTCTCATTAAACTTAAACCTTAGCTCTTTGATCTCTTTGGATCTCCAAATGCCTCAATTATCTTGCTCCTCCTTGTATTTATAGCCTTCTTTCATTTCCTCTCGTGCATTGGAGGATAGGAAAGGTCAGGGAGGAAGATACAAAATCGAGCGCTTCAAATTCACATCCATTTGCGCTCCATTTTTCTTTTCTGTTCGAAAGTGACAGAACCACCACCCTGAGTAGACCTATGGTTTCAGGATTGCTTCCCTGGTTGGGTGTGGTTATAGGACTGTCATCCTATAGGGCAGCGATTATGTCCAGAACCTTTGTTTACCTCATTTTTCTTCAATTCTCCTTCTTAGTGCTGATGGAACTGATGAAGTGGTGTGTGTTTTTGGATCCCTATGGATCAACAAGGGGTTGAAGTGACTTCCAATTCAAAGTATACTAGAACCAATCTAGATACAAACAAATCCTAAATCCCAACAAGTGGAATTTACAAACATGAGCAATGTAATAATACCCCTTAGATATGTTAATCAAGCTTTGCAGAAAAACAAGATATTAGTATGGAAATAATATCAATATGACATGCGAACAACATAATAAAAACACTTTTCAAGGATGAGGAAATTTTTGGAAGGAGACAAGGTCAAAGTATACGAAGGAGTTGTTAAGGTGCGAGCAACGTAATAATACAATCTAGACACTTAAATCAAGTTTACAAGAAATAAGATGTAAGTATCAAAATTATATCGAGGTGATGCAAGGAGCATAACACTTCAAGGGAAGATTGATGATGAACCAATCCTAACTATGCTGAAACATCTTGATGTGGGTATCAAGACAAGGATACCCAAGATTTGAGGACGTACCAACACACTTTCATTGCTTATTATTGCAGTCATAATAAGGAAGGATATAAGCGGATGTAAAAGTGGCAGAGATAATATTGAGTAACACTTCATATGTATGATTTCTTTTGTCCTAAAAGCGAAAAAAAAACAAAGGAGAAAAATAAGTGGTGATGAAAAATACTTGGCGTAACTTTGGTAGAGTTTTGCCTTGTCTTAAGACAAGTGAAAAACTAGGACAAAGTAAAACTTTGCAAATTTTGTGATGAATAACACTAGGCTCAAAATTCAATGGAATCTCCCCTTGTTTGACTAACAAGGTTTTGAATCTAAAAAAATTCTTGCTTCATGAGATCTCTTGAGAGCTCTTTGAAATGCGTTGGATAAAGGAAAGGTTGGACCCTATGAAAAATGGTTTCCTAGGCTTTTGTCCGCAACACTCACCAATTCCTACCTAAGAGAGGTACACACACCTAGAATTACTTCTAGAGAGGTGGAACATTACCCCACAATCAAACTAATGAATGAGGCCTCATACCGGTAGCTTGAAGCTTATCACATAAGGGGTTTAACTAATTAAGTGGGTAAGTGGGGCACTTCCCATTTCGTCCATCAGTTCCCTCAAGGTTTGGAATACTTTGGACTTCCTGGGGTAATCCTCACAATTAGTTTTATGGCTTATGCCAATATATTTCCCCTAGTTTAAAGTGGTCGAGCCGTACATCTTAACTGAACCTACAAATACAATGTTTTGAATAGTGGTGTGTTCTTTAATATTTTGTCTTAGTTTTGTTTTGCATACTGTTGGCAACCTGCAAAAATTTATATTAGTATTTGTTTAGATCTCGATTCTTTGAAAAATGAGTATTGGTCCTGCACATGAAGGTTAATAGTTTTCCATAATATAAAAACATCATGAAAGAGGATTAATTGTTGTTTTTGATTCTCAAGATCGTCCTAAGACACAAGAGAAGAGCATACACAACAAGTAACCCAACTATATTGAAAATGGAAAAGCTTGTAAATCAAATGACTAGACAACTTGTTTTAACCAATTTTTGTTCATTCCCTTAACCACAAATTTAATGAAGTGTTTTTAAATGCAAGAAGGCTTAGAGTTCTTTCTAATTTTTAAGATCACCTAAAAGGTGTGAGGGAAGATCATACACAACTCTATCCTAAGATATGAAAGCATGACATCCATTAAAAACCATCAAACAAGTTAGTAAAAGATGATTCAAAACACTCTACAAATAGAAGTTAACATTAAAAATCTATAAAATGTTAGAAATATGAAAGACCAAATCCTACAAAAATAGAAAACAGAGCCCAAATTTGAATAGAACACACTAGCGTGGGCCTATCAACAATAGTGTGGTTCTAGTGATGAAAACACGACCCATAACACAGTAACATGAGTCTAATACAAAACATAGATTGACAGTACAGAGACTGACAGTAACATGGGCAGAGAGACATATACACAAACCTAGTGACACTAAAGCAACCCTGGAAACGTAACATAGGGAGCCATAAAAAAAGTGTTGTGGTAATGCGACCAGAGAAGTAATAGCATTCGGGGGGGGGGGGGGGGGTCACACAAGTGCGGGGGTGAGACAAGAAATTGACGGACAAAGGCAACACAATATCAAACCATAATGATAGTAGCGCGACCTTTTCAACAGTAACACTTAGCGTATGACAGTACAACACGGGGCAACCTAACACTAACGTGGGGCACTAGTATGACATCATGAACATGTAATTTAGCTAAGAAAAAACTCAAAAGAGTAAAAAATTTTCTCTCTAAACCAAAAATTAGCAACAACCCATCTGCTTTAAACCTACATAAGAGACTCAACACATGTAAAGTTAACAAAATACATCAAGGAGTGTAAGTTATTTAACATGTGCATAATAAAGGTTAGCCAAAATTTAAGACAAAAATAACAAAGCTTGAAATCAAATGGTTAGGACAATGGAGTAAGTCCCACCAGATGTGCCAAATGTGAAGATAATAAACTTGCAATGCCAATGGAAAAAAACTAACAACTATTAGTTTCAAATAAAAACTAAATCTACTATAGAACCATCAAGATAAGAGCTTAAGGGGAAAAAAATTCTTCAATGCATAAACATGATAAAACCATTAAATGCTAAGCCATTCATACTCTTTGTGATTGCTACCTAAAGTATAAACCTAATTAGATCATCTAGCGATCAAATTGGTGTTGTTTTCCTCAAGAATTAAGGATGAGATCTCACCAAGAAATGACTACAAGGACATCTTTAGATCTTCCCATGCTCCTCAATTTGAGAGAATGGAGGCAAGATGGAGAAACTATTTCCAACAATGGAGAATGACTCAAATCAAAATGCCTATAGTTTTCACTAGTGCAAATGAGGTGTAAGTTGAGAAGGAAGGAGGAGGATTCTCTATATAGCTTGTTTGTTTGGGAAAGGCTTCCAATTTTATGGATGTGGGACAAAGCCCAAAGAATAAATGTAAAGGATATGCCTATTCAGAAGAATTAATAAAGGATGTGCACTTTATGGGAATTGAGAGGGGTCTAATTAATCAAATGTGATTAATTAATAGGTAGGGATAAACTTGTAAAAGATATTTAGAGGGAGTTTAGAGGAAAATTAACATGATTTGGAGGGATGTAAGAGGGGAACTCAACCAATAAAAAGGGGTTATTGATTAAAAAAGAAGGCATAATTAAGTAATAATGTTTAATTAATCACTTAGAAGTGGATTATAACTAATGAAAGTTTGTTAATTGGCATCTAGAATGGGGAAGGGATAATTAATTAATGAAGGGTCTTTAATTAACGAATAAGAAGGGGAATGTTAGCTAATTAGTGGAAAAGTGATAATTATTACGGAAATGACAGAAAAGAGGACAATTAGTGTAATTTTAGTATTAAAATTGCGTAGGTGGGTTTTAGGTGTCTACAACATCGCCATTCAACAATCATTAAAAAAATGAACAAGTGTGGTGTGTTGAGGATTTTGATTGTACAGGGGAAAGTAATCATCAACATGGGACATGCAACACCTCCCTTTGAATTGGGCTCGGGGTGGAGAAAACAATGTGAAGAAGCCATGGGAAGGGGGAAAGAATCAACAATATTGGGGAGGAGGGGCGAGCCTGATTACAATTATTTAATAACGATAATATTTTGAAGGATTTGCTCATTTTTTAGTATTTGAATGTTGTTGAAATACATAGAGAGGAGACATTTTCATTACTTTATTTGTAAAAATGGAGGTTTAAATGCATATAAAGGTCAAGGATTTTACGTTTTACTTATTCAAAAATTCTTGCAAACTTGTGTTTATTTCTGGTTAAATATATTCGTGGAAACCCCTTGTGTGCAGGTTTTGAAATCTTGACATCATGGATTTGAAATCCGACATTTAATTCTCACACAATAGTGAGTATATAAATAGATCTTCTCTCTCTTTTTTTCCGTCAACATTACCACACTTTGAATTGCATTGGATTTCACATGGACTCTATATATCACAAACCATATAAACTCTGTATGCCCCACTACAAAATTAGAAAAATGACAGAGGATGAGGAGGAGATAAATAATATCAATGACGTGAAATAAAAAGAAAACAACAAGATAATACACAGGCATATGCATTTGCATTTTAAAAAAATGCAAAAAAAGATACAATAGCTTTGTTACATTAAACCTCACCTTGAAATGTTAAGGAATTTATGTGTTTTAGTTTGTATTTTTTGAAATTATGGTTTTATTAAAAAACTTCGAGGAGAAAAGAGTAAACAAGGAATAACTTATCAAGTTGAATTTCATCAAAGAGGTGAAATTGCACATCTTGTTATGTTGAATGTCATCAGAAATTTAAGTGAGATCATGACTTACAACCTATAATTCCTAGAATCAGGGTTTTGTGAGAAGCTTCAAATTTGTGGCGTTATAAAGGACAAAGAAGCTGCACTATAGCCTATCAGATCAAATTTCATTGTGAATCATGGAGGATGTCGTGCAATAGAAAGGAAAGGTAAATCGTAGAGTTTCTCGCTCATAGTAGGATTTTAAATAGTGAACAATCTATATAGCGGGTGACTTTATGAAGGAATTAAAGGAGGTCACCGAGGGAATTTTTGTGACTTCATCGTCCGAGATGGGAGATTTTATGGATCAAGCATTTATGGTGCATGGTTGTATGGAGAAGAATGTGGGCCGGGGAAGAGAAACCTACACGAAGAAGCTTTGGGAAGGGGGGCAGGAATTAGTGTTAGTTAGAGCGAAGAGGCAAGCATTGGAGCATTTGACAGTTTTGGAAGGTTAAGGCTAAGGTCTTATGGAGCGTATATTTTTAGGTAAGGGCTATGACTGGGGTTATAAGGGGCTACGACTATAGGATGCGACAATACATTCAACATGACTTGTGTCACAACTAAACAGTTGCCCTCTTTTTATTATTTGGAGTGCGCCTTCAACGTAATTGTAATGTTTCACCAGGTTTCTAGTGGCGGAGTTCAATCATCATATGCAAGCAAATGGGGGATGTCAAGACTACCACTAGAAGAGTGAAAACCAATCATCGTGTACGCCAACAAAAATCCTGACCAAAAACTAGTCCATATGTTCGTGGGATATGTGAGTGGACAGTAAAATAAAATGCGATATAAACACCAAGATTCCCCTGTCGCATGCGTGAGATGCCATGTTTGACATAAAGAAAATAGAAGTTTTGAATCTCAAGGCCTTGTGCGCACTTGAAGGCTCTGGCATAGCGATGCAAACTGTGAAGAAATCATAGGTGTATTTAGGCCCTGCAGAGGACGTCGTGACCTTAGAAACAAATTATTATCGGTTCTCGAAGACTTTTAGTCCCACATAAAACACACTCATCAGACATTAAGTTGCATTGAAAATGTATTCATTAGGTAATTATTTATCTGTTTGATTCTAAAGATAATACATTCAAATAAATCAAAATACAGTAAAGAACTAACAATATTGGAAAAAAATTAATTACTTTTTTATTTCCCCCTGAAATTTTTTTGTCTCCATCATGAAAATTTGTTAGCCCCCCTCAGTAAAATATTTCAGGGTCACAACTTGAATACAAAATTCACCAATCGTGCAAATTGTTACTACCAACATTTTTTTGTGGTTTTCAATGTTTTCCTAAAATCGTGTGCTGGTAAGTTGTGGGAGAAGAATTAGGAGTGACTTGAATGAATGTGCAAATTTGTCACTCTAAATACGGATACATGCTCAAGATATGAAGTTTTCTGGTAATCTAGTAATGATGGAGTTTTCCAAGAGGCTCGTCTCTCAAAACCTTGTTGTGACAATTTTTTTTTTTCTGAAAACAATTAAGATTACTGATTAGGAAAGCCTAGAAGATTTTCTAACAACATGGTTTTTTAAGAGGTTGATGATGCCTTTGAAATGACCTCTTTAACAAAAGCCTCAATGTTCTTGTTTGAAGATCCATCTTTCCTCATTTCCTTCTTAGCTAATGTCTTCCACTACAAAACATTCTTCCTTAGTTCTATCCCCACTTCACTTTCCATAACTTCCTTGATCGAGTTTTCCACTTCATCTCTCCCAACAAGTCCATCCTTTCTCCTCTTCAGTGCTATCCCTGTCTTCCACTCATCTTCTATGTATTTTGAATTAGTTGTCTGATCACTCCATTTAGGAACTGCCAACAAAGGGACAGCTGAGTTGAGGCTTTCTAGCGTGGAATTCCATCCGCAGTGCATCATAAACACACCCATAGAAGGATGAGAAAGTACTACCATCTGTAGACACCATGGCACTACCAATCCTCCCTCTGTAGTTTCCTCAAGAAACCCCTCTGGAAAATTAGGAGGAGCATTATTTTCTTCTTTGTTATGACCAAAACGGATTACCAACAAGAAGGAATGTCTGCTAGCCTTCAGCCCAAAGGCTATTTCAAGGATCTGTTCTTTGGAAGGGACAATGTGGCTGCTGAAATAAATGTATGCAACAGTTGAAACCCCCTTTGTGTTGAGCCAGTCTATGCAGTTAACTGTTTTCCACATATGCGCGCCCAAATCTGTGTCTTGTGGATTGTTTCCATTCAAGAAGGCGGAGGGAAGTAAAGGATCAACTGTTCAGATTGGAACGAGTGTTTTTACGTCACAAAAGATGAATATGAAGCAAAACGTACGAAATCCTTTGTGATATTGTAATAAATGGAATAAACTGCGTAGGATTGCGTCCAGAAAAACGCGGAAGGAATGTTGAACTGGTTGCTGTTTTTGGAACCCAATCGATGAAAGAATCATAGGCAATGCAAGAAACACTTGAATCCCCTTTAATGTTGAGCCTTTGTATCAATTTCTCAAAGGTTTGAGGTCCAACCTTCCAAAAGAGATCTAAAACCATGTCTATGTCTTTAGTCCGGTCGAAATCTAAAGGAAGGCTGTCTGAAATTATTTCAATCCGGATATGATCATGAAAGCGCAAGGCCCCTGCATGCTGTTCTTGTATCATGCGCTCTCTGTTTTCTTTGGTGGTGAAAAAAGTCACAACGAGGTTTTGAGAGACGAGCCTATTGGAAAAATCCATCATTAACAAGAGTCTAAATACGGATGCAAGCTCAAGATATGAAGTTCAATCTGCCACATACGACGTTGTCAAATGCAGACAGACATGTAGGATTTGATCTGCCACATCATTTATTTAGATTTACGCATTAGTCGATGAAATTTTTGGAAGACGACAAATTTTAGATCGTTGTGATGTATCCATGCATCAACGACAATTTACATCCTAACTGTCCACATTCTGACTAGTGTTAGACTTAGGTGGGTTCAATTCTAATAGGGAACACCTTCGGCATAATTAAAAACCCATACACTTGTAGTCTCTAATCACTACTTACCTCAACAACCATTCCCAAACGCGCCGTCATATCATCTAGTTTAGCCTGGAAGGTCACCTGAGGCGCGTACAGGCACCAAACCCCTCCTTTATGTGAGCTTCGTGAGAATTTTCTTTCTTAACATGAGGATGTAATACAACCAGAAAATAAGTGCATCCATTCATGGAGTTTAAGATGTAAGCATTAACTCCTAGCCTAATGCACCCGAGCATAGAACAACATGATCAACTCAACGAAAGTAGAATCAACCATGAAATAACATCAAGAAAACCCGTAACACGCATATGAACATAAGGAAAATGCACAGATCAAGATCCCCTTCTTCTTGTGCCTTGTTCTGTGGCCTCTGCCTCAACTTCCTGCCCCTCCAGCTTAGCTTCCAATTCTGCCTTGGAAGTGGTGGGGTCTTCTTCCTCTCCTTCCTCTGAGCCTGTTGCAGGGCTTAATGTGTCATGTGTCTTTTGTCTCTTTTCTTCAGGATCTTCTTCTCTCCCTCATGCCCTGGCAATGAGGCCTTGGCGCCACCCTGTACTGAAGTGCTGACGCCCTTGCTACCATTCCGTAGTGTGTAGTACTTCCTCTTCCTGGAAGTATCTAACTTCCTTTCATCCTGTTCTTATTATTATTATTACCATTCTTCTTCCTAGAACTGCTTTCATGGGTGGGATTGGCGTTCCCTATGGCTTTGGAAAGGGGGAATCTGTAACCTCCACCTCAATTCCCCCTTGTGTTTTAGGGTGTAGCTGTATGAACCCTAATGGACGTATCCATTGATGGCAACGCTGACCTAGGGGTGCAAGTCCAGAAGGTCTGGCTCCAAAACTTTGATATAGGCAGTTTGAGTGCCATACTTTATGTAGCACGTAACATGTGGACATCAACATCCACCTTGTCTACATCAAAAATTAACTTCTGCGTGTCCTTGATATGTTGATGGCATACTTCATATATTTGGATAGGAAAGTGAATGGGAGCTTGCACCATGGCCCCATATCTCCCTTGGCCATCATAAACTTTGCTAGACAAAAATGTTGTGTAATGACACGTGTTTTACCTGGTCCCTACCAACTTGTGGCAACTAGTGGGGAATGGACCACTCGTTCTCCAAAGTTCGTGCAATTGCTTGAACCACATGTTCATCCGAGCCTTATAAGCACTTGAGATGGTCCCATCGCAAGTGAGCTTTGCGAATTGGACTGTAGGGGACATGTGCATGGGTGGATGAACCCAAATATTCCCATCTGGTCCATCTGGGACACTAACATCCCAGAACACGATCAATAATAGGATAGAGCCCCATGTGATCTTGCTCCTGCCTCATTTTTCACCCACGCCTCTTTGATAATGGCATTTGCAATAAATTGGGGAAAATTGTAGTGTGTCCTCTCGAACACCCTATAGGCCACGTATAGGAACCTCTGGTTAATGTTTGTCCATATTTTTGACGTACCCAATTTTTAGCTAATGAACCAAGAGGGAATCTTAACTCTAGGTCTAGAAGATCTGCAATTACCTATGCCATATCTCCCTTCTTTTAGTTCAATTTATTTTAAGCTCCTCAATCTTGATAGTGGCACATAAATCAAGTTCCATATCCTCTCCAGTGTTCCGCATGCCTGTAACCATCTGAATCAAATGACCTATGATCCTCATTCTTCTTCCTGTGAAGTAGAAGAAGTCTTCATGCACCTGCTACATTAACCACCTGAACAATGGGGTGAATTTGGAAAAGAAAAGCAGCTCCCATAGCTGCACAACTCTAGTCTTTTGTAGTTCGTGTTGTACCGAGTTGTCGACCTTAGGGTTTTCGAGCTCATCCACCGTTGGTGTGTTTGATACTAGGTCCACCCGCATTAGATTTTCATTATCGGATGTTCTGTTGTTGTATTTACTGATCTTGCATTTGTATAGCTTTGAGCTCCATTTTCTGCCTTGATAACTCTAGGAGGGTACTGCATTTCTAAGTAAATTTTCACAGGATCATCCTTTTCCACCACCGGTCTCTTTGCTCAAGCCTTCTTTGATGCCATCTTCCTCCTTCTTTCCCTCGTGCCATAGGTGCATTGATCCCCTCTTTTTTTTGCCCTAACTCAACAAGCTTCCCCGCTTCTCTTTCACGCAACCTCCTTCCTTCTCTTTTGTCTTCTCCCCTCCTTTCTACGCCACAAGATTACACTACAACTTGCAAATGTCCACTGGTTCGTGATAGTGCTTTAGGTTGTTCTTCTTTGTAAAACTCGCACTTCGAGCTCGGGAGCACAAAAGTAATTGTCTTAAAGAAAAGTAGTCAAAATGACTATTCTTAGCTCTTATTTATACTTTATCAATGCCTTATAGTTCCTCCAACCACATGTCCTAATGTTGCTTTTTGATAAATCAATTTATTTCACTTAAATCAACTTCTGCGACTTCCCCTCGCGCTTTGCAGCTACAATCTTATGGTGCTCCAATACCACTAAACTACCACATACCTCCTTTGCACGTGTTATCATGCCAAAGTACATAACCTCTACGCTGTCTACTAAGTAGTTCCCCATGGTGCCACCTACCTTATGTTATACCATGTGATCCTTCCCTTCTTGTGGTCTTTAGACTTCTCTCAACCCACCTTCATAACCGCATGAATTTACGCACCTTAGCCATGACGTTACTCGTTCTTCTATCTCCGCGTTAAGTTTTCCCAACAGTCCACTGTCGAAGAATTTTGTTGTCAACCATATTCAATATATCTGCTACTTCACCTCACATAAAAATGTATGCACATTCCCCTTCACATAGAACCTCTTACAATGTAATTAGCTACCAGTGCACCAACGCACAAAACCAAACTAAAAACGATGACAAAGGAAACAACCAAAAGAAAAAAGTACTAGAAGGAAATCTAATCTAATTGGCAATACTGCCTTATTTTTTACTACACAGAAGCCTTATTTATAGTAGGGCTTCAACCTACTCCCATTGAAGTAACCCAGTAACCTCGTCCCATCAAGTGCTTGTAACTGGCACGCGCAAGAATCAAGGATGTACAAGATGATGTATGGTCCTAACCAATGGAATTTCAGTTTCCCAGGGTGGCATAGAAATTTAGAGTCATAAAGTAAGACCATCTGCCCAACCTCGAACTATTTGTTTTTGATATGAAGATCATGCCATGCTTTTTGTCGAGCCTTCTCAGTCTTCTGACTCCACCTAGCAAGTGATCACCTTTCGTCCAATTGCATTAACTTCTCCATGTGCTCTTGTAGTTCTTGTTCGTTAGCTAATCCTCCGTGCACGTGCTATTCACAGAGATGATAGCATAAATTCTACTAGTAAAACAACTTCTGCGCCAAACACCAATTGAAATGACGTGGCATTGTTCAATCTCTTGTATGGTTGTCCTATAAACCCATAGTACGTCTGAGACTTTATCATCCCAATCTTGTCTCCCCACATACAAATTTTGGTCAGTGTGTGACTCAGTATCTTGTTAAATGCCTCAATGGTTCCATTAGCTTGAGGGTGATAAGGGGTGGTCTTGTGATGGGCCACCATGAACTCTGCTAAATAAAATCCTGACTGTCTCATTCAAAAAGTGTGTGCCTCTGTCACTAGTCAAGCTTAAAGGACACCCATACCTGCTGATTATGTTTTCCACAGGAATCTTGATGCTGTGGTTGTTGTGCAATCCTTTGTAGGTGTTGCCTCTGCCACCTTGTTAAATAATCAGTGTAAGTAATGATATAGCATGAACTAGTCCTTCACATGGCAGGTGAAATCGGTCCTACAAAATCAATTGCCCACTTCTCAAATGGTTCTACGCTAGCTATCGGTCTCAAGGGAATTTCATCTCTTCTTCTTGGTTTGCCAAGGCACTGGTAATGGTCACAGGCCTTGAAAAACTCAATACAATCCTGGTAGATGCTTTCCCACCAAAGCCTTGCTAGTAGAATCTTCCGCACGGTGGCATTCCCTGCATAGTGCCCTCCTGCAATCCCACCATGTGCTTCCTCCATGATTGTAATGCCCTCATGTTCTAACACGCACTGACACAGAATCTCATCATGACCTAATTTGTATAAATCTCCACCAATTAATATGTAGGGCGTGATGCATATAACCAACTGTTTTCTTTCCAAAGTCTTCATTTCCTCTGGTGTCAATACCTATTTTGAGAAATACAACAATATCCTTATAATTTAGAGGGCACATGTCACAACCTAAATAGTTGTGCATCCGACATTATATCCTCAATGCTTTTGCATCCTCCCCTGAGTCAATTCTTGATAAATGGTCAGGTCCCAAGTTACTCTTACCTGGTTTTACAACAATCGTAAACTCAAATTTCTTGAAATAATAGGACCCATCTGCATATGCACCCTTGTAAAATGGGCTTGTTTACCAAGTACTTCAATTGACATGTGGTCTGTGTAGAATATAAAGGTGTTGCAAGTGGATACTACCTGAATTTTTGTAGGGCATAGATCATTGATAATGCCTCGCGCTCAGTTAGTAGTATAGTTCTGCTCTGTTGGTGTCAACTTCCTACTTGCAAAACAAAGAGGGTGATCAACAGTCCCTTCACCAGGTTGTGCTAACACTTCTCTGATGGCCATCCCTGAGGCATCAACATGCACATGGAAAGGCTTATCCCAGGAAGGAAAGCGTAATATGGGCATAGTGATAAGCCTATTCTTCAATGTATCAAATGTCGTCTACTACGCCTCTCCTCAATGGAATGTACACCCATGCTTCAGTAATCCCTCCAGTGGTATGACGATTTTTTCATACCCCTTAATAAACTTTCGGTACAGTACCCCGTATGCCCAAGGAATCCATGCACTGGGCTCTGGCTGATGGGTACTTCCAATCCTACAATAACAACAACTTTGGCAGGATCCACCAGCAAGCCTTCCTTACATATGATATGCCCCAACAAGGTTCCAAATGGAGTAGCAAAGAGAAATTTATTGATATTGAGGGATATGCACAACTATTCGGCATCTCTTGAACATCAACTGCACAGATTGTCGCAATGGTCCTTCACTAGTCCGTACATTGTCTAGTCATCAAGGTAGACTTGAAGAAACTTATGGATGAAGTCTTGAAATGCTTGCACCACAATGCGCGAAAACACAGTAGCATGTTCTTTAGTCCAAAAGGCATGACCATGTAGGCAAAACTTCCTCATTCAATGGCGAAAGTTGTCTTTTCTTGGTCCTCCTTTCCAATCCTAACTTGATGATATCCTGAGAAGCCATCCGTGAATGAATAGATCTCATTCCCAGATACTCCTTCTAGGATCTCCTCGGTGAAAGGGGTTAGAAAGGGATCAATGACACATACTGCATTCAAATCCCTGTAATCAACACAGATCCTTATGCTCCCATCCTTTTTAATGCTAATGACCATCAGGATTATCCATTTTGATTCCTCAACATCTTCAATGACACATGAAGCGATCATCTTGTATATCTCTTCCTTGACCTGGATGCGTATATTTGGATTCATTCTGGTAAGGTCTCTTTGAATTGAACGTGCTCCCTCCTTTAGTTTGATTTGCATCTCCCCTAAAGAGTGGTGAAATCCATTAAGCTTATGGTACCCGCGCAAAAATAAATCATGAAACTCATGTAATAGATCAATGATCTTTGAAACCTCCTTTTCTGACCAATAATCCCCCAATAGTAGCCTCCTTAGGTTTTGTATCTGAGCCAATGTTAACCTTATTTGTTTTGAGAGGTTCATGGTAGGTGTGCACTTTCTCATCAGTACTATCTATTACCTCATGTGTACCCATAGTATGGTTAACATCCAAGTTCTCCACTTCCTCTCCATCTATCACATAGACCAAATTTCCCTTCTCTTTCTCCATGCAAGTGCACTCAAGTTGTAGTTCCTCTGGTTCCTCCACATCAAAGTGTGCCTCCAAATCAGGTTCTCCTAATAATTCCAAATTTCTATCCTCAGCCATGACATTGTCTCCCATAGTTAGGCTCTTAACAACCTGCACCGCCTCATTCACTAATGACTTAGTACTTTGATATTCAAAGGTTTGAATCAAGTCATATGTTAACTCCCATCAGTTCCATGTCTGACGGCATAATTCCAAATGAACGTATCATGCACACACACAACCCTGTAGTGTGGAATAAAACTTGTGCACCCAGAGGGAAGGGGGTAAAGCTTTCGTGTCTCCCATCCATGTTCTCTCACATTCTTGAACATGTTTTGAGGTAGGTGCCCCTCCATCATAACCATATATTTTAGTAGGCACGCTGCTTTGGAAGAATCTAATAGAGAGTGTGTTCCTCACCTAACACCATTTTAAAAGATTGTCTTGGTACGTCACCCACCATTGTTTTTCGGTCCCACACAACATGTAGATAAGCATGCTTCACATTTCGATCTCACATCTCCATTGGGATTCCATGGCTTGTAGGAAAACATAAGGGTTTCCTTTCCCAGTGTATCCTAGTAACTACTTTCCTCTTAAACAACTAAGCAAGTGCGCTTTCGTCACCCTTGTAATAGAGCCTCACAATCGTCACCCAATTAACTCATATGTCCCGTTCCCCTGATTGTCACATGTTACACTAGTGGTATCACTCATAGATTGAGCATCTTCCCTTTAAATAACTCCTTCTGTAGGGTGTATCACCTTAGGGTCCGTGATAGCACACATATAGATTATTGTCAAGGGCATCTTCTCTCAAGGGCTTAGTATTGGGTGTTGACTTTCTATCGGTCAAAGGGATGATAACCCGTTCTTCCTTGTTCTCAAAACTTATGTATCCCTTATTAAACCTTAGGTCTGCATGATTATTATAGCACCAAGGGTACCCAAGTAGTGCTAAAATGTTTTCCACCTCAGCTAGCATCAAGACTTTGAAGTCTCCAGTGAATTTCTCCCCTTAGGATAGTGATAACATCATCCTTCAAGACACTAATGGGCATCACCTTTGTCTTGTTAGCCATATATAGCACATTTAAGGATGGTTTGTAATTGGGTCCTTCCCATTTGATGTCATGCGTCTAGGGTGGGAACATTAACCTCCGCACCCATGTTTATCAGAATATTGCTTAGGATCCATCCATTGACTACTGCATTCATGGTAATCTCCTTATCATAATCAATGGTGTGAGGGGGAAGGTTAGTGTGCAAGACCTGTTGCTCGTGCTCTCTTCTGGAGCGTGGTACTTTCTCTCGTAACCATTCCCCTAGCAAAGGGATGATATTATCTTGCCTCATCATTTTGCATACTTCCTTGACTTCATCCAGATCCTTCTGTGGAGCCTCAATGCATTTCCTTTGCTCTAACTTCCACAGACTGCTCCTTTAGGCACTAGATATCTCCTTGTAGGATTTGAATCACATCCATGGTTTGTTGATAAACCTCTTTCTGATGAGCAGGATCCAGATACTTCCTGTGCACCACCTCTTCTCTTATGACCAGTGGTCGCTACTTTGGTATTTCCCTGGCATGTGTAGCCTCAACTCACGTTGTCACGAGTACAGGTTCTAACTCTGACTCACGTGCCACCCTTGGCATCCATTGTGAGTCGTCCTTCTTCATGCTTACCATCTTAACACCTTTATCCTTCCGATTGTTGCTGGCTCATGTGCTCAAATAACTCTGGGCACTCCTCATACTTGTGCTTCTTTCCACACCAAGATCACTGTAGTAGGTCAGGGCATTCGCACGTTTGTAATGTTCTGTGGACCCACAATTATAACAGGTCCCACGAGGAAATTCACTTCTTCTGCCTCCACGATTGCCACGACCTCTAAATCCTCTGTGAAAGCCTCACCCACGAGCTCCTCCATCCATGGGCTCTTCATAGTGACGACCATCATCCTTGGAATTGTTTGCAATGCTGGTCTGGCGCACACCAATATCAATGGCATCATGTATCTGGTCAATCAATCTACAATCCTTGGTGTCATGAGTAGTAGAGGTGTAAATCTTGCAATAACAAGACACATTCTTACGGATCACGCATTGTAGCAGTGGACACCTACTTGCATCATGATCCCCATGGAAAATATCACAGTCTACCATTATCGCACATACCGATCTCCGAGGAAAACTGTCCTTTATATGCCCCTCTACCCCACAATCCGTGCACCATAGGCCACTGTGAGTCTCATGTGCCGAGTTCATAGACAAGCTTCTCTAGCTACTTTTCCATAGAAGACAATATGAGCTTCAAGGAAAGGACTAACACTGGTATCCAGGCTTCCCATAGCCTCAACGCGCAGGGAAGCCTCCAAGGCCTTGCGCGGGTCTGTGAAAGTCTTATGCTGAAAGCACTCTCCTGAAGGGTGTTATTAGTCCTCCAATGAACCATTGAGCATGCTGAGAAGGATGAATATCATAAGATAATTTTGATAAGAGTGTTTTAAAATGTGCATCATACTCCCACACACTCTCTTCCATACCTTGTTGAATCTCCTTCAGTGCACAATAATGCTCTTCTGTTCAAACTCAGGAATATGGAATTCAACTAAGAAGGCATTACACAATGTGGTATAATCTACTATTGTCTTGTGGGGGTCATACTTCCGAGTACCAACTATGCATGCGCCCTTGTAACGTTGTTGCAAACTGACTTGCCTTCCGTTCTGGGGTAGCGATCCCCTTTACGCACCATAGCAACTCACATTTGTGTACATGTTCAACAACATCCTCAACACCTTTGTAATCTGGTAGATGCAAAGACATTTCAAAAAATACTTGCTGAGGCCATTGAGGCCCTTGCCCGCTGATCTAGAACCTTGATTCCCTCATAGTGTTCCCTCCACCACCATATCCACTAGATCCACCAGTGCCTGTTCCTCTTGACCCACCAGATCCTCCAAATCCACCAGGTCCAGTAGCTCATTCCACCTAACCCACAAAATCCACCTCCAATAGTTGGAAAGGGTCTTGAAGTGGTCGCACCTTGTGTCCCCATGCTAAACTGCGTGCCGACAATTTGTGATATTGCACCGCTACCAGATGTGTGCCCCATGCCACTTCTAGATGCGATACCCAAACTTTGTATACCCGTACTTTGCCCAAATATCATTCCAGACAATATACCTCCAAACACAGGAAATGATTGTGCAGCCATGGATGTGCCAAATGAAAAGTTATACCTCCTAGGTGTTGATCGGTTACCTCCACCAATACCAACTAGGTTAGTAATACTTATCTTTGAATTTGGAAAACTAAGTGCCAAGGGTTGGTCACTAGGTGGATTCAGATGTGCGTCGACGAATCTTTTTCCTCCAAGTGACGTGCTCTCATCAGAAGCTGAAGGGTTTTCTCTCTCGTGCTTGCCAAGATGGGGTAACACAGACTGATTAGGTTCCACGTCCTCCGCGTGAACCTTAATTCCTTCCCACAATGTATCCCTACATAGTTCCATCACTCATGCAACTTCGCATTGTCTGCTTAACTCCCTTCCCATGAGCTTCATTATACTTGAGTCTGTCTCTCTTCCCTCTCCATTTTAGCTACAAGGTCCGCCATCTTTCTCCCACTCTAGCTTCCTCACCCAACACTCAGAGGAAGTTTAGCCGGCCATGTGAAAAGCCTCTAAAATTAAAGTAATGACCAGGATCTGGATGGCTAAGGGGATAACACAAAAAAATGATCCTCTAGGCTCCCTAAAGAACTCAAACTCAACAACCTCTATACAAGAATACACGTAGAAATGGCGTATTCTAGGGTATAACTAATTATAACTCTTTTCCACTAGTGTTCAATAACACGGGTCCAGGTTAGATTGGCATCATGTAGCTTCTGATACTCATCTTGGGTCCATGCACGGGGTCTAGAGTACCAATTCGACCTAGATGCCTATGCTGAAGGCCATTCATACAACTCTATTAGAAAGCAACAAAAGAAGTTCTCATACAACTCATGATACAAGTGATCTTCAACCCATTTATGTGCATAAAAATCAGGTCCATTATTAAATCTCTAAGCAAACTCATCTTCCTTGCTTTTAAACCATGCTTTGACATTGTCCAACGTCAAGTGCTTTTTCATCACGTACCATTCTCACAACAACTTCAAAAAGAGGTCCCAATGACGAAACCAAAATGTAGTCTTTAATAACTGCTTACTTCAACACCATTCCCAAATGCGCTGACATATCATCGAGTTTAGCCTGGATGCTCACCTGAGGCACGTGCATGCACCGAGCCCCTCCTTTATGCGAGCTTCATGAGAATGTTATTTCTTAACATGAGGATGTAATACAACCAAAAAATAAGTACATCCATTCATTGAATTTAAGATGTAAGCATTAACTCCTAGCCTAATGCACCCGAGCATAGAACAACATGATCAACTTAATGAACGTAGAATGAACCATGAAATAACATTAAGACAACCCGTAACATGCATATGAACATAAGGAAAATGCACAAATCAAGATCCATCACACGAGTGTTTCATAATCACTTCATTATATTTATTAGCCAAGATTACATTAAAAGAGTCCCATTCATGGAAATGTTCACACTAGCAGAGCTTTCTTTACATCACAGAGCTCATCATTACACATTACACAATATCACTATATCTCTCACTACCTATCATTTCTTACTTATACCTCCATCCTTACTTATCTCTCCTTCTCCTCTGCAAAAACCATTCATTCTTCTAGAATAATCATCATGTAAGGATATTACTTAGATAAATCAGAACATATACATCATAATAACATGAGATAACACCAAAATATAGATAAATGATGACAATATGCTCATATAATAGCTTTTCCACTTTGAGGGGGCAACCTCCAATACCACTTCGAGGGGGTAAACCTCCAAATCATACAATAACACTCAAAAACTCAATATGATGATTAAATACAACCTTCTAACCTCTATATATACCATTCTAACCTATGGCCAATACTGAGGCCGACCTCCTAAGTATAATAAATCATAAATGAATGATATAATAAGATAAGGGGATGTGTGCCACATGTCGGCATATCCATCAATACATGTACATCATAACATCCTTTCCCTAGGTGCTTAGCACATCAACCTTCCCTCTTAACCAGTCATCATTATTACTTGTGAAATCCTGAAGAAATCGGTTTATGAAATTGCTCTACCACTACCCAGGAATATGCCAGATGTCGCCATGCATTTCCCTTAATCGAGTGCCTTTATCATGCATCTGCTAGCTAATCCTTAACAACCTCGACTCCTTATCCTTTCATGATAGCCATATTGATGCCCTGGAATATCCTTACCTTGAGTCGTAGGTCTCCATGGCTTATCCACATCTGTATTCGGTCACTTTTCCATTTTCTCCTTATGCGTGTCTTTTCCTATTGTCTAAAACTCACTAATTCCCGAATCCATCCTACCCAAGCGCGAGCCTTCATGCATCTCCAAGAATTACTTCTGCACGTGCCTTCGTGCCCTGCTTCCACGTGCCACAAGGATCCGCGCCTTAGGCACTTAGTTAATTTAGGGGCGTAACAACACTGGTATTATAAAATCCAATGCACCAACGTGAAGTTATTGCGAAGTGTCAAAAAAATGTATTTATAAAAAAATTTCATGGCTATACTTTCTAAGGTAGTTCTTTATAATATTATTATAAAACACAACATCCCTTTCTACATTGGTAAACACGATATTGCATATATTTACATATTATTATAATTCATGGGTTTTTTGTATTACAAAATCAATCAAAATTAAATGAACTTTTGCTTACATTTAGTTAATTACATATTGCAAAGATAATTGTCTATAGAGAAAGTGTAACGTGTTAATACATGAATATTCTAAGGACATATATGTGGATTGAAGTTTAATAGAAATTTCCATGTGATTGTTGGAGTGTGTAATCTCAACTACTCGCCATAGCCATCTACCACCAAATTCAACACTTTTATCTAATTTAGGAAATCTAGGGATTTTGTTATTCAATGTAAATCTAATGAAATCACTTCTCCATATGGTACATTAACATTTCTTAATTTTTTGTAGTTGGTTTTATTAAAGAAACTACTCGATTTTTACGTCGAAAGGTGTGTTTACAGGTAGAAAGCCCGGGGACATTGACAATGTTTTTAATCTTTGCCGTCTATGTCCTCTTCCGTATCGACATCCACAACCGTATTAAAGTCCTCATCGTTATCCTTTGGAGTGGACGTGGCAAAGGGGACAGAAAGAGACAGAATTCTAACTACATGCCATGTCATGTCAAGCTATTCAAATGAGCACTATTTTTCTTTTTATCGAAAGGCAATTTCTGGCTCAAAAGCTCAATGATCTTCTGGTACTCGTAAATTTCACTAAAAAACATCAAAAATATTAAAAAGAAATAATTATCATTGGCTTCATCAAACTGTCATTCGAGACACACATAGAAAAAGTGTGAAAAAATCTTTTCATCCCTAACAATTCAATTTCCCCAAGATTGACAAAGACATATGTGGAAAACATTCTAGACTTCAACTTTAAGACCCTCCCGAATTTTTAAAATCCAAATAGAGAGATCAAATCCCAAAATTAATCAAAGACATTTTGCAGAGCAATAGTTCTAGGATGATATCTGTCTGGCTTCTGCACTCCCCTTGATGTTGGGGCAGATTTACGAGCAACTTGAGACCAACAATGGAAACAAAATAAAACCCTAAATCAAAAAATCCAAAGAAAAATGCCATTATTGCAGAGCAGGTACGAAAGAAAGTATAAAACCTTGGTGGCAAGTTGTTCCTTGGGATCTTTGCCTCTCGTCGACTTGCAAGCAGTTTGTTTTGTACATGTAATTCTTCCTCACAACCGCAGTTGCTACACACAAACAATCTACAACAAAGTTAAATATGTGCCAACAATCTGCTCTGATACCAATTGTTAGATATGTGTCAACAAAGTTAAATTTTGGATCCCTTTGCGGTGAGGTTTGTACCTCAGTTATTAAAGGGGCACTGTGGGGGGGCTTCCCCCCCCACTCATGTCGCAGGGGGGTTCATGGGGGCGGATCCCTCGAAGCAAAAATTAAGGATTTAATCCCTTGTTTCTAGAAAAATGAATTCAACCAAATTCTACTGAGTTCTATTTTTAGAAAGGAAAATCCTAATGACATTTTTCCACTCTATTTTTAGGAGGAGGAATCCTAACTGTACTTCGCCAATTAGGTGTATGTATTTTTGTGGATATCTAAGGTTTCTCATAACGATTTCGCATGTAATATATTCATCTTGAGTTAATAAAGCTTGATATCTTGCACTGTGGATGTTTCCTTAAGCCCTTAGTTGGGGTTTTACCACGTAAATATGGTGTTTGTCTCTTGCATGTTTTGCTATTTTGTATATTTTATGTGTCTCTATCTCTATAAACTGTTAATTTATTATTCAACTTTCTACGTATTCATTGTTGCAATATCTATGGATTCCTAATAGTCACTTCACACAAATAATCTGCTTTCAATTAAACTAATTCGTAACGGAAGTGGCCCTCATTCATAATATTATATAAAAGCGGGACGATGTGTATGTTGTACGAAGCAGGGAGACATCACGACCACCGTCATATTTCAACACACACCCTTTGAAACTCAATCTTTACTGTCTAAATTCTGATTGATGTCAAAATCAGCCAAACCCTTCTCACAGGGAATGCCTCTGACATAATGACTTCACATATTTCAAAGGCGGTGTAAAACTGAATCTGTAATAAGTCTAGATTGGACTCTTCAAATCATAAATTTGTAGGAGAATAGAAAGTGAACGACAACTTTACGCTTGAAGAAGAGAGAAAAGTAGAAAATCAAAGACTAATCAACCCAAAACCCTCGTATTTTTCTCTTCAGCTACCCAAAACCATCGTATTTTTCTCTCTAGTAGATGTTGCACACCCTTCTATAATGATGCATTGCAATCTAAGAATATTAATGATGGTACCACCGATGTGTGTGCCAAACCTTTGGTGATCTGCACCAATAGCCTTCTCAAGGTCCTATGCACGTACATGCCACACTATTAAGGTCCTCTCACACCATACTTGTAGCATTAGATAACAATCAAATAGTAGACACGAGAAATCGCCAATGTACTCCATGGAGGCCTTTTTTCTCAGAAGTATGTTATGTACAAAACATATAGGTTATATACTTATATGTTTCAGTATTATTAATTTCCTATACGTCTCCATCTAATTCTCATTTAGGGTGTTGTCCCTAGCAAATGCTATAAGATCTAGATCAAACATCCAATAGTTAGAAGTGAAAAAGCAAAATAAAGGGGATGAGTGCACTTTGACTTAGAGAAGATGAACAAAAATAACCCAAAAGTGTTGGGATGCTTCTCAAAAATGTGAGAAGCATTGCAATGCTTCTAATAGATATCAAAAATGTATGTTAGAACACTTTCGATACAAACCGAAATTAACAGAGGAAAGTGACATTGAAGTGAAAAACAAGACCATTAAAAGTTAACAAGAACATTGATATTGTTTGATTTAAATTAACTAGTACAAATATCTCAAATACATCAATTTGAAATATGTGGAGAGATATCAATAGCGAGATTCTTATCTTGAATTTTTCACACCAGTAATCACATTGTTTAAAACTCCATTACCTTCTTCGCCAATTTCCTGCTCACTAATAAAAAATGATATCCATCTAGTTATATTATTGTGTCACATCCAAAAAATCTTTTTAGATTTAAAAAAAAAAACAGGATTCAAAATCTATCGTATGACCAAAGATATTATGATTTTTGAATTGACTTCTCTATACAAATGGAAAAAACTTCTAAGTAACAGTCAAATAGATGTCAACTTTAAGATCAAACATAAAAATGAACAACTCACTCCATTACACTCCACGCAGAACCCATCGTAAAAGACACACCATAAAGACACTTTTGGAACTCAAAAAACTCTAGAATCTACAAATTAGCAATGAAAATTAAATTAAATAATTTTTAGGTGTTTACATCCGGTGGGCAATTTTTCCAAGCAACTTTTAGCTAACGGTTTTATAAAGAGGTAACAAAATTCCATAGTGTAGCCCACCGTTTCATTGACAGTCCTCCTCGGCCCTACCAACCTTCAAACCGTGACGCTTACGACACAGGCTTTGTCCCCTGGTTTTCACTTTGATCGAGAAAAAATATACCCACTGGTTCTACTTATTTCTAGGTACCTTTCCCTTGTTCAATCTTGCCCTCCCCCCACACCCTACATATACAACTCCTTCCCAATTGCCCATCACAGCTCATCAACGCATTTTCTTCGTCATTCTCTTTGGCAGCCTCTGCTACTGATCTATTCTGAGAGAGATCTGGTTCGTAATTACTCGGTGCGAGGATGGATCTTGCTACAGACGTTTTCATTCCAGAGGAATATGTCAAAAGCCGCTACTCCAAAACAAAATCTGGGCAGCAACAAGTGAGCGCTTCTCCAACACATGCTGCGAATGTCAAGATGAATTCCCGGTTTCCACAGCAGGGTGAAGCTCCCGCTAATATCAGCGCCATTGCCACCTTCAGCAAAGAGGAAATAATTTTAGCTTGTTTGACTCCGTAGAGGCGGCGTCTCATTCTATTTTTCTTTGCGCAGCAGTAGAGTTATTTCGTGGAATTGTTTAATTATCACCGGTCCGTACATTTTTTGTTGCAGTTCACATTCAGACGTTGAGACTAGTTTTATAGTCTTTCAACAATATTGATATCTATTCAAAAGTGTTACCTTAATCTTGGATCAAAATTTTCGTACACAGTTTATTTCAGAAGTTCTCTTTCTTAATCACAATCAAATGAGTTGTGGAAACATTATATCTGAATCTGTGTTTTATTCTCTTGCTTCTCACTTTATTGCTTACCATTTGCTTCGGTAATATAAGTAATTATACCTTACTTGTTAAGGGAGGTATATATATAATAAAAGTTGGATAACCATTTATGAACTTGTTGCATAAAAAATAAATAACAGGGAGGGCAATCTAGTTCAAAACTGCTCATCCACTAGAAGGTCTCACTCAAAAACTCTCCTAGTAAGATTCTAATAGTCTTATTCAGAAAATGAGTCTCTCTATCACTTGTAAGACTCAATGGACATCCATACATGCTTATAATGTTATCTCAAAGGAATTTAGTTGTTGTTACAGAGCAATCCTTTGTATGTGACACCTTTGCCCACCTTGTTAAGTAATATGTGCATGTAATGATATAACACGCATTTGTCCTATGAATAGGTGGTGCAATAGGTCCTATAAATTCAATTGCCCACTTCTCAAACGGATTTGTGTTTGCTATAGGGCGCAAGGGCATCTCATCTCAGTTCCCAGGGTTACCTATCCTATAATAATGGTTGCATGCTTTAACAAACGCCTTAGTGTTCTTATACAATGTTTCCCACCATAAGCCAACCAATAGTATCTTGCGAGCTGTCACATCTCCGGCATAGTGTCCTCTAGCTATCTTTCCATGTGCTTCCTCCATGATGGCCTTCGCCCTCATGCTCCAATACACATCTACGCAAAACTTTTGAAATAGTGTGCTTAGTAAATTTCTCACGGAAGAATTTTTTGTGCTTTTCTCCCCCATATTAGGTCATAAGCGGGAATAGATTTGAAACAGTAGAGAGTATCAGTTGTAGTATAGAATTATTTTGTTCCTTTGTTCGAATGGAATTAAAGAAAACTATTGCAATAGTAACATGTTAAGAGTATCAATTGATCATGTTGAAACCTGAGAGGGAACGTAAGATGATCCTGGTTATATGCCCCCCTTTCAGTGAAAGGGCGAGGGGTGAAGAGATGAGCACTGAGCCGAAAGTAAAGATAAGAGTAAACAAGAGATATTGAAAAAAGAGATTGTAATAATACATGTAAATTGATAAGTAGATGTTCCATATTTGAATATAGCATTATACAATGTGCATATGTTAAGTGGTAGGATAAATTTTGATCTAAATGGCATAAATATGGAAGAAAATAGAGTAACGAGGCTCAAGATATGAGCGAAACAGTGCAATGTGTATTAGTTGTAAGAGTGGTTGGAAATAGTAACTTTAGTATAGGAAAAAGTGGAATTACTATATATAGTAATAGGGAAAAGTGAACAATATTTCATTTTCACCGAAATTGATTGAAATTTGGAGCTCTGAGATGTGAGGATGACTTGTTAGGTAAGCAATTTTCATAAGATTTGAGAAAGTAATGACGATCGTGGCTTCATAGATGATCAATGAGTTGGTATGTATTTGTATTTTTAGAAAATTGTGTATAATATACCTTTTTTTGGTTAATTTTTGAAAAAATTATATTATTGTATTTCTCTATGTTTTTTACTTGGGCGGGAGTGGTCAGGGCATTAATGTCTTTTGGGACACCAACACCCAGTCTTACACATTGGTGATCTAGTTCTAGGCACCTGTGACCTGATCTTGGTTGTTAGCAATTCAGGGGAAGGCTTTGATAGTGCAATGTGAAATATTGGTATTTTGATTAATTTTTGTACTATGATTAGCTAGTTTTGAATATGTATGAAGTACTCATGTCATAAATTTTTTTGGTATTTGTGTTGCGTAGAGAGATATACACTCGATAGAGTTCCATGGGGGTTGAGATTTGAGCACACAGTTGAATTTGGGGTTATCTAATGCTGGGTGGGACATATCGAAACGTGCCAGCCTGCAACACATAAAAAGATTTGGGGAGGTTCCCCATAATATGTCTATGGTGATTGCATTGTGTGAGAGATGATGTGCCGATACATGTACCTTTTGGTTGCCTACTGGTGAGATGACCGTGACCCTGGAGGATGTGTATCGAATATTGTGATTATCGGTCATTGGAAAGAGAATGTAGGCTATGAGTATAGTGGATGCCTAGAGGTCGATGAGAGTAGCAAGATGATATTTTACTAGGACACGAAATAGAAAAAGACCCATATTAGTCTCGATGCTATATTGAGATCAGGGGTTCCACGGTTGCAGATGTTCATCACTGTGGTTATAAATTCATCGGTGGGAGTAGAGGGTGAACAAAGTGCATATATTATATAAGATGCATGATATTTGTTAGCACATAGAGGAACATGTGACATGATTTACATGGACACAATGTGTGCTAGCCCATTTGTACAAGGATTCATATAAATTCGCACATGATGACCATGGGGTGGACGAGGAACCACCACATTGTTACATATATGGGCATATAATTGTATTGTGATATTTAAGCCACTAAGTGGGCCACATGCTGATTAGGCGAGACCCAACATATTTGTAGTGAGCTAGGTAGGAACCCGGAGCAGGAGATTGGACACGACCACTTATACGTCAATGCTTAATCAGATGGGACTACGGGCCATTATATGGAGACCATATAAAGAGTATGGTGGTTGGTTAGAGAACGGAGTAGAGTTGTGGTGTATTTGACACACCATGTGGTTGAAGGAACAATTTCCAGGAGTTTTAGAATTATTCTAGGTGGATCGTGTATCGAGACAATTTGGTATGACCTAGGATGTTCCCCCAGAGCCATATGTATGAGTGAGAGCTACTAGAGAACCGAGGTGGCCATAAGGAAAATTTTAGTGGTGAATATTCATTAATTCATGAATATTCTGGTTTTTGAAATTTGAAATTGACGAATTTTTAGGGTAGGAATTACGATTAGGTCGCCAAAATTTTCTAGGTAAAATTGATTTTAGGGGTCAATTCGCCATTCCCGTGAAATATAAATTCACAATAATTCTCTTTAATGTTGTCGACCGGAAGCATTTTTTTATTCTATTAGATGACAACATAATATACATTGTTTGTCAGTAGCATAAATTATGTTACCTATCTATAACATAATTTATGCTACTAAATGGTAGTATTTTATTATGCTACAGATCGATAGCATAAATTATGCTATCAGTGGGTAGCATAAAATTATGCTGTCGATCGGTAATATAAATAATGCTACCGGCTGGTAGCATAATTTATGCTATCGATCAATAGCATTTTTTTTCTAAGTATGGGATTGTTTTTGCTTACACCATATTTTGGGAGGACAAATTTGTCATTGAGATGATCAGTTTAACTGCTAACATAAAAAAAGTTTGAAAACAAAATCCCATACAAAATTAGTGAAATCTATGTTTTCACAAAAAATCACTTTTTAAAATTTGTTTGTTTGCGCCATATTTTGTGAGGATAGATTTCTCATCGAGCTGGTCATTTTAACTGCTATTATCAAACAATTATTTTTAAAATAAATTCATTATTTTTGGCCGACATCATATACTATCAGCTGACAACATAATATATGTTGTCGGCCAATAGCATAAAAACTCTATAGGCTAACATCATTTTGGCATTTTCTTCATATTCTCCATTAGCGCGAAAGTCAATTTTCACATATTCGCCAACGAATTTCTAGGAATTTTTTATGGGGGTCTTACAATTTTCCCTGGGTAGTCAAGAGTGAGGCCAAGTCCTGGAAGAACACAACTACTGCTTCTTGGTATAGATGAGGAAGATGCGGCCATAGAGCCAATACAGATGGATGATGCAGGGTGTACCTAGGCATATAGCGAGTGGTGGGAAACACATCAATGGATGCTATTATTTCCAGTTATTATAGATGTGGTGGATGGACTGCTGGTGGGAGGAGTACAGGGACATGCACCTACCCCCGATGGAGATGGCATAACAACAGCCCTAGCTGAGCGTAAGCATTGTTCGTTAGTATTTGTTGAGTGTTACTTGGTTGTTATGTATTTGTAAGTTTGTTAGTAACTAATGCGATGTTGGATGGGTACAAGTGATGCCTATTGGTCATTGATTGTGAATTTATCGATTTGCATGCTGACGCAGAATGTGCCTCCAGATGTACTCATGGGAGGTGGGATGCTAGAGCGAGTGGATGTTATTATGGGCAAGCATGCCCATTTCTTTGTGCTAGTGGCTATAGCGGTAGCCACATGTATTGTAGTATTGAGAGAGCGTGATGAGGCTCACACATATATTGAGTAAGTGAAAGAGGCTATGGGAGGAGGAGCCATAGCTCATGATATGTTCACGAGATATGTGGAGCTTTAAGGCCGATTCACAAATAATTCAGATGAGGTGGCCTTATTACAAAGACATGTGGAGAGATATAGAGGCCACGACCAACGACGTAGATTGAGGGGTGAAGCATCTAGTTCTAGAGCTCCCGTGATTGCATATAGTGATAATGAGGATGATATATGAGGTATATGTTTGTAGTGATGCATGAGGGATTTCCCCCTAGCGATTGTATTTTGAAACTATGATTTTTGACGAGATATATAGATGGATTATTGGTATCATTGTCTTGTGTTGATGTGCATTGATGTATGATGTGATGAATGTATTGTGATTTGTAAAATTTGAAATGTAATGCGTAAATGGTTATTTTTTATTTCAAATGGATATATAAGTAATGTGTGAAAATAAGAGTGTGTAGTTAAATGATAATGAAGCATAGAATATATGATGAATAGGGTAAGACGTATGTAATGTAATGTAATGAATAATGTGTGATAAAAATGTGATTGAGATGATAGGAAGTAGTGCGCTAAGAGATGGGAAATAACGTATGTAATCATGTGTAAGTATGATGAAGAGGGGGGAATAAGAGTGATGCCCCCAACATATGTGTAGGAAAATGAGGTTCATGTATATAAGACCCCTCAACAATCAATAATTAACCATAGAACAAGAGTGTGTCATCCGGAGATGGTTTGAGAGTGTATGCTATAAATATAGATAATGCAGTGAAAAACATGAAGAATGAGTAGGATGAGGTTCATTTTATAATAGATCCCTCAACATTCATGTAAGAATCTTAGAAAACATGATTGTGTGATTGGGTAATGAGGTGATCATATAGAAATAACCTACCAAATGTAGAGAGGCTTACGAGGGATGGTGGAAGCATGTGAGGTAGTAGCATGAGTGTAAGATCCAAACTAAATTTTAGATGAAATGGTGTCAATGATGGGAGATGTAGTGATATGAAGCTAATGAGAAGTAGTAACACTGTGATGTGGGTGAGATAATGTCGTGATGTATGAGCTGTGTGGAGAATGCGAATGGGTGATGCAAGAGCATCCTATGATGTTTGATGAAGAATAAACAAGTTGGAATAAGTCTTTTCAAGGCATGAATATCATGTACTAGGTGTTTGAATTTATTTCCCTCCAAAACTATTATGTTGTATTTGAATTTGTATGCAAATACTCATTTACATGAGAATAAAAGTAGAATTTGGTTGATTTAATGAGTAAGCTACGTAGGAGTAGGATTAGCTATCATAGGATATAGTGAAAATCATATAGGAGTTGGCACAACTTTATCTTAGTTAGAAAAATTGACTTTCCTATTCTTCTTTGTAAGTTGATGTAGACACAAAATCATGCACTTTAGGAGTTATTTAGCCTGGTATTAAACTACTATTTAGAGGGTTCTCAAGAAAATAAAGTACTAATTAATCCCACCTTTTGTCTATCTTTATTTTAATCTTTTATTTTGTTATTCCCACACATTTTCCTATACGTATCCACTTATTTCATAATTTTTGCATCATTTTAGCCTGAGCCGGGGCACCCAGGTCCTGTACTGGGGCATCCTGGGGTGCCTTGGTCCTCACCTGGGGTGCCCCAATTCGATGTTCCACTTTCCCTACTTATTTTTTGGGGGTCTTTCTAGCCATTTTTCATTCTTATCTTTTTCATACTCAGCCATTTTGGGGTTTACTTACAAAATTAGAGTAAGAGAACCCTATAAATACAAAGTTATGAGACCATAATGAGGGTCCTAACATCACATAATACTATCACTCTCCATCTATATTTGCATCCATTGCATCACTTACATCCACATAATACCATGCATCAAGGCTAGGAGATCTCCACCAACACAAACAACATACGGGGGAGGATTCTATTCTATTTTCATGCACACATGTTATTACATTTTCTATAGTTATTATTGCTCACTACTTCACAAAAGTGTGATCGGACATAAGAGAACATAGGGAAAAAAAATTCGCACACACACCATAACTACATTTTGATTTTGAAATATAGTGCATCATGCTTAGTTTAGTAAGCCCATTGTTATCGCAGCTGAGGTCAGTTCTGAACCATTCATTTTAGATATTTTATTTTTAGGGTTTTTGATACTTCTTTTTTTCTTGTAGGTCATTCCTTCATCTTGTGTTATTTCAACACACTTGGCACAGTTCGGGAACACATCCAATGTGACAAACATGCAGTAATTCCAGGATCAGCTTACGACCAATGCTTGAAACCAGATTCTGAGAATTTTACAAAGACCAATGTGAACCTATTATGCAAACCAGAGTGCCCCCGGGTGAACCCCAAGTGTCTTCCTCAGGCTGCCTTGGTCTACTTAGATCCTCCAGATATGGTCTTTTCGAGACTTCTAGTTGATCACATCCTACTTTTAAAATCCACCGTCAGACCTGCAAATAACGTGTGACAGTATTCCAACAATCAGCTAAGTCATTTATCCCTTTACTTCCTTTACGTATTTATGGTTTTATTTCACTTAGCGTAATTACTTAACATCATTTCCATATTGTCTTAGTATACTTTACAATGTTTTTAGTGCTCGTATTTTAGATTAACTAGCTGTTATACTTCTCATAGTATTAGTTTTATTTTATTATTAATCATTTTTGGGTGAACCCCGTGTTTCTCCACAGCACCTCCTAGGGTTTCTACATGTGCATTTCACCATCATGGGTAAATGTTATAGGAAATCTAATCTTGCTTGATTCTCTAATTACTTTATACACCTGACTAGCCATGGTCACGCACTATAGTTGACACTCCTACTACTGCTGATTTGGCTATAGACCTGTCCCGTCATTCTTTCAACTTCCCTCCTCTGGCTATTGATCACCCGCACCTAATCGATGATGTTGTTTTTGCATATCTACACACTCTTGATCTTGCTATTTTAACACAACTTATAGAGGAAGTACAAGATATTCCTCCTATTCCCATAACCACACTTGCTACCATTTGTGAACCACAACAACCTCCCCACTAACTTGTTCCTTCTCCAATATTGTATGTCGAGGAATCTCCCGATGCCATAGTGGTCCCTACTTCTCCACCTCTTACGACTAAATCTCAATCTCTTGCAGTCCCACATGACCTAGTCCATACTGTTTGTATGATTAATAAGGCCCCTTATGACTTGTCACTTACTCTTGATGATACTAATTCTATGGTACTTTATACAAAACCTACTCCATACTGCTCTCTTGTTTTGCCACTTTGTGCACCACATCCTCTTCTAGACAAGATGCCACTTGAGGGTGCCATTCAGGTGATCGACGCAATACCTTCCTCTTTTCCTCCAGATATTACTGCTATTATTCCATATCCTAAATCTTTACAATATCTAGATGTTGTTCCATCTCACCCACAACCATCACCCTCGTTAGCGTGTCTGTCATTCACTTGCACCCTCTTCATGAATAATTCTTATTGGGAACAAATACCATTCGATACTCATGCATGGCCATTGTATGTTTACATGATGGTCTCTCTCATCTTGGTTTTAGATTTTCAAACCTCCATCCTTCTTTATGTGATTCACATTTGTATTATGGATCCGTTATTCTTACTACTACCTATGGCCTCCATGTTTTCAATCTTGTAGTTCATCTTGCACATTATCATACTACTTATTTTCTTACTCTTGGACAATCTTGGATAGATTATATCAGTGAAACTCTAGATCTTGATCATATTGATATAGCATTTACCATGCAATTTGGCACTATCTGTATTTGTAATAGTTCCTTCCTTTGCTACTCACTAAACTTCACCATTTGGTATGCTTAGGGTTTCCCTTTACCTCCTTTTACGGATGAAAAATACACCATGGTCATGTATATCTTACGCACTTAGGGTTATTTGGATGACCTACCATATACCACTGCTTATCAGATTCCCCACGTCATCCCACACAATTTTGACAACCATATTGATGACCTTTTAGATAATCTTACTTTTCCTTTATCTTAGATAATCTTACAATAACAATAATATTTCACCGCCTCAACTATGCCGAATGTATCCACTCATTTAGAAAATGAATTCCACCTTCACATATCATTCATCTAATACAAACCTATTGGATTCCATACATGCTTTGCAAATGTAGTATCAATCCTTGGAAACCATGATTGGATATCTCACTGTTGAAGTGGAAAAACTTAAGGCAACTTCTGAATCTCCTATTGGCGGTACTTATGATATACCCCGCACACCATCTTCCTCCATTGTATGCCCTCTTCTTGAACCTCCAAGTGCACCATTGCCTTCACCTCCCATCCTTCACTCTAATGCTACAACACTAGACGTTATCGTTCAACTCCTCAATCGTTAAATGATTACTCCACCACCTACTCGTAGCTACCCATATTCTCTATTAGTACGCTACCGCGATCAGTCCATATTCCCACTATCATTGAATGCATGAACATCATACCAAATTTTGTCACACTTTGTCATGTTTAATTGCAGAACTCGAACAACTAGGGATTCTCTTCTTTGATAAGACAACCACCTCTTATTCACCATCCAGCCCATCGGGCTCGTTCATTGTGTAAGTCTTTAGTTATTACTACTCAAGTACCTTCTCAGTGATAAAATTTCACACATAGTTTGTTGTCTCCCATGCCAGACTCAACACTACAACATGTTCCCACTGCCCACTCTCCCTCATTCATTCATTCTTCACATGCATATTGATTCCTTTCACTGACACCACGTTTATCAACTATATTTACACTATTAGATCATGGCCCTCCACTTACACTATCGCAGACATCAGTAGAGAAGCTTATGTCCTCCACCCTCATTGGTTAGTACATTCATTCCCGTTCAGGGGGGAACGCCATCTCATTTCCCCTCCCCATTCTCACATCACCACATCATCATCTCTCCTCCTTATTTCCTATCAACATAGCATATCACCCATCATAACACCATCATTACCTGATGACTTACTCTTTTTCTTTGGTTCACACTTGACTGTTGAGGGATTACTATTACACTAAATCCTCACACCACACTTAGGCATTACATGTTATATTTCATCCTACATTATGCGTCATACACTGTCCATTCTACATTTATTATACATTACACTAGTCATCCTTACCTATGAGTCTAGTTTTACATTCCATCCCTACATTCTACATACTACACTAGGGTACATTATATATGGGTCTAGCTTTACATTTTTATTACTACATATTCTATTTCCTATCTACACCTATTAACACATCTTACATATTACATATTATACAAATCATACACATTCTATATTGCATTACCTACACCACACATTCACATATCATATTCTTCACTTGGTCATTTCTACTACGTTGTTTTCTACGTGTTGTCGTCACCACCCTATGACACACTTTAGTTCCTCGGTCCATACTCGACTACCGAGGGTTTACCTATCAAATGTACCTTACACTCACCATGCAACATTTCATCATGCGACATTCCCAACATTAGTGACATACACCTTAGGTTAAATTTTCACCTATACTATCACCTTGTAATGGTATATACCTTAGGCTACATCACCACTCCCTTATTGTTTGTCTTGTAGTGACATACACTTTAGGGTAAATCGTCACCTCTTTCATTTCATCATATAATGATATACACTTAGGGATAAATCATCACTCATCTATTCAATAAGTCATGATATACGCTTCAGCTATAGGTTTCACACACACCTCTCCACATGTTGCATCTCATCACCATTACATATACACACTCATCGCAGGGCGTTAGAAAAAACCAACACTACTTGACCATTTCCTAATGATGCATTTTTGTTTACGGTTCATTCTTGACTGCTAAAGTGGTAAAAAAAATGAACCTCACTGTATACACTTCCATACACTTGGGGGCATGCTGCTCCTATGATTCCATCTTGCATTCCATTCCATTCATCCACAACATACTACATTTTCTTGGGGGCATTTAATTTTTCTTGCTAGTGTTTTTTTTGCATGATCACTTTACTACACATGTTAGACTGTGTTCTTATATGACATTATCATACACACATGCATGTTCACGCCTTTGTTTAGTGTTATCACAAATATAAGAATCTACACATGGTATGGTTTCTCACCTTCTACCCTTCCTATATTGGTCACTAGGGGCGTCCACATTCATCTTATCTAGGTGTTATTGTTTCATCTTGTACTTAGAATCTTATATTAGTTACTTATACATTCTTTTCCATATTGGTTATCAATCTAACACGCTAACGGCTGTTCCATGTGCAACACTTATTTTGTAGGATTACATGTTTCTATGACTACTTCGTTGTTTCTACTTGTTTGCTTTGTTTGCCATTGTATGCATGATTTTCCATTTGCTTGTGTGCACACTTGTTTTTTATTTGCAGCCATGATGACCTTGTGTGTATTGCAACATCATTAGTGATGTCCCATGTTTTTAACCCACTTTGTGTGGTCTACTTGTTTTCTTGCATGTTTACACTACTTTGTTTAGTAGTTACTACATTGTCTACGCATTTTACACTTGTCTTATTGCATGCATGTGTTTTCATACTAACACTTGTTTTAGCTAGCCATCCACTTTTGTGCACGCCTTGGTTTCTACCAAGCGCTTTCATTTTCCCCATGTAGGGAATAGTTCTACAGGTCAGAGTACGGCAGGTCCTCTTTTGGGGCCGTATTCTCCTTTTAGCGACATTACATGCGCCCCCAAAGAGGGGGGCATCATTCAGAGTTTTACATAATAACACAACATATTTACACTAGTTCAGTACAGTGCACTTTCTGCCCTTGGTATTGTGGGTTTACATACAATGACTGAGTTTAGACCAGTCTACAAACTCCATACACAGTGGCCTCTATAAGACATGGTGTCCTTTGGAATTTCTACGAAGCAGTTACAGGCTTGGAGGTTACAGTGGGTGTGCCTCTCTACACTACTTTTTCCCACTGGTGTTGGATCACCCAAAAAACTAGGACAATACAAATATCTCTTCATACATTTCAGCAGAAGTGGTTAAAGGTTGGAGGACACAGAGAATTTCCTCCCTATACTTCTTTCAGCTAGGGTGGCATGAGATCACCCAAAAAAATCACGACATAGTACAGGATATCCTTCTACACCCTTTTTCTTGACATGGATTAGGTGCACATGTTCCATTTACACTTTTCTTTTTTCATATTTTACATTTGCGTACTTTACACATTTCTATATACATGCATATTTTACACAACGTTTTTTTTCATACATATATATTTGACTACTTAATCATTTTATTTTTGCAAGTTTGACCATATGAGAAACAAGTAATCAAATTGGGGGCAACAACAATGACAACGACAACACACCGCAATGACACTTGCCTTTACTAACCATGTAGGTACACTACAAAACATAGTAGCTACACACATGTTCCGCCCTAGGTTCATTCTCATCACTTTTTATGCGCATTTTTCATCCTTATAATCCACACTCCTCCAATTTTTTTTTTGTCATTCCACACTTGAGTCTAGTCCATCAGCACATATACTCTACAATCTACATGGATATCGGGTATGCATCTCTATCTACTTTATGTTAGCCAACATTTCTCTCACTAACATAAAGTGGGGGGAAAATATAGACACAAAATCATGCACTTTAGGAATTATTTAGCCCGGTCTTATACTTTTATTTAGCGGGTTCTCAAGTGAAGAAAGTACTAATCAATCCCACCTTTTGGTAATTTAATTTCATTATTATTGCATATTTTTCTATACATATACACTTATTTCACAATTGTTTCATCATTTTAGCCTAAACATGTCCTTGTCCCACCTGGGGCGCCCCAATCCATGTTCCACTTTCCCACTTCTTTTTGGGGTCTTTCTAGCTATTTTTGATCCTTATCTTTTTCCTAGTCGGCCATGTCAAGGTTAATTACAAAATTAGAGTAAGAGAACCCTATAAATAAAAAGTTATGAGACCATAATGAGGGTCCTAACGTCACATACTACTATCACTCCATCTAGAGTTGCATCACTTGTATCCACACAGTGCCATGCATCAAGGCTAGGAGTTTTGCATCAACACACACAAAATAGGGGGATGATTCTATTCTATTTCATGCACACATGCTATTACATTTTCTATAGTTATTATTGCTTACTACTTCACAAAGTGTGACTGACGCAAGAGCACCTAGGGAACGACACACACACACTAGAACTACATTTCGGTCTGAAATGTAGTGCAAAACTTAGTTTAGTAAGCCCACTGTTGTGGCAGTTGAGGTTATTCCGAACCATTCATTTTACATATTTTATTTGTAGGGTTTTGATATTTTTTAAATCTCTTGTAGGTCATTTCTTCATCTTGCGTTATTTCACACACTCAGTGTAGTTCAACAGATCTAGTGTGATAAATAAAAAGAATTTTAGGACATATTGTGACATTGCCAAAAGTAGTTTCTGATCATTTATAGAGACCAGGGTTATATGGGGTGCCCTAGTACCTTCCCAGGTGCCTTAGTCTGCTCAGATCCTCTAGATCTGGCCTTTTTGAGACTTCTAGGTGATCGTTCCTACTTTTGATTTTATTGTCAGACCTGCGACGACCTGCGACAGTCTAATGTAATTAGCTAATTCATTTCTCCTTACTTCCTTGCACATTAGGGTTTTATTTCAGTTAGTGTAATTATTTAAAATCATTTCCATATTATCTTAGCGTAGTTTATAACATTTTAATCCTCATATATTAGATTAACTAGTTGTTATGCTTCCCATAGTATTAGTATTCTTTTAGTTAATCAGTTAAGTAAAAATATAAAAAACTAGGGAGTCAAAGCCAGGGTTAATTTTAAGACCCCCCTCCGAAAAATTAGTTTAGAATGGGCGGAGAATCTCCAAAGTTGACTTTCAAATCAATGATGAATTTATGAAAAAACATTTCATGGCAAAGGCAATTTGGCAAGGCTCAATTTTCTTAGATTTCACATAGTTATAAGGGTGTTAGACGACCGTCAAACAAAATATGTTGGATGATCATCTCTCTCAGGTAGGGTTGGATAACCATTTCTTCCATAGAAATATGCAACATTTCTCCAATAATCAAAGAAAAGGAGATTTGATACATTTGAAAATAAAACAGAAAAAATTCATCTCCATACATAAATATATATATTCAAAGTACCTGCATGTCAGAATAACAACTTGCCATAAATATGATGGGAATAAAAGATCCCTTCACAAAATGAGAATATACAACACATAGAGAACGACTGTCAACATCTTCCATCCTTCTCTGTCTGGATGACCATCCAACTTGGATTAGACAGCCATCCATTGCTTGTCATCCAAGCTGGGTTGTACTGTAGATAATGGATGACTATCCAACCTGAGTTGTATGACCGTCCATTGCCTTCTGTCCAACCTAGGTTGGATGAAAGACAATGGATGACCATCCAACCCAATGTTTATGGACAACCGCTCTTTGTTGGACATCTTTATTAAATCCCCCCTTGCAACCACCTAGGCTATGTATTACACCTCGACGAATATTTTCACATTTTGATTAAAAATGTTGGCGAGATACATGCATAAGTTAATTTTTACATATAAATAGTAGGCGAACTGACCCATACAAATGAGTTGTTGGTGGAAATTTTAAGCAAACTGAGCGGCAACATACTGCTGAAAATTCATCACTTCCAAGTTCCAAAATCCCTAATATTCACGAGTTTACAAAAATTTTCCACTAAAATTTTCCTTGGTGAAAGCCTTAACATAGAAACAAGATCAATATAGCTATGTATGTGCTTATCAAGAGGTCCATGGTTGAGGGGTTGAGCTAGAATGTATAGAGGGATATTAGGAACAAATTAACATGTAGAGGATGAAGGAGCTCATAGAAGATGAATGAATAATGTGGAAGTCATGAAAGAATGTAAGGCTGTAGACTTGGTAAAGTCATGCCACAAGAAGGCCAAATATTTTAAATGTAATAAGTTGTGTTTCCCTAAGACCTCAAGTGTTTATGGAAATAATTTCAATGATATGAGTTCATATTTCAATGAAAATGCTTAATTTGTCATGATCTATTTCCAAACAACTTGTACTATGTTGTTTGTTCATTGCTTCCTTAAAACAATGGTTCAAACTAGTCATAATAAATTTTTACTGACCATCCTTTGGTTTTTTTACTTCAACTATAATGTTATGATAGTTGTAGGTTGTTACTATTTTGGATCTCTTTTTTGGCTCTTTTGGAGTCGATTCCTTCTTGACTCAAGCCTTTTGATAGATACTTTTTGAAATTTGTGAGATTCATTGTAAGATTTTATGTACTTGGTCCTTGGAGCCTTATCCAAGTATTATCTATAAAAAATGATTTTTATTCCAAAATCCAAATGATCTAAAATTTAGTATGTAGGTGATAGAGGTCATTCTACGGGTGGGTTTTTAATAGTTTATAATAATTTGGGTTAATTTTGAAGTTATGAAGCATTTTCCTATCTGGTTTGAGAATTTATGCAAATTGTTTACTCTAATGTTTGTTTGGGAAAATAGTCACAAATTTCAAATTTATTAATTAGAATGGATGAAAATGTGAACATATGATCCTTATAGGGACTTATAAAATATATCAAATTTTTGGAGTAGTTGGAATTGTTCAAAAAATATATATACATCACAGAAAATTGTTACAGACTGTGTGTCCTTGGGAGCACAAATTGGCATTTTGAGTAAGATAAGTGAAAGGTGAGTTTTTGGTCCTTTTGAAGCCAAATTATTCATTGATTTAAAAATAATTGTGAATGAGGAACAAGGTACAAGATTTACAAAGGTCATTTAGTTATAAAAATACCAAAAATTTGCTTGGTTGCAGTCTAGAAGCTATTGAAGGGAAGGGAAGAGAAAATTGGAGAAAAAAAGTAAGATGGTTGTTTACTTGATTATGGATCATTGTGAAGATGTATATAGCTATGGATATTTGTTCACTTATCAATATTTAATTCAAGTATGAAGCTATTAATAAAAAATGTGAACATAGTTTATGATATCTATAAAGGCCATTACGATCTTCTCTAATCAAGATATGACATTGAGCAATATAACAAGAACTATAGGTTCTCATGATGAATGAGTTACATGATTAATTTAATTTCATGGAGTTGAGCTAGGAAGACACCATTTTTGGTATCAAAGTGAGAATAACCTCTTTTGATTTCATATGTTTTTCTAACGGTGAAATGTTGATTGACGATGTGATTAAGAGTTACAGGTAATTAAGAAGAGACTACAAGTAGGCAAGGCCTAGAAAAATTTAAAAGAAAGATAGTGTGGAAAGAAGAAGAATCCCAAGAGTAGGTTTAGCTCAAGAATAATTCAAGAAACCAAGGTGAAATAGACAGGGTGAGACAAGACATAAATACTAGGGTGAAAAAGACCTAGGTGAAAACTAAGAGGATCCATAGACCAATGTGAAAAAGACTTGGGTGAAGATATAGTGAAATGGATAAATTGAGAAGAGTGAAGGGATTAGAAGAAGAGAGATGCCACATGATAATAAAGTATCTAATCTCATATGAAGAAATAAATGAGATAAGAGATAAGATTGAGTTAGAATCCATGGTAGAGACCATGATACAAGATGAAATCCAAGAATTTGGATAGAGGATGAAAAAGAGGGTGAAGTGGCAAATTGAGCTACTGATGGAGAAGAAGAGGAGGTAAGAGTTGATTGCCTTGAAGAGATAAAATAAGAAAGGTACTCATAGAAAAATGAAGAACGAGTTACTTTGTGAAGAGAATAGGGTTCTCATTATAGATAACATGAAGGAATAAGTGTCTAAAGAGGCACTTGACAAATAAATCACGAGGAATGAGAGAGTGCCCATGATGGAGGCAATCATGAATATATTTTGGTATCTTGTTTTTATTTATAATTCTTTATTTCAGTTTTGTACATACAGGTGTAAGGAATGACCTAAAGAGGATCAAGAACATAACCTTGAAATAAAAAAAAAGTGAGTCAAATCAAGCAACTATGAGGAAAGAGGAGGAAGAAATGAAATATCTTATAGTAGGTCAATAAGAAGAAATGCATTTGGTAGAATCCAAAGAAGACAATAACAGATGCATGTCACCATAAAAGGAAGATATAGATGATGAACTTGAATTATATGATGCATTAAGAGATGAAATAGAGAAATTACATCACAAGGAAGAGCCCTTAAGTGAAAAAGTATTGTAAATAGGTATGAGAATGCAGTTGATGGCGAGAAAATTTGTCGGGGAAATAATTTGTGGGTTTTTTTCCAATGCTTTGAGAATCTAAGTCCCTCTACTTAAACGGTGCAACTTTCATATATGCATGTGCATGTAAGGTGAGTTTTATCCGGGTTATCCTTGCGGCCGATGATCTAATAAGGGCACTCCACTGACCCTGCGGAAAAAGCTTGCGGCTATCTGCAAGATATGAATTTGCTAGGAGAGCGGGAAAGGGAGTGAGAATGTTAGATAAGAGAACTAATGCTGCAAGTAGAAAATTAAAGTCTTGAATACATCAGTTGGAAGTTTCATCATATGGATTAAAATTAAGAAGAAACAACTTTGCAAATAGCAACAAGACCGATTAGAATTTACGAGCGCAAAGTATCAATAGATTCCTCAGTCAAAAGAGGGCTAGAAACTCCTTGTATTGATGCTTAAAAAAATTTGTACATAGTATGAGAATAGAGGAAATTTCAGAATGGGGGAATGAAAGAATTTTCTATCTATTTGATTTTTCACAAGGATTTCTCTCTCATGAATTCAAAAAAATAGCTAAGAAGACCCTCAAATGAGGAGTGCATTACAATTTATTGAAGAAGAAAAACTCTTCATCTTCCCAGTGAGTCTTCATATACCCCCAATGACTCTTCGTGTGTCTCGACATGACTTAAGACTCTTCACCTTTTTAGGAAAACATTAAGTCCCTTTTTATAACATAAAGGTGACTTATTACATTCGAAACATTAAGACATACGAAAAAGTGCAACCCCAACACACACACACACACACACACACACACACACACACACACACACACACACACACACACACACACACACACACACACACACACACGCACACACACACACACACACATAGAGAGATAAAGAGAGAGAGCTCTCTCTCGCACTTGCCGATGAAGAATTTACTCTTGTCGATTCCTAGAAAGCTCTATCAGATCGACCTTTGAACCCTTTACGATGAATGCTTTTCTTATGGTAGGGATGGGTTGTTGTGGAAAATTTATTTGGCTGCAAGTGACAAACTGCTTCCAAATGAACCATAAACACCACAAACTAAGTGTTTAGAAACACTATTGAATGGAATCTTTGGCGGCTATGGGTGTTTCTCATGAAGATCTCCTTTGAAGAGACTGAAGCTTTGGAACAAATCCCACCCTGAATCCCTGCAATAATCACACATACTGATTGAAGGATGAAATGAGTTTCAAAAGAAATTTTGAGATCCATGTTAGTGACCTCATTGTCACCTAATTCCACATATTTTGATGATAGAGACTATATTGGTTTCCCCCTTGCGAATCTAAATTTCATTATTTCTTGACACTTACTATATTTGGAAAGTCCAACTATTTTTCGGTAAGTGTTGAGATTTTACCTCTTTGGTCCCCAAATGGTGATGTCAACTTGGATGTTCGATTCCTGGTATGTTTCCTTTGTGAATTCCACCCTCTAGAACATCGTACTATTTTTAGTAAGTGCTTATTGACAAGTGTTATTGGGGCTCATACTTTAATCAATTTAATCTATCAAACCAGGGCGACGTCCAACGACTGTTTGCAACAAAGGGAATAGTAGGAACAAAGGCTCAACACAAGTTTCTATCTTAAAACTAAGAATTTATTAAACTAATCGTGATTATAAATGAAATATAAGAAATCAAAGTACTGGAATTGAAAGCAAAAACAAGAGTTAACAAAAACATTAACATTAACGATTGCATTGCATTTAGAAAGAAAAATTAAATTGGTAACAATAATTTTTAAAGAAAAAATCAATAAAGTAAGAATGAATCTCTCTCTCGTTGGGTAGTGGTTGCCCTTTCTCCCACCCTTCGATCCGGTTTATACCGAGCTTCTAGAAAAACAAACTTTCTCCTGAATTCAAATCTTTATTGAATTCGCAATATGCTGCTCCAATTAAAAATATGGAACCCCTAATTCTAATTACATTCTCTCTTTTATACCAGAGAAGTCCCAGTCTCTCCTAGAGATCTAGTTATTTTGAATGAATTTTTCTAAATCTAACTAACTGTTTGAATTAAGAAATTCCCTTGATTATTGGTAAAACATTAATGGCGGGAACAATTCGTAGGTGTTTGATCTTGAAGCATTTATAATAACTTAAGAGGGGATCCATGGTAGACTCCTTGAAGTATTCAATCACCCCCAAAAGATTCTCCAAATCATAACTTATTGAATAAACTGAAGTTATGGCGAGTCTTCAGTCATTGTTATTTCACTTTTCTTGTGGCTTGAATGTTGATTGATAAATGGCAATGATTCTTGGTAACAAATGATGTTGCCAACTAGAATTCCAGAATCTCATTTATCTGCATGCGTGCTTGTGCCACTCAAGTTTTGAGGGACCAGGTTTGATGAGTTGGATGCTTGAATGTACTATCTTCAGCCTTTATCAATGAGGATGAGATTCCTGCGCCAACACAAGAAATAGAGTCCTACGCCAATGTATATACTAAGTCCTACACTCATTATAACAATTCAACATATGCACTTTTTGCACATAGAATTAATGCTTATCCATGTCATATTCAAGCCATTCATGCACAATAATTAACAAGGTGAAACATTATAAGTACACATAACAGTTTCCTATAAACATAGGTAAGGTAGTAAATATAAAGTATGCATTTTTACATCATGCATAATAATACCAAAAGTAGTACAAGTTATGACATGGCTTAAACATAATTACACAAGGTTTAATATGAAAAAAATGGGACTCATCACCTCCCCCCATCTAGAGATTTAGCAGGTCCTCCTGCTACCTATTAAGGTGTTCTACTATCCTAGAACAATTTCATTCATTTGTAAATGTCTACCATGTCTCATTAGTTGTTGTATCAGAAAACCCAAAGTGATCAACCACATTCTTCCTCTAGGTAGTATAGTTGTCATCTGACTTCTCATTAGTCGAATGCCATTGTGGTACTCGTGTAAGAAGTAAAGGTGTCTTGTATCGCATTCCAATCCACTGCTCTTTGAGACCCATAATAATTTTGCAAACATTTTTGGCCCTCTTTAAGGACCACCTTAGGTTAGTGGGTGAAATGAATTCTTTTCTCTTATATGGCTTGTCAAACAAATGATAATGTACCTACGAGGTAAGAAAGTTAACATTACATGTGGGGATCACTTGTTTTCTGAAGTTCTTGAGACAATTTTGAAGAATTTTGGTGTACTTGTCTATAAGCAGCAATCCGGCACTATGATAATTCTTCACCGGGAACTCCTCGTGCTATGATTATTTGCTAATGCACAGCCTTTAGTTTGGTGGATGTAATCTGGAAACAAAACAACAACCGAACACAAGAATACCATTGACTATGATAAGACAGAATGACGACAAATCTGAAATATCAAAATAAATTATAATATTCACATGAAACTGTTACAATCTCACCCATGAGATACTTCAACAAGACTATGGGAGAAACTTTACAATTACACCTCTTGATGGCTTCTTCAACACACCTTTAACTGATGGCTTCCTTCGCACACTTCCTACAATATTTCTCACTACTTCTTTCTATGCTAAATGAGGGGGGTAGCCTCTCTATTTATAGAACTTACAGGCTTATCCATCTTATCTCTAAGATAGGATAAGAAATCCACTCTGACGAATCATATTCCATACCTTAACTCTTATCTGTACATGTAAGCTTATCTCTTAAGATAAGATAAACCTTATCATTTTACATGGGTTCCACATTTTTAGAATTTTTACAAATAAAATACACAAAATATTTATGACCTCACTCCTTGTCCTTATTACCAATATAATATTTCTAATTCCTAATCATGTAGACCCTACTTCTCTAATTACCCAAACTTTGACATTTTAATATTACCGGACCACTTACGACAAATATTTACTTTTTACAACATTCCTATTGTACTTTGACTATTACCGTACTCCACATTATTTGCGGCGTCGTACTGGCAGCGCCGTTATCTTCTATCGGACGCTACTACTAATTACACTTAACAACATTCTATTCCTAATACATACATTAATGAAATAGAAATTATGGAGGAAAATTTTAGTGTCGACATCTTCCCCCTTCCTAGCTTCTACTCCGTCCTCGGAGTAGACTCTTCTGGTGCGTGGAAAATCTTCAACTTGTCGTGGTTGACCCATTTCGTAATGGGAGTGCCATCCAATTCCTCCAGTCGGTACGTACCATTTTCATGCACAGCTGCTATTTTGTAGGGCCCCATCCATTTTGGAAGAAATTTCCTCTGTCTTCTTTTTTTGTATCTGGAATCATATACTAGAACCAAGTCATTCACCTGAAATGGAGACCAAAGGATCTTTTGATCAAAGTATTCCTTCTGCTTCATTTTCTTCTTATGGCTTGTATCCTTTGCTATTTCCCTCATTTCCTCTAGCAAATGAAGATGTACCAACCTTTCTTTTACTGAATCACTTTCATCCATCCTTTCATTTTTCATAACTCTCACAGTAGGAATATCAAACTCAATAGGAAGAACTGGATCAATGCCATAGGCCAACTGAAATGGAGAGTATCCTGTTGCTGACTTTGATGTTGCCCTATATGCCCACAATGCTGCATGAATCCTCTTATCCCATTTATGTACCTGCAAGGCTGCATCTTTTGCTAGAATTTGACACAACACAAAATTTGTTCGTTCCACCTGTCCATTTGTGCTTGGTTTGTATGTTGTTGCCTTCCTATGCTTAATAGAAAACTTATTGACTAGGGCTTCTACCACCTCATTAATGAAGTGGCTTCCTTGATCTGTTACAATTTCTAATGGACAACCAAATCTGGTGACAATGCGTTCATATATGAACCTTGCCACTTCATCCATGGAAGCTGTTTTCAATGGCCTAGCTTCAACCCACTTGGTTAAATAATCTGTGGCAACTACAATATACTTATTTTGGCGTGAGGTAGTTGGAAGTGGACCTACAATGTCTATTCCCCACTTTTCAAAGGGACCAAGTGGAAGAATAGGACATAATGGAGCTGATGAAGTCTTACGGTTACCATGTGTTTGACAAATATCACATGTCTTACAATAATTATAACAATCTTTAAAAAGAGTGGGCCAGTGATAACCTGCATCCAAGATCCTTCTTGCTGTAAGTTGTCCAGAGAAGTGCCCTCCACATGTACCATTGTGGAATTCTTCTAGCAGCTCCTTCCCTTGATCACGTCCAACTGCCCTCTTGTACTGTCCATCAGGTCCTATTCGAAATAATACTCCATGCAGAATAGAATATGGACGACTGGCTTGAGTAATCCTTCCCTTAGTCTTTGCATTGGCACCATCAGGAAACTTGAATTCATTCAGATAATTCCAAATATCTATGTATTCACTAGGGATTGTATCAAGGGATAACAATGCTGCATCAGGGAAATCATCATCATCACAAGATGATCCTAAACCATCATAGGCTCGAGAGAGTGCATCTGCATTGACATGCTTCTTTCCTGGCCTATCTATAATATCAAATTCAAATTCTTGTAGCAAAATTATCCATCTTGCTATCCTCCCTGATGGGTTAGGCTTATTTACAATATATTTTAGAGCCTGATGATCTGTTACAACTAGAAATTTTTGCCCTAGCAAGTAATTTCTGAACTTCTTTACAGCAAAAATGATAGCCAAAGCCTCTTTTTCAGTTACAGTATAATTTACCTCAGCACTGCTCATTTGTCTGCTCCCAAAGTAAATTGGATGTTCATTCCCATTTTCATCCTTTTGGCTCAAAGTACTTCCTAGTGCTGCATCTGAGGCATCAGTGTACACAATGAATGGCTTGTTCCATTCTGGATTCTTCAAAACAGGCGAAGACACCAGGGCTTCCTTCAGTTGTCCAAAAGCTTCATGTGCCTTATTTCCTGGTTCATAAGTAACATCCTTCTTCAAGAACTGGGTTAGTGGTTGTGCAATCTTTGAGAAATTCTTGATGAACCTTCTATAGTAACCCACATGGCCTAAAAATGATCTCAACTTACTTCTATTCATAGGAAATGGTAAATCTTTGATTTTTGAAACTTTATCAGGATCAGTACCAATACCATCTCTGGATACAACATGCCCTAACAAGACGCCTTTAGAACATCCAAAGACACACTTTGTAGGGTTTAGTGAGGCTTGTGCTTCATCTAACCTTTGAAATGCTGTCTCCATCTGGTGCAGGTGGTCCAACTTGCTCCCATAGATGCAAAAATCATCCAGAAATACTCTGATGAAGGTCCCAATGTAGGGTTCGAACACCCTATTCATTAAACGCTGGAATGTTGCTGGAGCATTACACAACCCAAAAGGCATAACTCTATAAGCAAACGTTCCCCAAGGAGTGGTGAACGTGGTCTTCAGCTGATCTTTCTCTGCTATACGAACTTGGTTGTAGCCGCTATATCCATCAGCAAAACTATAGCACTCCTGGCCAGCTACTTCGTCCAAGATCTGATCTGAAAATGGAAGAGGGTAATGATCCTTCTTTGTTGCCTTATTGAGCTTCCTATAATCAACACAAATGCGTAGCTTCCCATTCTTTTTTATTGAGATCACAATGGGAGAAACCCATTCTGAATTCTCCACAGCAAATATGAATCCTGCATCAAGCAACTTATCTATTTCTTCTTTTACAGTCTTGGAAAAATTAGGATTCATTCTATATGGCATTTGCTTTATGGGCTTAGCACCATCTACCAGCTCAATACAATGTTCTACCCAACTTACTTGGCGGAGTTCCTTGTAATCAAAAGTGAATAGGTGTATGTACCTTCGAAAGAGCTGGAGGTAGGATTCCTTCTCACTCTCCATCACAGCATCACCAATCTTTATTTGTTGGAGACGATCATCAACTTCTTCTTCAGAGAATTTTATGGGGTCATGAGTTGGTGTGACTGGCAGGATATCCATGACTGAAACATCCACCTCGCTTTCTTCATCTTCAGTGTCCACTTCACTGGTACTAGAGTAATCAGAGGATGTCCAATCATCAGTTTCATCACTTGAATCCACAGGTTCTGCTTTATGATGCCGAGGGATCACATTTATTTTCACCCTCTCTCTACCACGTCCAAGTGTCATGAAACCTTCATTCCAGTAGTTTCTTGCATGAACTCTCCTTAGCCATGGTCTTCCCAGCAGCATTGGGTATGCAACAGTACCATTTTTCATCACCTGAAAGTCTACCACACATACAACACCCATAACAGATATTGCCACATTTGAAACTACACCTTCTGGTTTAGTTTTTCCCTTATTTACTGACCTTAACATAAGTGTTGAAGGGCGATCAATTTTTAAACCCAACATATTCATTACCGACTCGGTCATTACATTAACTGCAGCACCTCCATCAACTAAGACATCATGAATTGAAATACCATTACATAATACCTCAGCTTGTGGAGCATAGGGATCTGCCTCTGCCTCCAAAACAGGGACCTCAACCTCCTTCTTTCTTCGAGCATTGAGTCCACCTCGCAACTCCCGCCTCTTCTCAGAAGACATAGCCAAGAGTTGACCATATGTAATATTTGCAGGCCTTTTGGACAGATCTTCCAAGATGGAGTATGGTCCTTGCCCCTGTGAAATCAGAAAATCCTGCACACCCAACTTTCTTCTCCTATGTTTCTTACTAGTTTCTCCTTTCATCTTCTTAGGATCAGTTCCATCTTGATTATCTTTTTCTTTCTTTCTTTTTGTTACAAACACATCTACTTCATTATTTCTGCTCTTATCTACTACATCAAAAGAATTCACAGGTGCTTTTCCTTTATCATTATCTTTTGTACCAGATGTAGAAGCTCTATCTGGACAATTATACTTATAATGACCCTTTTTATAACAACCATAACAAACTACTTCAGAAATATTTCTTTTTGGACCTCTATCTCCTCCCTGAGAACTAAATTCCTTTCCTTGAAGAAGATTAATAGTTAACTGACCCATCTTTTTGAGCAGATCTTCATACTCAGTAGATGTACTAGGAGAAATATTTGTGCTCACCAGGAGTGGTTGTGGATTCTGGACCAAAGGTGCTGGTGTAGGCTCTACTTTAGCAACAATTTCTTTGGGCTCCTCTTCCATGCTTTCTTCTTGCCTTCTTGCAATCTCCTTTGCTTGTTCAATGGTAGCTGGGCGGTCATACTTCACTCGTTGTCTGATCTCTGGCTTCATCCCAAGAATGAAGTGCTTACATAGGAGATTATCCACGCCATTCATCAACCCATCCGCTAGTCCTTCCTTCCGGATCTGGGCATCGAGCTTCCTCCTTAGCTCTAGAACACGAGCATGATAATCCCTTATCTTCTCCTTCTCTCCTTGGGTTAGCTTTGTGATATCGATCATGAGATCTGCATATTTCTGTTGTTCACCAAATTCTTCAAGAAAACTTTCAGTTAATAAATCCCATGAATTTTTCACATTATCACCTAGTGTTTCAAACCACCTAAGTGCTGAACCATCCAAAAAGGTAGGAAAAAATTCAGTCCATTGTTCCCTTCTTATAAGGCCATTACAAATACAAGATCGTTTAAACTCTTGAATGAAAGAAGAAGCATCTTCATTAGATTGAGCTGAAAAAACAGGAATCTTTCCCATTTTCAAAAGTAACCACCGTGAAATACCAACCCACAAGTACAATCAACAAGACTTATGTGCACAAATAATTGGAATCACTATACTAGAAAGTGACTTTACACCTTTCTACAGTAAAATAGAAATGACCACGGTAAACTATGGTAAAACTTGACTTACTACGGTAAAAACTGACTTTACTGTGGTAAACACTATTCACAGTAAAAAGTGAAATTACTGCGGTAAATACTATTCACGGTAAAAAGTGAAGTTACTGCGGTAAATATTATTCACGGTAAAAAGTGACTTTACTGTGATAAATACTATTCCAGCAAAAATGACTTTGTCATGGTAACTACTATTCACGGTAAAATGAGTTTACCATGGTAACTACTATGCACAGTAAAAACAAGGTTACCCTCTAATTGATTTTTGACTAATTGGGAATATCTCTCCAGAAAATCCACCAACGAGGAATGGTCCCGGCAACGGAACCAAAATGTCATCAGCAATCCGGCACTATGATAATTCTTCACCGGGAACTCCTCGTGCTATGATTATTTGCTAATGCACAGCCTTTAGTTTGGTGGATGTAATCTGGAAACAAAACAACAACCGAACACAAGAATACCATTGACTATGATAAGACAGAATGACGACAAATCTGAAATATCAAAATAAATTATAATATTCACATGAAACTGTTACAATCTCACCCATGAGATACTTCAACAAGACTATGGGAGAAACTTTACAATTACACCTCTTGATGGCTTCTTCAACACACCTTTAACTGATGGCTTCCTTCGCACACTTCCTACAATATTTCTCACTACTTCTTTCTATGCTAAATGAGGGGGGTAGCCTCTCTATTTATAGAACTTACAGGCTTATCCATCTTATCTCTAAGATAGGATAAGAAATCCACTCTGACGAATCATATTCCATACCTTAACTCTTATCTGTACATGTAAGCTTATCTCTTAAGATAAGATAAACCTTATCATTTTACATGGGTTCCACATTTTTAGAATTTTTACAAATAAAATACACAAAATATTTATGACCTCACTCCTTGTCCTTATTACCAATATAATATTTCTAATTCCTAATCATGTAGACCCTACTTCTCTAATTACCCAAACTTTGACATTTTAATATTACCGGACCACTTACGACAAATATTTACTTTTTACAACATTCCTATTGTACTTTGACTATTACCGTACTCCACATTATTTGCGGCGTCGTACTGGCAGCGCCGTTATCTTCTATCGGACGCTACTACTAATTACACTTAACAACATTCTATTCCTAATACTTCAACATCATTTTCAGCAGTGTATGCTCCTACAAAATAATGTTCATCTTCAAATTCAATGTCCAATCTTGCCTTGGGTTTACTAATTTTCCATTTGAATAATTGTTCTTCTAAGAATAGGGCATAAAAATTGGAGAAAGGTCTGCAAGAGAGCACCTGGTCATACAACTGACTAACATGGACAACATTTTGTTTTAGCAACTCAATTTCCTCTTTTAACTTTGTATTATCTTCCTCAACCTTTCTCAATCAATAACATTGTTCCATCCATTTGGTCATCCCCTTAAATATAATGATTTGAGGGAAGGCCCTCTCTTGTTATTTTTGCAACTGATTGACGAATGTTTCCAATTCCAATTTAGCAACTTCCAATACATATACCTGTTGTTCCTTTCTTGCAAGGTATGCTGTAACTAAAAATTTGCCTCTTCCTAGTATGATACCATACTTTGTAGCTCTTGAATCCGTTTTTCTTGAAAATATAACTATTGGGAAAAATTGACATCCTTAGCTTCCAATAATGTTTTTAATTTTTCAACCCTTTCCTAATCTATTTGAAGTTCAAACTGCACTTAAAACAAGGACAACACATTGGGAAAAAAAGTATCAGGGTCTAGAGGAGAGCTCGATTCTCTTTCCTCCATGGGTGATTTACCCTTATCCCTAACTAATCCTTCTTTAGGAATGGATTGAAGAGTTGGCTCAGTTGGATAATCAGGTGGAGTGTTAACCAATTTTTGAATGGTTTTAATTGCTTCATGTTATTACTTTGTTAATGGATTTTCCTCTAGGGATTGAAGGAAAACATGGTCTGTATGAGAGGTATGACAACGTTTGCTAGGTCTGTTAGAAGTGGATGAGGGAGAGTATGATTGTTCAAATTTAAGCAAATGTCTCATGCCATTTCTCTTTTATCAAAAACTTATGCTTGCAGATTAAATGAATGAAACCCTGAAACTTGAGATAGGTTTCCCCCCAATTAATTTTTTCAATGGCAACACAGATAGCTTCATAGAGAAATTGGGGAAAATCAACCTTATACTAGGGTTTTTCCTTGCCGTGGCATAAATGTATGAGCATCCTCAATACTGGACCTAGCACTATCTCATACTAGCCTTCGCAAGTAAAATATCTAATCAACCATTTTGCTACCCTTGCCCAGGGTTCTGGTATACTTAGTTTTTTGAGCCCTTTTCCCTTCCCTTTATTATCAACTACCAACTATAATTTTTTGTTAGGAAATAAGAGATAAAATATGCGGAATAATCCCTTACAGAATTGCAATAGTAGAAACTAATATGCAGAAAATATTACAGATCGCAAATAAAAGTGCAGAATAAATAACACAACACAGAGAGACAAGATTTAACGTGGTTCACCCAATTTGGGCTATGTCCACTAAGAATCACTTGCTTAGATTTTATTACAAGCCTCCACTCTCTCAATACAATACCCAGATCCATTTGGAGCTATGCTCAACAAACTCTATAGAATTCACACCCGAATTCAAAACACATCTGTAATACATTTGCTTGTCCTTATATCATATGCATAGGACCATATAAATAGACAACTGCTTAAGCAGTTTGATACAAAACCAAGGGCAAAAACCATGGGTATCAAAACAATGGGAAAAAGACCGAAAAAACCATGGGCCCAAAAAAAACCCATAACGGTTACCCATTACCCATGGGTTAGTAAACCACCCATGAAAATTTGCTTCGGGGGCTTCGCCCCCAAACCCCCTTCAATCGGGGGGCTTCAACCCCCCAAACCCCCTTGACCCGCTCATCTGGCGAGCGGGACCACCGTAAAAATACCCGAGTGTAACACATGGAAGGTGTACCATACTCTAACATGAAAATAGGCTCCACAAATATAACAATCTCCCACTTGGAGACTCAGTTTCCACTGAGAAAGCTTCTCAACCCTTCACTGTCATCCGTGAAGCCCAACCAAAGTTAAACATAGCTTTAGTTTATCCCTAGTGACCACCTTGGTCATCATGTCTGCAAGATTCTAATTGGTATGAATCTTCTTCAACTTCAACTTATCTTCCTCTAAAGCTATCCTGATGAAGTGATATCTCAATTGTATATGCTTCATCCTAGAGTGGAAAGAAGAGTTCTTAGCTAGGTGTATAGCACTATGAATATCACTATGCAGCTTACAATCCTCCTGCTTATGCCCCAACTCCTCAAGCAATTGTTGTAACCAAATAATCTTTTTGCTTACCTCTGTGGCAGCAACATACTCAGCCTCCGTGGTTGAAAAAGCCACCAGCTTCTGTAGTCGTGAAATCCAGCTCACTGTTGTCCCACCTACAGTATAAATATAACCTGTCGTGCTCCTCCCGTACTGTCTACATCTCCAACCATGTCTGAATCTACATAACCACGTAAGGTGGTATCTGATCTACTGTAGCAAAAAACTGTCCCCATAGTCCCTCTCAAATACTGAAGGATCCACTTTACTGCTTGCCAATGCTCTTTACCTGGATCACTCATAAATCTACTCACAGCTCCCACTGCATGGGCAATATCAGGCCTAGTGCACACCGTAGCATACATCAAACTGACAACCGCTGAAGAGTAAGGTACCTTTGGACATCTGGTTTCTTTCCTGCTCTGTCTTGAGACACTGCTCCTTTGATAACTTAAAATGGCTTGCCAAAGGAGTCCCAACCGGTTTAGCATCCTACATTTTAAACCTATCCAATACCTTCTTAATGTACTCTTCTTGAGATAAAGTCAGCTTTCGTTCCTTCCTATCTCGAGTTATCCTCATACCAAGGATTTTTCTGGCTGCACCCAAATCCTTCATAGAAAAGGATTCACTTAGCTGCTTCTTGAGTATTTTTATTTCTTGCATGTTTTTACCTGCAACCAACATGTCATCCTCATACAAACAAAGGATAATATAACTTCCATCCTCAAATTTCTTTATATACATGCAATGGTTAGAATGAAATCTGATATAACCTTGCTCCATCATGAAGCTATCAAATTTCTTATACCATTGACGTGGAGCTTGTTTCAAGCCATACAAGCTCTTCTTCAATTTGCACACCATCTCCTCTTTACCTTTGACCTCATAGCCCTCTGGTTGCTACATATATAGTTCCTCCTCCAAATCACCATGGAGAAATGTAGTCTTTACATCTAAGCTGTTCTAAGTGCAAGTCTTCTGCTGCAACTATTCCAAGAACAGTTTTGATAGAAGTCATTTTTACTACAGGAGAAAAAATATCATCAAAATCTATACCTTGTTTCTGTGCAAACCCCTTGACCACCAACCAGGCCTTATATCTTTTCTTTCCTCCTTCTTCATCTTTAACTCTGTACACCCACTTGTTTTGCAATGATCTTTTTCCTTCCTGTAGCTTCACCAAATCCCAAGTTTGGTTCTCCATGAAAAACTTATGCTCCTCATCCATGGCTTGCTCCCACTTCTTACTAGCATCTACCTGCATTTCTTCATCAAAGCTCTCTAGATCTCCACTCTCAGTGAGTAATAAATAATAAAGAGAAGGAGAAAAGCTGTTCAGGTTATTTTCTTACCCTAGAAGACCTCCTCACTGTAGGAGTTTGGGGTTCCTGTTGAGTAGGTTCCTGAACTGATTCATGGGTCACTTTCCCATCTGAAAGATCCTCTACCACTGCATATTCTTTCTTGGATTCTTCCCTGGTTTCCTACAACTGTTGCTTATACATGAATTTCTCATTGAAGACGACATCCCTAGACCGAATGATTATCTTGTCCTTAATTCTCCAACATTTAAACCCAAAGTCATCACCACCATAACCAATGAAAGTACATTTTTCTGATTTAGCCTCTAGCTTGGTCCTATCATCCTTTTCTATATGAACAAACACTTCACATCCAAAGACTCTAAGAAATGAATAATCAATTTTCTTACCATACCATGCCTCCTCAGGTATGCCTCCATCCAAGGCACTTGAGGGTCCTCTGTTTATTAAGTACACAGCTGTGCTCACCGCTTCTACCCAAAAAGAAAGAGGCAGTCCTGCATGTAACCTCATGTTTCTAGCATGTTCCATTATTGTTTTGTTCATCCTTTCTGATACCCCATTCTGCTGCGGAGTTCCTGGAACCATATTTTACCTGCGAATTCTATTCTTAGAACAATAATCATTAAATTCATTGCTGCAATACTCCCCTCCATTATCCGACCTGAGACATTTTAGCTTAAGCCCTGTTTCATTCTCTACCAAGGATTTCCATTTTTAACAAAAGTGTCAAATATATTAGATTTGTGTCTAATACAATAAACCCAAACTTTCCTTGTTGCATCATCTATAAAAGTAACATAATAACTTGAACCCCCAAGAGATGATACCTGAGCTGGCCCCCACACATCAGAATGTACCAGCTTTAACTTACTCTCTTTCTTCGTAGGTCCAACCTTGAGAAACCTTACTCACTTCTGTTTCCCATATATGTAGTTTTCACATAAATCCAAACCTATTTCTGTATATCCAGGCAAAATTCTTCTTTATGATGTTCATGCCCTTACGGCTCATAGGACCGAGCCTAGAGTTCCATAATGTTGTATCTGCATCTAAAGCCACAAGATTACAATCATTAGTATTATCAGTGGTTAAATATAAGGTTCCAACCTTCTTACCTCTTGCCACCACAAGAGCACCCTTGGTAACCTTCCAAGAGTTTTCTGTAAATATCACAGTACAACCATCACTTCCCAACTACCCTGCCGATATCAAATTTCTCCTTAATCTAGGCACATGTCTGACATCCTTTAATAGCCATGTATTCCCATTCTGCATCTTAACCTGAACAGAACCTTTTCCAACTATACTGCACGGCTCATCATTACAAAGAAAAACATGCCCAAAATCCCCTTGAACATAATCAACAAAATAATGCCTATGTGGACTAGCATGAAAAGAAGCCCTTGAATCTAAAACCCATGATTCAGTAATATTATGCAAAGAAATAATCAAAGCATCCTGACATACATTACCCGATGCCACATTTGCCTCCTTGTTTTCTTCCTGTTGTTTCTTCTTATCCCCAAGCTCCCAACAGTCCTTCTTTGCATGCCGAGGCTTTCCATAATTCCAGCATACAATCTTGTTCTTGGATTTCGACCTTGCCCGATCTTTTAATTTTCCACGGTTTCCTCTATTCTTCTGTCTCCCTCTAATTTCCACTGTCAAAGCATTCTCTGAAGTAGAAGATTCCCCTAGAGTTTTTTTTTCGCATTTCCTCGCTTAGAATCACCCCTACAACATCCTCAAACTTCAACTTCGAGTTAGCTGGAACCGAGTTACTTACCGCCATTACCAGGCTATTCCAACTCTCAGGTAAAGAGCACAGAATTAATAAAGCCCTAACTTCTTCATCAAATTCTATTGTAACCAAAGCTAGCATATTCACAACCGTATTAAAATCATTTAAATGATCTGCTACTGAACTATTCTTAGACATCTTCATATTAAACAACTTTTTCATTAAAAATATCTTATTAGAGGTAGAGGGTTTTTCATATAACTTCCCTAATGCATCCATTAGATCTTTTTTAGTCTTTTCCTTTGAAACATTAAATAATACCGAGGATGTAAGACATAGTCGAATCGTTCCAAGTGCCTTCTGATCAAACAAATCCCATTCCGCATCTGTCATACTCGAGGGTTTGTTCACCTTCTCAGACAACGGAGTATAAAGATCCTTTTGATAAAGGTAATCTTCCATCTGCATCTTCCAAAGACTAAAATTCTACTCGTTGAATTTATCAACCCTAGATCTTCCGTCATCTGCCATAGCTCCCACTCAAGTTAAAAATTTCCCTGCGATTCAACACTTCAGCAAACCAAACCAGGCTCTGATACCAATTGTTAGGAAATAAGAGATAAAATATGCGGAATAATCCCTTACAAAATCGCAACAGTAGAAACTAATATGCAAAAAATATTACAGATCGCAAATAAAAGTGCAAAGTAAATAACACAACACAGAGAGACAATATTTAACATGGTTCACCAAATTTGGGCTACGTCCACCAATAATCACTTGCTCAGATTTTATTACAAACCTCCACTCTCTCAATACAATACCTAGATCTGTTTGGAGCTATGCTCAACAAACTCTACAAAATTCACACCTAAATTGAAAACACATCTGTAATACATTTTCTTATCCTATCTATCATATACATAAGACCATATAAATAGACAATTGCTTAAGAAGTTTGATACAAAACTGTGGGTATCAAAACCAATGGGTAGAAAACAAAACCGTCCCATAAACCTATGGGTAATCAAAACAAGGCGGTTTTACAAAACAATGGGTACCGAAAAAACCATGGGCCCAAAAATAACCCATAACGGTTACCCATTACCCATGGGTTAATAAACCACCCATGAAAATTTGCTTCGGGGGCTTCGCCCCCGAATCCCCTTCAATCGGGGGGCTTCAACCCCCCAAACCCCCCTAACCCACTCACCGACGAGCAGGACCACCGTAAAAATACCCGAGTGTAACACATGGAAGGTGTACCATACTCTAACATGAAAATAGGCTCCACAAACATAACAATCTCCCACTTGGAGACTAGTTTCCACTGAGCAAGCTTCTCAACCCTTCACTGTCATCCGCAAAGGCCAACCAAAGCTGAACATAGCTTTAGTTTATCCCTTGTGACCACCTTGGTCATCATGTCTGTAGGATTCTGACTGGTATGAATCTTCTCCAACTTCAACTTATCTTCCTCCAAAGCTGTTCTGATGAAGTGATATCTCAACTGTATATGCTTCGTCCTTGAGTGGAAAGCAAAGTTCTTAGCTAGGTGTATAGTACTCTGACTATCACTATATAGCTTACATTCCTCCTGCTTATGCCCTAACTCCTCAAGCAATTGTTTTAGCCAAATCATCTCTTTGCTTGCCTCTGTGGCAGCAACATACTCAGCCTCCGTGGTTGACAAAGCCACCAGCTTCTGTAGTCGTGAAATCCAGCTCACTGTTGTCCCACCTACAGTGTAAATATAACCTGTTGTGCTCCTCCTGCTGTCTACATCTCCAGCCATGTCTGAATCTACATAACCACATAAAGTGGTGTCTGATCCACTGTAGCACAAAACTATCCCCATGGTTCCTCTCAAATACCGAAGGATCCACTTTACTGCTTGCCAATGCTCTTTACCTGGATCACTCATAAATCTACTCATAGCTCCCACTGCATGGGAAATATCAGGCCTAGTGCACACCTTAGCATACATCAAACAAAGAAACTTGTGATCAATACTTTCTTTTCTGGGAAGTCAACCAAAGAAACTTGAGCATCCTTTATCCTAGCCACCAATGACACTTCTTTGGATTCCATGGAATAGTAAGATCCATTCGCACGGGTCAAGGTAAGTCCTAAGGCATTCAAAAATTTTATGGGCATCACATTGTCAGAAGCTCCATAATATATGATGCAGTTATTGAGTTGGTATCCTTTGATCTAGAGGGATATGTAGAATGGTTCTACCTTATATGTTTTAGAGTCCCTTAGGGATACCATGTTTTGTGAAGGAAACATGGATGGTACTGGGAGTAGGCCTTTATAATTTGAGATTGAAATTTTAGCGCTACCACCACGATCTATATTGACCAACCTATGAAATTGAGCAGGGTGTGTTTGAAAATATTCAATCTTTGTGATCTAGAATTTGGTCTTACTTGCATGTTCCACATAGTCAAATGGGGTCATGACGAATGAATTTGAGGTTCCAGGGATGATGGAAGGTTTACATAGCGAAGGTGTGGTTACCTTAGGAGTTTGATTTTCTTTAACAGACATGGTAACTGGCTTGGAAGAAGATGGGGACATAGACTTTGGTGCTACTTTAGATTCTTTCGCAGGAGTAGCATTTGAATAACTATTCTTAGACACTTTAGAACTAGGGGAAGGACTAGAAGACTTACTTTATGTGGTAGTGGGATTTTTTCTAACCAATGGGTCTAGTTTTTCTTTGGTTGAGTCCATTAATGGTAGTAGTGGGGATCCTCCGCTAATGATCTTATTTTGTGGAATTTCAACGAGAGGATATTCTTCCTTCTTCATTGTAACTATTAAAGATGAAGACGATTTATTTGATTGAGCCCGCATGAACACCGCACATGAGAATCTTGGCGCTTCATCATCATCATCATTTTTTTCTCCTTTAAAATACTCAATAAGTCTATTTTGAGTCTCGCCATGAACCTCTTTGACCTCAAGGTAGCCTCCATCATCACCTTCCTCTCTTATTCTCGTTCATCAATGTCACACGTAGAATTGACCAGAGGTGCTTTCAGAGCATGCCATGGGGAGACGGGATGATTCTCGATCAGTTCATAGGATTAACATCCCTTGGAGCAATTGACATGGTGATTTGAGATTATTGTTTCTTTATGGAAACCAATTCATTTTCCATTTTCTGGAACATTGGGTCTGTGGTGATTGAGTTTTAATTCTAATTTTTTTGTTTTCCATTAGGACCTTTCACTTTTCCAGAAAATATCAAATCATGTTCAGTCTTAATTGTGAAGTCTTGTGCTTCCTTCAAATCCCTGGGTTGGGACCTTCTGAGGAAGAAACCAACTTATGATGGTATAGTACTGATGAAGAACCTTTTCAGGTTATTGTTTGAAGGCACAACATATTCTGGAATCCTCCTAATTATTAGGTTATATTTGGCAATAAATTCTCTCATTGATTCAGAAGCCTCTTTCTTCATTTGCACCAACTAGACCAAGAGATCCTAGTAGTCCTCTGTGGTTTTGAACCTATGTTTAAATGTGCTTCTTATATCTTCCCAATGGGTGACAAACCTCAGGGGTAACATGTAGAACCATTCAAATACTTTTTCTTGAAGTGAATCTACAAAGAGCCAGAATGAAAAATCTTCATGCTCAACACCCAACACACCACAAATAGTGATGAACATTGCTACATGTTCCTCGGGAAGTTGAGAAATATCCCCTCTAAATTTTGGGAAGTTTTTCCTTAAGAATTTTTGTAGCTCATGGAGTGGTTAAGTAAGGTCATGTGGATTGGTGTTTACACCCCATGATAGATTTGTCCTGTGTTCCTCACGATCACAATCCACCATTCCATTCTTGATTTTAGCTTCCAAACTTTTTAAGGTTGTACCTTCAGATGCTTCTCTTTCATTTGATTTGGCTTAAGATATTTCAATCTTTTCAATTTTAGCTCTTATTTATGCTTCAGCTCTTGCTTCTCTTTCTCTAGATTCTTTTTTGGTCTCTATGTCAATGAAATCTACAAGATTCTCATTGATGTATGAAAACTCAACATCCAATGGATTGATGAAACTTGGAATCCCGATGGAACCAATTGTGTGATGAAGGGGAGATCTCTCAATTATGAGAATATCTAGTCTTATTTGAAGTTCTTTGAAAATGGGATCGGTTTTTCCTCCTTGTCTTTGTTTATGGGTGTATCTTCTATCCTCCAGCTTAACAATCTATACTCTTATTTTTGGTGCCTGAATCTGCCTTTATCTTTATAATTCAACATCTTGTTCTTGTTGTATATTTTTCCCTCCCCGGGTAGATATTGACGACAAAAGAGAGGCATGTCGGAGGGTTTAGAAAACCCGACATCAAAGGCATGTCGGAGGGGTTGGAAAACCCGACGTAGAGGGAAATTGGGTCTCGGAGGCGGAGAAACATGGCGCAGAAGAATGTCGGAGGGGCGGATGAACCCGACAGCAAAGAAGCATGTTGCAGGGGTTGAAAAACCCGATGCAAAGCAAATCGGGTCTCAGAGGCGGAAAAGCATGGCGCAGAAGCATGTCGGAGGGGCGTATGAACCCGACAGCAAAGAAGCATGTCGCAAGGGTTGGAAAACCTGACATCAAAGGAAAATCGGGTCTTGGAGTCGGGGAAACAAGTCGGGAAAGCATGGGGCGAAAACATGTTGCGCCACCTCCTAAACCCGATGCATATGCAAGTTACATCTCCAAACCTGAAACAAAGGAAAAACTTGGAAATAGCGGTGGAAGCGGGTTTCGGGAAAACATGAACATCAAACACATGTTGCGCCACCTCCCAAACCTGATGCATATGCAAGTTACATCTCTGAACCTGAAACAAAGGAAAGCTCAGAAATCTGGCGGAAGCGGGTTTCGGGAAAACGCAAACATCAAGCAGCATGTCAAGCCATCCTCCAAGTCTGATGCAAATGCAGAGGAGATCCCCGAACTCGATTGGAAACAGACCCTGACGCGGGAAAAATACAGTTTGCCATATTTTGAGGTTGTTGGGGATCTCACCTACCACCATGATGAGGAGTTAGGTGCAGTCTTGGAGGTGGTTGGGACAGAATTCGAATCATTCTCTTCTCCCTCTCTTTTTCCTCCTATAAATGGTAAAGAGAGGCTCTTTAAAACAGTTGGACAATTTTGTTTTGCACCCTCCCTTCTCTCCTACGTGCAAGAGAATTTGTGGAGCCTTCAAACCTCCCATATGGATTGTAATACCATTTTTTGCCTCTTGGCCACTGCAATGTACTGTATCGACCCTTGAGCAATATATATATGTCTGTGATTGATTCTAAACCCTCTCATGTATTCATTGCTGTCATTCTTGATCTCTTATTGTAGTTTGGTTTCCTGTGCATGGTGTTCGTATTGCATCTATGTGGTCTGTGTTTAATTTGCAAAACGAGTGTTTAACATTCCTCGGTGCATCACCTTCATATTTTAGGTTTTATTCTTATGCATTCTCTACCCTGTCTCCTTGGCAAGTTAGATTAGGTTTTTGGTAAGCCCTCTGCATTTTATTGGTGCATCTGAACAGAGGAATAGGAGCCGGCCTTCATCTGGAGAGCTTTTCCGATTTCGCAAGGTCCCACACTTGGGAAGAGCTCCATGTTGTGCAATCACACTGAGAGTCTCAACCGATCGCGTTGTAGAGTCCCAGGGGTACTGCGTTTCGACACCAATAGTTTTGGCACGCCCGGTGGGACCAAGAGGTCATTCCATAAAAATTTGAAGGAGTTTTCACGAAATTTGGACTGAGAAATTGCAAGTTTTAAAATTTAAGATTTTGCTTCGTCCAGACTGAACTCTGAAATCATTTTTCAAGGGTTTATCTTGCCTAAAACAGGTCAAAATTTCAACAGTTGGTAGATCTGAGGGTAATTTTCAAAAGGGTATCTTTAGTTTTTTGAGATTTTGATTTTCAAAATTTCATGTGTTTTTTGGATTTCGAGTTTTCGGGGTCCGAGAACATCAAAGCAGACCTAGCAATCATTTCTCGAGTTTTGGGGGATGCATTGCATGGTCCTATTCCCGACAGTAGTCTTTTCAGGTTTTCCAGGGTGTCAGACATGTTCCAAGTTCCGACACATGGCAGTTTCAGGTTTTGTGAGTTGCATTGCATGACCTGAGTTCTGAATTGAAGACTACATCCTCCGGGTCCTTCAAATTTTTATTCCGATTTTCAATATTGCCAGGTTTGGTGTGTAACTTGGCAAAATCCAGCCTTTTAGAGGCATATTCAAAAAGACATCTGGCGACTCGATCTGATCAGCAACCCATTTCTTTGAGTTGCAAACCCGTTTCCATTCATTTCCATCCATCTTTCCTTCCATCTCTTTCATTCTTTTCCATTCCATGAAGTTGTGCAACCATGACTTCATTTCCATCATGGAATTCACATTTCCAACAGCAACAGTATATCACACCTCCAACACGTTTTACAAATCCTCCAGATCAGCATGCATACTCATATGAACAGCAGTGCCAAAGCCAATTTGGCTATGGAGCTTTCCAAGAGAAAGAGTATGCATATAACGAGGACCATCAGATGCAAGATGCTGGTCTGCTGGAGAAAATCCAAAAAATGGAGGAGGGGATGGTGCAGTCCAGGGCTCAAGCACAAATGAAAGCTTTTGGAATCGGTTGTGGAGCACCCTGTCCATGGGTGGGACCTTTTCCAAGGTATTACAACCCTCAGGAGAAACTTGACTTCATGATTGCAACGCTACCTTTTCTTGCAAAGTGGATCGAAGGAATAGAGGTGTATGAGAGGAGTATTCAGCAACCTTGTCAACGGGTAAACACACCTTCTCGTGCCTTTCTGTTTCCTCTTTCCCAATCTGTCCCATTTCAGCAGTGTCAAGTTTCAAACTCTCCATCTGCTGTCCCAAGTGTTGAATCCATTTCGCCACCCCCTAGTCTTCCACCTCATCTCGATTCTTCTTTCCTTTTCCCTTCCAAACAGTCATCCCCTCCACAAGAGCTAATAGAAATAATCCCCCCTCCAAAGAAACAAGAGGTTTCATTGCCTCCACCACCACAAAAAATTGTAAAACTAGTTAAGGTACAACCCATCCCTCCTCTTGCATTCCTAATTCCATGTGGGGAAGAAGAAATTGCAAAAATCAGTCATCAAGGAAAGCAAGAGGAAGAGCCGAGAAAAGAAGAAATGATTAAGAGCTTAGTAAGTTTGGCTCTTAAATTTGGAATTGAGAAGATCCCTTTGCTGGTAAAGCCTGAAGAAGAAGCTAAGGTTGAACAAATGGTGGTCAGGACTGATTTTGTTGCAGCAGAAGAAGAAGTTCTTGCAGTCCCAACTTGTCCTCTAGAGCAGCAGACTGAAGAGTTTGACTTGAAAAACTTCATGCTGGAGGAAGAGTTCAATCGAGAGCAAGATTGTCTTCAAACATTGGAGGAAGGAGAAGCTGCTCCAAATCCAAAAGAAGAGGAGCACATTCTAGCTGTGGAAGAGAAAAATGAGAACACCATGGGAGAAGTTGAACACGAGTAGCAGGACAACAACGAAGTAGTTTATCTGTTAGATTTGGAGGATTGTTTTGATGGAGAAGAACCGGTTGAGTTTCTACCATTCTCTCTTCCATCATCCCCATTCCAAACACTTGAGTCTGCTGTCATGAAGGAGAGATTTCATTTGTAGCAGCCTGCATCTTATAGCAGCTCTTTGGAATCAAAATTGGAAGATTTAAATCTTCCATGTTCTTCATTGGAGGAAGAGAAAGGACAGAAGGATTTCACCATTTCTTCCACATCATCCATTCAGGAGGGTCTACAAGAAGACTCCATTTTTGGAGTTGAAAAACAGAGCAATGGGCATACTCAAAGGACCATGCCATGCCCAATCAGGTACTTGGCTTCATTGGAGCTAAGGGAGAAGCCACAACTAGTCATGCTTGCTCTTGAGCATGAGGGTGAGCTACAGAATACCAAGGATCAGCTGCCATACCTCTTCAATCCAAATGCAGAGAAACTAAAAGAGGTATCGGATTTGTTTTCAGTTGACACCTTAATGATTTGGGTGGAAGACCAGCTTCTTGTTGATTTTCCACTCATCCAAGCAACCATGATCAGCTCTAAATCAATTGCATGGCTGCCACTTCTGAGAAAGGGAAGCTATTTCTCACAACCAATTGCAGGGTTTGTTTAGCTTTCCTTTGCTTCCAGTTAGAGTAGAGTAGGTAGGTTTTCTTTCAGTAGAAGAAGTGCTTGTGCACACTCTGCATGTTCCATTTGGAGCACGTATGATTTTCAGTTCTGTACATAGTTTTTGGTGTTGTTGGTTTTGCTCTGGCACAGTTCATTTCGGTGGTATTTTGGTGGGAAAGCCCCCAGTTCAATGGGTTTCAAGTGGCTCAGAGGGGAGTTTTCAAATTTCAGGTTAGTTTCAGGTTATTGCTTATGACTCCATGCCCAATGGATTGCTAAAAGGCCACTGATCTTCTACCTAGCAGGCAGGTAACCCCGTTGAGTCGCCAAATTGTTGTATATTTTTCCCTCCCTGGGTAAATATTGACGACAAAAGAGAGGCATGTCAGAGGGTTTAGAAAACCCGATTTCAAAGGCATGTCGGAGGGGTTGGAAAACCCGACGTAGAGGGAAATCGGGTCTCGAAGGCGGAGAAACATGGCACAGAAGAATGTCGGAGGGGCGGATGAACCCGACAGCAAAGAAGCATGTCGCAGGGGTTGAAAAACCCGACGTAAAGCAAATCGGGTCTCGGAGGTGGAAAAGCATGGCGCAGAAGCATGTTGGAGGGGCGTATGAACTCGACAGCAAAGAAGCATGTCGCAAGGGTTGGAAAACTTGACATCAAAGGAAAATCGAGTCTCGGAGTCAGGGAAACAAGTCGGGAAAGCATGGGGCGAAAACATGTTGTGCCACCTCCCAAACCCGATGCATATGCAAGTTACATCTCGGAACCCGAAACAAAGGAAAAACTTGGAAATAGCGGCGGAAGCGGGTTTTGGGAAAACATGAACATCAAAAACATGTCGCGCCACCTCCCAAACCCGATGCATATGCAAGTTACATCTCCGAACCCGAAACAAAGGAAAGCTCAGAAATCTGGTGGAAGTGGGTTTTGAGAAAATGCAAACATCAAGAAGCATGTCAAGCCATCCTCCAAGTCTGATGCAAATGCAGAGGAGAACCCCGAACCCGACTGGAAACAGACCCTAACGCGGGAAAAATACAGTTTGCCATATTTTGAGGTTGTTGGGGATCTCACCTACCACCATGATGAGGAGTTAGGTGCAGTCTTGGAGGTGGTTGGGGCAGAATTCAAATCATTCTCTTCTCCCTCTCTTTTTCCTCCTATAAATGGTAAAGAGAGGCTCTTTAAAACAGTTGGACAATTTTGTTTTGCACCCTCCCTTCTCTCCTGCGTGCAAGAGAATTTGTGGAGCCTTTAAACCTCCCATATGGATTGTAATACCATTTTTTGCCTCTTGGCCACTGTAATGTACTGTATCGACCCTTGAGCAATATATATATGTCTGTGATTGATTCTAAACCCTCTCATATATTCATTGCTGTCATTCTTGATCTCTTATTGTAGTTTGGTTGCCTGTGCATGGTGTTCGTATTGCATCTATGTGGTCTGTGTTTAATTTGCAAAATGAGTGTTTAACATTCCTCGTTTAGGTTTTATTCTTATGCATTCTCTACCCTGTCTCCTTGGCAAGTTAGATTAGGTTTTTGGTAAGCCCTCTGCATTTTATTGGTGCATCTGAACAGAGGAATAGGAGCCGGCCTTCATCCAGAGAGCTTTTCCAATTTCGCAAGGTCCCACACTTGGGAAGAGCTCCATGTTGTGCAATCGCACTGAGAGTCTCAACCGATCGCGTTGCAGAGTCCCAGGGGTGCTGCGTTTCGACACCAACAGTTCTTCTTTGAGGTCGAGTTCTCTTGTGGCAATGAATTAGTGGTTGAAATTTTTCTTGTTTTGCCAAATAGCCTCTCAAAAATCTGAAGCAATATCCTCTTAAATGTGGAAGATTAACTTAGGTATTTCAATAGGAGGATTACCAAGAATAACCATGGTTTGAAGACATAAGGATTGGGTGACTAATCAAATTCCAGAATTTTTTTTTTTTTGAATTTTTTGATTTTTGAATTTTATTTATTTTATTGACATTCTGGTCATATTTTGGGTGTAGATGCTACTAAATTTATCCCACAGTGGTCGCCAAAAATTGTTGACGATAAAATTTGTCGGGGGACAAATTTGTTGGTTTCTTTCCAACGCTCTGGGAATCTAAGTCCCTCTACTTAAACAGTGCAACTTCTGTATATGCATATGCAAGTAAGGTTATTTTTATCTGAGTTAGCCTTATGGCCGGGGATCCAATAGGGGTACTCCATTGACCCTATGGAAAAATATTACGGATACCTATAAGAGAGGAGTTTTCTAGGAGATTGGGAAAGGGAGTGAAAATGTTAGATAATAAAACTAATGTTGTAAGTAAAAAATCAAAGTCTTGCATACATCAGTTGGAATTTTTATCACATGCATTAAAATTAAGAAGAAACAACTCTAAAAATAGAAACAAGACCGATTACAATTTATGAGCACAAAGTATTAATAAATTCCTTAGTCAAAATAGAGCTAGAAAACCCTTCTTCTTGTATTGATGCTTAAATAAAAGTTGTACATAATATGAGAATAGAGGAAATTCGATAATGGGGGAATGGAAGAATTTTCTATCTCTTTGATTTTTCACAAGGATATCTCTCTCATAAATTCACAAAAACAACTAAGAAGACCCTTAAATGAGGAGTGCATTACAATTTATTGAAGAAAAACAACTCTTCATCTTCCTGATGATTCTTCATATACCTCCTAATGACTCTTCGTATGTCTCGACATGACTTAAGACTCTTCACCTTTTTAGGAAGAAATTAAGTCCCTTTTTTACCATAAAGGTGACTTATTACATTAGGAACATTAAGAAATATGAAAAATTGCAACCCCAACGTAAAAAGAACATTGAGGAGAGAGAGAAAGTTGGAGAGAGAGAGAGAGAGAGAGAGAGAGAATCCTACTGATGAAGAATCTACCCCTGTTGATTCCTGGAAAGCTCTGCCAGATCGACCCTGATACTTTTGAACCCTTCATGGTGAATGATTTTCTTATGCTATGGATGGGTTGCTGCGGGTAAGTTCTATGGCTTCAAGAGAGAAAATACCTCTGAATGACCCATAAAAATCACAAACTAAGTGTTTAGAAACACTATTGAATGGAACCTTTGGCAGCTGGGGGTGTTTCTCATGAATATCCCCTCGAAGAGAATGAAGCTTTGGATCAAATCCCGCCCTAACTTCCTATAATACTCGCACATACTAATTGAAGCATGAAATCAGTGTCGACAGAAATTGTTGAGATCTATGTTAGTGACCTCATTTTCACCTACTTATACATATTCTGATGATAGACACTGCAATGGTTTCCCCCTAGTGAATATGAACTTCATTATTTCTCGACACTTACTATATTTGGAAAGTACAACTACTTTTGGTAAGCGTCGAGATTTTAAGTCTTTGGTACCCAAATGGTGATGTCAACTTGGATGTTCAATTCCCAATACATTCCCTTTGTGAATTTTTCCCTCTAGAACAACTTATTATTTTTATTAAGTGCCTGTGAGACAACTTACTATTTTTGGTGAGTGTATAAGTTATTTTTTCCCAACCTCAACCGGCGATGGTACTTGAACTCCTTCCTCATACTATATTCCACTCACCTTCTGGACCAACCTTCTACTTTTAGAAGGTGCTTGCGGGACCACTTACTATTTTTAGTAAGTGTCAATTTCGGTCCGAAGTGACCTTTCTGATGATTTTCACCTAAAATACATCCTCTGTGTTCATTGCTTCCTTCATAACTTCTTCAGATGATGGCTTACCTGAAACAATAGTCTACGATGTAAGAAGGCTTGCTATTTTTATTAAGTATGATTTTGAGGTCAGATTACAATGGAACAAAGTTTTTTGATATGGTTTTTGCCCAATATTAACCCCTTGAAATTTTAGACCTACCCATTCGCCGGTATGTGAGATTTTAAAATTTAAAATTTATTACCTTGTAGTGGCTACAAACACTACAGCCATAATAGAGCTAAAAAATTATAGGTCTTCTCCTCCTCAAATTCCAATAAAATTCATATTTTTGTGGTGGGTTTTTTCTTCTTGTTCCACTAGTGAATTTTCTCTTCAAATTAATTGTCAGTTGATCGGGAAATCAAATTTTTGTTCTCGTTGTGCCAAGAAGAAGATTTCTTCACTGTAAAAAACCTTGCTATAAATGGGAGATTTGTGAATGAGGAATACAAGATTTATAGAGTTCATTTAGTTATAAAAATACTAAAAAGTTGCTTGGTTGCAATCAAGAAGCTAGTGAAGTGAAGGGAAAGCAATGTAGTTTTGTTTATTTGCTCAAGTGTTAAGCCGCTTGCACCTAATTCATTCAGAATTGAATGCTAACCCAAAGCACACATAACTACCAAGTCCCTCCTTTTTATTTTCATATCAAGATGTTAACATGTATATTCATAATGATAATTGATTAAGTAAACATCCAAGAATACACCATTACATACACTCACCTTGGAAACACATATAATAAGGAATCATGATAGATTAGACAATAAATTAGATTAGTTGTTTTATTATATCACCATACTCAGTCATGTCCACAATAATCCATTACATTAAAAGAATTACATATTGAAAATTGAACACATAATAACCATTATACCAGGGCGTTGGACTATGCGCTTAAGTATCAACCCTAGAACATCAAAACATAACTCCACTCTCATGACATGGTGTCCCTCAACAAAGGAGTGCCAAAGGTATATATATGGCTGGGAACTTTCCCTTCACTTCCCATGCACTCTCCTGATTATATGTGTTCCCAAAAATAGACTATATACATGCTTTTACATATCAACTATTAATAGATTATCCTATAAATAAGACTTTATTTAATCATATTAATAGCCTCCATGTGTGTGCTTGATCTTCATGTTCATTCTCCAAATATAACCTTTACTTGTCCGCCAAGTCTTCATGTTTTATCTCTTTTCTTGGTCGACACTCCATCCCATTTTTCTATTTTTAGCCCGTTATCAACACAATTGACTATCTTGAATTCCGTTTGTCTAGGCGCAAACCTTCACGTGTTATTTCACCCCATACACGTATGCCCCTACATGCCTCCCTCATGCACGCCACTAACCTCTGCACGTGGCCCAATATTTATTCATTTTATCATCTCAACATTACCCCACACTAGATACATTTTCTATCCTTGGCAATGGGGTTACTTGATGTATCCCTCTAAAGAATGAATGAATAAAGTATATCCAAAGATCAAAGAATATGTAGGTGAAAAAATGTACATTTAAGAATAAAATAAAAAGGCCCCAACGCACTTCACTCTTTTGATGGCTGTAACAACTCAAGGAACTCTTTATTAATCATTCCCTCTAGTTCTTGTCACCCTGTCAACCCCTTGACTAATATGTTTGGCACTATTCTATCAACCTCTGACACCTGCGAGGGATCCATGTTCTCTCCCTTTTCTTTGAGATTTCTAACCACTCCCAAAATTCTTGAGATCACACCCTCAAATGCATCCATCCTTTAGGAAACCAATGAACTGAGCTCCTTAAGCCTTTTATTGAAAGTCTACTTGTTGTTTTAAGCGCGTCGTGCCTCCTTGCAATTTTGGCTATCTTCTCCTATTGCCAAAATGTTTCTGTTCTCTAGTTGGTTTTGACGATGGTTTCCTTCTCTATTTTTTACTCATGTGTCTCTAAGTGATTATTAATATCACTAATATTACATTTTTTTAGTCGAGATCCATGATTTCCCCTCTATTACTTCTCCTGGATATTACATTTCTGCAAACCATTCATCTGGTGCTTCCTCTAACATGAGATTCCTCCCTTTTCCCTTGTTCTTCGATGACATGAAATTAGGTTTATTTAGTGCCATATTCAACTATTAACCCAACAATAAGTTCTTCTCAACTTGTAGGGTTCCCTTGGTATCATATTACTCACCACTACTTACCCTTGCAAATCTTCATTTTCTTACCTTCTTTGGTTATTTTGACCCTCGTGCCCTAGCTACAATTTTTTTCTCAAACCCTATCTTTATCTATTCAACCCTTAAAACCTAAATTATTCTCTTTACATGCCTTTTTCTTTCTCTCACACTTCCTGTGAAGGAGTTCTAACACAAGTCATGCCAAATTTTCCTTAGTCTCGCTAAATTTCTCTTCTGCATACACACTTCGCACTCGTTTGCACTTCAATCACTCTTCAAGGAAGAAATAATATTTTATGCAAGGCAAGAACAAAATTTCTCGAGCCCTTTTTATATATTTTTATGATTTTTGTGTATTAATTGTTCTTCACCTACAACCTTATCAGATTTAATTACACTTTTTCCAAACTTTTCTTTTCTTTATTTCGCGCACTGTAATCATAACCTTCTGGCACACTTACTACTTCCTAGTCTGTAGATCTCCTTGCACATGCCTCCATGCACCATATTACATAATCCTCTATGCCATCTACCAAGTAGTTCATCATGCCATTTCCTACCTCATATTACACTGCATAACCTTTTTCCTTGTGTGGTCCTCAGTCTGAGTAATTTTTATTATCACTATCATTCTTGGCACCTATAATATCTTTCTCTAGTGCGCATATTTAAGAGAGTATCCTAGCTTCACACCTGGTTCACCCCACACCAAAATTATGTGTGGTCCTCTACACATGAAGTTAATATATAGTAATCATATTCGTGCACGTAAGCACACTTATTACGACAAAATAAAGAACAAAAATAACAACAAATGGAAAAAACACATGAAAGGGAAATATATTCTAAATGGCAATACTGCCTTATTACAAACACCAAGAATATTTATTTATAGTAGGACTTTAGCCTACTATGATTGTATTAACCAGGAAACATGGTGCCATCCAACACCTACAATTGACATGCACTCGATTCAAGTATGTTGGTTACTAAAAAATGTCACAACCAATGCACCTTCAATTTCCCTAGGTGGTGCACAAACTTGGAGTCATAGAGAAGGACCATTTTCCTATTGCAAATGTCTTGTTCTTAATGCACCGATCATGTCATGCCTTCTGTCTTGCCTTATCATTATTATGTCTTCAATGTGTAATAACGTGCCACTCATCTAAATGCATTAGTTTCTTAATGTGCTCTTCTAAATCCTATTCATTTTCTAATCCACCTACACACGCAATATGCAGGGAGAGAAATGAAAAAATCTGCAAGAAGTACCGCTTCTGTGCAAACACCAATCAAAATGACATGGCCTTTTTCAATCTTTTATATGTGGTCCTATAGTCCCAAATCAAAACTGACACTTTATCATCCCAATATTTTCTTCCAACATAAAAAATATTCATAAGAGTTTGGCTCAAGATATTGTTAAAGGATTTTGTAGTACCATTATCTTGAGGGTGATAAGGATTAGTCTTATGGTGTGCCACCATAAAATCTACCAATATAATTCTGATTTTCTCATTTAAGAAATGAGTTACTTTATCACTTGTCAAGCTTAATGGACAACCATACATGCTACTAATATTCTCCCAAATGAACCTTTTTGTTGTGGCTATAATATAATCCTTTGTAGGTGTTACCTCTACCCTCCTCGTCATATATTCTATGTAATTAATAATGTAGCACACACCACTCCTATGCGCATGAGGTATAATAGGTCATACAAAGTCAATGACCCATTTCCCAAAAGGTTCCTCACTCACTATAGGTCACAACGATATCTCATCTCTATGTCCATGATTCCCAAGGCGCTGATAGTGATCACATGTTTTCACATAATCCTTGGTATCTTTGTACAAATTTTCCCACCAAAGACCAGTTATAATAATCTTGCGCACAGTTGCATCTAATGCATAGTGACCTCCTTAAATACCTCCATTATCCTCTTCCATAATGGATTTACGCTCATGTTTTAGAACATAATAACACAAGAATTCATCACAACCCATTTTGTAGAAATATCCTCCAATCAGCTGATAAGGAATTGCATGTATAGAAAGATACTTTTTATCTAATTTATTCATTCCTTCTAGTTACAACCCAATGCATAGAAATATAACTATATATTCCAAGTATTCGGGTGCGCGATTCAACCTGAATAGTTGTGCATCTGAAAATGTTTTAAATGGTTTGCACGTCCTCGCCATAATTGATCCTTTATAAATGATCAAGCCTTGAATTACTCTTACCTGGATTGACAAAAACTATGAAATCAAACTCTTGAAACAAAAGAATCCATCTACAAATGCACCCTTGCAAAATGAGCTTGTCAATTAAGTACTTCAAAGCCATATGATATGTATAGAAGATAAACAAGGTAGCTAGAAAGTATTGCCTAAACTTGTGAACCACATAGATTATATATAAGGCTTCGTGCTTAGTGGTAGTGTAATTATACTTTGTGGGTGTGAACTTACTACTTGCAAAGCATATAGGATGATCCACATTTCCTTCTACAGGTTATGCCAAAACTGTGCCTATCATTGTACCAGAGGTGTTAACATGAACATGAAAGGTTTTAGTCCAAGAAGGAAAGCGCAAAATAGGTTTAGTGGTCAATCTTTCCTTTAAAGTCTCAAATTCTTGTTGCCGCACTTCATCCTAGTGAAACTTCCCCTTAGCCTTGAGAAATTCCTCTAATGGCATGACAATATTTACATAACCCTTAATAAATTTTCTGCAATAGCTCGTATGCCCCAAGAATCCACACACTTCACTCTGGCTAGTAGATTCCTCTAAACCCAAGATTACAAATATCTTGGATGGGTCTACAAATAATCCTTCCTTGCAAATAATGTGCCCCAGTAAAGTTCAAAAGGGTGTAACAAAGATACACTTTTTAATTTTGAGAGAGATGCTCAACTACCTACACCTATCAAACATGAGCATTAAGTTATCACAATGATCCTTGAATAAATCATAGATAGTCCAATCATCCAAATATACTTATAATAAATTGTGAATAAAATCATGAAAGGCCTGCACAATGATGCATGAGAAGACTACTGGTGCAATTTTCAATCCAAAAGGCATAATTGTGTATGTGATTAAACTAAAATGTAAAATAATTAGCCTAATATATTGAAATTTTGTAGTATATAAATGAATAATGAAATACACCCAAGAAAAATAAGTAATGAAATGTAAAAAACTCTAAGTGCAAAGAGAGTTAGAAAAGTATTAGCTGATCTAAAGAGGTCACAGGATTGTGTCGCAGTGGAGAACAACTAAACAAGAATGAGTATATCATCAAACACAGAGCCTTAGAAAATGCATATCTGAGTGATTTATTTGGACTGAGGGTTCTTGGAGAAGGGATGGGGGTGCCTGGGGTGCTTTGGTCTGAATTTTGGGTACCTTGGTCTATGTAAAATGGTCCAGAATCCTAGTTCTATACAAGGTCGACCAGAAGCTGTCACAGCTTGTTCGCTGCTTATCACATATAATGTCGTTGACACTTAGATCACCAATTTCTCTGTAAATACTGGAATGAAGGAATCCCCTGACAAAACCCCAAACAAATCATCAAAACTCTAAAATACTAAAGATGAAAATGAAAGGGTTCAGACTATCCTCAACCACCATAATGGTGGACTTACAACTAAGCATTGCACTACATCTCAGACCAAATGTAGATTTTTGAGTGTTTGTGGAATTTTTCCCTAGATTTCTCTTGTGCATGTCACACTTGAAGTAGTGAGCAAGTAGCTAGATGTAGAATGCAAATAATGTGTACATGGAATAAGATCAAACTCCCCTCTATATGAAGTGTGATGCAAGATTAACTAGCCTTTGTCCCTTCTCATAGAGCTAGATGGATGAAAATGGAGTTATAGATAAGACATGATGGATACAACCTTAGGTGGTGATAACATAGCTGCTTAATGGTTGGTCCCTTATTATGATTGCATAACTTTATATTTATATGATTCCTTCACTTGAATTTCATAATTAACCCCAAAAATGCTGACTACCAAAAAGATAAGATGCTCAAACAGCTAGAAAGGACCCAAAAAGTGTGAGTAAAGTACAAAGAGGAACAGGGGCACCTAGAGGGGATGAGGGCACCTAGATGCTAGCATCTTGTCTGGGTGCCCCAGTCTTAGAAAGGGTAAAACTGAAGTATGAAAAGACATACTGGGCAATAAAGGTGCAAGACCAAAAGTAGCAATAGAAAGAAAAAATGAAAGATGGCCAAAGACACGGGTTAATTATTATTTTCTGTACTTAGGAACCATATGAATAGTAGTATGTGATCGAGACTAGATAATTACCCCAAAGTGCATGATTTTGTGTCTACATTTTCCCCCACTTTATGTTGGTGAGCAGAAATGCTTGAGTAACATAAAGTAGATAGATATGCGTACATAATATCCATGTAGATCGATGTAGAAAGTGTGTCGAGGGATTAGAAAAAAGTGTGGAGTGATAAAAAAGATATGAGTGTGGAGACTAAATATGTAAAAGTGTAAAAGGTGATGAGAGTGAACCTAAGGTGGAAGCACGTGTGTAAATGTCCTGATGTGTGTTATGTACCTATTGTTAGTATCAATGTTGTTGTTGATGTTGATGTTGACTACTTGCTTCCCATATGGATGAACCTGCAAAAGAAAAGATGATCAAGTAATCAAATACACATGTATATATGTAAAAAATCATGTAATGAAGTATGTAAAAAAATGTTGAAAATGTGAAAAAGGAACATGTGCACCTAATCCATGGGATGAGAAAGAGGGTGTAGAAAGGATCATCAATCGATGAAGTGTGACGTTTTTTGGGAAATCTCACGCCATTGGCTGAATAAGTGTAGGGAGGAAAGTATGATTTATCCTCCAACATGTAACAGCTCCCCCAAAACTGAAGAGATCTCTATACTATTTAGTTTTTTGGATGATCCGATGCCACGACAAAAGTAGTGTAGAGAGGAAGGTTTGGTGTTATCCTCTAACCTATAACTACTCTCATTAATAAAACACCATTATAGATGATGTGTACCAATGCATGTGCTAAGGACAATATTTCCCTGTAAAATGCATTGTGTATGGAGTTCTATAGACTGTGTTGAACCCAATTATTGTGTAACCGCCCCTAGTTATAGGCACCTCTAGGAAAGGCATCATTGTACTAAGGACCCAAGTTTGATTTTGATCCCTGAACTATGCTATGCTATACCGGTACTATGATGTATTTTGTTGTGTATACTTTTTATGGGGTGAATGAGTCACCCAAATGATGCCCACACCATCTTTGGGGGTGCATGCTGACGTCATTGTAGGACCATGCGGCCCAAAAGAGGACCAACCTCTGAAAATGAAACTGCTGCCTATGGAGGGGAAGGAAATGTGTTTGGTAAAAACCAAGGCACATGCAAACAAGTGGCTAGGAAACAAGTGTTAGTACAAGCAAAGAAAAGCATATACATGTATAAGACAAAGTGTAAGCTAAACAGATAAATGTGTAAGATGTAAAACTACGCAAGAAGACTAAAATGTAGACTACAAAAAATTTGGTTGTAAACATTGGACACCACTCATGATGTTCGTCAAGACACTCAAGGACATAGTGGATAAAAACAAACAAGTGTGCATACAAAGACAAAGGGGTAAACCTGCCATAAAAAAGTCATACAATGACAAGAAAGTACAATCAAATGTAACAGATAACCATGGTGGAAAGTAATCTTACAAAAAAAATGTTGCACATGAAGCACCCATTATCATGTTAGAAAGATAAAAAGTATGTAAAAAATCATGTATAATATGATAAAGTAGTGTGTTATGAAATAAAATGAAACAATAGCACCTATAGTGTATGAAATTGGATGCCCCTAAGAGCCACTACGGGACTAGTACTACGTAGTTTGCTAAGCATCCATGCTGTCATGTAATGGATCTGTAGAATCTATGATCACAACTAGAAAATAAGTGAACATGCATGTGTGTATGATAAAGATAATGACATACAAGATATCTATCTAGCATGTGTAATAAGATGAACATGTACAAGTAAATGCAAGAAAGAGTAAATGTAACCAAGATATTTAGTATGTTGTGGATGGATGGAATAAAATGCAGAGTGAATGATAGGAGTAGCATGCCCCCCCTTGAGTGAATGGATTTTTATGCGGTGAGGTTCATTTGTTTATGTCCCCCTCAGCAATCAAGAATGAACCATAAACAAGAGTGCATCATCAGGAAATGGTCTGAACTATGTGTTGTATGTAGCCCAACATGGTGAATGTGTATTGATGATATGTGACATAGAGATGAATATATAGTCGTATATCATGATGATAGCCTGAAAAAGTGTATATCACTGATAAAATGAGTCAGAAGGAGTGGTGATGTATCCTAAAGTGTATACCACTAAATGATGATAGTGGAAGTGATGATGTATGCATATGGCGTATATCACTAAATGATGCTAGGAGAAGTGATGATTTATCCTAATGCCGTATACCACTAAATGATGAAAGTAGGAAGTTATGATTACATCATGGCGTATAACCTAGGAATTGCATGTGGAAAATATTGAATGGTTGAATGCATGAATAGGATGTGGTCCATTTAGATGTATACCCCCAATAGTCTAGTATGGACCATGAGACTAGAGTGCATCATAGGGTAGTGAGTGGAGCTTGCATAAAAGTAGATGATTCATATATGTGTATTAGGTGCAGTGTAATGTGTAAGTGTAATGCTATAGGATGTAATGCAAGATGGTGTAGATATAGGATGTAAAATATGTATGTATGAAAAAAAAAGTGTGAACGCGTATGAGATGTAATATGTAAGAGGTAAGATGAATAAGATGATATGTATAAAAAAATATGTGATTCATAATGATGTGTGCATAGTGTAATTGTGCAGTGTGTGAGATTCATGTTTATAGGATGCCCTCAATAGTCAAGTGTGAACTGAGGCACAAGAGTGTGTCATTAGGTAATGGTCGAAATATGTGTGTATGAAGATGTCTATGCAAAATATGAAGATGTGTGAAAAGGGGAGGGGGAAGAGATTAGCATAATGTGCCCCTAAGTATGTAGTGGTGAATATGATCATGTGACATTGTCTAACAAATTATTGATGTCATGATTGAAACCTACTGGAGACAACATTCAAGACATGATAAGCAATAAAATGAGGTGGATAGTATAAAGAACCATTACGACACATGGTGTAGAAACTCATGGCATATTCTTCATTTGTGAAGGGAACTGGTGGACATTTGTGTGCATGCCAACGAGTAATATTCTAAGAATAAGTAGGATATGAATAATTAGCAATGGAAACATTTCTGAATGGCATAGGGAAATTGATAAAAGTGTGGTTGGTGTCTAAAGTTCCACCAATATAGTCAAGCCAAGATTTCCCAAGTGTCAGTGGAGAAGCGACAAGGAGTACGTGGAATGAAGACTATCAAATGGAACACACAAAGACCATAGGTGGCCGTAATGTGACAATAACCATGGTAAAGGTGAGGTTAGTGAATTGGTGGTAGAATGTCATTAAGAAACAAGCCAAGCCTAGTTAATCCTTCACGTGTGCAAATAGTATTTGAACAAGTAGGATCGACCAAAATATGATGCTAAAAAGAGTTATTGATCAATAATGTGCATGTGAAAAGTGGTGGTGGAGATGAAGACTACTTAGGAGAGGGTGGAACAATGTCTAAGGTGTTGATAAACCCCTGATAAAGTATCATAGCATTAGTAGGAGGGGTCTTAAATTTGTATTCACCCAGGCCATAACCCACAAAAGTTTCATTGAAATAGGAGTCATCGACATAAATAGGTGTAAAATTAAGTTGGCCTAATGCTTCATCAGTGAGTACGACACATCGACTTCATCATCAAAATCCTCAGAATCATCAGTATTAGCATTATCATGTTGTATATATTTTTTGAGTATATTGCTAGGAACTGTACTAGATGGAGAAGTGAGAGGAGTGGAAACAGGCAGAGTAATAGTGCTTATTGGAGAAAATACAATGGGTGAGATAATTATCATAGTGTGAGTAGAAATAGCTGGAATATTAGGAGTAGCAAAAGAATATGATGGGATGCTAGGCTGACCAATGTCATATGTGTCAATGCTACTATATGGAATAGGTTACGCTGGAGGAATATGCATAACAATAATAGGGTCTATGTAGAAATAATTTGAATGGTTCAATGTCAGCAGTAATGGTATGCTCATAGCCATCATGCAAGAATTTGACGCATAGGTGGATAGTAGATGGGAGCACTTACATTATCTGGATCCAAGGTCTACTGAGTAATAAATTGAATTGGAATGAAGTGTCGATAACATAGAAGTCGGTGAGGATGGTCTTAGGTCCAACCTGTATATGTAATGAAATAGTTCCTATACATGTGTGAGTAGTAGAGTCATAACCCCGAATAAAAGTGGAATTCTTAGAAATCAAGATGTCATTAATACCTAATTACTTGAGAAGGTAATGAAAACATAGGTTTATGGCTGATCCATTATCAATAAGTACATATTTAAATCAATTGGTGTTAACAATGGCAGTAATAAGAAAAGAGTGCACATGGATTGCTTTTAACAAAAGGTGATATATCCTCATTAGTGAATGATATAACATGTGGTAGATTTCTGAGAGACTGAATGAGGTGTGTAAAGGCCACCGCAGAGTTATCACTTTCTATATGAATGACATGAAGGGATTCTTCTAGCATATTATGACAGTCTTGTGCACTACACAATAATTCATAGAGAGAAATATTATCTTGTGTGTTTTTAAGTTGCTCAATGATATCATAACCCTTAAGAGGAGTCGAGGAAGTGATAGGTGGAGGAAGAGAAGTGGATGGAGCCATAGGGGGACGAGTGCAGTGAGTAGTAACTACATTGATGGAAGGATCAGCCCTAGCCATAATAAAGTGAGGAGGATGTTTAGTATGAACTTGCATGAAATCAGCAACAATAGTAACTATACCAGAGACTTTAGTCGGTGCAAAAGAAGGATAAGATGATTAATTCATGACTTGATAAGGAGAATACATATTTAGAAGAAAAGGATTTGATTATTGGGTTCACCAAAATGATTAAACTAAAATATAATATATTATCCTAATCTAATGCAAGTTTGCAGTAAATAACTAAGTAATGAAATAACTGAAATACACCCAAGACAAACTAAGCAATGAAATGTAGAAACCCTAAGTGCAAAGAGGGTTAGAAAAGTCTTAACTGATTGGAAGAGGTCACATGACTATGTCGCAGTGGAGATTGGATGAACAATGAATGGGAGACCATCGTAGAAGAGCCTGAAAAAATGTAGATATGAGTGATTTGGATGGATAGGGGCACCTGGAAAATGGGATTGGGGCACCTAGGGCACCATGGTTTGAAATCTAGGTGCCCTAGTCTCTGCGTAGAAGGTCCTAGAAACCAATTTTACATAGTTTTCAGATGGTGTGGATCCTTCCCTTCTTTTCGCATGTATGTCACACTTAGATCGCTCATGTTGCCGTAAACCAATGCATTAAAGAAATCACCTTTAAAACCCCAAAAAAATCATCAAACCCTAAAAAAGAAAGATGCAAATGAAGGGGTCAGAGTTTCCTTGGCTGCCACAATGGTGGAATTATCACTTAGCACTGCACTAAATCTCAGACCCAATGTAGTTCTATTTGTGTGTGTGTGGAATTGTTCCCTAGGTTTCTCTTGTGATGTGTCACACTTGAAATAGTGAGCAAGTTAGCTAGATGTAGAATGTAAATAATGTCTGCATGGAATAGAATAAAATCCCCTCCTATGAAGTGTGATGCATATGAACTAGCCTTTATCCCTTGTGATGGAGCTAGATGGATGCAAATGGAGCTATAGACAAGCCTTGATGGATGTAACCTTAGGTGGTGATAGTTAGTTCTTAGTGGTTGGTCCCTTATTATGATCACATAACTTTATATTTATATGATTCCTTCACTTGAATTTCATAATTAACCTCAAAAAGGTTGAATCCCAAAAAGATAAGATTCTCAAATGGTTAGAAAGGACCCAAAAAGTGTGAGTAAAGTACAAAGAGGATGGGGGCACCCAGAGGGGACAAGGCCACCTAACACTTGTGTCCTGGCTGGGAACTCTAGCCCAAAAAAGGTAAAAAAGTATGGATCTGGGTACCAATAAAGGTGTAAAACTGAAATTAACAATATAAATAAATGAAAGATGGCCAAAGACATGGGTTGGTTATTACTTTTCATACTTAGGAATCATAGTAAATAATATTATGTAATCGAGACTAGATAATTACCTGAAGTGAGTGATTTTGTGTCTACAATATGAAAAACTCACCCATTCAGTGGTGAACATTGTCTTCTCCAAATCCTCTTTCATAATGCACACCTGGTGATACCTTGAGAAACAATCTATAAAATAATATATCTTTCTCCCAACAAATCCTTCAAATATTTTTTCAGTGAAATGGGTGTGAAAAGGATCTATAACACATGCAACATTGAGCTCCATGTAATCCAAAAAAATATTTATCCTCCCATCTTTCTTGATGCCTATAACCACGGGGCTAACCCACTCATATTTCTCAATAGATTTAATTATCCTAGACTTAAGCATTTTATTAATCTCCTCCTTCACCTTCACGTGCAGGTTAGGATTAATCTTATAAGGCATCTTCCTAACCATATGCAAACCCTCCCTTAACTTGATCTTAATCTCGCCTAGTGAGGGGTGCACTTCGTTCAACTCATGATAGTCCCATGGAAATAAGTTCTGGAAGTCACAAAAAATTTCAATGATCTTGGCCAATTATTTCTATGACTAGTAATCACCAATTATTGCTTCCTTAGGTGCTTCATCCATGCCAATGTTAACTTTCTTAGTTTTCATGGGAGCATGGTACGTGCGTGCCTTTTCATCCGCACTATCCATCATCTCTTGCATACCTTCTGTATGTCTAACATCCAAGTTCTCAACCTTTTCATCATCAATGAGGTACATAATTTTCCCTTATTCTTTTTCCTTCCAAGCCTGACCTAATTGTATCTCATCTATGTCTTCAAGATCTAGGCACAACTTGGAATCAGGTTCACCAAGTAGCTCTAGCATGAGCTCTTCTTCTTTTGTGTTATCTCCCAATGTGATGCACATTATAATATTTAATGCTTCATAGACTGGAGGTTTAGTAGAAAAGTAATAAATTTTTGGACAATATCTGCAGTCATCTCATTCCAGTTCACAGTCTCCCTTTTTAGCTCATCCTAGATGTACCATGTACGTGCATATCCACGCAATTTGGAGTAGAACTTATGTACCTAAAGTGATGGGCTGGTAAGGTCTCCTGATCTTTTTCCCATAGTCTCTCATAGTTATTGACATGTAATGAAGTAGGAGTCTTCCTATGATATTTGAATATATGTATAGGTGCATTTCTCCAAGTGAGCCTTGTGGAAAAGGTGATTTTCTCTTCTCGTCATTCAAACAGGTTATCTCTATGTGTTTCCCACCATAGTGTTGTTGTCCCACACAATGTATAGATCAACATGTTTCTTCTATCCCCTCACTCAGACATTGGGTTTTCCATGGTGTGCAAGAATGTATCAGACTTACCTTCACTAGTATACCATGGTACCTGAGTTAATCCTAAATACCTCACCATTCATGAACTGATCATCATGGTTTACTCATCCTTTCATCTCATCTCTAACCATTTTATACCCACCATGGGCCTAGTTGTCACAAGCAATACTAGCAGTATCACAAAATAACTACATGTATTCCCACTAAAGTATGACTTCCTTAGGATGGATCAATACTCTCAGAACCATGCACAATGCAAGCATAAATATTTTTTAACTCTTCTTCACTTACTGAATCAACATAGGGTGCTGCCTTCGCATCATGCAAAGGTATGATCACACGCTCATATTTTTTTTTTCTAAAAAATGATATATCTCTTGGTAAAACGTAAATCAACATTATTCGCATAGAACCAAGGTCACCTAAGTTTACTATGGAAAGTTATCTTCTTCTGCCAACTCCTATACTTTGAAATATCCAGTAAATGTGGATCCATGTATGGTAATTAAATCACTCCTTTAAAACCCCCAATAGGCATAGCCATTTTCTTGTTCGCCATATACATCACATTAGAATATGGTTGTAATGTTGGTCTCCCTATATGATATCCATGCATCCAAGGTTAGTACATTTACTTCACCTCATGTATCTATCAATATGTTTCTCACTATCCACCCATCAATTACTACATCCAAAGTGATTTCTTTATCATAGTCCATGGATTTATGGTGGAAAACTCACATGCATTATCTGATGCTCACGCTCAATTTCTAACATGTGGAAATTTTTCATGTAGTCATTCCCCTAGTAGAGGAATGATATTCTCTTGGACCACAAACTTGCCATACCACCTTCAAATCATCTAAATCCTTCTATCAGAGCTCAACATTCTTCTCTCGCTCTCATCGCGCACACCTATTACTTCAATCATTGTATTTCACCTTGAAGATCCCTAATGAATCCCACGCTCTCATGATAAACCTCCTTTTGATGTGCAACATTTTAATAATTAGTATGTATCACATCCTCTCTTCTAATAAGTGGCTTAGCCTTAAGAGGACTCACGCATGCATGCTTCCTCAACATGTGTAGTAAAAAACCATTGTATTATAACTCTGGATCAAACTTCTTAGGAATCCTATGATCAAATGTCATGCATTGTACTTTAATCATGCACACACCCCTTATCTTTCTTCTTGTTCTTTCCTCATGTGCTCATACATTCCTGGAACTTCAACTAACTTATGCTACTTCCCAAACCATGACCAGACTATATTCTAAGGAAAATCATACTGGTAATGATTTGATAATCCACAAGTATAATAGGTTTCACATGGAAATTTAATTCTTCCACCACGACTTCTACTTCCAAATCCACCACGGAATCCAAAATTCTCCATTGTTGAGTTCTTTAGATGGTTTTGCATTTGTGTCTTTAAGAGCTGATTTCCATCGTGGTTTGGCATAAAATAATCTCACATGCCTCATGAATCTTATCTATCAACCAGAAATTATTTGTATCATGAGTGTATGCATTCCAGATATTGTAATACATAAATATGTTCTTCATATTCGTGCACTTCAAGGAGAGGTCGATTTATGACATCATGGTCCCTTGCGAAAAATCTCACAATCTAGTAATAAAATGTGCAATGACTTGTGAGGGAAGATATAATTAGTATGTCCATCAAATTCACAATTAGTGCACCATATACCATTATTTATCTCATGTGTCGAGTTGGCAGAGATATTTTCTAATTGCTTCATCTTAATTTCTATCTACGTTTCCAAAAATGGGCTTATGCTAGTATCAACCCTTCCAACCTCTTCAGCATGTAGAGATTCTTCAAAGGCCTCATACAGATTTGCATACGTTTTTATATGATAAAGCCCCTTGGAATGGAGTCAATAATAGTCCAACGAACCATTGTGCATGCTAAATTGGATGAAAATCATAAGACAACTTGGAAAAAAAGTCTTGAAATGTGCATCATACAACCTCATTCTTTTAGATAAGACCTATTTGATCTCCTTTAGCATGCTAATGCTCTACTTCTCAAACTTTCAAGATGTGAAACTCAGTGAAAAATGTGGTGCATAAAGCATTATAGTCCACAACAGTTTTATGTAGGTCATATCTTCTTTATACCAGCTATGTGCGTGTCATTGTAGTGCAGTGAAAAATTGACTTGCCTTCATATCTGAAGTTTTCATTCCCTTAGTAATCCATATTATTTCACACTCATACACATGCTTTGCTGCATCTTTAATACCTCTATACTTGGGTAAGTGGAGAGAAATATCATACTAGACTTGAGGTTTCTATAGTGGTTGAAGAGGTGGGTATATAATGAGGATGATTTGGTGGTGGTTATGGTCCTTTCCCACTATATCCAAATCCTAAACCTCCACTAGGTTTCCCTCTATGTGGTGGCTGACCTAATCCAATTGAGCCTCCCACATCCCTTACTACAGGAAGTGGCCTAGATGATGAAATCACTTATGTCCCACTTGTAATATTGAACTGGAAACTTATTTTCTACATGGTCACATCACCCACAGAAGTGATCCCAATGGTATTCTTATAATACTTATCCCCAACGACGCTCCTGAAAACAATCTTGTAAGATTACTCCTAAACACTGGCACCTATTGTGCTATCATAGGTTTATTCATAGTAATGTTGCAATTCTTGATTCAAAAAAAAATTATATCTACTCATATCTTCTTGCTTACCTTCACTAGAATACCTTTCAAAAACTAGGTTTGGATATGGAACACCATGTGCAAGGGCTTGGTGGCTAGGTGGGATCAGATGTGCACCATTTGTCCTCATTATTTCCTTTAACGCGCTCTCATCTGAATTCGAAGGGGAATATATACTGTAATTTCCCATATTTGGGAGGACTTGATGTTACGGATTCCTTTTCTTCCATGAGAGCTTCAAAACCTTCATGATCCAACATTCTCCTCAACTTTAGTGACTCTTCAGTGTCTTGTGTTTGTGTTATATCCCTCTCTTGCACTTCACTAAACCTAAGTCATCTTTCCTCTCTCTTTCTATCTTCCTTCTCTGGGTCATCACCATCCTTCTCCACACCTGATCCTTCCCATGTGCATTGTGGGGGTTTAACTAGTAATAAGAAATCTCTCCAAATCCCATTCTATGATCAAGATCTTGATAGATAAAGGAAAAACAATGAAAGTATGATCCTTTGGGCTAGGGCAAGAACTGGAACTCAGCTTCCTCTGGGGTAATAATACATGGTAATTGCATAATCCAACATATAATTATGTAACACCTTTGCCCACCAGAAATCTACGGCTCTATTCCACTCCACATCTACATGAAAGAGAGTATGGTAATATTCTTGTGTTCCAAATCCTCAACCTAGGACCACAAGCTTTGTCTGATGCGTACACTACTAACCATTGGTATTGGGAAGAATTTGAAGAATGTATCATAGATATCATGATAAAGATGATCTTCTACCCCACTCTTATGCATTGAAATCAGGTCTAGTACTATACCTCTATGTAACCTTATCTTGTTCATATTTTACCTAACTTTCAATGCTCTCCAGAGATAATCGATATTCCCTCTGCATGTAACATCCTAGAAACTCAACTTAAAAAGAGGTCTCGGAGATAAAACCAAAATGTAGTCTTGTTTATTTTCTCAAGTAATATGGCGCTGATAACTCATTCAATCAAAATTGAATGCTCACTTGAAGTGCGCACGTAGTCTAACCAGGTCCCCTCCTTTTTATTTGCATGTTTAAGATGTTAACATGCATATTCATAATGATAATTTACCAAGTAAACATCTAATAATACACCCATTACATACACTCACTTTGGAAACACATATAATAAGGAATCATGAAAAATTAGACAATAACTAATATACATGGCACCATTCGATAACCATACTCAATCATATCCACAACCATAATAGATCCACAATAATCCATTACATACTAAAAAATTGAACACATAATAACCATTATACCAGGGTGTTGGACTATGCATGCAAGTATTAACCCTATAACATCACAAGATAACTCCTTTCTCATGATACAATGTCCATAAAAAAAGGAGTACAATAGGTATATATAGGGGTGGGGACTTTCCCTTTACTATCCATGCACTCTCCTAATATTAGGCATGCCAAAAAATATACTATATGCATGCTTTTTCATATCAGCTAATAATAGATTATCCTATAAATAAGACTTAATTTAATCCTATTAATAGCTTCTATGCCTATTCTTGATCTGCATTTTCATTATACAAAAATAACCTGTACTTTTCCTCTAAGTTTTCATTCTTTATCTCTTTTCTTGGTTGACACTCCATCTCGCTTTTTCTATGTTTAGCCCGTTATCAAAAAAAATCACCTAAGTCTCGATTATTGTCTGTCTAGGCATGGACCTTCACATGTTGTTTTATCCTATCCATGTGTGGCTGCCTCACACATGTGACCAAACCTCCGCGCATGGCCCAATATTTAGTCTTTTTTTTTCATCTCATCAAGTAAATTGGGGGGAAAAAGGTAAGATGGTTGTTTTACTTGATTATGGATCATTGTAAAGATGTATTAAGCTATGGTTCATTGTTCACTTACCAATATTGAATTCAAGTATGAAGCTCTTAAGAAAAAAAAGGTGAACATAGTCTATTATCTCCATAAAGGGCCATTATGATCTTCTCTAATCAAGATAGGACATTGAACAATAGAAAAAGAATTGTGGGTTCTCATGATGAATGAGTTGGATGACTGCTTTAATTACATGGAGTTGAGCTAGGAATACATCAATGGATAATGATATTAGGAGGTGGAAGAAATGAAAACCTTAGGAGTGGGTGGAGGAGACAAGTGAATAGAGGTAGAAGCACACTTATGTGGAATGGGAAGAAAGATACCGCTCACGAGATCGAGAGCCAAAGGAAATGAAACCCTTATCTCCTAATTGCTATAATTTTTTGTGAAGGGAATAACAATAATTTTCATGATGCTTGTTGATGCGGTGGAAAATATAATAAAAACAATCCACAATGGCGATGCAAGTGATGACAATGATGATGTTGATTAGAAGGAAAGCAGATGAGCCACTTATCAAGAAAATTATGCAAGACATCATGAGAGCTTAACAATATTTGGAAAGTGTAACGGTTCATGAGGAGGAGAAGGAGAAGATTTAGGTGTCAACCGACGCAGTGGAGGAGAAGGAAGATGCTTACATAGAAGTAGAGATGATGATCATGGAAGACTCTCAATAGATGGAAGAAGGAGCTACAATAGTAGGCAATGTGATAGTACAAGAAGTAGACAGTAAGAGGATATGGAATAACATATGATGTAATAAAATCTCGTTCTAGATCTATAACTTTATAACACAAAGGTTTTAAAGAGGAAACACATATATCATATAACAAATTTTTCTTTCAATACAAGAATTAAGCCATGAAAAAGATAAGTTTCTTTTCTAAATCAATTGGCTCAAATGACAATTAAAGCACCAATAATTGAAGTGTAAAAAGTAATTAATAATGGGTTCTTTCTTTCCTTGATGCACAATAGGTAAATGTTCATATATAAATATAGGACCATTGTTAACCATAAACCGTCTAAGAAGAGCATCCTCCATATCATAGTAAGTACTAATAGATCCACATGGAAAATGAGCGTACCATTGAAAAGCATGATGAACATGAATATAACAAAAATATTTTAGGACCAAGCAGTCCATTTGAATAAGAAGCCATTGTTGGATGAAAATTCTTGAGATGCAAATAGGGGTTGTTAGTGCCGTCAAAACATATAAATGTAGGCATGATGAAATCCTTAGGGGAAAGTATAATTATGATTTTTTAAGGTATTGGATTGCCATAAAAATAATTATTTTCAATGGAAGTATAATAGGATTTTCTTTCGAGAGTGAGATACTAAACTTGAGATTAAAAATTGCCAACAATTTGCATGAGTGATAAAATATCATGTGAAGGAATTGTAGAAGAAGTGCGGGGGAAATTGAGAGGTTACAACTTGACATTATGAGTGATCATGGGGACTTGATGAGGAAGAGTGAATGTGGAAGCTGGAGAAGGAGGCAAAGAACATGAAGGCTCTATAGGAATGTTAGGTGTAGAACCAGGGGTCATAATGAGAGGTGCACTAGTAGAAGGAGTGGATTCATCATGAATGAAATTGGAAAAAAACCTCAGAGGTGGAAGAAAGAGGAGTGGAAAATTCACATTTAGAAATATTAAGAGAAGCTAACATCATCACTAACATGTTCATGATCAAAGATACAAATCAAACATCACTATTAGTCATATTTTTGCAAGAAAGTAATTCTTCAAGACTATCATCAACATAGAAAGAAGTGGGATGAGAAATAATATAATATGTATCATTGTAATCATTGGAAACATATTTAGAAATAGAAAAATCATGACATATAGTTGTACATTCATCCTGACTATTATTAGAAACATCATCATGCACATGTACATTTGTATCCCAAGAACTACATTTATTTGCATCTATATAAGTAAATATAATAACATGATCATGCATGAAAATAGGAGGTGAAGAAACTACAATAACATGAATGGCCATGAAAGATGAGGGAGAATATGCAGCATAAATTTAGTCATGAGAGAACATACAAATATCAATGCTGAGAGGAATAATGTTTGGGTGAGCAAGAAGTTGTTTTTGGACTTCGTTATCAAATTGAACATTGTGATAAAGGGCACTAAGTTCAGCCTAACAACATCATCAAGGATAGGATTAACACTAACATGATGCATAGATTTCTTTCAAAATGAGCATCTATTTTTACCCATGAGGGTTTTTGGGATCCTAGGGAAAGGAGTTTGACTAAGGATGGGTTTCACAAAATGATTTAATAAAATATAAATATTAAATCTAATTTCAAAGTCACTACTATGATAATATACAACAAAATAGAAATGCTAAACACTGTAAAGATGTAACCATGTAAGAAAATAAGAGAGATAGGAAAATTATCTACTTTAAGCTTATCTTGGAACATATCTGAACTAGAAAAAATGATGAAAAGATTGAACAGGGTGCTAGAAATTCTTGGTATTAATTTTGGAACCTGTGAATAGAGCTAGACATGGACGTCTGGGCTAGGGTGAGGGCAACTGGGTTTTAGAAACTTGTTGTGGGCGCTGATGACTAGGTAGAGGGTTGAAATATTATTTTCCTGTGTCACTAGGGTTTCATTATCACTTCCTATTGATCACATGATATTCGCACTTAGATCGACAAGGTACCTGTAACTTACAACATAAACTCTAAATATGTACATAAGCTCACAAACACATCAAATTGGAATGAAAAATGAAATATGTGAAGTCAAACTGACCCTGATGGTTATTTGAAGGATGAACTTATGACAAAGCACTGCAATACATTCCAGACTCCATGTAGTTCTTTATGCTTGTGTGTGAAATAATGTCCTTAGATTCCCCTCACGCCAATGACACAAATATAGTGGTTTATGGCTTGATAAAATACAAATGTGTGAGATGGAATTCAGAACTTCCCCTTCTTATGTAGTGTATGTAGAGTAAGTAGCCTAAAAATGTAGTGCCTTTGATAGTATGTAGATACGATTTCCCTCCAGAATTGCCCGCCCTTATAATTGTATGTATGTTTTGTATATATATGGATTTTTTTTAAAAAAATTTGACACTAGTGACTTGACATGCCGACTACGCCTTTGGGATAAGGACACCAAAACTATAAAGGTCAACCAACAATGTAAAAAATGTAAACAAGAATAAAGAGGAATGGAACGCCTAGGTGCTAGTGTCCATAATGGGTGTTGGTGTCTTGGGATAAATGAAGAAAAATGTGAAAATATAGATAGAAAAAGATTCTTGTGACCTGACCAGAAACAAGTGTGGAAGTGACAGATGTAGAAGATCAATACAATAGAAATCAAACCAAATAATTGGATGGACAAGGGATTGTTTCACCAGTGAATACTTTTCTCACTTAAGATACATGCATATAACAACATGCATATAACAACATACTTAGCGGTATAGTAAAATACTAACATGTGTGTGAATTTGTGTCTACACCAAGTATACTTGCAAGAACTTGTGAATAAAGTCTTAAAAAGGTTGAACAAATATTCATGAGAACAGTGTTGACACATTCTTCAATCCAAAGGCCATGAAAATATATGCAAAACTTCCCCATTCAGTTGCAAAGGTGGTCTTCTCCTAATCTTCATTCCCAATCTGCACTTGATGGTACCCAAAAAATCCATTTATGAATGAGTATATTTTTTTTCCTTGCTACTTGTTCCAAGATCTCTTCAGTGAATGGCGTAGAAAATGATGTATGACACACTAATCAATGAGAACCCTGCAGTCTAAAAAATTCCTTATCTAGCCATCCTTCTTGATGTTGATCACCATAGGAATTATCCATTCAGATTCCTTAATAGGCTCAATAATACCAGACTCGAGCATCTTTTCAATCTCCTCTTTTACCTTTGCACATAAGTTTGGAGTCATCCTATATGGCCTCTTCCGAGCTGGGTGCACTCCATCTTTAAAATTAAGTATCATCTCTACTAAAGATGGATGTACAACCTTTAATTCATGATATCCCCTGGGAAATATATCTTGGAAGTCACATAAAATCTCAATAATGTTTGCAACCTATGGTTCTGACCAATAATAGCCTCCTTATGTGCATATTCACTCCCAATGTTTGCATTCTTAGTCTTCAAGGGAACATGATATGCGCGTGCATGATCATCTAGATAGAATCCACCACCTTGTGTGTACCCTTTGTGTGCTTTATATCCAATTCCTCAACTTCCTCATCATCTATGAGGTAAACAAGTTTACCCTTCTCTTTTCCTTCCAAGTGCGCCCTAACTCATTTCTTTTCTACTAGGTCCTCCCACACCTCATAATCATATTCACCAAAGAACTAAATCATGAGCTCCTCAGCCTTCACGTTATCCCCCAACGTGATGTGCCTCATAATATTTAAGGATTCATGAACTAGAATCTTAGTAGAAAATAAGAAAATGTGTGAATAATACCTTCAGTCAGGTTGCATCAACTTGCTAGCTTGTTATTTCTTTCTTTAACTCAGCATGCGCATAACAAGCACGTGCACATCCACATAAAGTAGAGTAAAACTTGTGTACCCATAAATATTGTGGTAATGCATCTTTCCCTTACACCCAATTCCCTTCACAATTATTAATTTGTACCAGAGGATGGGTCTTCCCATCATAGTTTTGTACCAATGAAGGCAAATTATTCCTTTTAAACCTTGTCAAAAAGGCTATTATGATCTTGCGCCAGCCCAATAAATTGTTTCTATGTGTTTCCCACTAGTGCACTATAATATAGTGTAATGTATATACCACACATTCTCCTATCACCTTCATCAGGCCATTGTTCCTCCATTTCACGCAAGAAAGAGTTAGGTTTTTTTTCTCCAACATACCTTAGTAAAGTAAAATTTCCTAAATGCCTAACCATGCTTGACCTAATTGCCCTTACAACTCTTCCCTTGAGCTGACGACCTATCATCTCATAGGTGTTATGGGCTCAATTATCACATGCGACATTTATTGTATCACTAATAGATTGCACATCTTCCTAACGCAGGATGCTTTCCTTTGATGGCTATATATTCTCAAGGTTGTGCACAATGTGTGAGTAGATTTTATTAAGATCCTCGTCATTGATAAGATCTATATAAGGCACAACCTTAGCACTATCCAAGGGTATTACCACTTGCTCATCCTTATTGTCAAAATTGATATACCTCTTATTGAAGTGAAAGTCTGCATTGTTATCATAACACCAAGGATGCCCAAAAAGCATTGTAAAGTTATCTGCCTTAAAAATCTGTAATACTTAAAAATCAACCTGTAAATTTATCTCCCTAAATAATGATTGAATCATCCTTCAATACTCTAATAGGGACGGCCCTTGTCTTGTTAGCCATATACAGAACATTAGAGGATGAATCTAATGGTGGCCTTCCCATTTGGTTCCATGAATTAAAGGTGAGAACATTAACTTCCACACTTGTATCAATAAGAATGTTACTTATCAACACACCATTAATCACTGCATCAAGTGTTATCTCCTTGTCATATTCATTCTCATGTGGTGGTAAATTCACATGAAGGTTCTAACGCTCTCTCTCCACACCTGCGCACGGTAATTTCTCACATAACCATTGTTCCAACATATGGATAATGTTCTCATGCCTCAACATCCTATACAGTTCCTTAAGGTCATCAATATCCTTTCGAGGGAGTTTAGTACCCCTCACACATTCTCTTTTACATGCTTTCTATTTCAGGTGTTGTATCTCACTTTGTAATTCTCTGACAATACCCATTGTTTCCTGATTCACTTCCTTCTACTGAGCTACATCTGATTAATTTGTATGTATAAATTCCTCCCTCATAATGAATGGTCTTGCATTACCCTACTTGTGCACGCGTGCAACCTCTACCCATGGAGTTACCAATACAGGTTGGATTTCACGCTCAACCATGTTCTAAGGTGCCCACTACTCGTTCTTTGCACACTCCACCTTAATAATAACCACACCTTTGTCCTTCTTATTGTTATTACACATATGAGCACATATATTTGGACAATCCTCAACCTTGTGTGCATTTACACACTACATGTATGTATGATTCTTTAGACACTAATGTCAATAATGATTAGGCAATCCACACATATAACATGTCCCTTGCACATACCTTCCACGATTGTCATGACCTCTGCTTCTAAATCCACCTTAGAAGCCTCCATTACAGTTGTTGCGCACCTTATAGTTATGTCCTTCTTACTCTTATGAACCGTTTTCCACAGTGGTTTGGCACAACCTTATCTCACATGCCTTATGAATATGGTCAATACAAAAAAAGTTGAGGGTATGTGCATCACATATCTTGCAGTACATGGATATATTCTTATGTGTCGCACATTGTAAAAAGGGATAATTACAGACACAATGATTCTTATGGCATATCTCACAAGATATTAATAATATATGCACACTCCTACATGGGAATATATCCTTTATACATCCTTCGACCTTGCAATCAGTACACCATAGTCCATTGCACATCTCATGAGTTGAATTATCATAAATATTTTCTAGCTAAGATGCCATCACTACTATATGCGCATCAAGAAAGGGACTTACCCCTGTATTAAAACTTCTAACTTATTTTGCAAGCATTGTTGCCTCCAAATCCTCACACAGATCAGTGAATGTCTTATGTGACAACAATCTCTAGAATGGTGTCAACAAGCCTCCTACAAACCATTATGCATGTTGGATTTAATGGATCTAATATGAGAGTTTAGACAATAAGGTCTTAAAGTGTGCATCATATTCCTTAATAATCTATGAAAATCCTTGCTTGATATCCTTTAATGTACTAATACTCTTTTTCTGAAACTTTGGTATATGAAACTCATCCAAAAAGGTGGTGCACTATGCATCATAATCAATTGTAGTTTGATGTGGCTAATATTTCATGTACCAATTGTGCACACACCCTTGAAGTGTGGTAAAAAATCAACTTTCATTTCTGTTAAGAATTGTTATTCCCTTATCCCTCCATAATAACTCACACTATGCACATGTTCAGATGCATTTTCCACATCTCTATATTCTAGTAAGTGAAGAGACATTTTATAGAATATTTGAGGTGTCTACTACTGTGGTTACTGAGGTTTTTGTAATGGTTGTTGTGGTCCTTTTCCTAGAGTTGGGAAAAATATTGAACTTGATCCTCCATTATGATTACCTCTTGAACCTCTCATCGCGACCTGGTGCCTATTAAAGAACTACCTTATGTCCCTGTGGTCATGTTAAACTACACATCAATTTTTTGTCCTATAATGCTACAAAGAGTATTACTTCCAACTATTAGTGTGCCACTACTTTTTCTTGACGATGGGCTTACCAAATTGGTCCCAAACAAATTCTATCCAAACATGAGTTCCTATTATGCTACGATATACACATCCTTATTTTTTTATACTTAATGAGTTGATAATCATGCATGCCTACCTGTATCTCCTACACAACGTGGTGATACCTAATTACATTTCTTCTCACCTTCACTATGATGATGTTCTACAACAAATTATGGATACTAAGCACCTTGCGTAAGGGCTAGGGGTTTAAATAAGGTTAGATGTGTGCCAATGGTTCTCATTCACCCCTCAGACTCACTCTCTCCAAATGCTGAAGGGGATCTCCTACCATGCTTTCCCAAAGTATATAGTGCCTCACCTTTTGTAGGGATCTCACCACTTCCTCCAATCATCATTATTCTCGATCTCTGTACCTCCTCAACTTACCTTTATCGCACATTGTTATACCTAATATATCTCTCTTCCCTCTCTTTCTTCCACTTGTACCAATGCAATCCTTTGGGAAAATATATCTCCTAACCCTCCACACGATGCAGTTTTATCTTGCCTTTGGTAAGTTCTCCATTCCTAGCTCAATCATCAAGATCTTTGTTGCTAAAGGTATTACAAGTATGTATGATCCCCTAAGCTTGTACAAAAACTAAAACTTTGATTCCTCAGTGCCATAATATGTCAAAATCATGTACTCTAAATTATAATTATGTATCACACCTTCCCCCTAATGATGTATAACTATTTTCCAAGGTTCATCCAAATCAGCGAGCACTTGATAGTTTTCCTGGCTCTAAAATTTCTTCCTTCTAAGATGGACACCCTTGTTTTACACGTACGCTTCTAACCACTCATATAATTATGCTCGAAAGAAGATGAATAATTTCTCATACGTGAAATCATATAGGTTTTCTTCCACCCACTTACGCTGATTAAAATAAGGTCTAGTGCTATACCTCTGAGCAAACAGGTCTTGACCATCATAGACCCAGATCTCAATGTTCTTTGAAGGCAATCGAATTGCCATGTGCATGTAACATTCTGATGATGATTGAAAAGATTTCCTAGAAATGAAACCTTGAAATGTAGTCTTTATTTACCCAATATTAGTTAGGGGCACTGGAACTTCATCCATAAAAGTATGGAAGCTCACCTGAAGCACATGTAACCTCTAGGTCCTTCTTTTGTTTATTTATCAAGATGTTAGATATGCATATTCATAATCATAACCATTCATGCAAAATGATACATCTTAGCTTAGAAATTATGGCTACACATATAATAAGGAAATCATTCATAGAAAATGACTATGAAGATTTAAATACCCATCAGTTCATGTTCAGATATGGTCACCTTAGCAAATTATAAACAATTATCCATCACAACTAGAATTCCTTAGATAACATCAAAGTTGATTAGAATAATATCCAGTATTTCCATGTGTTAGAACATGCATGTTCATACATGCTCACATGCTTCAAAACCTTGACAGACTCTTCAGAATAAGAACTAGTTAATACAAGAGTGCACTATCTATATATACACAATGGTGGATTTCCCTTTACCGCCTACATGTACCTTCCTAATAATAGGTGTTCTTCATAATCGATTGCATAATTTTTACAACTTATCCTAACAATATTTTGAGATATAAATAACTTCACACTTTAATCCTATATTTATCTCATCTCCATACGTCATAATTGTATTTACTTGTATGTGGTTTTCCCTAATTATAGTCCCTTGTGTGTATGCCAAGCTACCTTATTTTTTTCTATTTATGGATCTTACTTGAGCGTCACCCCATCTTCTTCTTTTCATATTTTTAGCCACATTTTGGAAAATTTGCTAAGTCATGGGACCCTGTATACTCATATGTGGACCTTCGTGTATTGATCCCTTCTACATGTTACACGCACCTTCACGCAATTCTTGCACACAATCTCTAATCTTGCTGCATGGCTAACACTTAACCATTTTCTCTTCTCAAGAGGAGGGAAGAATTTTAAGAGATTTAAGATACTGTCAATGTGGACTGACAAGTGGCACAAATGAGAATTTATAGGTAGGGTTGAATTACAACACATGCAAGTTGGTAAAGTAGATTGAGAAGATGTGGTTTTTAAGCGAGTTTGGAGGTAGATGATACAGGGAGGCCGAACCACGAAAAAAATAGGTTGGAGGGTTTTTTGTTAGCCAAAGTCAAAATGACATAGGGTTAGTAGAATGAGTGAGCTTGAATGCGAGAACATAGGGTATCTCGGTGGTGGCAAAAACACAACGAGTTCGATTGCAAAGAGACAAAGAAAGGGTAAAAAAGATATTGAGCATGTATGCATCACAAGACCAAGCATGCCAAGGATTGAGGATCAATATCAAATGATGAGCACAACGAGAGCTTAGGGAGCTCATATAAAGGCCAATAATGGTAAAGGGTTGTGTGGGGAGCTTTACTAACACTGAGGGAGGAGCCCAAGGTGGCTCAATATAGCCAAGAGAAATACATGATGAGTAGTGTAGAAAAAAATTGGTGGAGTTGAGGAACGAGGAGGAAGATCGAGCCCGAGGTGGTCCGGTTTGGAGATCTTGAAAGGAGACAAGGTTGATTCTGAGGTGGCTCGACCAAGCTACCAATGAAGAGGTCGATGGGGAAACAATTCAAGGGTGAGCTGGGGCCAAGATGGGAGAGTAGGTGCAACAAGTTGGGAGAAGAGGGAGGTTGATCCAAGATGGGGTCAAGACCATAAACAAACCTCAAAAGTATAACCTCCTCCATATTTAGCTAAAACTAACCAGATTTGGTGAAAAAACTCCTAATCTACATAAGCACCATAAAACACCACAAACACACCAAAAAACATTTATTTATATAGATGATGAGTGAATTTATATAATCCACTAACACGAAATTAAACTAGATTAATGTAAGTACATCAAAAAGTAAATACTTGAGGTATTTTATGAAAAAAAAAAACTTGCACAAGGAACCGACAAAAACACAAAACCAAGAGTAGTAAGAAACAAATGAATGTGAGTGACATGATTATCGACAAAGTATCTCTGATACCATATAAGAGAGTACATGAGCAAGAGGATCAAAACAAAATGTGTGCACATAAATGAAATTGCATCTGAACAGAAACACGAAGTAGCTCCAAGCAATAAGAAAGAAATTAATTACTAAGAGATTGTGTATGCAAGAAAATGTGTACTCATTCTCATAGATCAAATAAGGAAGTACATATAAGAATTATTTGTAACTCACATGTCTGGAATTGTTATACCCCCAACAGTTATGAGAGGGGAGTTACAATCCAAAAATGGAACTTCGATAATCGAAAGAAAATAAAATATATGTGATGTATTCTTTTACCCATAAACCATTAGGGTTTAAGAACTTAACAAAACTATATCTTAGTCACATATATTGTATAATTTTAAATATTCCGTTAGTGTCACATGTATCCAAAAGGATAACTATTTATTTTAAAAATAAAAGTACAAATATTTTCAAACAAAAAGATGAAAAAATTGGGAATAATAAGGAAAATGCATTTATGATGGTCTATTGACCAAACCATGATATAGAGAATCACAACCAATAAAATCAATAAGAGAATCACAACCAATAAAATGATTGTAGAATCACATTGGACACGTGTCAAACGGCACTAAAATGGATTTAACAAAATGGCGGCAGAGTTGCTGGATTCGCTTTTCAGGGAAAGAAGACTGCTGCTCGTTCTGGACGACGTGTGGAGCAGGATAGATGTTTCGAATTTGGGGATTTCTCTGGGTGGAGATGGAGTTAAAATTGTATTGACTTCGCAAAGTAGAAAAGTGTGCGAGAGCATGAAAGCAGATAGGACGATAGAAATGAAGCATCTGTCGGAAGATGACGGGTGGGAGCTGTTCAGCAGAGGAGAAGGGCTGGTTGATGCACAAATGGACGGCGAAATAGAGCGTTTCGCGAGAGGCATTGCGAAGGAGTGTAAAGGGCATCCCCTGGCCATTAAGACGCTGGCTCGGACGATGCCGCGGCTGGACCAGAGCGAGCCACACGAGTGGGAGTTTGTTCTGAAGCAGCTCAAGGAGATCGACCCGCTGTTCTACCGAATTCACGAAGAGCTTCTGAAGGATCTGTTCAAACCGCTGAAGCGGAGCTACGATGCGCTGGAGCCAGAGCAGCTCAAGATTTGTTTTTTGTACTTGGCTGCCTACAGGGAAGACCAGGAAATAGATGCAGAGGAACTGATAAATTTGTGGTTAGCGGAGGGTCTGGTGAATAGCAGTGAGCAGGGGGGCCACGGTTTTCTCAAGGCATTATCGGACCGATGTCTGGCCGAGATTGAGATCAAAGAGGAAAATGGAATCGACATTTGGAAGGTGAAAGTTCACGATGTGCTGCGAGATATGGCCGTACACGTTGCCGAGGTCGATGAAAATGTCCTGTTCCGGGCAGGCCACAGTTTGAGAGAGTTTCCAGATTCTCCAAGCCCACAATTGACAAGAATATCAGTTATGCACAACCAAATAAGGTCTCTGCCTCAGAATTTGGAGTGCACAATGATGCTCTCTCTAATGGTGAGCTGGAACAGAGTGACAGCGGTTCCAGAAGGATTTCTGGAGAAGCTGTGTTTGTTGAAGGTACTCGATCTCAGCAATACGCCCATCAAATTTTTACCGGCGTCTATCGGCCAACTGAAGCAACTAGTCTATCTCCAGCTCTCTAACACACAGATCAAAGTGCTTCCCTATCAAACATTCGAGCTGAGCAGGCTGCAGTTCTTGGATCTTTCTTCCTCCACTTTCAAGAGTATTCCGTCAAGGATAAAGGATCTGCAACGCCTCCGTTGCCTGAAACTAGCTCATTGCTACGATTTAAGGTTCGTTATGCCGGAAATATCACATCTTTCTTGTTTGGAAGAGCTGGACATGTGGAAAACGTCCTTTGCATTTTCTTGGGAGGCGAAAGAAGGCGAAGGATCGGCAGTAGCACAGGTAAAGGAGGCTTCTTTGCAGGATGTGTGCAATCTGCAGGGTCTGAAACGCCTTCGTCTGGCTGTGAAATCTCCAATTCAGGAGGGAGTGATGGGAAATCTGGTGGAGCTTAAAGAAGTTTGGCTGCATTGGATGCCTGAGGCGAGTCCGCAAACCTATCTCCCCACCGATATGCGGGCCTTGCATGGCCTGGAGAGGCTCCACCTACACAAGTGTGACATTGAGGGCACCCCTGACTTATTTTCCACGCTTGAAAATCTGAAATACGTGGAGCTGAATTCTTGTCAGCTGCTGGTTACTCTTTCCGGGTTGGGATTGGAGAAATTGGGGAATCTGAGAGAAGTGGAGGTCGAAGAATGCATTCGGCTCAAGGAGTTGGGGGAAGAGTTTGGGAGAAGAGACAACTTTCCTAAGCTGCGCAAGCTCAAACTGAGGGGACTGCTCTCTGTGGAGACTCTGTTTGGATTTGTGGAGGAGGGAGCTCTGCCCGTGTTGCACACTTTGGCTGTATTCCGTTGCGAAAATGTCACACGATTCCCACAGGGATTTCATAATCTCAAGGCTCTCGCCCAAATTAGAGGAGATCAAACATGGTGGAACGCAATTATTTGGGAAGATGAAGACGTGAAAAATCATCTTCAAACTAAGTACGTAGAAATCTATGACAACATCTAAAAATCTATTTCTAGAGGTTATACAAAAACTATAGGCAGCCATATTACGTAAGAATTGCTTGTTTGTGTAATTATATTTATATTGTTATTGCTCGTGTTGTAATTATAGCAACTTCTTGTATACGGATTGCTATAATATTGTAAAAATCTTATCGATCATACTTCGTATGATATTTGTATAGTATTGTATATACAACATATATTTGTAATAGTTATTTGTTATGATATTAGTGGATTTATATTTGTAATATTTACTATTAGTTGGAATTGGGTAGGTTCTTGTTCGTATATGTTTTTTGGTATGTTTATTTGATTTTTGAGGTGATTTTTTTAATGTTTGTTTGACTTTTGACTATGTTTTTCTCTTGTCATTTTTATATTTCTTTCTTGTTGATTTGTTATTTTTGTTTATTTGTCGATTTTTTATTCTTCTTTGCTTATCCATGCTTCATGTTTGTCCTTATTCCTTCTCCTTATGCCCCTCTGTTAGGGTATTATCCTGAGCACTCTTATAACAAAGTGTAAACAATCTAAAACCTCCAGTTCACCTGTAACAACCATCAACAAACACATTCAAACATTTGGTGTTACCAAAATAAGAGCAAAATCTAGTGTATAAAACTTGCAATGCGACATAATAAATTGAGGTACTCTTAGATAGTTTGATGTGTGTTTGTGAACTAACTTACTTTGTCTTAGTGTTTTCTAATTTTTACTAGAGAAACTTGCTTGGTGAGGCTTGTTATGCACAATTTTTCAATCTTGTTATTTTCATGATTTTGATTGGAATTGATGGGGGAAATTGTAACTCCCACTAATTCAAACACACAAGATAACATAGCAAAGTACATAATAATTTTTTTTACTTGTTAGAAGTATAGAACGACACAATAGGTGGTCACAATGGCTACAACTAACTCTTCGAACATCTTGACACAAAGATGACCACATAGACAACAAGGAAATATACAACACCCAACATGAACAATCCAATTTTCGCTTCGACAAGAAAAACGTAAATGTCCAAACACATTACACAGATTACAGTTAAGGACATCCCATGGTGTAACATATTTTAAGGTTAAGTATTTACAAAAGGTCCTCTTTCAAACTTGACTTTACGATCTAGAAGATTCATGTTTTAATTCGCACCATTCTTTTGCAAAGGTAAACTTCTTTCTTTTATACTACTGACTACATAGATTTAAACCAAGTTTTTTGAAGGAGAATCATTCTATAATATGTCAAAAACCTTCTTAATTCATTGATTTAAGAACATTTTCCATTTCTCTCAAGGTTAATTAATCTTACTCAAGCCACCTAAACTCGTTCCACACCTCTATTGCATAGGTGGCAAACACAAGCTCCGATTAGGGAGAATACCGTTTTAGGTTTAGAAACAAAAATCTTCTTTGTTGAAGGATCATTTTTTTTACATTACTTAAGAAAGATCACAATTAATCAAGGCAAGGGTTAACGGAAATAGGTCAAAAGAATTCAGCTTCAGAGTCTCATTGCTTACTAACTCGCCTTTTAATGAGGCTAAGAATTTATCAAGATTGGTTAAAAGTTTCATTTAGACTTTGCTTGATTAAGATTGACAAAGGAAAACAATTTACACTTCAAATGATTGAGAGAGATTTAAGGGTTTCTTAATAAATTTCCTCCTACTTATACAACCTTATTATCTTCCAAAACTAGTCAATGATTACACTATAAGATCACTTAAGACTTCACCATACAAATGTAATGTTGATTTGTTTAGTTTAAAAATAAGGAAACAAGGTATATAAATATTTTTATTACCAAATATAGTTTTCCTCATTGATTGCTTAGGGCCTCAAAAGTTATCAAGTAATTCACGTCTACATATATATATATATATATATATATATATATATATATATATATATATATATATATATATATATATATAAGTTTAACTTTTATAGGGATTATCCAACCTAGTTTATTATGCTTATAAATACATTGTTACTATGTCCTAGAAGGGTTTACAACTCAACATTTCATAACAATACGGTGATCAATCTTATATTTTCCATGATAGACAAAATAAGTCAAGGTTTTAGTAATTATGACAACATTACTCCACAAGACATGATACTAAGGTACTTCCTCTTCTAAATTTTCCACTGAATCCCATCCCAAATTTTTACAATAAATAAGAGTTCGTACAAAGGAAATTCATAACCAAGACTGATGCAATTATTTACAAGACTCTCCCTCATCTACCCGCATAAGCCATCTATAACCATTAATAACCTGAGTCAGTTCGCAAGAACTGAGCAAGATAAGAATACACAAAGCAACAATAAGCTACTATCTAACAATATCAAGAAAGGAAAACATTCTATTCCAAGGATTGGATCAAATCTATAAATACTAACAACTCCTTAAGTTAATAAGAAAATTTCCACCATGCCAATCTAAGAAGAACAAGCTTATAATTTAGTTATGAACATTATCTCAAAGCCACAAAAAATTAAACAATCATTTGAGAAGGGGCCAATGGCCTGATAAGTTAGAAACAACAGTCTAGTGTAATGAGATTTCCATTGAATAAATAATTTGGGTTAAAAGATTGAGAATTGATATTCTAACCAAACAATCTACATTCATAAATAAATAAATAAAAGTACAAAAAGCACAAGCTACAATACTCATTTTTAGAAACGACCAAAAAGAACAATAAATCCAGGAGGAAGCATAGATTTCAAGGGTTAACATGGAAGGTCAAGTGTATTAAAATTTTAATCATGTAATCATATAGGTTAAATAATGGAAAATTAATACATGACCACCACTCAACATTATTTAAAAAGGGAAGGCAATAATACTAGTTTCAGCCATTGACTCCAAGGACCTTCACGATCATTCAAGAACATGCCATTGCCCTTATAGGCTAGTAACGACAAGTGAGAGGAAAAAGGGAGTTCTATTGAATAAGAGAATTCAAAACATCATCCAAGTTTTATAACACTAAGGATTCACAAACCTCCACAAAAAATTTAAGGTTCGTTTTAATTATAAAGAAAAATTAACTCTTTCTCAAAACACAATTTTTAAGAGCCGTTCTAACATAGATACTAACCTATATTACTAAGTTCCTTTATTAAAACAACACCTTCCATTATAAATCAATTCGATGCATATTTAGTTTACCCCAAATGTTAATAACCATCATATCAATTTCCATCTAAAATCATTAAGGTATTTATATTCATAGAAATCCGACCAATCTTAATTTAAAACATTAACATTATAGAAGAGAAAACAACAAGATAGAAAATAGAATATTCCACCAACAATATTCCCGAGAGGGAAATAGACCAAAGAAACTCTAGTAATAACTGGGTACTGGAATTGCATAATTGTAACATCGAACTTAGGTGATTCAAAACTGGTTACGGTTCAAGCTTGATAAGGACGGTCAAGGTGTTTGAAAAGGAAGACTTTAAAAGTCTAGGAACAATTTCGATGATCAACATGGATTAAAAACAAGCAAGATCCAAATTTGTTGCCCTCAAACTTCTACATTCTAATTTTTTAAAAACCAAAACTCAACCCATCTTAGCCCGATTATTGATCTCTCCAATCCTATAATATTTCTTTCCCAGGATAAAAAGGTTATCAAAGGGGCTTGAGAGTGAGCTAACAAAGTGCAACAATGGCCAATGGAGACAAAATTTTACCATTGGTTCCTGAACTGTATGGAACTGATGTCCTGGAATATCTGGATCAAAGAATCTACATTTTGTCTCAGACATTGCAAATTCTTGGGTAGAAATGAGATCCCTGGATAGCAGAAGTATCTGAGCTTCTTGAGACATCCGGTTGTCATTTGAGATCAGTGTATCAATTTGGACTTTAGCATGTCTGTGATCCCAGATTGTTCCATGAGGCTCATGGAATGTTTGAGTGACATTAATCACTTTTGAAGAGTTCAGCTCGCGACTGGCAAAGTCGGCTAAGGCATTAGCTTTTCCTGCTATGTGCTCAATAGTGAATTCAAAGTTATCAAACCATAGACCCCATCTCTGGAGTCTATTAAAAGTTGTTTTATTGGCAGGGTCTCCACCATTCAATCTTTTCTTAAAATCTTTCAGATCAGATCTAAGAATGAATGTTTCATTTTGGACAAAAAATAAAAAGGCTTTGATGGCCTTCTTAGCTGCCAATAATTCTTTGTGTGAAGAATGATAATTTACTTCAGAACCTTGAAAAGCACCTGAAGCAAATCTACATACCTTTTCTTTTCCATCTTCACTTCTCTCTTTCAGGACGGCTCCCCAAAACTGGTTGCTTGCATCACATTCGATGATCTTAGTACCAGGTCCTGGCAAAGACATTGCAGGGAGCTCACGGACTTGTTTCTTTATTCTTTGTATTGCATTGGTCATCTCCTGAGACCAGCTAGGAGCTTCTTTCTTTAATCTTTTGTTCAGCAGTACTCTATCAGCTGCAATATTCTGGTAAAAGCCAGCAACATAATTGATACAACCAAGAAAACGTTGTAGTTGATGTTTTTCTAGAATTTGATCGGGGAAGTTCTGGATGTTGCTTACAACATGCTGCTGCATTGAGATTGTTCCAGAACTGATCCTTATACCGAGGAAGTCAATTTCTTCTTTGAAGACCTCTATCTTGGAAGGGGACAGACAGACTCCATTCTCATATACTACTTCATAGAATTTTTCTAGATGAGTTATATGTTCTTTAGGAGACTTAGAGAAAATGAGAATATCATCTATATAGATGATCAAGAAGTCTGATAACTCACCGAATATTTTATCCATAATTTTCTGAAATATGGATGGGGCTGTCTTTAGGCCGAATGGAAGCACTTTCCATTCATATTGTCCACCGGGCACAATGAATGCCGTCTTATATATGTCTTCATCTTTCAAGAAAATCTGCCAAAAACCACTTTTTAGATCAAATTTACTATAAACTTTTGATCCCTTAATTCTTCTAAGAATATCATCTTTGGCAGGAATAGGATGCTGAACTGCAGCTATAAACTTATTAAGTGGTTTATAATCAACCACCAATCTTTTCTTGTTCCTTAGCTGTTCACTCCTTTTATTGACATAAAAGGCTGTGCAAGACCATGGAGAATTTGATTCTTGTATGAATCCTGCTTTCATTAATTTTTGTATCTCCTCATGGCATTCTTTTCTCTCTGAAGGAGGCATCCCTCTGTGATGTGCTTTAAACTTTGGCACAACTTGGTTCCCTTCAGCATCTTTAACAAGCTGCAGATCTAAAGAACAATAATGTTTCCTTCTATTAACAAAAGCATGAGGATCATTACTGCAAACATTTTGCTGAATTTTAGATGTAATCTCCTCAATGTTAACAGAACAGTTAGAAACGGATTTGTGAATCCATGTGTTGTTAACTGTCTTGACTTTCTGGGGCAATGGCACTATTGACTGGAAAGAATATCTTCTGGAGATTTTAACAGGAGGTTCAAACAGAAGTATGGAGTCTTGGGAAATACTAAAAGTATGACATTTCTGCAAGAAATCCACTCCTAAGAGACAGTCATAGTTCTCCATGTTATGTTGGTAAAATTCAATAACCATGGAATTCCCCTCTATGTTTATCAATACTTTTGCCATATAATGACAGACAACTTCCCTTTTATCAAAACGAATTTTAGTATGGGTATTAACCCAACAATCAGCGGGAACAGCATATTGTCTGATCAAACTAATTTCTGCACCTGCATCAATCATTGCATCAAGCACATAGGGCTTGATATGGGGTATGCAAATAGTTATGGCAATAAAAGGGTTCTGTGTGCAACTTAATGTACATACCTCTGAGTGATCTTTTTGAGATGCTATGTGCTGGTATGTATCTTCAAGATTTTCTTCAGAATCCTTTTTCTCTTCATCCTCCTCTGCTAGGAGCCTTGTGTATTCCTCTGTAGCTTTTTCTATTACCTTTTCTAGTAGTTCAAGCCTGGACTTTCTCCAGGTTCTGTATATTTCTATTGAAGCTGAATATGTAGAAGACTGTCCTGGTTCAAATGTAGAGTATGCAGGAGGACTGATCCTTCTACCACGGCCTCTCCACGGTCTTGTCCTTCCTCTGGTAGGAAGCTGACGCTATCGAATCCTTTGCTGGAATGGCGGTCTGATTGGAAAAGCTTCAAAGGGCTCATCAGACTGTTCTTCTGCTTGTGTCTGCAGGTTACTTTGTTCTAACTCTTGTTGTCTGATGTAGCGATCTTGTATATCTCTGAGTTTCTTGCTCAGAGCCATCTTCTTTGCAGTGTCCCATGGGGGACAGCTTTCATATTCAGATTGAAAGCATTCCATTTGCTTTCTGAGGAGTTCTGCACTCGGAGGTATCATTGGATGAACAAAGTTTGAAACCATGTTAATAACAAAGTTAGAAAAAGAAGGAACTGAGCTATATCCACTGTCATCTGTGCTATCATCATCTGATATTTGTTGGATTAGATTACAGGGTTCACCATCTAATGATACATATGATATATCTGATGAAAAGCTTTCAGAATCAGATATTAAGGCATATTCTTCATCATCTATACCTTTTGCTGATAAAGCATTGATTTTTGCTTTACCTTTTGCAGAATCTTTCTGAGGACACTTATTGGCATAGTGATCCTCCTTATAGATATAACATGTAGGTTTGAACTGTCTTTGCTTACCTAGATGCTTGTATCTTCAGAATTTGAATTTCTTCCTAGGCTGCCTATCTCTGAATTTGTCTTTGAATCTGGACTGTTTAAATTTCTTCTTCTTCTTTTTCTTATACCTGACATCCTCCCCCTTTGAAAAAGTGCAGTCTCTGCAGATAGACTTACGGCGAGAAGATGCAATTTCGAGATCAGGGCACCCAAAGGGCTCAAGGGCGTACTGCTCACAAAAAACAGTACTGAGAGCCTTCTGATGTTTGAGCGCTTGCTTGCGCTCCCACTTATCTTTGCAAAATTTGGCGTTAGTCTGATCAATAATCTGATTGATATGGCCAAAACTGAGTTCTGAAGTGTGAAGTCCATGCATTGCCTTCTTATATTGAGTGGCAAAGTAGGGTGGAAAAGATTCAATGTAACGCAGACGCATGGTCTCGTCATTGATATTTCCAGAGCTATAGTACAATTTTTACATAAAACACTGGTATTCTTTGACACGAGTCATGTCACAAAGACGAGCTCGAAGAAACATTGCAGTGTTCATCATCTTATCGTCATCAATGTTGCCTATAAATTCCTTGATGACGGCTGTAGTAAGACCGGTGAAGCCGGCTTGCAAAATCATTTCTTTGTTGGGAATAATATCCCACCATTCTTTTAACACACCAAAAAAACCGTTGGTAATAGTAGCAGCAATATTCCTTGGAGATCTACCATAAGTTTCTTGTTGGGTGTTACCCCAGCCAATCATGGCATGTATAAGCTCTTTGATCTCTGGAACAGATTTACATTCAACCCGATAGAAATTAGGTTGAAGTGTCTGTATTTTTGTAGCTGCCTGAAAACCAGGAGCTGAAGATTCTCCCATCTGTTCATCAAAAACTAGAGGCTCAAAATCTGGATTTTCAATATGTGATTCTTCTGTCTGTTGTATCCTAAGCATATTTACTTGCTTATCTTTGAAGAATAGTGGTTTGTATTCTTCAAGAACTTCCTTATAGGATTTTTTGACAGAAGGACTGGCTAACTCAGTAACATCAGACCATGAAGCTGCTTTGGTCCAATCACCTTCCTTATGAGGAGTTAGCTTACTGTTGAGTTCCTGTATCTTTGGAAAAATACGAGGAAGCTCATGGGTAAGACACTTTTGAATTTCATCTATTCTAGAATGAGTTTTCTCATTCTCATCCTGCAACTGAGATATTCCTGACTCAAGGAATCCATTAGTGTGTGCAGCCTGTGTCTTTATAACATCTTTTATACTAGTAGTGTGGTCTACTAGTGGCTGAACTAGATCAGTTATCTTTTGAGATATGACTTCTGACAAGTCTGTAGAAACAATTCTATGATTATGTTGTACCAATGTTTCTATACGTTTAACTGATTTATCTAATTCATCAACTCTATTATTTAACAAATTGAGTGCTGCTGCAGAATCACCTTTCTTTCTTAACTCAATTGCCTTTAGAGTTCTTTCAAAAGAGGATAATTTTTCTGAATTTGTACTAACCTCTTCATGGACTGCCTTGACGGCCTTATTTGTCCAATTTAACATCTTAGAGCTTTCTGATGGCTCTAATTCCTTGTTTACAGTTCTCTGGTACCAGAAGACTGCCTTCTGGGTTTGATCTGATGAGATCAACTCATGTTGATCTGTGCTTGGGAAAGAAGTACTAGAACTGACAGAAGCCATGTTAATAGTAGGCCCATTTGCAGGGGCATACCTTTGACTTACTAGTTTCTCGCAGTCTGAACACCAAAGAAAGTCAGTGGATGGATCATGAACAAGAGACTTATGACTACAGAGAAATAGCTTTTCTTCCTTCTGTTCTTCAGTTTTCTCTGCATTAGAGCTTTCACCAATAGAAAAATATGAAGATGTAGATGCAACAGAATTACTTCTTGACAAATGTCTTTTAGACATACCAGAGCTACTTCTAAAACTTAGAGTCACATTATCCTTATTTTCAATGACTGAAGTAGCATTCTCAAGCCGTGGCTTGGAAGTTTGAACAAACTTTTTAGCTAAGGTCCATTCCTTTGGAACCTTAATTTCAGACCAGGATATTAGTTCTGGTTCTATCTTTTGGCTTTCAAGATTTACGTGTGTCACCACGCTGCTGCCCTTAGACACTCCATGTTTGACGGCTGGGTACATTGTGTTAACCAACCTATAGATGACTTTATAATGTATGGCAAGTGGATAGGAACCTGATCTCATGTTGAGTCCAGTGGTGGCTAAATGTAATTTTAACACATCTTGAAGTAAGTCATCCTTCGTTAAGGATACAGGGTAATTAGGATAGACTTCGAAAGAGATGGGTCCGTTATGTAGACCTGTTTGGATGGCTGCTAGAAGACTATCTTTAAAATTGTCAAATCTGAGGTCCATCAAACAACATAAGATGGAAGCATTTAGACCTCTTCTAAACAATGGGGTGATCCCTACTTGAACGCATCCTACGTGAGCAAATTTATAAGTAGATTGATGCTTCAAACTCTTTATATCAGCTCTATCTATTAGAGGAATGTTGTACTCACAATTATTAGACTGGGCTACCTGTATGACTGATTCTCTAGTCTTAAATACAGTGGAGGCTAATAAATGAAATCTACTAATCTTAGAATAAACCTCATTATAAGCTTTCTTAGGGAGTTTCCACTCTGGAGTAGGAGTAGATTCATCAATAATATCAATGTCGGAATTGACAGAGAAGACCTCTGATAGATTAATCAAATCAGTATCTTCTAGTTCTACAGTAGAAGATCTTTGGGAAGTATCAGCCATTGGTACTGACAAGCAAGGAAGCACAGGTTGAACAAACGTCGGGCTATTCCCTAAATGTTGCGCCTGACACACGGCGACTTACTCTAGCGGGAGCCACACCAATCAACCTATTAAGTTGCTATATAAACTTGTTCTTCACAGATGTCTGGACTTCTTGAAACCATATACTGCAAATTCAGAAGAATGATTCTCTCTTTCTGAAACAGAAACTACTCAAGACTTCAAATCCTTAGATCTTTTTCTCTGCGGGAAAAGCAATATGCTCATAGTTAACGCAGGCTGGCTTTCCTAGTAGAAATTACTAGCTATAGAAAACATAATAACTTGATACATAAGCGAAGCAAAGTAGATAAAAGGGGGTCGAAGGTTGATCACTTGAGAAAGGAAACGTAATAGAAAGAGGAGAAGAATTTACATCTTAGCTGTCCACTTAACAATAACAACTATTATAACAAAACACGAAGATTTCAAGAGGAAAGGAGGGATTTCTCTGCAAGGCATCTAACCCACAACAAAAACAACATCGACAAATCAAATTTAGGGAAAGGGTGGTTAAATTTCATGATATTTTAAATCTAGAAAATGTAGCAATGAGTAGAATTTATCTTTCCTGGTTTCCATCTTCTATCAGTCGCATGAACACCGCACAGATAAGTACTGCCTCTTCTAAATTTTCCATTGAATCCCATCCCAGAGTTTTACAACAAATAAGAGTTCGTACAAAAGAAATTCATTACCTAGATTGATGCAATTATTTACAAGACTCTCCCTCATCTACCCGCATAAGCCATCTACAACCATTAATAACCTGAGTCAGTTCGCAAGATAAGAATACACAAAGCAACAATAAGCTACTATCTAACAATATCAAGAAAGGAAAACATTCTATTCCAAGGATTGGATCAAATCTATAAATACTAACAACTCCTTAAGTTAATAAGAAAATTTCCACCATGCCAATCTAAGAAGAACAAGCTTATACTTTAGTTATGAACATTATCTCAAAGCCACAAAAAATTAAACAATCATTTGAGAAGGGGCCAATGGCCTGATAAGTTAGAAACAACAGTCTAGTGTAACGATATTTCCATCAAATAAATAATTTGGGTTAAAATATTGAGAATTGATATTCTAACCAAACAATCTACATTCATAAATAAAATAAATAAAAGTACAAAAAGCACAAGCTACGATACTCATTTTTAGAAACGACCAAAAAGAACAATAAATCCAGGAGGAAGCATAGATTTCAAGGGTTAACATGGAAGGTCAAGTGTATTAAAATTTTGATCATGTAATCATATAGGTTAAATAATGGAAAACTAATACATGACCACCACTCAACATTATTTAAAAAGGGAAGGCAATAATACTAGTTTCAGCCATTGACTCCAGGGACCTTCACGATCATTCAAGAAAAGGCCACTACCCTTATAGGCTAGTAACGACAAGTGAGAGGAAAAAGGGAGTTCTATTAAATAAGAGAATTCAAAACATCATCCAAGTTTTATAACACTAAGGATTCACAAACCTCCACAAAAAATCTAAGGTTCGGTTTAATTATAAAGAAAAATTAACTCTTTCTCAAAACACAATTTTTAAGAGGTTTTCTAACATAGATACTAACCTATATTACTAAGTGCCTTTATTAAAACAACACCTTCCATTATAAATCAATTCGATGCATATTTAGTTTTCCCCAAATGTTAATAACCATCATATCAATTTCCATCTTAAATCATTAAGGTATTTTATATGCATAGAAATCTGACCAATCTTAATTTAAAACATTAACATTATAGAAGAGAAAACAACAAGATAGACAAGAGAATATTCAACCAACAATCTTCCCGAGAGGGAAATAGACCAAAGAAACTCTAGTAATAACTGGGTACTGGAATTGCATAATTATAACATCGAACTTAGGTGATCTTCAAAATTGGTTACGGTTTAAGCTTGATAAGGACGGTCAAGGTATCTGAAAAAAAAGAATTTAAAAGTCTAGGAACAAGTCTGATGATCAACATGGATTAAAGACAAGCAAGATCCGAATTTTTTGCCCTCAAACTTCTACATTCTAAAATTTTTAAAACCAAAACTCAACCCGACTTAGCTCGAGTATTGATCACTCCAATCCTACAATAGTTCTTTCCCGGGATCAAAAGGTTATCAAAGGGGCTTGAGAGTGAGCTAACAAAGTGCAATAATAAGGACAATAAGCTTGTGGGAAAAGAAATATGTTCATAGTTAACGCAGGTTGGCTTTCCCGGTAGAAATTACTAGCTATAGGCAACATAATAACTTGATACATAAGTGAAGAAAAGTAGATAAAAGAGGGTCAAAGGTTTATCAATTGAGCAAGGAAACATAATAGCCAGAGGAGAGGAATTTACATCTTAGCTGTCCACTTAACACTAACAACTATTATAACAAAACACAAAGATTTCAAGAGGAAAGGAGGGATTTCTCTACAAGGCGTCTAACCCACAACAAAAACAACATCGACAAACCAAATTTAGGGAAAGGGTGGTTAAATTTCATGATATTTTTAAATCTAGCAAATGTAGCAATGAGTAGAATTTATCTTGCATGGTTTCCATCTTCTATCAGTCGCATGGACATCGCACGGATAAGTACTGCCTCTTCTAAATTTTCCACTAAATCCCATCCCAGAGTTTTACAACAAATAAGAGTTCATACAAATGAAGTTCATAACCAAGATTGATGCAATTATTTATAAGACTCTCCCTCATCTACCCGCATAAGCCATCTGCAACCATTAATAACCTAAGTTAGTTTGCAAGAACTGAGCAAGATAAGAATACACAAAGCAACAATAAGCTACTATCTAACAATATCAAGAAAGGAAAACATTCTATTCCAAGGATTGGATCAAATCTATAAATACTAACAACTCCTTAAGTTAATAAGAAAATTTCCACCAAGCCAATCGAAGAAGAACAAGCTTATACTTTAGTTATGAACATTATCTCAAAGCCACAAAAAATTAAACAATCATTTGAGAAGTGGCAAATGGCCTGATAAGTTAGAAACAATAGTCTAGTGTAATGAGATTTCCATCGAATAAATAATTTGGGTTAAAAGATTGAGAATTGATATTCTAACCAAACAATCTACATTCATAAATAAATAAATAAAAGTACAAAAATCACAAGCTACGATACTCATTTTTAGAAATGACCAAAAAGAACAATAAATCCAGGAGGAAGCACAAATTTCAAGGGTTAACACGAAAGGTCAAGTGTATTAAAATTTTGATCATGTAATCATATAGGTTAAATAATGGAAAACTAATACATGACCACCACTCAACATTATTTAAAAAGGGAAGGCAATAATACTAGTTTCAGCCATTGACTCCAGGGACCTTCACGATCATTCAAGAAAAGGCCATTGCCCTTATAGGATAGTAATGAAAAGTGAGAGGAAAAAGGGAGTTCTATTAAGTAAGAGCATTCAAAACATCATCCAAGTTTTATAACACTAAGGATTCACAAACCTCCACAAAAAATCTAAGGTTCAGTTTAATTATAAAGAAAAATTAACTCTTTCTCAAAACACAATTTTTAAGAGTTGTTCCAACATAGATACTAACCTATATTACTAAGTGCCTTTATTAAAACAACACCTTCCTTTATAAATCAATTCGATGCATATTTAGTTTACCCCAAATGTTAATAACCATCATATCAATTTCCATCTAAAATCATTAAGGTATTTATATGCATAAAAATCCAACCAATCTTAATTTAAAACATTAACATTATAGAAGAGAAAACAACAAGATAGACAGTACAATATTCCACCAACAATCTTCCCAAGAGGGAAATAAACCAAAGAAACTCTAGTAATAACTGGGTACTGGAATTGCATAATTGTAACATCGAACTTAGGCGATTCAAAATTGGTTACGGTTCAAGCTTGATAAGGACGGTAAAGTTATTTGAAAAGGAAGACTTTAAAAGTCTGGGAACAAGTTCAATGATCAACATGGATTTAAAACAAGCAAGATCCGAATTTGTTGCCCTCAAACTTCTACATTCTAAATTTTTTAAAACCAAAACTCAACCCAGCTTAGCCCAAGTATTGATCACTCCAATCCTATAATAGTTCTTTCCCGGGATCAAAAGGTTATCAAAGGGGCTTGAGAGTGAGCTAACAAAGTGCAACAATAAGGACAATAAGCTTGTGGGAAAAGCAATATGCTCATAGTTAACACAGGCTGGCTTTCCTAGTAGAAATTACTAGCTATAGACAACATAATAACTTGATACATAAGCGAAGAAAAGTAGATAAAAGGGGGTCAAAGGTTGATCACTTGAGCAAGGAAACATAATAGCCAGAGGAGAGGAATTTACATCTTAGCTGTCCACTTAACACTAACAACTATTATAACAAAACATGAAGATTTCAAGAGGAAAGGAGGGATTTCTCTGCAAGGCGTCTAACCCACAACAAAAACAACATCGACAAACCAAATTCAGGGAAAGGGTGGTTAAATTTCATGATATTTTAAAATCTAGCAAATGTAGTAATGAGTAGAATTTATCTTTCCTGGTTTCCATCTTCTATCAGTTGCATGGACACTGCACAGACCAACAACAATAATCTTCAGGTCGAATCTCCCCTCTTCCACTAGCTGGGAGCTCCAACTCCATTCCTGTCCATGTTTATCATGGGCAAAGAGCCCCATTAAAGAAGTAATGTTGAACAACAAGAACAATGGTCTCTTGGATTCCCATGAATGCAATATACACAAAATGGGTTTAATGAAAGTGCCCAGGAAAACACGAGAAGTTAGGTATAAATCCAGACTTCACAACCTTGCAACATCCTCACAGCCTGCATCAAGAAGGGGACGGTTAGAGTAGGGTAAGGACATGCAACGAGCACAACAGAACATGGATATTTTCTAGCTATAGAATAAGATGCCTCCAAAACAACGTATGCAAAGTGTGGGAGCATCCACAAAGCATGCAAACCATTGACAAAATCCACAAAGCGATGGGGGGGGTCTCATGGAATGGAAACTTATGCAGGGCAATAACAAAATAGTCTATAAAACATCCTAGGAGCAGGACAAGAACATACATCGAAGCACAAGAAAACCTATTTTCTGATCAGTTGCAGCCACAGGAGCCTAAGAGGACACGTATGCAAATGTGCAAGCAAACAAAAGGTAGGAGGACCATTAAAAATAATTCTCAAAGCGTTGAGGTCGTAGGAATGCAACGAGTGAGGGATCTGAACATGGAAACTTATACACGACCCTACATCACCAAAAACAACCAAAAAGGTGTCTAATCAAGTCAAATCACCTTTACTAGTATGCACACAACCAGTGCTAAAAGGGAGCTTTGACATAGGTAAGGGGAAAAATACTTATTCCAATAGCATTGACATGCAAATAGAGGCACATAAACTTCAGACCCCTAAACAGGAATCTCTCCACCACACTCACGTGACCAATAGGTGTCTAGATAGATAGACCCACATTTTCCAGTCTGTACGCAACTAGGGACAAATTATTCACTTGAAACATGTTAATAACATCCACCCAAGCATCATGGAGAGGGTAACCTGATTCAACGTCTTACAAAACAAGAAATGTGGCAAGCCTCCACAAGGGGCTTCCAACCCCAAAACCAGACACATGTATCAAATAAAAACAAAAAAAAAATGTCAGAGTAGGCGGCCAACACTAAAATGGCGTGTGAAGGACTAAAAAACAGGTCAAAGCATGTTGGTGAAACACTAATGAAGAAATGGTAGGTGGCCATCAATTCCATCCACCTACAACCAACAACAAACCAAACTAAAATCAATAGGAGCTCACATCTCCTTCATGCGAAGCAAGACACAAAAAGATCAAACGTGGTAAGAAACTCGGTGAAGGGAGCAATAAATTCCACATTTATAACAGCCCTTCATCATTGCAGCAAAACAATCCCCTCAAAATTTATGCCTCCTCCTAACATCTCCTTCTTCTATGCATCCAAAGGCAAGGCTGGATAAAAAGGGGGAAAGAATGAACCAATAATTAAATTTTATCCTTTTCTAATATATATATATATATATATATATATATATATATATATATGGGGCATTACAGAAATGCTAAGGACTTACTCTGCTTCCATCGAGTGTTTATAGACGTGTCATAGATACCTTTGGTTCCACTCTATTCCTTGTTCCACTATCGGATGTGGGCATCCATAGCCTCGATGGAGGTTACCTTCAAGGATTACCCTTGTGTAGAAACATTTTAACTTGGTAACTTATCTTTTTCATTTTCTTTAGCTTGGGTTGGGAACCACATTAGCCATATTGAAGGATGGGTAAAACAAGTAGTGTGTAAATGACCTTCCATATTTCATATCACCGGCAATCAGTATTAATGTGTGTGATTTCCACGACTCTATTTGAGTGCAAAGATTGTTCCATATATGTATTACAAATTTAAAATAAATATTAATTACTTATTCTAAAAAAGAAAATTATTCAAGTTAGCTTGTGGATTTTTTTTCAAAGATCACTAAATTTCCTAAAATCATAACATTTACATGAAATTTTTTGGCATTATACATCATTGATATTTTAACACAATAAGTGCAAAAGTATATACATGGTGAAATAAGAAATAAGGATCTTTTAGTCAATCTACTTCTTATAGATACTTTGAGAAAAAAAAACCTACACTAAGGCTTGTGTAGGCCATGGACTAAAGGAATACACCATAAGGAACTACATACGATTTACTAAAAAAACCAAATCAAACCTAGAATGAAGGGAAGGCTATGTACAAAGCCATGGGCTTATTTTGAATATCATGTAAGCAAAAATATAGACACTGCATAAAAATACATAATCTTGGAAGTAGTTTTTATGGAAGCACTCATTGAATAGAAATGGAATGTCCTCATTTTTTAGGATCTTGATTTGAAAGGTAATGTTGTTTAGTATTTATGATACCTGAAAGGAACCAAGACATTTTTTTTCAAATTTATTTTGAAGGATGCAAACTTAGTTTTCTTGTCAAAATAGTATGTCTCGACCTCTTGGTGCTTACAGAAGTGAGCTAGGGATTCATCTCATTTTTTATCCAATTGTATTATGATAAAGAGTCTAGCCTCAATTTTGTCGTTATCTTCTAAGTATTCTTAAATGAATTTTACCGTGGGTATTTTTAGGTTCACTAGAAAGATAATGTATAAGCCATGTAAAATAATTGATAATGGGTTATGCCTAACACAAAATTGATTCTTGTCCCATTTGAACATAGAACATATTCAAGTTTATTATGTCAATCTCTTGGATTTTTATCTAAAATATTCCTATTTACATCAAAAATTCTTATTTGTTGACTCTCCTAAGCCATTTCCCCATGGATAGTAGTTAGTAGAAAAATTCAGAATAAAATTACTATCATATGCCCAATCAAGAAATTAAATAGAAGTAAAAGAAGAGTCATTATCACATACCAATGCATAAGACATACCAAACATGGTAAATAAGTGTTCCTATAGGAAATTGATGATGGGGTAAATTATGTAATTTTTTGAAGGGATACAACTTTTAACGGTGTAAGAGTTAGTTGTTGTTAGGATGAATTTGCTCTTGGTGGAATATTCATCATTGATGATGCCAAAAAAATACAACATTCATTTGAAAAAGGGGCACACTTATATGATTGGTTATAGTGGCATGGTGGGATTGCATTCTCTTGATGTCATGGTATAACACTTATGGAAATGTCTTTCGTGAAAATGAGTGTCTTGGAATAAGCATGGCCATTAGTAACTTTCCTTGGAATCTCGTGAACTATGGAATTAATTGAACCATGACCAATACTGTGTTTTTTAAGGAAGTCTCTCAAGACCACTATAAATTCCTCTTTGTTGAGGTGTCACAGATAGATGAATTTTTTATTTCTTCTATAGAGTGTTCATAATTTTATCATGAACGTATTGGTTTTTGAGAGTACACAACCTTCTATGATACATGCAATTATTATGTGTAGGACATGTTTGATTCAGCAAATAGGACACTATGAATTGGTACTACTCTTTGCATGAAAAATATTAGACCCTATGCTTGTAACATTCCCATTTTAAGACTTTAGAAAAAAGGGATTTTTTTTAATATTGTTCTCTCTTTTAAATAATCATAATTTAGAACACACATTCCAAAGCCAATCAATCTCATAATAGAAACTATATGCAGCTGTAAATGACTAGGTGAGCTACTGATCTCTCATTTCATGACTCAGTATCATACTGATCTCTCATGTTAACTTATTAATTTGTATACTACATATAATTGGTTCCTTTAACCTTTTCAGGGTATTAAGTGTAATGTTTAAGAGGCCTATCTAAATATCTATTACTAATATTCATTTGAAATCCTGTTTCTTAAACTAGGTGACATAGGACAACACAACCAACAACTTGTGATACTTTGACCAAAGATTTTAAACATATTGTTCATGTTTATATTCCTAGACGACATACTTGTCAATGGAATAAGTCATTCACACCACTTCATCTATTATCTAGAATGGTCTTTACCAACTCTTGTCAGACCTCTTGTTTAAGATTTAACCATAGCCAAGGTTAGCAACATAGTCTAGTGTGGAAGACTGCTTGTGGTGAATAAGGGTACATAGTCATACTCAATCAACCTAAGTTAATTGCATGTGTCTAGTTATCCTAAGTCATCATGAGTTGACATTGAGACTAGAACATGTCCCTAACTCTACTTAGGGCAGAACTGTGAACAAGTACGAATTTATGCAGATCTAGATGATTAAACTCTGAAGGGTGTTGCAACATGTCAACTGCAATACAATATCCTCATGAAGACCCAAGTCTTCACGAAGGTATTGTATTGCAGTTGGCGTGTGCCAACATCCAACTGAGTTCTCGTCATTTAGATGAACATACCTTAGAAAGAAGTTAATGACTTATTAAAATTTTCTTATGAAGGGTTAATTATAGTAGTCCTACTGAACAACTAGGTTCATTTACCATTAGGGTTACAAGTTAAAAATGCAATTAGAGTGGGTATGCAGATACATTTGCTTCCAACAATTTCATAAGCTATATTTTTATTCCATTAGCATTCTGATTTATGTTTCACATAACAGATTCAACAAACAGGACAATGTTGTTTCTTATTTCCCTACTTAAGCCCTAGCTTATATAAGTTCAAAGAAAATTCCTTTTATATTAGACTTCAATGGAATGAATTCTAATCCCATTTAATTTCCTTTCTCTACATTCCTAATCTAGTTAAGGAACTCTTCATAACATAGCACACCATCAACTAATCAAAGATAACTTTTTGATTTATTTCCAAGAGATCTTAAGGCAGTCTATTAATCATTTCATGGAAGTTGCCTTCCCCTTTTTCTTATATAGGGTTAATGATTATTTAAAGTGAATTAGTTGAGTATCCATACAAGAATGTTAACTTATTAAGTTTTATTTTCTCTAGAGAGAGTAGTACATCTAGTACTCCTAATCTCTATCCAATCTATTCCAATCCAAAGAGTAAGCTACTGACTGAAAAGTAGAGAATTACCGAACATTTCCACTCATTGATTGCCAAAGGAAATACATCAAATACAAAAAATTTCACATATATTTTATTCATCAAAAGATTCATACATTTAATAAGTCCAAACACTTTAGACACTAGTAATGCCAAACAAAAATACTTGAATCAATTTCAAATATAACTTTCTTTTCCGTAAAGTACATTTCAGTAATGAACCATATTTCATCATAAAAAGATCCAGTCTCTTTGATTATAAATATAAGTTCCTAAAGATATTTTCTGCTTTCATCACTTACAAAGACCATCTGCAAAAATTGCTAGCATGGGTCAGTTCATTGAACTGAGCATGATAAGCACTAAGCATTAAAATGATATGCCTTTAGCTAACTGTTTTATAAAGAGAAATCTCCTGTTATGAAACAATTTAAGCATTACAGAAAGACATACCAAAAGGAATTACTAGTCACAAATGAGAGAGAGAGAGAGAGAGAGAGTTAAGGTCATAAACCATATAATAATTAAGAATAGATCATGGCATAAACAACTTCAACTTTCATACTATTGTTTTACATAAAAAGAATTAAAACATTAATCCAGGTAAGTACTATTCCATTAAAATCACAATTTACCTTTCATTTATCATTATACATTATTCACTTCTCAGTTAATCCTATCTAACATGAGAAGATAAATATCCCTACTATCTCTTAGGAATAGATCAACTTTAGATAGAACAATAGTACTTTCATCTCAACATTCATTTCACCTAATTTCATCCTAGAATATGATATGCCAAGATCAAATCAAACATAGGAATAGGTTTATGATGAACCAAACAACATATTTAGTAAAGAGTTTCTAATTTAAGAATCCAATAACTCAAATTATGAATTAGAGATTATACGTAGCCAAAATTGTAGAGTATGGCACCACTGGAAAGATGTTACACATACCCCAATGATGATACATGTCTCCTCGCAAGGTGTTTGGGATCCAGAAAAGCTCACCAAGTATACGTTTGTATCCTGTATACCTCACCTGGCCTCCACGTGTTTTTTTCTTCCCTCTGCCCCCCCTTTTCCTTGCATTTTGGTATTAAGTGAAGAGACCGCCGCCCTGCCTGGGCGGCGGTCCCGTGACTGTTTCCCAGTGTTATGTTTGTGTAGCCTATTTTCATGTTAGAGTGTGGTACACCTTCTATGTGTTACACTCGGGTATTTTTACGGTGGTCCTGCTCATCGGTGAGTGGGTCAGGGGGGTTTGGGGGCAAAGCCCCCGAAGAAAATTTTCATGGGTGGTTTATTAACCCATGGGTAATGGGTAACCGTTATGGGCTATTTTTGGGCCCATGGTTTTTTGGTACCCATTGTTTTGTAAAACCACCTCTTTGGCTACCCATAGGTTTATGGGACGGTTTTGTTTTTTTTCCCATTGTTTGATACCCACGGTTTTGTAAAACTGCTTAAGCAGTTGTCTATTTATATGGTTTTATGTATATGATAGAGATATGAAAAACATTGCAGATGTGCTTTGAATTCGGCTATGAATTCTGTAGAGTTAGTTGAGCATAGCTCCAAATGGATCTTGGTATTGTATTGAGAGAGTGAAGGCTTGAAATAAAATCTGAGCAAGTGATTCTTGGTGGACATAGCCCAAATTGGGTGAACCACGTTAAATCTTGTCTCTCTGTGTTTTGTTATTTATTCTGCACTTTTATTTGAGATCTGTAATATTTTCTACATATTAGTTTCTACTGTTGCGATTATGTAAGGGATTATTCCACATATTTTATCCATTATTTCCTTAAAATTGGTATTAGAGCTTGGTTTGGTTTGCTGAAGTGTTGAATCGCAAGGAAAGTTTTATCTTGAGTGGGAGTATGGCAGATGATGGAAGATCTAGGGTTGATAAATTCAATGGGTAGAATTTCAGTCTTTGGAAGATGCAGATGGAAGATTACCTTTATCAGAAGGATCTTTATACTCCACTGTCTGAGAAGGTGAACAAACCCTCGAGTATGATAGATGCAGAATGGGATTTGTTGGATCGGAAGGCACTTGGAACGATTTGGCTGTGTCTTGCATCTTCGGTACTATTTAATGTTTCAAAGGAAAAAACTACAAAAGAACTAATGGATGCATTAGGGAAGTTGTATGAAAAACCCTCTGCCTCTAATAAAATATTTTTAATGAAAAAGTTGTTTAATATGAAGATTTCTGAGAATAGTTTAGTAGTAGATCATTTAAATGATTTCAATATGGTTGTGAATATGCTAGCTTTGGTTACAATAGAATTTGATGAAGAAGTTAGGGCTTTATTAATTCTGTGCTCTTTACCTGAAAGTTGGAATAGCTTAGTAATGGCGATAAGAAACTCGGTTCCAGCTGACTCGAAGTTGAAGTTTGAGGATGTTGTAGGGGTGATTCTAAGTGAGGAAATGTGAAGAAAAATCTCTGGGGAATCTTCTACTTCAGGGAATGCTTTGACAGTGGAAACTAGAGGGAGACAGAAGAATAGAGAAAACCGTGGAAAATCGAAAGATCGGGCAAGGTCAAAATCCAAGAGCAAGATTGTATGTTGGAACTATGGAAAGTCTGGGCATGCAAAGAAGGACTGTTGGGAGCTTCGAGACAAGAAGAAACAACAGGAAGAAAACAAGGAGGCAAATGTGGCATCAGGTAATGTATGTCAGGATGCTTTGATTCTTTCTTTACATAATATTACTGAATCTTGAGTTTTAGATTCAGGGGCTTCTTTTCATGCTACTCCACATAGGCATTATTTTGTCGATTATGTTCAAGGGGATTTTGGGCATGTTTTTCTTGGTGATGATGAGCCTTGCAGTATGGTTAGAAAAGGTTCTGTTCAGGTTAAGATGCAGAATGGTAATAAATGGCTATTGAAAGACGTCAGACATGTGCCTAAATTAAGGAGAAATTTGATATCGGCGGGGCAATTGGGAAGTGATGGTTGTATTGTGATATTTACAGCTGACTCTTGGAAGGTTACCAAGGGTGCTCTTATGGTGGCAAGAGGTAAGAAGGTTGGAACCTTGTATTTATCCACTGATAGTACTAATGATAGTAATCTTGTGGCTTTAGATGTAGATACAACATTATGGCACTATAGGCTCAGTCATATGAGCCATAAGGGCATGGAAATCATAAAGAAGAATTTTCCTGAAACAGGTTTGGAGTTCTGTGAGGACTACATATATGGGAAATAGAAGTGAGTAAGGTTTCTCAAGGTTGGACCTACAAAGAAAGAGAGTAAGTTAGAGCTAGTGCATTCTGATGTGTGGGGGCCAGCTCAGGTATCATATCTTGGGGGTTCAAGTTATTATGTTACTTTTATTGATGATGCAAAAAGGAAAGTTTGGGTTTATCGTATTAGAAAAAAATATGATGTATTTGACACTTTTGTTAAAATGAAAGCCTTGGTAGAGAATGAAACAGGTCTTAAGCTAAAATGTCTCAGGTCAAATAATGGAGGGGAGTATTGCAACAATGAATTTAATGATTATTGTTCTAAGAATGGAATCCACAGGTAAAAGATGGTTCCAGGAACTTCGCAGCAAAATGGGGTATCAGAAAGGATGAACAAAACAATAATGGAATGTGCTAGGAGCATGAGGTTACATGCAAGACCGCCTCTTTCTTTTTGGGTAGAAGCGGTGAGCATAGCTGTGTACTTGATAAATAGAGGACCCTCAAGTGCCTTGGATGGAGGCATACCTGAGGAGGCTTGGTATGGTAAGAAAGTTGATTATTCATTTCTTAGAGTTTTTAGAAGTGAGGTGTTTGTTCATATAGACAAGGATGATAGGACCAAGCTAGAGGCTAAATCAGAAAAATGTACTTTCATTGGTTATGGTGGTGATGACTTTAGATTTAAATGTTGGAGTATTAAGGACAAGAAAATCATTCGGTCTAGAGATGTGGTCTTTAATGAGAAAGTCATGTATAAGCAACAGTTGCAGGAAAATAGGGAAGAATTCAAGAAAGAATATGTAGTGGTAGAGGATCTTCCGGATGGGACGATGACCCATGAATCAGTTTAGGAACCGACTCAATAGGAACCCCAAAATCCTATATTGAGGAGGTCTTCTAGGGTAAGAAGAGAACCTGAACTTTTTTCTCCTTCTCCTTATTATTTATTACTCACTGATAGTGGAGAGCCATAGAGCTTTGATGAAGCAATGCAGGTAGATGCTAGGAAGAAGTGGGATCAAGCCATAGATGAGGAGCATAAGTCTCTCATGGAGAACTTGACTTGGGATTTGGTGAAGCTACCGGAAGGCAAAAGAGCATTACAGAACAAGTGGGTGTATAGAGTTAAAGATGAAGAAGGAGGAAAGAAAAGATATAAGGCCCGGTTGGTGGTCAAGGGTTTTACACAGAAACAAGGTATAGATTTTGATGAGATCTTTTCTCTTGTAGTAAAAATGAATTCTATTAGAATTGTTCTTGGAATAGTGGAAGCAGAAGACTTGTACTTAGAACAGTTAGATGTAAAGACTGCATTTCTCCATGGTGATTTGGAGGAGGAACTATATATGCAGCAACTAGAGGGCTATGAGGTCAAAGGTAAAGAGGAGATGGTGTGTAAACTGAAGAAGAGCTTGTATGGCTTGAAACAAGCTCCACGTTAATGGTATAAGAAGTTTGATAGCTTCATGATGGAGCAAGGTTACATTAGATGTCATTCTTACGATTGCATGTATACAAAGAAATTTGAGGATGGAAGTTATATTATCCTGTGTTTCTATGTTGATGACATGTTGGTTGCAGGTAAAAACATGTAGGAAATAAAAGTACTCAAGAAACAGCTAAGTGAATCGTTTGATATGAAGGATTTGGGGGTAGCCAGACAAATCCTTGGTATGAGGATAACTCAGGATAGGAAGGAACGGAAGCTGACTTTATCTCAGGAATAGTACAATAAGAAGGTATTAGATAGGTTTAACATGCAGGATGCTAAACCGGTTGGGACTCCTTTGGCAGGCCATTTTAAGTTATCAAAGGAGCAGTGTCCCAAGACAGAGCAGGAAAGAAATCAGATGTCCAAGGTACCTTACTCATCAGAAGTTGGCAGTTTGATGTATGCTATGGTGTGCACTAGGCCTGATATTGCCCATGCAGTGGGAGCTGTGAGTAGATTTATGAGTGATCCAGGTAAAGAGCATTGGCAAGCAGTAAAGTGGATCCTTCGGTATTTGAGAGGGACCATGGGGAAAGTTTTGTGCTACAGTGGATCAGACACCACTTTACGTGGTTATGTAGATTCAGACATGGCTGGAGGTGTAGACAGCAGGAGGAACATGACAGGCTATATTTACACTGTAGGTGGGATAGCAGTGAGGTGGATTTCATGACTACAGAAGTTGGTGGCTTTATCAACCGTAGAGACTGAGTATGTTGCTACCACAGAGGCAAGCAAAGAGATGATTTGGTTACAAAAATTGCTTGAGGAGTTGGGGCATAAGCAGGAGGAATGTAAGCTACATAGTGATAGTCAGAGTGCTATACACCTAGCTAAGAACTCTGCTTTCCACTCCAGGACGAAGTATATACAGTTGAGACATCACTTCACAAGGACAACTTTGGAAGAAGATAATTTGAAGTTGGAGAAGATTCATACTAGTTAGAATCTTGCAGACATGATGACCAAGGTGGTCGCAAGGGATAAACTAAAGCTATGTTCAACTTTGGTTGGCCTTTGCGGATGACAGTGAAGGGTTGAGAAGCTTGCTCAGTGGAAATCAGTCTCTAAGTGGGAGATTGTTATGTTTGTGGAGCCTATTTTCATGTTAGAGTGTGGTACACCTTCTATGTGTTACACTTGGGTATTTTTACGGTGGTCCTGCTCGCCGGAGAGTGGGTCAGGGGGGTTCGGGGGCGAAGCCCCCGAAGCAAATTTTTATGGGTGGTTTATTAACCCATGGGTAATGGGTAACCGTTATGGGCTATTTTTGGGCCCATGGTTTTTTGGTACCCATTGTTTTGTAAAACCGCCTCTTCGACTACCCATAGGTTTATGGGATGGTTTTATTTTTTTGTCCATTGTTTGATACCCACGGTTTTGTAAAACTGCTTAAGCAGTTGTCTATTTATATGGTTTTATGCATATGATAGAGATATGAAAAACATTGCAGATGTGCTTTGAATTCGGCTATGAATTCTGTAGAGTTTGTTGAGAATATCTCCAAACGGATCTGGGTATTGTATTGAGAGAGTAGAGGCTTTTAATAAAATATGAGCAAGTGATTCTTGGTGGACGTAGCCTAAATTAGGTGAATCACGTTAAATATTGTCCCTTTGTGTTGTGTTATTTATTCTGTACTTTTATTTGAGATCTGTAATATTTTCTGCATATTAGTTTCTACTGTTGCGATTTTGTAAGGGATTATTGCACATATTTTATCCCTTATTTCCTAACACCCAGGATAGGGCGGTGGTCCCGTAACTGCCGCCCTGCATAGGACGGTGATCATGTGTGTATTTTCTAGAAAGTTATAACGATCGCGTCAAATGTAAAATTTCAATTTCTATTCACATTTTTCAGCTACTTTTCTTTGCATTTATGTTTTGGCTGCCCTGTGAATAGCGTTTTCACTTTGTTTAATGGTAAAAGAGCTCCATTCCAAGTTACCTTCTAGTGAATGCATTTGATATAAATAGCTAGCTTGTTTTCAAACAAAATGCCCCTCTCCTTCTCTATTTAATCATCTAGTCTTTTGAATTTCTTGCTTAGAATTCCAATAGTTTCATGTTTTGCATCCATTGTTGGTCTTCCTTTGCTGTTTAGAGGTCATTCGATCTTCTTGTTTCAATCTTGCTTCATTGTTGTTCCATGCAAGTCAGTTTAGAATAAAATAGTTTCATTCATAGATTGTAGTCCATTTAGAGTTGCAAGGTTTGTTTAGTCACAAAAGATAGTTTCTAGAACTCTCGGAGCATTTGTGTTGTATTCCTGTGATAAATCCTGCTAGGAATTGCATAGTGAAGCTCTATTCACTTGTACTATCTCTCTCTTACTCGCATTGTATTCGGTCTATATCCAATGCTACCATTGTTCGACTACCTTATTCTACTGATGCTATCATATACATGCTTTTCTAGATTCAAGAGAACACGAAGGAACGAGGAGATCACACTGAGGGGACGAAGTCATGCACAATTGGATTTACCACTATTCCGTAAACTCCATGTTTGAGCTATCAAAGTTCTAGTTACAATGTATCAAATAGAGTAGTAAATTATTTTATTTCAGTCAAAGCTCACTCTCGATATCGCCCGGGAAGCTGTGGGGATTGATAGTTTCTAAGAAACTATGATTCATTCCTCACTTCTGAGGTAGGATCGAGAGTCTTTAAATTTAAAACAATTAGTTGCTTATATATTTAGGATAAATTCATAATTGCACAGGCAAATAGCTACACCGGGCTACTTTTTTTGTTTTAATTCTGTTACTAGATTAGTTGTCCATTTTCTAAATATATTAGAATAGTTGCTCTTTTAATTTCGTTAAAATACTTCATCGAAAATACAAAAAAAATAAAATAATACATGCATAGTGTAGATACGTCTTTCATAATTAGTTTATTAGTTTTAGTTAAAAGTTAAATCATTTTGCATGACAATCACAGGACCTAGAGAGCCCAAAGAATACATATTTAAACTAATAGTGCCTCAACCAAATCTCCCCACAAAACTAGCTGATATAGATCAAGACCTTAGGATCCAAGTCTTTCGAGCAACGGTAAACCTATGAGAAATTAGTGAACAACTGAGAGAATTAAATATTGAAGACAACAAGGCATACACATTTTGGTCAAATCATCCTAACTATAGATTGCCTTGATAGGGCATCCATATGACTGTATAAGGACTCGAAAGAGAACAAGTATTTGGTTGCGATCCTTTAGTTCCACAACCTAACACAGGAGACCTCCTCATTGACATAGATGCTAGCTTACGCATTCAAGTTGCTAGAACACCTGTAAGGTATTCTGAGAAAATTACACAACTTCTAGTTCTAAACATAGAGACTGAAAAGGCATATGATTATTGGATAATCGGAAGGAGAGATTAACTCTTCACATGACTATAGGAGGTCCGACACAACCAAGAACTTACGGTTGTGATCCACAAGTCCCACAACCCAACGGGCCTATTGATCGATCAGAAGTTGATGCTGGTTTATGGACACTAGTATTTAGGTCCTCAGTGCACCCACTAGACATCATTACACAATTATACTTATTAAACGTAGTAGCCAATCAAGCTAAGGATTTCTGGAGTAGACTAGATAATCGACCATAAAACCCCAGAGAATCCACTACACCTCCCATCACCATTTTCATGACCTTGTTTGGAAATATACATAAAGCACTTATAGGTCACTTCCCACATATCCAACAGCCAATAAACAGGATCTCGGTAGAGCTCGACATTGATTGGAGCCTCCGAACAACTATTATATCCAAACGATCCATTACACCAATTCAGGTTAAGAGGGCCTTCTTCACCTTAGATTCACATATTCCATTATTACGTATTGAGGATATAAGATTACCCAACTAGTTTGTCTGTATCCATATATATTCCACATTCACCGGTCGTCTCAGCACGACCTTGGGAGGTCAGGTACGAGGAAGAGTTACTTGTAGATTCTTATGCTCGCATGTCACTTTTCCATCATACAAAATTGGTGAACCCGACGTGAAACAAACAATAGCTTCATCTTCTCTACCTCATTAAACCTTCACATCAGCTTCACCAAAAAAATTGGTGAACCCGACGTGAAACAAACAATTATTTCATCTTCTCTACCTCATTAAACCTTCACATCAGCTTCACCAACAAAATTGGTTAACCCAACATGAAACAAACAAATGTTTCATATTCTCTACCTCATTAAACCTTCACATCAGCTTCACCAATAAAATTGGTGAACTCGACGTGAAACAAACAATTTTTCCCCTTTTATTTTCATTTCTATCATCCACCTTCACTCTTAACCATTATTCTGCGGGTATTCATATACCCCCCGAATATGTCGGGATACAACACATATGGCCGACCTATCTCAGGTCTTAAAGCAAATTATGGTCAATCAAATAGATAACCATCACCCTTGATTTCTGCATGGGCTAATAACTATTCAAGTAATTACTTGTCATCTTAAACTCCCCCTCAAAGAACTAGTTCCAGTTCTTCATTCCAAATTGAGGAATTGGATCAGCTTACACAAACACAACAACCAGAGCCCTCAAGCTCTAACAGTATGAAATTTACTAGAGAATCCATTTCATCTCCTCAAGTCTTATTCAGACCAAAGATCAGTAGACAGTCATATCCACTCCCATTTTTGGATGAGGAGTACATAGCACACTATGCTAGAAGCGAACAACGCTTCTAAAACATGTACCCGCCTACAGGGAGTTTGTAAATACAATCCAATACCCTACTCCAAGAAAATACCCCCATCCCTCCACCTGTGGGAAATGCCCTTGGTGAAGCTTGGAAGGGTAATGATGAATTCATAGCAAGGTATCATACCCCATTACAACCTCAAGGTATACAACAAACGCCATTAAGGCAAAACACTGTGTCTTCGCAAATAGAGGTCATCTCAGCCTTAGTTGAGAAGGTCAGGGGGCTGGAACTTGCTCAAGCAAATCAAAATTCATATTTTGGGAAATCAAGAATCCCTAACCCTCCGCATCACCCCAGTCAGGTTGACCTCCTTACAGGAATAGGCACATTAGGCATGCCTCCTCAACATCCGTATAATCACCCATAGCAAACACCAACTAAGACCGCATTTTCAAATGCTGCTCCAGTTGAAAACATGATACCTCCCAACTTGGCACCAAACAACCCATACTAGAACAATTATCCTCCCTACTTAAACATTTATTCAAATTCACCACAAGGGGACATTTTCTCCTCTCCCGAGATGTTCATTCAACCACGGGGATTCCCTTAGGTCCCTACAAGTACATATGTTATGCCATATCAACAAACCATGCCACCCCCACCCCCTCAGCAAGCACCATCGATGGTCGAGGCCTATGTGGTAGGGACTTATTCATAATATTGAAAAGAGCCCCTAGAATTCACCATACGAAGGGTTATGCTTCCAAGACCTCTTCCCAATTTACTCAAATACAAAGGGAAAGGAGATCCAAATGCAAACATTAAGGCCTATCCCACAGCCATATGGGAATTACTCCCTTAAGATGGGGTTGTTGCTATGATATTCCCTAAAACCTTAGAGGGTATCGCCCTTGATTGGTATGACAGAATAACTGAAGCTTTGATACACTCATTTAAACAACTCATGTCAGAGTTCATCAAAGCTTTTGATATGAAAAAATTGTTAAGAACAAGAATAAGGGAATTCTTGCATATTAAACAAGAACATAATGAATCTGCAGCTAATTTTATTCAAAGATGGTGTACGGTTCTCTACTCATTAGCAAGTGCTCCAAACATGGATCAGATGTAACTATGTGATTTATTCCTTCATTCTCTCAATAGAGAGATAAAGGATGAAATACAGAAGTTCCCACTAAGAACTTACAATGAAGTGCTCGAGAGTGCTCTCCGAATCGACCATGTAGTGATAGATAGTGGTCGTAAGACATATGGAACAAACGGGAAATTAATCAATCCCAATAAAAAAACCACAGCCTATCCTAATATCGGGAATGCTAATCAAGGACCTAAGATCCTTAACAAGAACTGCGGAGTTACAACAGATGGAGTAACCGACCAAGTTAAAAAAAAAACGTTGTAAACATTTTGCCACCTATTAATAATCAGCGAAATAAAAATTTTACTCCAACAATCAACGTGGTGGATTTTAAACGTCCACCATGACCACAACAACAAAAACAACGACAATGAAAAATCCAAACACAAGGTTCAAATCAAAACCCAACTGGATATCAGAGTCAAAACCAAAGGCAATAGCCTCAAAATTTTAACTCTAACAACCAACAACCTTATCAGAATTTTGGGCCATAACATGTTTCAAATCAAGAGCCTCAAAATTATAATCCCAATTTATATTGTGGTTTCCACAAGATTCAAGGCCACGACACGAGGACTTGTCGTGACTGCAATAAATTCATGTAGCATTTTCCAAAAGATCAAAAACAACTCTTTATAGATATTTTTTTAGCAAATTCTGTAGTACCCATGCCAAACACTTATATAGGGGCAGTTTCCCCTCAAAATGCACCCTTCAAGATCTTTAATGATCCACTCCTAAACCATTCTAACAATAACATGCTAGATCCTAGCGGAATAAACAAGGGTGTTATAACAGGAAACAATGATCATGAAGCTTCAACTTCATTAAATCCACCAGTCGCACCCCAACTAGGAACTCAACCCCAAACTAAGATAGTTGGTCTGGTGGAGTTAGACACCTAGCTACTCATAGAAACCATAACAAGAACAGGTGATTATTCTTCTCAACCAACTCCAAGTTATCCATTGGAACCAGACAACATTCAACAAACGTTGGTAAAACCCATAGGCGCCTATGATTTAATTAATGAATTAACTAAAACCTTCTCTCACATCTCCTTTTTCGATTTGTTAAAGAACTCTTCTACCCATAGGGCTGCCCTCTTAGGATCATTAGGCCTTGGTCATTTAATTAACATCACTCCTCCTCCAGAAATGCAAGTAAACCATGTATACTTTGACGTCTACCCTCCAGGGCAGCCAAATAGGGATACTGAGTTAATAATTGATATAAGAAAAATGCCAACAGACTTTGAAATTACATGAAGAGACGACCCAACTTTACATTTACAAGTATGGGTTTACAATAATTATGTTAAACGCACAATGATTGATGATGGGGCAACAGTTAACATAGTTCCATTCGTTTTTCTTCAAAAGTTAGGATATGGAGAGACAAAATGTTCCACAACATGAAATATGCTAAGAGGTTATGATAGCCTCAAGGCCACTTCAGTTGGAACCATATTTTTACTAGTCACTTTAGGACCCAAGACGGTCCTCGCCAAATTTTATATTATAGATCGGGAAACCAACTATAATATGATCCTTGGTTGGCCATGGATACACTGCATGACGGCAATCCCTTCCACGTTATTCCAAGAAATAAGATTTCTACACTTAGGAAAAATACTTGTGGCACAAGGTAACCCAAAACCCTTTGATATAAACCTAGCTGATTTGAAGAAAATACCATGCATTCACTCCGAGTTTGAACTCCCAACAAATCAACTTATCAAACCAATTAATTCAAAACCAAAAGAGAAGTTGATACCCACCACAGAATTGGAAATTACAAATCTGGCCGAGGACATTCCAGCACTCAAAAATGAGGCCAACGTCCCAGAAATAGTGTCATTATGGACTACCGTAAAAATTGTCAAGTTGCTAGAGAAAATTTACCTATTCTCCTACCATTTGATTCTATGGTTATGGGATACACCCTGGGAATTTCTTCTCTTCCATCAGACGATGTTTGTATGGTAGAAGTAACTGAAGCAGAAGAAACAAATACGAAGAATATCCCAACATCCAGTTTTCCAAGCAAATATTGGACTTTCCACTTTGATGGAGGTAGATGTCACTTTGGAGCTGGGGCAGGAGTGATCTTTACTTCACCTGAGGGAAATATCCTACCTTTTTCCTTTAAATTAAAATTTGAATGTACGAACAACGAGGCTGAGTACGAAGCTCTCCTCGTTGGCCTCATCCTAGCCAAAAGAATGGGTGTCGATAACATTAGAGTGCCAAGAGCCTTGCAACTAGTTGCAATCCAAGTCTCTCAAGTATATCAAACTAGGGCTGAAAATTTATAACTCTACAAAACAACAATATTAGATCTAAGTAAGGGATTTAACTTCATATCAATTGAAGCAATCCCACGAGAGCAGAACCTTCTCACAAATTCAATAGCAGCCTTAGCTTCCCATTTCACTCCAAATAGTGAGTTGGAAGATAAAAATTTCACAGTATCACTTCGTACTGAACCATTAGTGCGTAAAATACCAAAAAACCCACTCCTGACTCCTGGAGAAGCTGAGAATGATTTTCCTATCATGGATCACTTTGATGGTGATAGAGTCACTCCCTTACTTTGGTGTCTCCTAGCTCATCAATAGGCTCATAGGCTCAGAGTCCATGTCAATAGGCTCATCTCTGCTATGGGCAAGACTGATGACAATCTAAAGTAAAGGTGCCCGAGGAGCACTAGATACCCCTCGAGCAAGAACCACCCTCTTAGCTGTAATGGGAAAACCAGGAGTGACCATAGTCCAAACCCGGTCTCTAGGACCTCCCCGAGCCTCATGAACAGATATATACACTGGCCCCACTGGAGGAAACATGTTAATATACATGAAACTGAACTACTGTGGTGCTCTATCAAAGGGGTGGATCTCCAACTTCCCTGTCTTGTCTACTGGCTGACTGGTAGTGTGGCAAGCAATCAATGTGAGCGTCTCCTCTCCCCATAACCCCGCCATGGCCTAATAAGGAGTAGCCTCCATGTATGTAGTGGTCAAAGAAGCCACTAGATGGAGAGGCACTCTAAGAACGGTCATCCCTATCCACCTCGCTGCCCTGACGGCCGTAGGATCCTCTACCTGTACACCTCTCCCATACGGAATGATGTGCTCATACACCCAACTCATGACAAGAGTAGAGTGGCTCAATGACTGTCTCTATACTCTAACCACCCTATATAAATCGTGGTATGTGGTCCCGAGGATGTCTACTCCCCAAGAGTAAATGCATCCATGGCCCTCAATCTGTGTAATGATGGGAGCCCAGTAATATAAGAGAGTGTCTGCTCCCTTGTCCTCAATCAATCTTGAAGCAAGGATGCCCATGATAGCCTTGTGGAGCACAGGAATATCTGACTCAACAATGGAGCAGACCTTCACCCACTTTTTTAACCCCATGGAAACAATGACATGCCCCATATAAGTGGCCAACTGAACCACCTGAGATCTTGACACTGTTGTCTTGAGAGACAGCCACCTCCTAAAGATCAGAACCCGCAGTATATGGTAGACATCCTCTAGGGTGATGGACTACTCACCCCTCACACCTGGTAATCGAAAAGTGTTCCGATATGCGTCCCAATATGAAAATAAGTCACATAATATGTGACTAGCAGGTGCGACATGAGGAACCTGTGCAATCCTCCAAATACCAGCCCTCTATAGAGTGTCTCGCTCTGTTTGGGTCAGTGCCTCTAACACTGCTGGTAGCCAATCACACTCCCTCTCTCAGCTCTATCTGATGTACTCCTCCTTCTGCATCCACCCAAAAACAAAGAAAAAAAGTTAGTAACAAAATCTGACTAGAAAAGCTAACAAGAACATGTAAAAATGCTAAAAAGGCAAAAACAAGTAAATAAAACATCTTTTTTTGCATTCTATTGGGAACCACCACCCTATGTAGAGCAGTGGTTCCGTAACTGCCACCTTCTAGGGTGGCGGTCTTGTAACCGCCGCTATGTGTAGGGCGGTGGTCCTGTCCTGAAGCAGTGAATGGCTCGAAAGCCTTAAAAACACGTTAAAAATGCAAGAAAACACCATTTTTACTAAAATAAAGACATACCCTATGGGCGCCCCCCCCTAGAGACTCATTTAAAACTAGCATTTTCAAAAATAAACCCCCCAAGACAAAGATTTTATCATTTCTACATTTTAGGTTCAAAAATAATAAATTGAGAAGAACTAACCTAAGACTTCGTGGGTTGATGTTCTGCTCTCAGAGGCATGATCACTATCTCGCCACGAATGTTTTGACTATACTCTCATCGAAAACTGTCACCGTGGGTCCTAGAGTCTAAAAACTATCAAATCAATCCGCGCAAATGAATAGTAAAATGAGTTTGTTATATATATATATATATATAACTTTCTAAAATTGATTTTGAATGTCTTTCATAGATGTTACACATACCCCAATGATGATACAGGTCTCCTTGCAAGGTGTTCGGGATCTAGAAAACCTCGCCAAGTATACATTTGTATCCTGTATGCCTCATTCGGCCTCTGCATGCTTTGTTCTACCCTCTACCCCCCTTTTTCCTTGCATTTTGGTCTTAAGTGATGAGACCCTGCCACCCTGCCTGGGCGGCGGACCATTACCCAAGATAGGGTGGCAGTCCTGTAACCGCTGCCCTGCACAGGGCAAGTGGTCCTATGCACATTTTCTAGAAAGTTCCAACGATCACGTCAAATGTAAAATTTCAATTTCTATCTACATTTTTCAGCTACTTTGCTTTGCATTTATGTTTTGGCTGCCCTATGAATAGTGTTTTCACTTTGTTTAATGGTAAAAGAGTTCCATTCCAAGTTACCTTCTAGTGAATGCATTTGCTATAAATAGCCAGCTTGTTTTCAAACAAATGGCCCCTCTCCTTCTCTGTTTAATCATTTAGTCTTTTGAGTTTCTTGCTTAGAATTCCAATAGTTTCATGTTTTGCATCCATTGTTGGTCTTCCTTTGCTGTTTAGAGGTCATTTGATCTTCTTGTTTCAATCTTGCTTCATTTTTGTTCCATGCAAGTCAGTTTAGAATAAGATAGTTTCATTCTTAGATTGGAATCCATTTAGAGTTGCAGGTTTTGTTTAGTCACAAAAGATAGTTTCTAGAACTCTCGGCACATTTGTGTTGTATTCCCGCAATAAATCCCGCTAGGAATTGCATAGTCAAGCTCTGTTCACTTGCACTATCTCTCTCTTACTCGCATTGTATTCGGTCTATATCCAAAGTTGCCATTGTTCGAGTACCTTATTCTGTTGATGCTATCATATACATGCTTTTCTGGATTCAAGAGAACACGAAGGAATGAGGAGATCACACTGAGGGGATGAAGTCACACACAACTGGATTTACCACTATTCTGTAAACTCCAGGTTTGAGCTATCAAAGTTCTAGTTACAACGTATCAAATAGAGTAGTAAATTATTTTATTTCAGTCAAAGCTCGCTCTCGATATCACCAGGGAAGCTGTGGGGATTGATAGTTTCTGAGAAACTATGATTCATTCCTCACTTCTGAGGTAGGATCGAGAGTCTTTCAATTTAAAACAATTAGTTTCTTAGATATTTAGGATAAATTCACAACTGCACAGGCAAATAGCTACACCGGGCTACTTTGTTTGTTTTAATTCTGTTACTAGATTAGTTGTCCATTTTCTAAATATATTAGAATAGCTGCTCTTTTAATTTCGTTAAAATACTTCATCGAAAATACAAAAATAAAAGAATACATGCATAGTGTAGATACATCTTTCATAATTAGTTTATTAGTTTTAGTTAAAAGTTGAATCATTTTGCATGACAATCACGGGACCTAGAGAGCCCAGAGAATACATATTTGAACCAATAGTGCCTCAACCAAATCTCCCCACAACACTAGCTGATATAGATCAAGACCTTAGGATACAGGTCTTTCGAGCAATGGTAAACCTACGAGCAATTAGTGAACAACTGAGAGAGTTAAATATTGAAGACGACAAGGCATACACATTTTGGTCAAATCATCCTAACTATAGATTGCCTTGATAGGGCATCTGTATGACTGTACAAGGATTCGAAAGAGAACAAGTATTTGGTTGCGATCCTTTAGTTCCACAACCTAACGCAGGAGACCTCCTCGTTGACATAGATACTAGCTTACGCATTCAAGTTGCCAGAACACCTGTAAGGTATTCTATGAGAAAATTACACAACTTCTAGTTCTAAACATAGAGGCTGAAAAGGTGTATGATTATTGGATAATCGGAAGGAGAGATTAACTCTTCACATGACCATAGGAGGTCTGACACAACCACGAACTTACGGTTGTGATCCACAGGTCCCACAACCCAATGGGCCTACTAATCAATCAGACATTGATGCTGGTTTACGAACACTAGTATTTAGGTCCTCACCACTTCCACCAGACATTATTACACAATTCTCCTTATTAAACGTAGCAGCCAATCAAGCTAAGGATTTCTGGACTAGACCAGAGAATCGTCCATAAAACCCCAGAGAATCCACTACACCTCCCATCACCATTTTCATGACCTTGTCTGGAAATATACACGAAGCACCTACAGGTCACTTCCCACGTATCCAACAGCCAATAAACAGGATCTTGGTAGAGCTCGACATTGATTGGAGCCTCCGAACAACTATTATATCTGAATGATCCATTACACCAATTCAGGTTAGGAGGGCCTTCTTCACCTTAGATTCGTAGATTCCATTATTGCGTATTGAGGATATAAGATTACCCAACTAGTTTTTCTGTATCCATATATATTCCACATTCACCAGCCATCTCAGCATGACCTCGGGAGGTTGGGTATGAGGAAGAGTTACTTGTAGATTCTTATGCTTGCATGTCACTTTTCCATCGTACAAAACCTGATGTGGTGAACCATCACAACAAAATTGGTGAACCCGACGTGAAACAAACAACTATTTCATCTTCTCTAAGCTTCACCAACAAAACTGGTGAGCCAACGATGTGAAGCAAACAACTGTTTCATCTTCTCTACCTCAATTCAGCTTCACCAACAAAATTGGTGAACCCGACGTGAAACAAACAATTCTTCCCCTTTTATTTTCATTTCTTTCATCCACCTTCACTCTTTCCCATTATTCTGTGGGTATTCATATACCCCCCGAATATGTCGGGATACGACACATATGACAAGACCTCTCTCAGGTCTCGAAGCAAATTATGGTCAAAAAAATAGACAACCATCACCCTCACTTTCTGCATGGGCTGATAACTATTCAAGTAATTACTTGTCATCTCAAACTCCCCCTCAAAGAACTAGTTCTAGTTCTTCATTCCGAATTGAGGAGTTGGATCAGCTTGCACAAACACAACAACCAGAGCCCTCAGGCTCTAACAATATGACGTTTACTGGAGAATCCATTTCATCTCCTCGGGTCTTGTTCAGACCACAGATCAGTAGACAGTCAGATCCACTCCCATTTTTGGATGAGGAGTACTTAGCATGCTATGCTAGAAGTGAACAACACTTCCAAAACATGTACCCACCTATAGGGAGTTTGCAAATACAATCCGATACCCTACTCCAAGAAAATACCCCCATTCCTCCACCTATGGGAAATGCCCTTGGTGAAGCTTGGCAGGGTAATGATCAATTCATAGCAGGGTATCATACCCCTTTACAACCTCAAGGTATACAACAAACGCCATTAAGGAAAAACACTGTGTCTTCACCAATAGAGGTCATTTCAGCCTTAGTTGAGAAGGTTAGAGGGCTGGAACTTGCTCAAGCAAACCAAAATTCATATTTTGGGCAAGCAAGAATCCCCAACCCTTTGCATCACCCCAGTCAGGTTGACCTCCTTACAGGAACAGGCATGTTAGGCATGCCTCCTCAACATCCATATAATCACCCACAGCAAACACCAACTAGGACCGCATTTTCAAATGCCGCTCCAGTTGAAAACATGATACCTCCCGGCTTGGCACCAAACAACCCATACCAGAACAATGCTCCTCCCTACTTAAACATTTATTCAAAATCACCACAAGGGGACATGTTCTCTTCTCCCGGGATGTTTGTTCAACCACAGGGATTCCCTTATGTCCCTGCAAATACATATGTTATGCCATATCAACAAACCATGCCACCCCCACCCCCTCAGCAAGCACCATCGATGGTCGAGGCCTATGTGGTAGGGACTTATTCAGAATATTTAAAAGAGCCCCTAGACTTCACCATATGAAGTGTTATGCTTCCAAGACCTCTTCCTGATTTACCCAAATACAAAGGGGAAGGAGATCCAAATGCACACATTAAGGCCTATGCCATAGCCATACGGGAATTACTCCCTTGGGATGGGGTTGTTGCTAAGATATTCCCTAAAACCTTAGAGGGTATTTCCCTTGATTGGTATTACAGAATACCTGAAGCCTCGATACACTCATTTAAACAACTCGTGTCAGAGTTCATCAAAGCTTTTGATATGAACAAATTGTTAAGAACAGGAATCAGGGAATTCTTGCATATTAAACAAGAACATAATGAATCCGCTGCTCATTTTATTCAAAGATGGCGTATGGTTCTCTACTCATCAGCAAGTGCTCCAAACATGGATCAAATGGAACTATGTGATTTATTCCTTCATTCTCTCAATAGAGAGATAAAGGAAGAAGTCCAGAAGTTCCCACTAAGAACTTATGATGAAGTACTCGAGAGTGCTCTCTGAATTGACCAAGCAGTGATAGATAGTGGTCGTAAGACATATGGAACAAATGGGAAATTAACCACTCCCAATCAAAACACCGCGGCCTATCCTAATACCAGGAATGCTAATCAAGGACCTAAGATCCTTAACAAGAACCACGGAGTTACAACAGATGGAGTAACTGACCAAACTAAAAGAGACAAATGTTGTAAACATTTTGCCACCTGTTAATAATCAGCGAAATAACAATTTTACTCCAACAATCAACACGGTGGATTTTAATCATCCACCATGACCACAACAACAACAACAACGACAATGAAAAATCCAAACACAAGGTCCAAATCGAAACCCAACTGGATATCAGAGTCAAAACCAAAGGCAACAACCTCAAAATTTTAACTCTAACAACCAGCAACCTTATCAAATTTTGGGCCACAACAGGGTTTCAAATCAACAGCCTCGAAATTATAATCCCAATTTGTATTGTGGTTTCCACAAGATTCAAGGCCACGATACTAGGACTTGTCGTGACTACAATAAATTCATGCAGCATTTTCCAGAAGATCAAAAACAACTCTTTATAGATATGTTTTTAGCAAATTCTGTAGTACCCACGCCAAACACTTATACAGGGGCAGTTTCCCCTCAAAATGCACCCCTCAAGATCTTTAATGATCCACTCCCAAACCATTCTAACAATAACAAGCTAGATCCTAGTGGAACAAACAAGGGTGTTATAACAGGAAACAATGATCATGAAGCTTCAACTTCATTAAATCCACCAGTCGCACCCCAACTAGGAACTCGACCCCAAACTAAGATAGTTGGTCTGGTAGAGTTAGACACCGAGCTACCTGTAGAAACCATAACAAGAACATGGGATTATTCTTCTCAACCAACTCCAAGTTATCCATTGGAACTAGACAACATTCAACAAACGTTGGTAAAACCCATAGGCGCCTATGATTTAATTAATGACTTAACTAAAACCTTCTCTCACATCTCCTTTTTGGATTTGTTAAAGAACTCTCCCGCCCATAGGGCTGCCCTCTTAGAAGCATTAGGCCTTGGTCATTTAATCAACATCACTCCTCCTCCAGAAACACAAGTAAACCATGTAGAATTTGACGTCTACCCTCCAGGGCAGCCAGATAGGGATACTGAGTTTATATTTGATATAAGAAAAATGCCAACAGACGCTGAAATTGCACGAAGAGGTGACCCAACTTTACATTTACAAGTATGGGTTTACAATAATTATGTTAAATGCGCAATGATTGATGATGGGGCAGCAGTTAACATAGTCCCCTTCACTTTTCTTCAAAAGTTAGGATATGGAGAGACAAACTGTTCCACAACATGAAATACGCTAAGAGGTTATGATAGCCTCAAGGCCACTTCAATTGGAACCATAGTTTTACCAGTCACTTTAGGACCCAAGACGGTCCTCACCAAATTTTATATTATAGATTGGGAAACCAACTATAATATGATCCTCGGTCAGCCATGGATACACCGCATGAAGGCAATCCCTTCCACGTTATTCCAAGAAATAAGATTTCTACACTTAGGGAAAATATTTGTGGCACAAGGTGACCCAAAACCCTTTGATATACACCTAGCTGATTTGAAGAAAAGACCAGGCGTTCACTCCGAGTTTGAACTCCCAACAAATCAACTTACCAAACCAATTAATTCAAAACCAAAAGAGAAGTTGATACCCACCATAGAATTGGAAATTACAAATCTGGCCAAGGACATTCCAACACTCAAAAATGAGGCCAACATCATAGAAACAGTGTCATTAGGGACTACCACAAAAATTGTTGAGTTGCTAGAGAAAGATTTACCTATTCTCCTACCATTTGATTCTATGGGTATGGGATACACCCTGGGAATTGCTTCTCTTCCATCAGATGAAGTTTTTATGGTAGAAGTAACTAAAGCAGAAGAAATAAATACGACAAATATCCCAACATCCATTTTTCCAAGCAAATATTGGACTCTCCACTTCGATGGAGCTAGATGTCACTTTGGAGCTAGGGCAGGAGTGATCTTTACTTCACCTGAGGGAAAGATCCTACCTTTCACCTTTAAATTAAACTTTGAATGTACAAACAATGGGGCTGAGTACGAAGCTCTCCTCCTTGGCCTCATCCTAGCCAAAAGAATGGGTGTCGATAACATTAGAGTGCTAGGAGACTCGCAACTAGTTGCAAACCAAGTCTCTGAGGTATATGAAACTAGGGCTGAACATTTACAACTCTACAAAACAACGGTATTAGATCTAAGCAAGGGATTTAACTTCATATCAATTGAAGCAATCCCATGAGAGTAGAACCTTCTCGCATAGATTCAATAGCAACCTCAGCTTCCTGTTTCACTCCAAACAGTGAGTTGGAAGATACAAATTTCACAGTATCACTTCGTACTGAACCATTAGTGCGTAAAATACCAACAAACCCACTCCTGACTCATGGAGAAGCTGAGAATGATTTTCCTATCATGGATCACTTTGACGATGATAGAGTCACTCTCGAATATCTAAACGCCTATGTGGAGCTACACCTTGCTTACCGCATAGTGGATCTTTCCCTAATACCACATTCCTCTTCCTATTTTGGAAATCCCATGGTAGAGTCTCCTCCACAAAAGGATCTCGATATCTATGAGGTAGAAGATAGAGAAAGCTTGGAACTACCTCCAGCCCCACCTGAATTTGAAGAAGGTAACACTTCTTTAATAGAAGAAACCATTGACATAAACATCGGAACGGAGGAAGAACCAAAAATTTTGAAGTTGGGATCCTCGTTAACTCTAGAGGAGATAGAAATACACACCCAAATCCTCAAAGAACATCAAAAGGCTTTCACATTTAACTATAAAGAAATGACGGGCATTGCACCACACATCGTGGTACATAACCTTGTCACTAAACCAGATGCAAAACCAATTAAACAAAAGTCAAGACCAATGAAGCCAAAAGTGGCTCTCATGGTAAAAGAGGAAGTAATAAAACTTCTCCAAGTGGGATTCATCAAACCCATTGACTATTCACAATGGGTATCTAATATTGTCCCTGTTCTAAAAAAGAATGGGAAGATACGCATTTGCATAGATTTTCGGGATATTAACAAAGCTTGTCCCAAGGATGACTTCCTGTTACCATCCATTGACGTTATTGTTGATGCAACAACTAGATTTGAACTGTTGTCCCTCATGGATGGGTTCTTCAGGGTATAATCAGATTAAAATATCTGAACAGGATCAAGCCAAAACTACATTCATAACTCCCTGGGGAACTTATTGCTACGTTGTCATGCCATTCGGTCTTAAGAATGCCGACGCTACGTATCAGCGGGAAATGACATACATATTCCACGATCTTATCCATAAAATTGTGGAATCCTATGTGGATGACTTATTGGCCAAGGCCAAGAAGCATTGTGATCATCTAGAAGTACTTTGTATCATCCTCTCACGATTAATTGAATATGGCATCACATTAAACCTAGAGAAGTGCATGTTTGGTGTGACAGGAGGCAAACTTTTGGGCTACATTATATCTTCATGAGGGATTGATGTCGATCCAGCCAAAAATCTGGGCTGTTCTCGAAATGATTCCACCATCGGACGAGTCTGGAATCAGGTCATTTCTTGGGAAACTCGGTGCAATCCGAAGGTTCATCCCAGATTTAAGTTTTTCCATTCATCCAATCAACAATCTATTAAAGAAATATTATAGCATTGATTAGACTGAAGAATGCAACGAGGCCTTCGAAGCAGTTAAACGCTTCTTGTTGTCTCCACCCACGCTAATGCCTCCCAAACAGACCACCCTTTGATCCTATACTCACGAGCCACTCATGTCTCGCTAGCCTACATGCTGGCTCAAGAAGACAATGATAAATGAGAACGTGTGGTCTATTTCATTAGTTGAATGTTGCTCGATTATGAAACACGTTATACACAGGCAGAGAGAGAATGCCTTGCCATAGTCTTTGCAACAAAATGTTTAAGACATTACATGTTAAACCAAGAAACAAGGGTCATTGTAAAGACAGATCATTTACAAACATTCCTCATGCAAGGGTCTTTATCTAAAAAGGTTGGGTGTTTCATAACCTTAATGGGTGAATTTGAGTTAACATTTGTAAACCAAAAATCCGTTAAGGGACAAATCATTGCAGACTGGTTAGCTGACAATCCACTAGATGGAGGTGATCTGGTAAATCTGGACTTTCCTGATGAGTGTATATACTTTGTCGAAACCAGGCCCCCCATCTCTACATGTCCCTGGTACACTGATATCATCAATTTTATCATGGACCACACATACCCTGGAAAGTGCCACATCACAACAAAGAAGGTGGTTACGCATTATCATTGCTAAATATGTTGTTTTAGAACAAGTACTCTATCGTAAAGCCTTCGACGGCATGCTTCTAAGATGCGTCGACACAGAAGAATCCAAGAAGATTCTTTATGAATCCCACAGTGGGATATGTGGAGGCCACTTCGGTGGTCATGCCACTGCTCACAAAATACATCGGATGGGCTATTTTTGGCCCACTCTCGAACATGACGCAGTAGAGTTTGTACGTAAGTGCCACAAATGCCAAGAATTCTCTCACGAGATTCACATGCCAGCACAATCCCTACAACCAATAGCAACCCTGTGGCCCTTCTCCACGTGGGGTCTAGACTTGATAGGGAAATTCTCTCCCTCATCAACTGATGGCCATAATTTTATAATTACAGCCATGGAATATTTTACCAAATGGGTAGAGGCCATGCCTCTCACCACCGTACCAGGTTCGGTAATTACCAAATTCATTCTGAACCAAATCATTTACAGGTATGGTGTCCCACAAATCATTATCTCAGATAATGGCACATCCTTTAAAAATGATGAGGTCCATGAGTTATGTAGCAAATTCAAAATAAACCATCACACGGCCTCTCTTTACTACCCTCAAGCCAATGGGCAAGCCGAAGCAACAAACAAAACATTAAAGGCTATTCTCCTCAAAACAGTCAAGGAGAACAAGTGAGATTGGCATCTAAAACTATATCCAGCCTTGTGGGCCCATCGAACCTCAATAAGAACACCAACAGGAGCAACCCCTTTCTTGTTGGTATTCGGGCAAGAAGCAGTTCTCCCACTTGAGGTTGAAATACCCAGTCTCCGCATCTCATTACAAGGGATTTTGGATGAAGAAGCTTACAGGGAGGCACACCTCTCTCAACTGGAAAGCCTTGACGAGGCCAGGCTAAATGTTGAACAATGGCACAGAGCCTATGCTGACCAGATGTGCTGGAAGTATAACAAAAAAGTCTATGAGTGAGAAATATATGAGGGAGATCTAGTTCTAAGACTAGACAGCCGGATTGATAAGAAAACCGGTGAAGGAAGGAAGTTCCGGCCCAAGTGGTTGGGCCCATACCGAGTCATGAAAGACTACGGAAATGGTGCGTATCTCTTGTGCACACTAGAAGGTGAGGAATTCAATGAAACTATCAATTCCTTGCATCTTAAACGGTTTTACGCATGAGACATCAGAATCACCACTTGTACATTATAGCTACCTACATTGCATTAGTCATTTAGCTGTTTCATTTTGTCCACTCATTTCATAAAAATTGTAGTCAAGGAACTTACTCTTAAGCAATCTATTACAAATTTCTGAAAATATTGGCAAAAGCATTCAAATCACATCTCTTCAAACATCATCAAGTAATTTCAAATCTTCTCATCAAGTTTGACAGACAAGTATTGACGAAAACCATACCAAGGCCTACATACTTGGTTTTGCTCTTTCTTTCTACTAGGTGAAGTTGTCCTTACCTACGGTCTATTCTAGAAGCTTCTTGGTGTCACATCTATCCCTCTTAAGTCTCTTTGAAAGAAAGGATATCCCAAAGTCACAGATCAGAAATGTCAAAATCAAATAGAATCAAAAGTGCCAAGCAAACAGAATATTTTATTTTACACACTTCTTTGCCCCACCAACCTTCGGTGATAAGCCCGCATCTCTTACTAGTGGTGTGAGGTTGGGAAAGGAAAGAAGTGCCCTTACTCACCTATATCCTGCCTTTGGTGACAAACCCATGCTTCTTACTAGTGGCATGAGGCAGGGTGTGGGGGGTCCATTCACACAAATTAACAAATCTTGGTATTCTAGAAATACAAATCAAATTATATTAAGTGAAAAAAATGTCCAAATTCCAAAGAGATCAAATCCTCAAAACCAGATTTTGTCAACCAGGTTTCCATTTATAGATCTAAGTCTAGATAAACTAGAAAGTAAGTGGCCTTCTGAGCTTGGTGGTAGTTCTGAGTAGGGTAAGTGTGTAGGTCTAAGTTTGGTTTCTGTCACTGGTTTGTCTGTCTCTCATCATTCCATTCAGTCAAACTCATACAATTTGTGCCCTTCCCAACTCTTGGTGTAGAGCCCTCACATCTTACTGGTTGCGTGGAGTTGGGAATGGGGCAAGTTCATCTCTTTATCACTATACATTCATCACGTTTTGCCAACATAAGAAGAAATCACAGACATTGCCCAAAGAGGTCGAAAGTTCAATACTACAATGTGTTCGTCATCACATATCAGCATTACAAAAGCATACAAAGTAAAACATTCGTTTAGTATTTACTATCATTTGTTCATCCATTGCATACATTCTGAAAAGCATGAAAACAAATACTCTAAAAACATCTAGTATACATATGGAAATGAGTCACAAAATTCTAGGCACCAAGAGTCTAGATCCAAAAAGATATATATATATATATATATATATGGTGTTTCATGTACAATGCCATCATGCACTAAGGCATGGTCAAAATGCTCAATGAGCCTATAAAATACAAAACAAACATACAAATATCTGACCAAAAGTCACTACAAAAAGACACTATGATCTCTCAATCTCTGTGAGATCCCTCAGAGGGTGTATGGCCATGCCTAGGACTCCTGCTATGACGATGACTCTGAATGGACAGAGGGCTCATGATCACAGCCAATAGCTGTGGTCTCACTATGAGAGTGACTCCTCCTCATCAAGTGCTCAATAGTCCTATATCCAGCCAGCTCAGTGTGAGAGGGAGGTAATGATCTTTTCCACCTTCCAGATAGGGGCAAAGACATTTGTGTGTTGACCAGATGCTGAGGGCTCCCCAACATCCTCAGTGAGCTCAGCCTGAGTACCATCAGAAGGGAGCAATAGAGTGTCAGTGCACACCTGGTGAATCAAGTCTCACCATCCCTCAGCAGTCACTGCAAATAAAAAGGAGAAACACACAAGTTAGAAAGTTGTCCAAAATAAAACCAAAGATAAATGAAACAACAAAAGGAAATAACAACTAAACAATTCTAACTAAAGCAAAGTTGAGAAAAGAGTAGTAACTCACTCAGATCTCCAGGCCTCTAGGTAGGATCTCTAGGATCTGCACCTACCACTGACACTGCCACTAACTATCATCCCTCTCCCACATCTGGAGCAATGTGATGGCCTACCATAGACTCGCCATCTCCCCCTAAATCCTGAGAAGGCAACTCCTCTAAAATCAAAGTCACCTTCTCTATGCGCTCTGCTCCGCCCTCTTGTCCCACAGGATATCCTGAGTGTCATACCACTCAGAATCATTGTCATCCTCCTCACCTATCCCACCAGCTCCAGTCTCCTCCATCTCCTCCTCTGTCTCTCCCCCAGTGAACTCCTCAGACTCAGAGTCCACGTCAATAGGCTCATCTCTGCTATGGGTAGGACCGATGGTAATCTGAAGTAAAGGTGCCCGAGGAGCACTGGCTACCCCTCGAGCATGAACCACCCTCCTAGCTACGATGGGAACACCAGGAGTAACCATAGTCCAACCCCAGCCTCTAGGACCTCCCCGAGCCTCACGAATAGATCTATACACTGGCCCTGCTGGAGGAAACATGTCAATGTATGGGAGGCCAAACTACTGTGGTACTCTGTCAAAGGGGTGGATCTCCAACTTCCCCGTCCTATCTACCAAAAAACTGGTAGTGTGGCAAGAAATCAATGTAACAGTCTCCTCTCCCCATAACCCTGCCATGGCCTGATAAGGAGTAGCCTCCATGTCTACAGTGGTCAAAGAGGCCACTGGCTGGTGAGGCACTCTAAGAATGGTCATCCCTGTCCACCTCACTGCCCTGATGGCCCCAGGATCCTCTACCTGTACACCTCTCCCATACAGAATGATGTGCTCATACACCCAACTCATGACAAGAGTAGGGTGGCTCAATGACTGTCCCTGTAGTCTGACCACCCTGTATAAATTGTGGTAGGTGGTCCTGAGGATGTCTTCTCCCCAAGTGTAAATGTGGCCATGGCCCTCAATCTGTGTAATGATGGGAGCCCAACAATATAAGAGAGTGTCCCCTCCCTTGTCCCCAATCAATCTCGAAGCAAGGATGCCCATGATAGCCTTGTGGAGCACAGGAATATCTGACTCAACAATGGAGTGGACCTTCACCCCCTTCTTCGACCCCATGGAAATAATGACATCCCCCATATAAGTGGCCCACTGAACCACCTGAGATCTTGACACTGTTGTCTTGAGAGACAACCACCTCCCAAGAATCGGGACCCCCAATATGCAATAAACGTCCTCTAGGGTGATGGTCCACTCACCCCTAACTCCTGGAAATCGGAAAGTGTTCTGATCCACATCCCAATATGAAAATAAGTCACATAATATGTGACTAGTAGGTGCAACATGAGGAACCTGTGTGATCCTCCAAATACTCAGCCCTCTAAAGAGTGTCTCGCTCTGTCTAGGTGAGTGCCTCTAACACTATTGGGATCCAATCACACTCCCTCTCTTGAGCTCCATCTGATGTATTCCTCTTTCTTCTGTATCCACCCAAAAACACAGAAAAAGAGTAAGTTAGTAACAAAATCTGACTAGAAAAGCTAACAAGAACATGTAAAAATGCTAAAAATGTAAAAACAAGTAAATAAAACATCTTTTTTTACATTCTGTTGTGAACCACCGCCCTGTGTAGAAGTGGCGGTTCTGTAACCACCACCTTCTAGGACGATGGTCCTGTAACCACCACCCTGTGCAGGGTGGCGGTCCTGTCCCGAACCCACGAACGGCTCGCAAGCCCTAAAAATGCACAAAAACACCATTTTTACTAAAATAAAGACCTACCCTATGGGCGCCCCCCCTAGAGACTCATTTAAAACTAGCATTTTCAAAAATAACCCCCCCAAGACAAAGATTTTATCATTTCTACATTTTAGGTTCAAAAACAATAAATTGAGAAGAACTAACCTGAGACTTTGTGGGTCGATGTTTTGCTCTCAGAGGCATGATCACTATCTCACCATCAACATGAATGTTTTGACTATACTCTCGTTGAAAATTGTCACCGTGGGACCCAGAGCTCAAAAACTATCAAATCAATCTGTGCAAATGAATAGTAAAATGAGTCGTTATATATATATATATATATATATATATATATAGCTTTCTAAAAGTGATTTTGAATGTCTTTCACAGGGTTGGAGTGTTAACGGAGGTAAGTTCTAAACCCCGCGCAGATGGTAAGTCCTCATTTCATATCAATTTAGTTTTATTTCTCAATTTATTTTATCTATCTGCACTTGAGTCCCCTTTTTCATTTTGCAGATAGTGGGATTTTGGATGGCAACTTTCCGACACACGGGCATGTTAGGTATAACTCCTAACTCCCCATTTCGGGACCGCCATACTCGGATCCACCATTTTATGCCTCTTCATGGCTAAGATGCTTCTCTAAGGGGGCAATATGTACGTACCCAAAATTGTAGGGTACTGCACCGCTGGAAAGATGTTACACATATCCCGGTCCTGTAATGATGTCAAATGTAAAATCAATTTCTAGGTCTCCTTGCAAGGTGTTCAGTGGATCCAATGGTAAAATTGTTTCTCCAAGCCAAGTATACGTTTGTATCCCGTATGCCTCACCTGGCCTCCAAAGTGTTCGGGATGCTTTGTTCTGCCTCATCCAACCCCTCTTTGTTCTACCCCCCCTTTTTCCTTGCATTTTGGTCTTAAGTGATGAGACCGCCACCCTGCCTAGGTGGCAGTCCCGTGACCGCTACCTAGGATAGGGCGGCAGTCCTGTAAACCACCGCCCTGCACAGGCAGAGGTCCATGCACGCATTTTCCAGAAAGTTCCAACGATCGCGTCAAATGTAAAATTTCAATTTCTATCTGCATTTTTTCAGCTACTTTGCTTTGCATTTATGTTTTGGCCACCCTATGAATAGTGTTTTCACTTTGTTTAATGGTAAAAGAGTTTCATTCCAAGTTACCTTCTAGTGAATGCATTTTCTATAAATAGCCAGCTTGTTTTCAAACAAATGGCCCCTCTCCTTCTCTATTTAATCATTCAGTCTTTTGATTTTCTTGCTTAGAATTCCAATAGTTTCATGTTTTGCATCCATTGTTAGTCTTCCTTTGCTGTTTAGAGGTCATTTGATCTTCTTGTTTCAATCTTGCTTCATTGTTGTTCCATGCAAACTAGTTTAGAATAAGGTAGTTTCATTCTTAGATTGGAATCCATTTAGAGTTGCAGGTTTTGTTTAGTCACAAAAGATAGTTTCTAGAACTCTCAGCGTATTTGTGTTGTATTCTCGCAATAAATCCTGCTAGGAATTACATAGTCAAGCTCTGTTCACTTGCACTATCTCTCTCTTACTTGCATTGTATTCGGTCTATATCCAAAGCTGCCATTGTTTGAGTACCTTATTCTATTGATGCTATCATATAAACACTTTTCTAGATTCAAGAGAACATGAAGGAATGAGGAGATCACACTGAGGGGACGAAGTCACACACAACTGGATTTACCACTGTTCTGTAAACTCCAGGTTTGAGCTATCAAAGTTCTAGTTACAATGTATCAAATAGAGTAGTAAATTATTTTATTTTAGTCAAAGCTCACTCTCGATATCACTCGGGAAGCTATGGGGATTGATAGTTTCTAAAAAACTATGATTCATTCCTCACTTCTGAGGTAGGATTGACATCCTTTTAATTTAAAACAATTAGTTGCTTAGATATTTAGGATAAATTCACAACTACACAGGTAAATAGCTACACCGGGCTACTTTGTTTGTTTTAATTCTGTTACTAGATTAGTTGTCCATTTTCTAAATATATTAGAATAGATTCTCTTTTAATTTCATTAAAATACTTCATCGAAAATACAAAAATAAAAGAATACATGCATAGTGTAGATACATCTTTCATAATTAGTTTATTAGTTTTAGTTAAAAGTTGAATCATTTTGCATGACAATCACGGGACCTAGAGAGCCCAGAGAATACATATTTGAACCAATAGTGCCTCAACCAAATCTCCCCACAACACTAGCTGATATAGATCAAGACCTTAGGATACAGGTCTTTCGAGCAACGGTAAACCTACGAGCAATTAGTGAACAACTGAGAGAGTTAAATATTGAAGATGACAAGGCATACACATTTTGGTCAAATCATCCTAACTATAGATTGCCTTGATAGGGCATCCATATGACTATACAAGGATTCAAAAGAGAACAAGTATTTGGTTATGATCCTTTAGTTCCACAACCTAACGCAGGAGACCTCCTCATTGACATAGATACTAGCTTACACATTCAAGTTACCAGAACACCTGTAAGGTATTCTAAGAAAATTACACAACTTCTAGTTCTAAACATAGAGGCTGAAAAGGTGCATATGATTATTGGATAATTGGAAGGAGAGATTAACTCTTCACATGACCATAGGAGTTCTGACACAACCACAAACTTACGGTTGTGATCCACAGGTCCCACAACCCAACGGGCCTATTGATCAATTAGACATTGATGCTGGTTTACGGACACTAGTATTTAGGTCCTCACCACTCCCACCAGACATCATTACACAATTCTCCTTATTAAACATAGCAACCAATCAAGCTAAGGATTTATGGACTAGACCAGAGAATCGACCATAAAACCCTGGAGAATCCACTACACCTCCCATCACCATTTTCATGACCTTGTCTGGAAATATACACGAAGCACCTACAGGTCACTTCCCACGTATCCAACAACCAATAAATAGGATCTTGGTAGAGCTCGACATTGATTGGAGCCTCTAAAAAACTATTATATCTGAGCAATCCATTACACCAATTCAGGTTAGGAGGGCCTTCTTTGCCTTAGATTCACAGATTCCATTATTGTGTATTGAGGATATAAGATTACCCAACTAGTTTGTCTGTATCCATATATATTCCACATTCACTAGCCATCTCGGCATGACCTCAGGAGGTCGGGTATGAGGAAGAGTTACTTGTAGATTCTTATGCTCGCATGTCACTTTTCCATTTTAAGGAAAACAAGTAGAATGGAGGTATCTAACAATTAGCTTCAGCTCCTTCAATCATTCAAATATTTTTCACCAAACAAAAAGAATTACTCAGAATATTTTCAACCAACACAACAATCCTCCTAAGTAACCTCTACTTTAGCTAAACTGTCCTATCACAATAGGACTTAATTCTTCAAACTGGTCCCAGTGAAGGTACTACGAAACAGACCAATTGGACAACTCCCTCATCAAGATTGAAACAGAAGGAAAATCATTGGACATAGAGATTGAATATTGAACGTTCTAAGCATGATTAGAAAAATAACATGCTATAAACAAGAACATAAATAGGTAAGTCCATTCTCTATTGTCCTTTATTGAAATTCCCCAAACAGAGAAAAATCAGAGATCGAATTAAATGACTACAATCCCAAAGAAGGGAAGAAACAATGACCCACAACAATCATTACCTTACATCACTCAAGAGAACAATAACGATAACATCAAAAGCCTTTAAGACAACAAATAACCATTTTCCACGGACATGGCAGAGAAAGGAAGAGAATTAACAAAAGAGTAAGTCTTCACAGTCCTTCTAAACCCAGATGATGAAAAGAAAATATGATCGAATAATGATATAGCTAAGACCCCAAACACACATTCCTTGTAAAAAGATACCTTTTCCTTAGTTCTTAAAAGAACCAAAAACAAGTTTGATGGCCCAAGGCCAAGAAAATAGACTAACCCAGTACAACCATTAATGTCCAAAGAACTATTCAGACTCACAAATTGATAACAACAACTGTAACACAATGAGCTAAATCCCAAGATAATTTCCCCTTCTAAGAATCAATTATATCAATTTCAGAGGTTACCCAAATTCTTAAAAGAACAGAAGAAAAAATAAAACTTCTTTTAAATTACCTTTTCCCAAGCAATAATTCCTTTCAAGGAGCTAACATGGATAATCTTTCCCAATCCTCGATTGGTGAACAAAAAATCTATAGCAAGTCTTTAACAGAAGAAAGCTTCTTTCAAATCCAAACTCAAAACAATGCATCTTCCTTAATAACCACTAGGAAAGACGATTCAAAAAGGAAGGTTAGGACAAAACCTAGAATCACAACCACAAAGTGATAAAAGAATCATCGGGCACGATCACAAGTTTTGAACATTCCTTTAGAATCAAAATAATATGCTAACCCCGGAGATGTAGAAGTTTGTTTCCCAAAAATATTCATTCAATTTCAACATTAGTCGAGTTATTCAACAACTTATACTCTGAAGTGTTCTCACAGAGGTGATACAAGATCTCATCTAACAAGTTCCACGAATTTAAGAAATCGATTTACTCACAAAATCGACACAAATTGTGAGGAAATTTGATATATAGAATTCGTTTAAACCTCACAACATATGATACACACTTAAATTTGGTTTTTTAATGTGACAACATTAATTTTGGAACTCTTTGGCACACTTAGACAATAGACATATACATAATATTAGCTAGAAAAACATCATAATTTTTCATATTCATGAAATGAAGCTCAAATATCTAATAGACATATATATTATGCTTTGACACGTATTCCTCCTATATAATTTCTAATACGTCATCCTAGCCACCCCAATCTTCCACTTATTCTCACTTTGGATTGGCTTGATCTATAGAGGAAAACCTCAAAAATCCTACGTAGACATCCTCCATTTGAAATATCATTTTTTTGTGGCCTCTAGATGGTATTGTCCACCTTGCACATTACCAACTACCATTATTATCCTCATTTGTCAATAGTGTCCTCAAATGGGAAATGACTATTTTTTGAACATGGACACTTTCATTAGGTCATCCTAGGTTTGATTTATCAGTTATCTATGGTGGGAAATTGAAAACGTTTTCCCTGTATATCATAATGACCCCATAGATCAATATCATCTAAGCAACACGTACACACCTTAGAGAGAACTTTAGAAATGCATGTACACATCTCAAAATTTCCCAGAATAGTATTTGATCATTCCATTGAGCTATAATATAAAGTAAAAGGGGGCAACGTTACACAGTGCCAAGTGTCAAAGGTCAAAAGAAGGATCACTCTAGATTGAAAATATTTATTCTAGTCATTCATTCACACAGGAAGAGGAAGACCCAATCTTGGCTTAATCCCCCTTATGAGTATTGGCAAACCGTACTTTGCTCAATTGCATATGAACCAAATGATGAGTTTATTCCATCCTAATAGCTCCTAGGTCTTTTCACTATGCTATTCTTATTGTGTAATGGTGGTGCCTTGTTAGGATTTTGATAAAGGAGATAGATCTTACCAATTTGTCAAGGAAGATTGCAGTTCCCAAGTGTCATAAATACATATTGTAGAGACATGCAAATATTTGTAGAAGTTTGTAAGTATGTTGCACCTGTCTATATATTTTTTATCCAATGGTATTATCCTCGTTTAAAAGTAGTGTCTCGATAATGTGTCATCCTATGATTTTCTCATAAATCTTGGTGACATATTTGAAGTTGGTTGTAAGTCTATATGTCCACTATACATTCCTCTTTTAGAAAAATAAGGTTATAGATTTATACTATACAAATTGTGGCTAATCTTTATAATTTACTAAATTAATTACAATTCAAATTCATATTATATTTATTTAATAAATTTAAGCTAAGATAAACTATTTTTTATAGACTAGTGTATTAAAAATAATCAAAAACGTACCCTTCACACTAATTTATATTTTATAAAAATTCCTCTACATCCTAAGTAAAAAAAGGTATTTATCTTATTCCATGTTCCTAACCCTATGTAGACTCAAACAATACTCTATATATACACATTTATCTTAGCTTAAGGTTCTAGGTTGGTTAAACACTTCCATGGTACCAAACAACAAATATGTTTTGACAACACAAAAATTATTGTAAAAGAAAATAATTATTAGAGAAGAAATGTAAGGGGAATATTGAAATCGAGAGGAGACCATTTAATTTAAATAGGGATAGTGGACTCATCGGTAGTAGTTTCTCATACAAATATTAAATCATATGAAGAGGAGGGAGTACACATTTAAACTTATGTGACTAATTATTTTATAGTTTATTAATCAATGACAATTAATTTATAATTTGTTTATTTATAAAATAATTCATTATTTTTGTGGTTAATCCATTTATTATATTCAATTATTACCCAGAGGTTATTATTAGTGAAATATAGGAATGTTGTAAATCTTAAAAGTAATAAGAGCAACTATGCTGCTAAGTACTATCACAACGAAAATGACAATGTATAAAGCTGGTAGAATGATTTAAAATGTGAACAGTTCGGGTTGAGCACTTGTTGCTTGTATTTAGTAAAACAATGTTAATGTGTCATGCAAAAATCCATGTCTTAATTAAATTATAATGATCCCGTTACATAATATAATGTCTTCTTTAGTCATTTTGTGAAACACTTTGCATACATATACTAAAAATCTGCACTTCCATAGAATTTTACATGTTGGAAACTTGAACTTCCTATCATCGATGTGGGAGTGAATTTGTTTTCTGTTTGAAAGAGATTTATTTGAATTGCAATTCTATAATAGTTGAAGAGATGTGGAAGAGCTTACAGGGGTAGTGTGTAGTAAGGAGAATGGGTAACGCCTCCTTCAACCCACCTTCTCAAAATAATGATGTGAGATTGAGATTGGAAATTGATGGCATCGGCATCGGCATTGTATGATTATCATTAAGGCGTTGGAAATATGTATTGTTTCAAAATGTTTCACAAAATGCAAGCAACAGGCTCAAGGAAGCTCAGATGTTGAAGAAGAAATGATTTCTGAAAAAAAATCTGCATTAGTCTCTTATTTGAAAGCTAAACATAAAGTTTGGATAGACAAAATTATAATTTTTATTGATGAAGATTCATTAATGTGTTGAAATGTAATTATGCAGGATTGTAGGAGATTAAGGAGCTGTATGGGATTGGGCAGCCAGTGACAACGATAAATTTGTTGGTGTACATGTGGATGATGGTGTTCGTTTACTGTATAAGTGAGAAGGGAATCCTGGAGATGGCTGATGGGGAGTTGTTTATTGGTTTCATCAACATAACGAGCTACGTATTGACAACATGGATGGACCCTGTATGTAGGTTTCAGGTGTTCGAGTCAAAAAACTGGGTGGTGAATGGGTTGTCACTGTAGTGCACCATCTTGATGTTTCTTTAGGCCTAAATTACCATCGTGGTGAAGTGGCTGAACCTGAAACCTGCATTTACATGCTCAATATAAACACATGTTCAATAAAATATGTTATTTAAATATCTAAGTAATGTTTCAATTATATTTATATTGAATATGTTCATAATGATAACGACTGTTTTGCCAAGTTCTTTCATGTCAAATAGGGACGGGTTGACAATTTTGCAAAGTGTAAAATACAATTAAAATAGACAAAAATGTTGGGGACGAGCGTCAAATCTCATATCTTATTATAGGGCCTCCATAAAAGTTGCTCTAGAGTCTATTAGGATGATAGAAGCCTACTTTAATTCCCATTTCCCCCCATCGCAGCATATGATTATACATACGAACATTCAAACTTTTTCTATATTGTGTAAATTTTTTTTTTGAAAAATCGAAGTATTAAGTTTTTAAAAATATTTTTAACATAAACAGAAACACCAAACATAATATATTTCTGTAAATTGTTCAATGTGACATTATTGGCATATTCTTAACTTGCATGCTAAGGATTTTTGTTCTTAAGAAGTAACATCTTAGAAATTGTGAACAAACATTTTTTAAGGCTATAAGTTTAGGTACAGAGACATAACATCTTAGAAAGAAAAAATCCAAGACGTCTGATTTTGATTGTGAAAGACACATCACTCAACATGATTATCTCATTTCTCACCTACGTGGCATACATAGGTGCTTGCAAGAACACGTGGGTAGGGTGGTTGGTGGATTATTACGTCATGGACATCTTGTACTGGTAGGAACAATCCTATTTTTTCCACCCCTCCCAATTTGTAGTAGTCAAAGGGAAAAAGCCGATTACCTTCTGATTGGTTGAACTTGCCCAAGGTTTGTATGTCAAGCATTCAAAATTTCTCAAAAAAGTGCTCCGATTTGGAAAAGTGGTTTCTTGATTATTATTATCAGGTAATGATATTTTTCATAAGAGCACAAACCAATATTTAATTGCCGAGGTTATCTTCTTTCCATTTCAAGGAACTTTCGTGTTACCCGATATCATATCCAATTTTATTTATCTAGCAAATTATAAATCATTGCGGGATATTTTTAGAAAGGCCATTCTAGTCAAAGGATCGCTTTGCAATGCAGCCGGATTGGGAGATTTAAAAGGGTTAAGAAATTTACTAGTTTTTGACGTAATATGGACAAGAATCGCGAGAGTTCAAGACGATTCTCCTGTGATATAGACAATTTGTAATGGGTCCCTTTGAAAGCTAATAAAAAACTTCAGTGTGGGATTAAGTTAATGCAAGATATTTCCATAACAATTTAAAGGAGTTGTTCCCCCTGTTAATGGTGGATACATAAATACTAGATTCATCTTCTTGGACTTGAATTAAACTTAAATAACTTCTCACACTATTTCACATCTTGTTACCATTCACAATTCCTATTAAATGTCATATACAAACAAAAACAATGAAACACAAGAAAAAGGACATGTTACTGCGACATCTGTCCCCACTAAAATCACGACATATCCTTGCTCCCCATGGAGAAAGGCATCTTCTATTAGGAGGAATAGTCCCATTTTTCGTCGCCCTTCCTTTTTAGCCTCGTCCTGTTCCGTTTCAGGTGTATATGCCATTTTTTTTTGGCTCTCATTGGATCCTGGTACAGTGGTGTGTGGATGGGTGGTGTTTGTTGGCACCTGTTGGCTGTTAACTTGTGTTTGATTGATCACTGTTGTGGGACTTTTTCTTGGATGAAAATCAGGTCCTCCCAAAAATATTACAGGAAAAATACTCTCAATTCAAATGCTAATGTCGTGCCAATGTGCGGAAAATCCACGACTGATAAATGCTCCGCTAAATGAGGCAAGCAATGTCTAGTTTTAGATACAATATTTAACTAATGAAAACTTCTCAACAAGTAATTTTTGGTTTTATATACTGAATTCAACCAATGATAACTTCTCAAAGATCCCTTATTCAAAACCATTGATATCATTAAAACACCCCTCCCAATTTGTAGTAGCTGAAGGGAAAAAAACCGGTTACCTTCCAATTGGTTGAACCTGCCCGGGGTCCATACGTCAAGCATTCAGAATTTCTCAAAAAACTGCTCCGATTTGGAAAAGTGGTTTCTTGATTATTATTATCAGGGAATGATATTTTTCATAAGAGCACAAACAAATATTTAATTGCCGATGTTATTTTCTTTCCATTTCAAGGAACTTGTGTGTTTCCTGATATCGTATGCAATCTAATTTATCCAACAAATTATAAATCATTGCGGGAGCTTTTTAGAAAGGCCATTCGAGTCAAAGGATCACTTCACAATGCGGTTGGATTGGAAGATTTAAAAGCGTTAAGAAATTTGCTTTTTTTTGAGGTTTTTTGATGTAATATGGACAAAAATTGTGGGAGTTTAAGATGATTCTCTTGTGAGATCGACAATTGGTAATGGGTTCCTTTGAAATCCAATAAAAAAATTCAGTGTGGGAAGTTAATGCAAGATATTTCCATAACAATTTATAGGTGTTTTTCCCCCTATTAATGGTGGATATATAAATACTAGATTCATCTTCTTGGACTTGAATTAAATTTAAATAACTTCTCACACCATTTCACATCTTGTTACCGTTCACAATTCCTATTAAATGTCATATACACACAAAAACAATGAAACACAAGAAAAAGGCCCTGTTACTGAGACATCTGCCCCACTAAAATCACGACATATCCTTTCTCCTCCTGGAGAAAGGTGTCTTCTACTAGGAGGAACAATCCCATTTTTCGTCACCCTTCCTTTCCAACCCCGTCCTGTTTCGTTTCGGGTGTATATGCCAATTGATTTTTTTTGTTCTCATTAGATCCTGGTACAATGGTGTGTGGGTGGGCGGTGTTTTGTTGGCACTTGTTGGTTGTTAGCTTGTGTTTGATTAGTCATTGTTGCGCTGTTACAGGACTTTTTCTTGGATGAAAATCAAGTCCTCCCAAAAATATTACAGGAAAATACTCTCAATTCAAATGCTGATGTCGTGCCAATGTGCGGAAAATCCACGGCTGATAAATGCTCTGCTAAATGAGGCAAGCAATGTCTGGTTTTAGATACAATATTTAACCAACTAAAACTTCTCAACAAGTAATTTTTGGTTTTATATACCGAATTCAACCAACGATAACTTCTCAAATATTCCATATTCAAAACCATTGATATCATGAAAACACCCCTCCCAATTTGTAGTAGCTGAAGGGAAAAACACCGGTTACCTTCCGATTGGTTGAACCTGCCTGGGGTCCATACATCAAGCATTCAAAATTTCTCAAAAAGCTGTTCCGATTTGGAAAAGTGGTTTCTTGATTATTATTATCAGGGAATGATATTTTTCATAAGAGCACAAACCAATATTTAATTGCCGATGTTATTTTCTTTCCATTTTAAGGAACTTGTCTGTTACCTAATATCGTATCCAATCTGATTTATCCAACAAATTATAAATCATTGCGGGAGCTTTTTAGAAAGGTCATTCGAGTCAAAGGATCACTTCACAATGTGGTTGGATTGTGAGATTTAAAAGCGTTAAGACAATTGCTTGTTTTTGATGTAATATGGACAAGAATCGTAGGAGTTTAAGATTATTCCATTGTGAGATTGACAACTGGTAATGGGCTTCTTTGAAACCCAATAAAAAAAATTCAGTGTGGGAAGTTAATGCAAGATATTGCCATAACAATTTAGAGGTGTTTTCCCCCCTGTTAATGGTGGATACATAAATACTAGATTCATTTTCTTGGACTTGAATTAAACTTAAATAACTTCTCACACCATTTCACATCTTGTTACCATTCGTAATTCCTATTAAATGTCATATACACACATAAACAGCACAATGCAAAAAGGGCTTGTTACTGCGACATCTGTCCCTACTAAAATCACAGCGTATCCTTTCTTCCCCAATGGTGGAGCAACTGCTAGTTTTAAAAAGTGGTGACGACTACTACACCTCACGTTTCCTAGTTGCCAAAAACAATGATAGTTGTTAGAGTTATTATGCTCTAATTTCGACACAGGCCTAACGCCTATCAAAACAAGAACATGCGATCCATGCTCTAATTTGTCGACATGAATGAACTGCCTAGCTATAATTTGTCACTCAGAATGAGATCGTCGTGCTCCTTGGCCAGAGAAACATAAGTAGAAACCTTTATTCAACCACAGCTCGCTGCCTACAAGAGCCGAGACTATATTTATTACATGGGGCTCATAATCGAAGTACCTGGAAAACGCAGCTTCGATCATGGCGGTTTTGTCACTGACATATCAATCTCTTCCCTTTGGGCTTCCCTATAAATTAATAAATTAAATATTAAATAGACACTATATATTTTAAATTTGTGAGATTGATGAGAAATATAACATAAATTAAAATGGAAACTTTGGAATGCAAATAAAATATAATAATAAAATTATCTTAATATCTTATTAATAAAATATTAATATAATCATATCTCATTGATAAAATAGAAACATCCATTAATTTTGATTTTTAAGTAGTTTTGTTTGATTATTATTATTATTTTTATTTCTTGTCTCATTTTCTATATAAATGCAAGTTTCAATTGAGTGAGTCATTTATATCATTTTCTTCAAATTTGTTTTTAAATTGTAATTTGAAATTCTATTTTAAAATTCTCATAAAAATTAATGATATTTATGGATTTTCAAATTGATTAGTGCAACATAAATTTTTTGAGAAAAAAATGAATATCTTAAAACCTTTGAAATTGATTAGTACAATCTATTACCCATAATTAAATAAAAGTCAAATAACTATAAAAGAATATTACAAATAACACCAACATCTATATAAAAATATATGTATTATCTTATAGTTATTATAAAAACAAATTTGACGTGCATATTGTCAAATGACATCCATATAATTTCTTGGACGGCCAAGCAATTTTACTGTAAAATTTGGAAAACCAAACCCTTTCATCTACCCCCCTATGATTTATTTTAACTACTCGCAAAGTACAGCCTACCATTAACTGTCCTTATTGACATTATAGAACACTTATGACCTCCATATTAAGTTTATCGAGCAAGGATAAAAATGGAATCAATACAGAATGTAAGATTATCAATTTTTAAAGATGTGAATGCCCACATATTTATATTTATGTTACCTAGACTGCCGAGAATTGTCTCGGAATTACAGTCTCTCGGCAAGAAATTACATGCTGGTTATCCTTTCCAAGAATAACCAGCGGAAGGAATTGAAATTATCAAAGAATATAACAAACTTGCTCAACATAATTGATTTGCCATCCAGAGATAATACGAACTGGCTCCAACTTTAATTGTTAAAAACAGAGAAGATGCGCAGCTTTTTCTGGACTCCACAATTTGCAAGATCTCTCCATCGGATGAACAATCTTCCTAACTATTTCCCATCAGCAAGGCACTTTCTTCTTCCCTATAACGATCCATCTTTATTTCATCTAACGGTGTCCGACCCATCCTCAAATCAAAAACTCTCTCCTTCAAATCGTCACAAACATAAATCTTCTTATCATTAAATTTTACAGTACTGTGTAATGTATTGAACTCGTTTCCTAACGAGAAACTCAGAGACCTTCTAAAATTCCTGGGATCCCACACACACAACAAAGTATTCTCTTCTCTTGTCAGTACAGTATCAGGCAAAAGAAAGAAAAAACAAGGGGTATATAAAGGAAACCAAGAAGATAAAGTACATGTGTAGTAGTCAACAACATGTCCACATGTATGAGTCGAAAATTGGAGAAAATAAAAAAATTAAAAATTCATAAATAGGACAACATTCAAGAAGCTCATGAGCAGGAGCTCATGAACGATTTCAAACCCAAGAGTTTGATGCAGGAGCATCAACTCATCATTGTACATTTTGTAAATGAAATTTCATATAAGTCAATAAGCCTTGATTTTGAAGGAAAAATTCTATATAAGGGGTCATTGATAGGTCCTAGGGAGTATAGGACATCAAGTTAGATCATATGATGGTGTCTAAGTTTTCAAATTTCCTTACAGGCACTTCAAATTGTTTGGAAATGGTTTACCTACAAAATTGTAGTTTGAAATTCAAATATGAGATTTCCTTCAAAAGTGCACTCCAAATCTATATGAGGGATTCTAAGCACTGAAATAATATTTTGAGATTCTAGGAAGGGTATTTTGATATGAAAAGTGATAATATGTATCATAAGACCACAAGGAAGAGTTGCCAAGATAAAAAGTAATTATTCATGTCAAGGTCTAAATACCTTGTGACTAATGGTAAAGGGTATGAAATAGGTAAAGGATATATGGTAAAGTTATTATACCTATGTGAATATGAAAAAAATATCATCTATATCGAATAGAGGTAGACATCTCAATATGCAACATTGATAAACAAATAATAACATGAATGAGGCATAATAGGATAAAAATGTTAAGTGTAGGAGTTATTAAGAAGGAATTAGTCATTTTGTTATCAATAGATAAAAATCAGTTGAGGAAGACTAGGATCTCAAATCTCTCGAGGAGAATATTATAAAGCTATTAAAGTGTAGTAGACAGAGGAGTGGTGAAGGAGATTTGGTAGGAGTAGTTGTGTAATAAATTATTGTTTCTTTCAATAAAGACAATGATTTATCTAGTATATTGAGCGATTTTATGTTTATAAAGGATGTTTATGTGATTTTGAGATAAGTATGTGACTGATATATTACTGTGAATCCATATTTGTATGCTTGTACATGAAGAAAATAACATTTTTGTATGTTAAGAATTTTAAAAACAAGAAATCTAAGTTAATCTGTATATTATAAACTGTATATGTATAAAGATAAAATTTAGAGAAAAAAATAAAAACTTTAGCATTAAAATGTGGTCTTTACATGCTTATTTTCTCAACTTATGAATTTATTTAGGCTGTTGTCTTGTGACAGGACAACCTAGGATTTCTAGACAAAAATCCATGTTATATGAAGTTTATGATTGATTTGAGGTTCAACATGATTGGAGAGTTTTCTTGGTGATAAAATATAACTTTTGAAACAATTTTGAGTCATTTAAATATCGTAATGATCAAAAAGGAAAAAATTTAGTCCTAGACCTATGAAATAAAGTCTTAGGGTTTAGATGAAATCGGAATGTCACTTTTTGAATAATCTACATGGTGGAACTCTTTGAAATATTGTAATATTATGTACTTTTGAGTTCTTTAAAGGATATAAGTTATTTTAAGTCGATATGAATTGGTCTACACGTGTGAAAAATGTAGTACAGTCATCCTAAATCCTAGTTCAATAGGCCTAAAAGGATACAAATGAATTTTGACAAGATCTAAGAAACAAAGGGGGTTAGAGAATGTCTAGATAAGTGTATGTATACATGTTTAGAGTTATAAAGGTGATTATAATATATTAATTTGATAGAAACTAAGAAGAGAGTTGTTGTAGGCTTAAACAAGGTATAATTAGGCCTAATCCAATAAAGTGATTTGAAGAGTTAAAGGGTGAAAACAAAGTGTGGAGTATTACAAGTTTTTAATAATAAAAAACAGCCAAATGTGTATCTATAATGATGCTCAGTTTGTTAAAATATTTCGAACAAAGAAAACTAAGTGAAGAAAACCCATCAAATAGGGCTATAAGGGTTACGACCAAATTAACAAAGGAAGTATGTAATAGAGGTGGAGTAAAAGGTTGTAACCTTTTGGAATAATCCAATTGGGTCTAAAATATATGTCACAAGGTTTTTGTAGAAGTAAACTAAGTGCAGAGGATCTCTAGTGTTTGAAAGTTCATATTTCCTAAAGAAAACATATAAAGAAAGTTTGGTATAAAGAGTAACTTTTTGGGTTTATGGAAAAATCTTAAAGTAAAAATAATTTTAATATCTATCATAAATTTGTATAAGAACTAATGGGATTACATATTGGATCCATCACACTTCTAAGTTGCTCTATTACATTGACAAGTTGTGTTATCAAGCTGGGTAAGTAGGTAGTTTGGTCATCACTTCTACTCCTCTTGAAATTAAGAATGATGAAAATAATTGTGACACTTTTCTTCCTATTACACACGATAATATGAAAAATGATTGCAATAAGTATTTTTATCCTATTAAATTCTAGAAGATGTTACAATTGCTTATTGTACTCTTTCTCCTATTGAAAATATAACACATTCTTATTCTATTGGCAATATAAATGAATTGCATGTTAATATCAAATACACTTATTTATATATTATGCATGAGACTAGTAATGTACTTAATGTTTGTACATCCTTACCTACCTCTAGTATTATTGTAGAGGATACCTCATCTCATACTTCCTCATTCCCATGAGTAGAATAATGTTTTTATAGATATCATAAATGGAAAAGTCCAACCTCTTAGTGAGTCTCTTCATAAATTTTCTATACCTTTGTAGTAGGTCATATTCTTAATGCATGTTGTAGGTATTTTTCAACACACAATGCATACCCTATATATACAAATAAAGGCCTATAATGTGTGGATTGGTTCTAATACGATATATATGATAATCTAATTATGTATACCATTATTTATTCTTTATTTCCTAAAGATTTAATTATTCCTAAGTTTCATTTATTTGATGGGACTAATGACCTTACCTACATCTTATAAGTTATAAAATTTCCATAGCATCTCATTATAATGATAGGATTATATTAAAATATTTTCCTATAGTCTTACAGGCCTAACCATAGATTGGTCTCATCATCTCCCTAATGGATCTTTGAGTACAATTATAGATCTTCAGGATCAATTCCTCATTTGGTACATTATAAATAAAGGCCCTAAGGTTACTTATGATATTTTTTCTTCATTTTTTCTAGGAAAATTTGAGTTGGTATGTGACAATGTATTATAATTAAAGTATGTCCACAACAATTAATTTATCAAACTAATGATTTACAAGTCTAATATATGTTTTTTTGGTGGCCTTATCTACCCTCTTAAGGAGAAGATATTATTGAGAAGACAAAGTATGATACTTAGCAAAAGGCATATAGAATGTTCACCAGCGTTCAAAGGTGCAGAAGGATAGGGAAGGACACGCGCGCGAAAGACAAGGACATACTCAGGGCTTAGTTGTGTTCACGTGTACGGGCTATTTTTGGAAATAGTGTGTATAGCACACAAGCCAGATAAATACTTGCACAACATACATAGGATATTTTTGGAAGAGTGGCTACCAAGCACTTTGCATGGGTTCGAGCTAATAATAGAATGCTACTGTCAGTTAACCAGAAGAGATATATTGTTAGCACACTTACATGTGTCTATTCTTTTGTAAAGGCACATGGATATTTTCAGCATGTGACCTATTTTAGGAGTTATGTAAGTGGTGAAGGGAAAGTCCCCACCCTTATAAATACGAAGTGATATGCATAGAATAGAAGGACTATGTAGGAACTGGATATAAGTTATACTGTCAGATCTGATGCGTGCATGAGCTTATGGTATTAAATATTGTAAGAAGCTTCTATGTATTTATTATGTTTAATCTAATGGAGTGTATTGATGGATTCACGGTGTTAAACATGAATACAACTAAATCTTGCATGGAAGAATTCATTGTGGCTATTACTTAAATCTATTACTCTTTAGATTTAGATATGGAATATACTCTATAGAATGTTATACTAATTATGGATCTGAATACATTAAATCTTCATCTTACTAACATCCTGCACAAGAAACCCTAAAGATCAACATGGTACCTTAGCGCACTTCGAGTGAGCGTTTAGTCTAGGTTGAATGTTGTCATCATGCATGGGTTATTACTGGTAAATTTTAAGCTTCATCATTCGTTCCATTATCGGGACCTCTTTTTCAGTTGTTTTCAGGATGGTTCGTGATGAAAACATACTAGTTAACTCTCACAAGTGTTGAAGAGTGGATAAAAGATCTAGAATAAGAATACACACAGAGGTTCAACACCGGATCTGAGTTTAATGCACACACATGGGTGGAATAGAATCTGTATGAAATATTTATATGAGATCTTCTTCACTATTTTCTAATAGAACTGTATGAGTGGTTGGCTACGTATGTGTATAAAAGGGATTGGAGGTATTACGCACTTGTTTGGATGCAGGAATAATTTCAAGCCCTCTATGGTGTTGATTTGATTTAGACACGTGCTGTTGGTACTTGGTTTTGTGTTGTTATGAAAAACTATATTTTGGAGTACTCAATTTCCACTTATTCTTGCCCAAAGGTAGTAGAATTCAATTTTTTATGATATCCCAGGGGAACTTACCTAAAAAGCATTACACTGGTGATCAAAATCTTGACGGTAACCCTAAAATTGGAAAGCAAACTGATGGCTAACTAAACCCCACCACGCGTGGGGGTAGGAGCAATTTTGGTGAAAGATAGCAGACCTAACACTGGAAATTCTAAGAGAAGAAAGGTGGCTTAAGTATAATGAGGCACGAAAGAGGGAGATATAGAGGCAACGGGATGTTGTAGAGAGAATTGAGTTGAGAAGAGAGATGACTCACGAAGGATTTGGAGCTCGCAAAGAAGGTGTAGAGCCAAATCATCAGGAACTCCCCCATTTGGGAAAGCATGACAGGGAACCCCCCTCGGCCTCACATGGAAGCACACCAGTAGGACGACCTAGGCTGTGGGCGTGCATTTGAATCTACCTGGAAAACTCACCCTTGTGCTTGGTTTTCCAATATCTAGTATGAAAAAAAGTAAACAAACTAATTTAGGTAGTGGGAGAGCATGAGTAAGTCACATAACAAGTACATCGATGGTAGGGTAAATGTCTTCATTATTTTTTGGGGATACCTTTTCAGGTGCATCATCCGCACAAAATTTGAGCACACAAAATTTTGGACTCGCTTCTGAGAGTGGTAACACTTCATACACTGTAGGGGTTCAGTTCAGTACTACTATTGGGACACAGTGAAGTACATATTATGGCCCATCTCCAGCTATAGGTGGAGGATCAAGAGGTATATGTGGTTCTAGTTCTAGTGGATCTGGTGGTTCTGGAGGTAGAGGAAACACTGGAGGTTTTGCATCAGGTGGGCAAGGTCTGCACCAACCCCAAAATATTTACATGGAGACGTCTCTTCATCTTCTAGAATATAGGGGCATAGAATATGCTACTGAACACATGCACATGTGTGAAATACTATGGCACACAAAGGTAATGAAAACTTCTGAGTGTAGGGTAAGTCAATTTACCACTACATTACAAGGACGCACACACAGTTGGTACAAAAAGTTTAACCCTGATCAGACTTGCATAGATTATACAACATTAAAATATGCTTTCCTTAAAGAGTTTCACATCCCTGAGTTCGAGTAGAAGAGTATAAGCGTGCTCAAGGATATTAAGCAAGGTACTACTGAGAGTGTCAGGGAGTATGATACCCATTTCAAAATGCTTTTATCTAAGTTTTCTTATGATATTCATGCAAGCCAACATGCACAATGGTTCATTGAAGGTCTGATTACACCATTTAGAAGGGCACTATCACATAATACATACACTGATATGTGCGAAGAACTTGAAGAATCTTTGTGCAGAGGTAGTCATAAGTATATACACTTGGGTCAGCCCATTCTTGGAAGCAGAGATTGCAACTATGGTAAAGAAGTTGGGGAAACTATTGGTAAACTTAGCACATGAGACGTGCATGGGGATTTGGTGTACAGATTGTGAAGTGGAAGGGTAAACCAAGGATAGTTATCCCCATAGATTTGTGCATTCATTATTACTAGACTATGAGATATGCCATTTGAATGCTAGCCATTGCCAACCATTATTGTAACACGCAATAAGGAAGAATGTATCTCTTGCTACTGGAAAATTTGTAGGTCCACAACTCACGATATGGAAGATTTCCACCTGATTGGTCAAATCCATGATGCTATAGATATTGGTGTGCGATAGACAGGAGTCTTAGATTACTCTAAAGGTAAGAATGAGCATCAAGATCTGGATCACAAGCAAGTGCAGTATGATTGGAATGAAATGTGTTTTGAAGGAGGACATGCTAGAGGTCGAGGATACCATGGTGGATTTTGAGGATGAGGCTGAGTTAGTGGACAAGGAGAATTTCCTTGAGGAACATGTTATACATACAGATCTCTTGACCACTACATGCATGAATGCCCTTAGAATATTACTTGTTCCTTATGTGGAAAGAATTATAGCTATGAGAAATTCCCAAACTTATATGAACATCTTAGTAAGTAGCATACACAAGAAAACAAAGGAAAATGGATGGTTAGAATATAGTGCATTGTGGAAAATTAGTTGTTGCCCAAGTCAGAACCAAAATCCGAGGTATTGCCTATAACTATCACTACCCGTGCTGAAGCGATTTATGCCAAAGAAGAATTGCAATAGAAGCCTACCATTACTAAGGAGGAGGTCCTACATACATGATACTCAAATCATGTCCATTAGAAAGAGGTGTATCAGGAAACCATGGAGGTACTCCGAAACCTTCAGGGTGAAATACAATATTTAAAGGAGCAATAACATAATATGGAGCAAAAAAAAGCAACAGAGATGGTCTAAAATGTTGTGCCAGGAGAATATCATTCCATTATTAGGGAATTGGCTAAAGGGAAACACTTCGTGTGTAGGTATTGATACTGGACAGTAGATCCTGCATGTAAATCTCCCTCCCCATAGCTTAGACTATGACAAGGAAATCAATCTGAATTCTATTTTGGATGGATGGATTTTGAGTAATATACTTATTGATATAGGGGAGGAAGTCAATTTTCTTACTTCAGATGCATGGGTATAGATGGGGAAGCCTCCATTGTAACCATCCTTGAATGTATTGTTCATGGCTAACTGAACTAAGGCCACTCCCATCGGAGTTTTAAAATATGCATCCATTACTATACAAGGAGCCAAGTTCATTGGGGATTTTGAGGTTTTAGTGCTTGTAGAGGCAGATAGCTTCCCAAATCTACTTGGGTGCCCTTGTTGGTATGGAAATAATGCTGATCTTTAGTTCAACATGGGTTATATAATTTTTGAAAACAAGGAGGAAAGAGTTATTATCCCTTTAACAAATGGAAAATCTATGCCCTATGTTGACCCTTTGAGTGAGGAAGATCTGAATAGGATTTATGTACTCACCATCTAGGACCCAAAAGTGCTCGAACCATCTAAAGAAGGAATCCTTTAGTGGGAAGATGCATAGACTATTAGTGATACCACAAGTATTGCTTGTGATAATTGAGCTCATGGCATTTATGAGATGGTTGGGTGCAAGGTAAGGAGCACATTTACGCGGAAGAGAAAACCTCGTTGCATTAGGAGGATAAGTAATAGCTCAGTACCTCAGTACAATGGGGAGGGAGACCCTATGGTATTCCTTCACGCCATGGAGGAACATTGGATAGATCAATTTGAAAGAAGAAATATGTTAGCATATACCCTACGTAGGACTACAACATGCTGGTGGGTGGTTCACAGGGATAATCTTGTAGAATGGAATGAAGTTAGATTTTCTCTGATAAATCAATTTTCTAGGAGTAATGCACCTACTCAAATATGCACATATCATGGTAATAAACATATTCAGCACCATGTTCAGTAGTGTGAGAGGCTCTGGACAGAGAGGCAGGAAGCTTTACCACCTTTGTTATGGGTGCACAAACTTTATTCCACTTTACAAGGATGTGCACGCACTCAGTACATATATGCAGAGCTACATAGAGAGACTGAAAATTGGCAGGATTTGATTGCAAGAATGGTTCAGACTTTTGACTACTTCTTTAGTAAACCTCCAGTAGAAGAGACATTAAGGATTATAAATCGTTTAACTATGGGAGAAACTACAAAGGTAGAAAAACTCATTCAAGAATTATTTGAGGAGAACAACTCAGGAGCGTGATTTGTTAAAGAAGAATAAAAATATGCCACACTGCTTAAGTGCGCTTGCTTTGAGAAAGAAAAAGGAAAGATGGCCTACATAGTGGATGATGAAGAAGTAAAAAATATGGATATAAATTATTTAAGTAGGTACGAGCGAGGTTTTAGACAGTGCGGATAACAACACGCGTGCCTATCATTAACCCATGAAGACAAAAATGTGAATATTTGTAAAGAATGTGAACCTAAGGAGGTAATAATTGGGGATTATTGGTCCGAATCTGAAGTGGTAAAAATCATTGAGTTACTACGTGTTGTTAAGGACTTATTTCCTAGGGGCTACTATGAATTAAAAGGAGTGCATGAATTATTAGGATAGATGAATATTAAGCTTAAGGAAGGTGCGCACCCACTTAGGAAAAGACCTTATAGAATGAACCCTAACCTGCGCATAAATGTTAAGGAAGAAATTGATAAGCTGTTGAAGTTTGGCATCATCAAGCCCCTAGAATAAATCATAGTGGGTTAGCCCCATGGTCATCAATATAAAGAAAAATGGCGGGATTAGGATTTGTGTTGATTATAGAGAACTGAATGATGCATTTTTGATTGATCCCTTTCCTACACCTTTCACAGAGGAGATACTAGAAGGTGTTACAGGGCGTGAAATATATTCTTTTACAGATGGATTCTTTGGGTATCATTAGGTCAGGATTGCACAAGAGGATCAAGAGAAAACAAATTTCACCATTAAATGGGGAAGCTTTGCATATATTGTGATGCCCTTTGGTATGAAAAATGCACCTGTTGTATTTTTGCGCATAGTTGTTCAAGCATTCCAGGATTTTATTCATATTTTCTTATAGCTTTACTTGGATGATTGGACGGTGTATGGACTTGTTAAGGATCACTATGACAATTTGTGCTTAATGTTTGAAAAATGTAGACAATTAAGCATCTCTTTAAACATCAAGAAGTGTGTGTTTGCTACACCTTTTGGCACTTTGTTAGGGCACATCATTTGGAAGGAAGGTTTGTTACTAGATCCAGCTAAGGTTGTAGTTATTGCAGGCATGGAAGAGCCTACCAGTCAGAGTGAGGTCCGTAGATTCTTGGGTCACACTGGGTATTATAGAAAATTTATCAAAGGATATGCTAAGATTTTTGTACCCTTCGAAGAGTTACTAAAAGGAAAAGGGACATTCTATTGAGGAGAAATGCAACATCGCACATTTGAGGCATTGAAGGAAAGACTTACTACAACGCCTATTCTGTGTTTTCCTTCATGGAACCAACCATTTCATGTACATGTGGATGCCTCTAGCATGGCCATTGGTGTGGTGTTAGCTCAGCCTGGAGAAGGTATTATAGATCATCCTATTTGTTTTTTAGTAGAAATTTGACTCATGCAAAGAAGAATTATACAACTATTGAGCGTGAAGCCTTGTCCATGATCTATACACTGCATAAATTCAAACAATACCTACTAGCAATACCATTTGTACTTTACACCGATTACATGGCATTGAAATACTTGGTAAAAAATCCTGTTTTACAGGGGTGCATATGTCGATGGGTGCTCTTGTTCTAAGAATTTGATTTCATAGTTGTGGTAAAACCAGGTAAAATTAATTCTGGCCCAGACCATTTATCAATAATCCTATCAGGGGAGGATGTGCAGACAATTGAAGATACAATGTCAGATGCATATTTATACAGGTTACAATGTGCACCTTTGGAATTAAAGGATATTGCTATCTTTTTACATACAGGTTTGGCACCCGAAGGAATGTAATCCTTAGGGAAGAAAAAACTTGCAATTCTCACGACACCTTTTATGTTGATTAGTGGTGACCTATACAATTTTAGCCAAGATGAAGTATTGTGTCGATGTGTACTAGAGCACGAGTGCATGGATATCATGGAAGAATCTCATGGTGGTATTGCAGGTGGGCACTATACAGGTGACGCCACTACACACATGATTCTACTAGCTGAATTATGGTGGGAAACCATTTATAAAGATTTTAAAGCATATTGTAAGGCGTGTGATCACTGTCAATTCCTTGGTAAGCATGGGCAAAGAGATGAAATGCATTTAAGACCTATTCCTAGTGCAAAGCCATTTGAGAAATGGGCTATAGACTTTGTGGGTCCTATTTCACCAGCCGCGCGTAGAACTGGATCACGCTACATCATCACTTGCACATATTATCTTACAAGGTGGGAAGAATCAACACCTACCAAGGATTGTATAACAGCTACAACACTTAGGTTCTTATGGGAAAATATTCTTACTAGGTATGGATGCCCGCTGAGCTTGACAAGTGATAGGGGCACACACTTTCTGAATGAGACGATTAGGATACTATTGGATGAATTTATGATTGCACACCATAAGACTACACCCTATCATCCTCAAGAAAATGGTATTGTTGAGGCCTTCAACAAGATTTTGAGCCAGACATTGAATTTTTTTTGTGATGTTGGAAGGAAATATTGGGATGATAAATTTTCTATCGTGCTTTGGGCATATAGAACAACATACAAGAGGTTGAACAAGGCCACACCCTTTCTGTTGGTGTTTGGCACAAAAGCAGTTCTTCCTATGGAATCCATGTTACCTTCTTTACGTATTGTGCATGCTAGAGGTCTAGCCGATGAAAAATATTTGGAAGAAATAATTGATAAATTGATACAGTTGGATGAGAGGCGCGTCATTGCATGTTGGATTCAGAAGTAGGAAAAGGCTAGGCATAAGGCATGGCATGACAGGCACATTAGGGACAAAATGCTTGAGATGGGACAAATGGTGCTTCTTTATGATTCTAAGTTTCTGCGCCATCCAGGAAAGCTTAAAGTGCATTGGTTGGGACCATATGTTATCACTCACATACTTGAAAAAGGTGCACTTTCCAGTTAGAGATGCTTGATGGAATACGGTTACTCGGTTACTTCAACGGGAGTAGGCTGAAGCCCTACTATAAATAAGTCTTCTTGGTGTTTGTAATAAGGTAGTGTTTCCATTTAGCATAGGTTTTCATTTCTTTATTTCCTTAATGTATTTCCTTCTTCATCACTATGCTTTTTCAATTTAGTTTGGTGTTTTGTGTAATAAGCACATTTGCGTGCTGGAAGCTAATTACCATTTGAAGTATTTTTATGTGCAGAGGACTGCACATACCATTGGTGTGTGGGTGGTTACTCACAACTGGGTACACATGAGAAAAAAACTATTACATGTGCTAACTAAGTGTGGAAAGGAGTTGTTAGAAAGAAGATTTCTCTAAAAAGATGACCATAGATGAAGATAAATGAGGGAACAATATAATGCGAGGTAAACAACAGTCGTGGAGACTACCTAGGGGAAGGCATAGTGGTGAGGTACTTGGGCACATGGAAGCATGCATTGAAGAGAAGTATGTAGCCAGAAGGTACGAAGGCGGGCTAGAAGGTTATAGCTGGGGTGTGAAGATGTACCACATGGATATTGTGAAAATGGTCAATTAATGAGAGGATTGTTGGTAGGTGAAGGAGTAATAAATGCACTAACTTTTTGAAAATCTATATAAGGACGTGATGTGGGTTCATTTTTACCTTTGCGATCATAAGTATTTGAGAGAGCTAAGTGTGACTCAAATAAAGTGAATCGTGTTGAGGTGTGGAGTGTTGTGAAACCAGACATGGAGAGAAGACTATTGCGTGGAAGAGGCTTGTGTCCCTATTGGTGAAGGGTTTGAGTGAAGTAGAAGCATTGAGAAGGAGCTAGGGCATGTGGTTTCAAGCTAGGACATGTAGATTCAAGCTAGGGTTTGAGTTTTCTCATGTTATAGACAACGAAAAAGGTGGGATTTTTTATGATGGCACCAAAGAAAGCACCTGCAACAGGCATAAAAGGAAAGAAGAAGGTAGAAGATGAAGTTGAGATTGCTCCCGAGAGTAATTTTTTAGAGATGCAATACCTAGAAGGAGTAATAATCAGACAAGAGTGGGATTCCCACATTTGTAGGTGCAAGATAAATGACTACAACCACCATACCTCTGACAATAAGGGAGAGTTAGATGTGTTGCTGAATAAGAAGACCAACAAGCACATGGTGGAGGATATGCCAGTGTATGACGACGTTGGGAGAAATTATTGAAGTAGGTAGGATTTTATCAGTTGTATGAGCTCCCATATTTTGGAAAATATGAACCCTTACACCAGTGGCTGATGAGAAGAGTCCATGAGGACTTCTTTTATTTCATCTAGACAAAGGGTTAGGATCATAACATCCCTGGTTTCGACACTAACAAGATTGAAGGGCATAGGGGTAGACCTTGTTAGTGATCTGACTGATAAAGTAATGATCATAGAAATAAGAAAGGAGTTGGGTATACCAAGGGTCCGTGTGGAATGGACATTGATAAACTGAAGAAGTTTCTGTGGTGCAGGTAGCCACACATCTGCTAACCAAGTTGAATGACCAAGAGAGATGGTCGCAGGTAAACACCATGTGGCTTCATATTGCAAAGAAAATGTCTCAAGGAGTAGTATATAACCTAGCAGGCTATATTATCAGACACCATTGTTGAGGAAGAGCGCACAGGAGAAAAGATAAGTTTTGGCACTATCCTCCTTTCTCTTGTGTTTTTAGAAATTGGAGTGCCCGATGGGCCAAAGAACAAAATCTGGGAGTACCCCTTGGAATAGAAGTCCCTCGCGGAGAGGTTTGAAAAGTATTTATGCAAAGGATCAATGAGTGGGTCATTTAAGTAGGGGGAGATGTGGTATGACTCACTTTACATGAATTTGAGGAGGAGTGAGCACATTCCCAAGGAGCTACCTTTGGTGGTGGGCAAGGAAGTACAGTTCGCAGTGTACCAACATTTCTACATCACGTGGTTTTCCATGAGGGATGGGACATGGATCCCATGGTGCAAACTATTCCCTATGCCTTCACAGCGCTACTTCCAAGCATCAGTTCATCGATTTACTGATGTGCACATCGTTGTTTGAACTTTAATGCAGACAAGGTAGACTATGACTACCACACTCTGAGGAAGACATATGTGTATCTAGGTCAGACTTCCTACATTGAGAGGCTCATCTCAGATGTAATAAGTATGAAGCCAATAAGCTTGGCTATTGGGGATAGTGGAGCCATGCGCTCGTATACCTTCAACTTAAGCCTAAGCTGGAGAATAAAAAATATGTGGAGAATGAGTTCATGCTCCTTGGGCCGCCTAAGGGAAACATATAGTGGAGAACATGTCAGCTCCAAAACCTGTAGTGACTATAGAGGTAGATGAGGAGGAATAAGAACATGAAGATAGTGGTGGCTTAGATCATAGAGGTTGGAGGCAGCCCACAGATAGAGTGGAGACAGAGCAGTGGATACTCCACCTCAGGTGCAAGAAGGAGATGAGGACTTGGATGTGGAAGCAGTCCATGAAGAGCACCATTTTAAGAGGGTATTTTAAGAACAAGGACCCAAGGTGCAGGAACTCCATAACCTGTAAGGAGATCACCATGACTCTCCCCTCAGAAAGAGGCAACTAAGAAGAAGAGGAGAAAGCTAAAGCTGAATGAGGAGGTGGAGGAGTCTATAAAGAGCGTGCCTGGAACCCCAGTACAACCAGAAGATATGGAGGATCCTAGAGATGGGGACATGAAGGATGAAGAGGAAGGTGTGAAGGAGGACAGAAGAATTAGAGCATGAGCAGCCTCACGTGTATGACACTACCTAGGACGTCGAAGGGCCAACTCCAAACCTTGGTGCTCAGGTTCCTAAGGGACCAAGAACAAGGAGAACAAGTGGAGAATATGTTGTGCCGAGTATGGGCTATGCTGAGGACACAAGAAAAATCATGCACCCATTTTCAAAGCACAGTGGACCTGAAGGAGTTATATGGGTGGGAGCTAATGGACCTAGACATGGCCACTACATGCACAAGGAAATAACTGTCCTAGTCCATGCAAACTCACATGGATGAGCCAAATTTTGATGTATGCGAGGAGTCTTGTGTGTCAAGAAGAGTGAAGAAGGCACCTCAGAGCAGGCACATGACTATAAAGCCCACTCTCATGTATAATGAGTAGGTGAGAAATGCCTTAGTTAAGGTATCTACAGAGGTTACGTGGAGGAACATCGATAAGGTTGCCACTATTAGAGTGCTACTTGAAGATAATAAGGAAAAACTGTAGAAATAACGCATCTAAAAGGAGAGAAGGATCTAGAGAATAAAAATAATGAGGCCTTCATCAGCATGGCAGAAGAAATTGGTGACTATGTCCTAAAAGCAAGACTGCATCTAGAGTCTAAGGTACCTAAAAAGTTTCCTTAAGCTATGCATTATGTGCACACATTAGTTGATTTGGTGCTTGAGGATGGACCAATTTGAATGCCAGCACCAAAGGATCCTAAACAAGAAGCAGAGAGATCCAAGGCCTCTGTGGTTAGAAATATTTCATCTTATGAGGCATTACTACAAACTTTACAAGATGAGCTGAAGAAAGCAGATCAAGCTCTGAACATATGTGCAGCACCAGAAGCAGTGATCAAGATCAGAACTATAGTAGAATATAATGAAGTTTATGAAGGCAATGAAGGATGAGACTTTAGGGCACATAGAGAGATTGGCATTAGTAAAGAAAAAGTGTGAAGCCCTTGCAGCAACACAAAACCCACATAAGGAGAGGTTGGATGAGATTGGAAAGCTCATAGCGCAAAAGATGGATCTTCTGGAGGGAAGGCATGTCTGCTATGGCTAATGTTGTCCTCGTATTACAGAATGAAAAGGGAGAAATAACCTAGGATGAGTTGGAAGCTATTACCACAAACATTCCAGAGAAAATGAGAAACGTGCTAGATGACTGGAAAACATTGGAGGCTGAGATAAAAATAGAATATATGGAGTTGATCCTCCCAGTTGAAGTAGAGGGTGTTACAGAATAGAAGTCCATTCTTTGTATAGAAATTCTTTTACATTCTTTCCATTCTTATTCTTATTGTTTAGGAACGTCAGAAGGAAACCCCATTGTTAAGGCGGAAATGTTGTTTAGTGTGGGGTAATGTTGAGCAGACAGAGTATGACACTAAGGAGAGGGCACACAGAAGATTTACACGTAGGAATAAGGCACATTTGAAGATGTGGAAGGATAGGAAAGGAAACATGTGCCAGGACAAGCTGATTTGGGGACTTAGCCATTTTCATGGTTACGGGCTATTTTTGGAGATAGCATGTAGATCACACATCAGGATGGAGACTTGCGCGACACACAACTACTATTTTGGGATGAGTGTTTGATGAGCGTCATGTGCAAGTTGAAGATAATAATAGGATTACTACTGTCAGTTAACTGTAGGAGATCTATTATTACCGTGCACTTGCATGTGTGCCTATTATTGTAAAGGTACATGTCTATTTTCAGCATGCGACCTATTTTAGGAGTTGTAAGTGGTGAAGGGAAAGTCCCCACCCTTATAAGTATGTAGTTGTGTAGTTTGATATATAGAGACACTGTGTATGAGCTATTATGGAGTTATGCTCTGCCAAATATGATGCGCGCATAAACTTATGATACTATTTATTGTAAGAAGCTTATGTATTTATTGTGTTTAATATAATGGAGTGTATTGGCTGGATAATGGTGTTAAACATAACTGTAAGTGGTTCTTGTATGGTTAATCCTATCATTGTTATTATTTAATTCATGATTCTTTAAGATCTAGATCTAGTTATGCTTTGTGGAATGTTTATTCTATTTATGGATCTGAATGCATTATATCTCGTGGTAAATTCTATGCTACATCATAATTTCACTCTTTAGGGTGACTGCTGGGGTTAGTATGGCTCCATATTTTAGATATTTTTGTATTATATTTAATGTGGTTTATAAACATATGTAGGTAGAAATTTTTTTTACATGTTACATGTATAATTGGTGATATGATAGTATAACTAGAGCAAAAAGAGGGAGTAGAAGTGAAGCTCCTCTAGTCCAGAAAAGACTAGGACCTAGACATTTAAGTGGACACAGACTCCCAGTTTAGTCATTGGCTCCTAGGGCACTCTTGTCCTCTTATGGGTACTTATTTCCATGACATTCTTAGGGTTCCAAACCTTCATCGAGCCTTTTAGAAATTTTTCCCAGCCTATTCTAGTAGATACTCAGTCTAGATTACTCCCAGATCACATGGAATCAATTAAGTCATATCCCTTTTTCACTTGCTTAGGTTTTTACATTACTGAATGCTTATTTCTTGTGCATACTATACATAATTATAAGAATATCATTTGCTATAGTAGTTACTCTAAAATAAAGGTTTAATTGAATTTAGATTAAATCATTTGGTGAACCCATCTGATCTAACCCTCTCTTCTAAACATGCACCAGATTCTCTCTCCTTCTTATGAATTTATAGACCATTCCTCTTATCCATTGTATGCACCTACAGGATTTCTAACATGGATGTTATCGCCACTCATTTTATGTAGATCTGTAACTAACATCCTCCCCACTTCAACACTTTAATTTTGAACCCAACTATTAATGTGGTCACCACTCGACGCAATCGGCAACCCACGGCTCCACCCATCTATATTCCACCACCTATCACCTCTACAATTACTACCAACACTTCCAAAGCTTATGATATCATCAAGAAATTAAATAATACATTAGCCAATATATCCCTTTATGATATTTTGCATAATGCACTAGATTTTCATCATACATTAGAGGTTGCCTTACATTCCATTCAAATTGCAAGTGAAAATTCCCTTGTGGCCTTTTCCCATCTTATTAAATAACTTGAAAACCTCTTGCATGTCATGTATCCTTCGGTAATGAGGATATACCTCCTACTGTTTCTGGTGATTCTTCATCACATTTTATTATTACAGCTACTATTGGTTTCCATTATATCAAGTGCATACTAATTGATAATGAATTTGTTATAAATCTATGTTTCCTCTCATTACTCACACACTTGTGAATTCATGATAGTCAAATCACCAAATCCTCTACCCTTGATTGTGGCTATGATTCTACAACACAAATATGCATCGACACCATCACCTTACCTTTACAAGTTAGGCCCAAAACCCTTCCCATTTTATTCTATGTCATTGATACATCATTTCAGTTTAATTTATTACTCAGTAGACCATGGATCCACACTATGCATATTGTTCTTTCTACAATTCATCGTCGTGTTAAATTATTGCATGATGGATATGAGCATACTATTTCTGCTGACCTCGACCCCTTTAAGTATTTCCAAATAGAACCAATCACTTCTATGCCTATACCCCCACTTAATCCAATTCCCCCCATATTATTTATACATACAATGTCGGTCAATCCAAAACTTTCATTACTTCTTATACCTCCACCCCCACCCCTTCCATTCCTACACATACTACTGATCTCATCTCCCCTTCCATATCTCCTTCCATCACTACCTCTATTACACCATGTACTATTTATCTTAGTCCTACATGCGCCACTACTTCCCCTAATATATTTGATAATGTTATCCAACAAGATAATGTCAACACCAATGATTTTGATGATGAGATTGATGTCATAGAAATCACTTATGAAAGTTTGTGCAACCTCAATTTTACTTCTCTCGAAATATACGAATCCTATTTCCAAGAGACCTTCATTGCTATTGGCCCAGGTGAATATCAATTCAAGAAAAATTTTCCCTCTACTACACCCATGCTTACTTTTTGGGAAACCATACATACACTGGATCTCATGTCACTTCCTCCATCTCGAGCCGCGATTCAATTATAAACCTCAAACTATCACATATTATGTCTCCAATCAAAATCCTATTGGTTATGACCCTGACACTGACCACTTCCTTGATGAGTTTACTTGACTACCCACCCCACACAAAACTAGGGGACACTTGACTCCCCATCACTTGTCACATTATGGTGACTTTATCTCTCATGCTCCATTCTTTATGTCTATCTTTTCGAACATTACCACATCTCTGGTACTCATACTTTACCTTTTTACTTGATGACACACTCTTGTTCCACAGTTCATTCTTGATTGTTGAGGGTGAAATTCCTCCATGAACCTGACTTGTAGCATCTCGGATACTCACGCTTCGTGCTTCATGTCTATCTTTCCGATCGTCACCAAAACTCTGGTAAACATACTTTACCTTCATTAGCCAATGACACACTCTTTCTCTATAATTCATACTTGATTGTTGGGGTTGCAATTCCTCCATGAACCTCAATTATCACATCCTAGATACTCACGCTTCATGTTTTATGACTATCTTTTTGAGCATCACCACATCTCTAGTACACATACTTTACCATCATTTCCCAATGAAACACCCTTGTTCCACGGTTCATACTTGGTTGTTAAGGGATCATTTCTAAATGAACCTCATCTTGCACACATTCTGCTGGGGGGTAACGTGGCTCCTCTCATCTACACATTTTTTCATATCGCAACACACCATCACTTTCACATAGAATCTGCACAACTTAGTTGTATTTACTCTTGCTAGCTTATACTATTTACATATTGCACTTTGTTTCATATGTTACTTGGATACTTAATATGTTGTTATCTAATTTTATACACACATGTGTGTTCATATGGTATCTTGAGGTGAATGCAGGAATTTTACAGATCCTTACATGATGTATGATTCTTGACACTAATATTTAAGTCCTGTTGAGGATCCTGGGGGCATATACCTTTTCTACTTTCATACTCCATACTCATAGGTCCTATTATTACAATTTTTACTACTTGTTGCCACCGACACTTAATTTTTCTCTGATCTATACATGTTTTGACATACCACTTATCTTTCTAACATGCTAACGAGTGCTTCATGTGTAACATTTTCTTTACATAATTCTATATAGCCATGGTTATATGTTCCTTTTTGTTTTCTATTGTTTACGAGCAATGCCCTATGTATTACTTTATCATGGTTTGCTTCTGGCCACATCGGATATGATTTTATTATGATATTGTGAGCGATGTTCCATGTATGCAACCTAATTTTTGTGGTACCTCTTGTCTTCATAGTTTCTTGTTACACTGTCTTCTATTGCATGGTAGCTCATTTTCACTAACAATTATTCCTATCCCATATTGTTTACACGTGCCTTGGTTTCTACCATGCACATCACCTACCCCCTGTCAGTATAAAATCTTAGATATGCATATAAGTTTCAAGTCCTCTCATTTGGGACGCTTCCTCCTACAATTTTCATATGCACCCCAAACAGGGGGCATTAATCAGGTGAATAAATCATCCTTCCAACAACTCAGAGCTCCAAAATAGAACAACACATTACAACATTGGCCAAAACACATAGTTATAGGTGGTCCAGAAACAAACTTGGATCATAAACACAAATCAGACACTAGCGCCCAATATCAGATAGGCACAGTGGGTAGTTGTTTCCCTCCTGTGAACTAGTGTGCTGGGGAAAAAATGAACAGTTTCTTAGTTCAACACAATTTCTAGCAGTTTACAGTAAAATTCTACAATATCAGTCACATCACTCCAATTATAGAATTCATCCAAATAGTTACAATTAGGTTATAATTTGGTTACAAATCGAGACACGTCAATCTGTAGTGGCACTTATTTAGTAAGCATCATGGATGGAGAGAAAAATAGGCCTCTCTCCCCAACACTCTTCTCTTGTCATGATATTTCCCAAACAACTTGTCCTTAGCATGAGATTGCCCAAAAAACTTTACCTCGGCATGAGATTGACAAAAAAAATCATCCTTGGCTTGAAATCACCCAAAACACTTTTTCTTAGCGTGAGATCACCCAAACACTTCATAATTTTGTAACAAGATACTCAAATATAGAAACATTTCCAAAGAAAATAGGACAAATTTCTATCCTTTACTCTTCCATACATCAGGTGCACTCTTTCCTTATCTACTTCTTATTAATACTTTTGCATAGTTATTCATACGTTACTATGATTTTTGACATACGAGACTTTGAATACTATTTTGCTCTTCTTTTGTAGGTCCATCCTTACAAGAAGTAACTTACATCAATGATCCCAAGCTCTGGCAACACGCTACTACACGCGCGCTTCAGCCATAGGGTCTACCTCCCTTTCATAGTTACCACGCTTCACATTGTAATCATTTCATGCTTCACATTTCCACTTGTCCACTTGGCACACTATAAGATATACTCTTCTCTGGATCACAAGGTACACATTTTCTATCCACTTTATGTTATTGATTATTCACTCAAAAACATAAAGTGAGGGAAAATCAGGGAAATTTTTAAGGGTCACTCTAAAAAAAAACCTTAGAAAATATTTGAAAAATATTGGTAAAACCACTTTTGCATGTCTGGCGAATTACAAGAAAATTTGTTTCGTGCGGCAGGTAGATTTTTTAACATAATTGTGGGAATGTTTGGGACTTATCTGTTGGCCTTACAGTGATGGTACAAAAAATAATATATGACACCATTGGAGGAGTAACATGTAGAATGCTACCGACTGGTAGCATGTCTCTATGCTACCAACCGGTAGCATTCTACAATGCTACCGGTCGATAGCATGTAGAATCTACACTGGCTGATGTCATCCAGATATGCTACTAGACGATAGTATATAGAATGCTACCAGCTGGTAGCCATCTGCATGATACCATGCTACAACATTCTGCATGCTACCAGAATGCTACTATTCATGCTACCGCTGATATCATTCTACATGCTACCATCTGGTAGCATGTAAAATGCTACCAGATGGTAGCTGATGTTTGAAGGATACTACTGGACCAGTAACATTGTAGAATGCTATCCATCGCAGTAGCATGCATTTAATGCTACCAGGCTGGTAGCATTGAATGCATGCTACCAGCCAGTGATATTAAATATGTTGTTAATCGCCTCATTAAACTTGTTATAAATACCCAAAGGTAGTTAGTTTCACTCCACACAACAAAGAAGCCAAAGAGCTGAGAGCAATATAAGGAAAAATCCTAAAGAAGAAAATTGAATGCTGAAGGATATACAAAAGGGAAGAATCTAGAATGCCAAAGGACAAGCTACAACTAGAAATTTTATAACAGATTGAAAAAATGCCTAGAAGAAAGAACACTTCTAGAGAGCCCAAGATCCCAAGTGGTGCGTCAACAATAAATATGAATAAGTTTTCATTCAAGATCCTGGTATTTCCTCAACTGTACACATTTCTAGAGGATCCTACTATGTTTTCCCCAATGGATCAACAGCAACTAATTTCATAGAGCTATTGTTTATTCCCTAATTTAAGATATACCACTTAACACTTAATAATCTTATACTCAACTACGACACTTCCACTTTCACATTTCATTATACAATCCCATCTCATGCAGAGTCATTTGGAATGTCACCTGATGATATTGAACATCTCACAAGACAACCACACAAAGATGTGGATCTTGTCACGATGAAGGCTGTTTTATCGGATGAAGAATGCAAGTATTTGGAGTCTAGTTTTCAATTTTCTATTGATGCAATTGCAACTGCTACTTCTTGTAAGTTTATTTTCTATTTTACAACATTACATTTTCATTATTTTCAATTTAACAAAATTTGATTATGTTTAATATTCACTACTAAAAAAATGCTTCTCCTCGTATTGACAATTACAACTTCCCAAAACCCTTCAAAAAGAGGGATTCAACTCAAAGATTTCATATCACCCATTTCTGTAGGTAGTTGTGTAGTTCTTCTGAGGGTAAGAATTATTTTACAAGGTCAATATGAAGATATTCCATGGTGGGTATTAGCATATATTGTTCGTACCTTAAGTGGGTAGAAATTTGACTGGTGCAACTTCTTATCCTCAAGGATAAGATTTGATTTGGATAAATATTCATTTGAATGATAATGTTACCATCAACTCAACAAATTTTATTCTAGGTTTATATTATGAATCTCTCTATAATTTATGTGGCACCTCTCCTCCGAAAACAATGCATTCAAAGCTAAAGGCTTTGTCATTTAACACTATTAGTTGAAGAGAAAGAGGTGAGTCCCAATTTTTGATTAGATGGTTTTTAATTATTATTTTTCTTATTGTAATATTTATCCTTTAAAATTAATATTTTAAATGAATTAACAAGTTACTATTAAATTATAATAGAAGGTGGCAAGTTGCAGCTGTATTAAAAAAGGAATGTTGCTATCAGAGGTCACTTCCTACATAGGTTCAGGAATATTCTGTGTACTATTTTTGACGATCAAGGTAATTTCACCATAGTTGGGGGACAATTTTTGTAGGTAGACACCAAATCCTGCAATTCTTCATTAAGAAATAGCAACAAGGTCGATAAAGATATTCCTTGGACTTATCATGCTGAGCAAATATGTCATTTACCATTGCGTACTATTAGCTTTGGATTTCAGAAGAGGATAAATTCATTTTATAATTTTTTACTAATAGTACTTTAAGACACTTTTTCCTGTGAATGTTTACGATAAGAGTTGATAAGACTGCAAAATTTGTTTCCTTTATCATAATGTGATAAAACTTATACCATCCCAACCATGGTGAAATCACATGTTCAAATCCACAAATTATTTGATTTCAATATTTTGGTTTATGAAGTTATGGTGGGCAAACGGAAAGTGCTCTGTTTTCTATTATGTTTTCATGGCACCTCTCCTCCGAAAACAATGCATAATAAATAAAATATCTTCTCAAAAAAAATAACACTATTAAAAGTTGATCCCAGAGAATAGAGGTGATTCTCACCAAAGGAAAAAATTTGTGTATACATGGTTTTGGTAATTAAATTTTGTGGGCATATTGACTATAATCTTATCGGCGTTTTTAAAACCAAGTTAATTTTGAGTGTTTAAATGAATAGCTAATCTTGTCCATTTTTTACTATTAAATTAGTAATAGAAGAAACTAGTAGTTGCTGGCTGCTACGATTCATATCATGAAAGAATGTTGCTAATATCAGAGTGTCACTATACTAATAGGTTCAATAATCCCTCAAGTAACTGATTATCTGAGTTGTTATTTGCAATAAATAGAGGTCCACGGATGACCCTTTATTTGCTAAAAGAATGAGGAATGCACTTAAACCCATCAGTGAACTCAGGATCATCCAAGATACCACATGCTATTAAAAAGATGAGTTCCTTAAAGCACTGTATTTCATTTAAAATAAATGTAATTAATTATTTTAATTTAACTTGTATGTGTTTCAAAATTAAAATCTTGTAATTTATATTACTTTGTTGTAACTTGTAAACCACCAACAGAACAAGATCATATCGTCATCGGATGAAATGCAAGAGATAAAATATCTTCAATACCTCACTTTGTTGCCCCAAGGTTTGAATCTCTTGTTTCCTTTTTTTGTTGATATTTGTTGATATAAAATTCAATATTCTAATAATCTTTAATTCTTAATTAAATTTTAGATCACACCTACCAATATTTTCAGTCTACTCCTCCACAACCACCACATCAACAAAAACAGGCTTCATTTGCACCTCATCAACAATCCTCTCAACAAAGTAATATTTATAATCTTATACGAATTTATTTATTTTTCATTGCTATTATGTTTGAATTTTGAATTTTGTCATATTATTTACAAAATTACAATTCAATGTCTCAGGGCCTCCAATTGCACATCCACAACAAATGTAGATGCCACCTCCGCCACCCCCACCACAAAATATGAGGACCGGGTTCCCTGGCAATAATATTTCATTCACTCGTCCAGCTTCAAGCAAGGGAACCCTTAATTTTTCTTCTGATTTTCCAACATTTTCATTGGGAAATGCTCTTAGTGGACAAGGTGTTTCGATGTTGAACAATATTGAATTTGTATGAGGAGTATCTTGGGATTGAAAGTGGATATCAGGAGCATGGAACATTCAATCCCCAAGATATGATTCATGTGGTAAGGTAGCCTACTCCAAGAAGAGAGGATATATCAAGAACACCATCTCCCTAGTACAGGTTGGCACTATCTTAACTGATGACCAAAAAACTATTTTTTCTAGTTGATGTTCTTTTGGCTGATAATACTGAAGCCAATATTGATATTATTTCAAAGGAGGTTGAACAATTAAAATTGTGGGAGTTTAGGGAATAAAGTTTTGATTAAAGAAATAAATTCACAATATAAAAATCACAACAAAAGAAATATATTGTATTCTTCACATTAGAACAAGTCAGGAAAGATTGATATTTTGTGGAATCAGGATGTGTTTAGTTCTGTAAACTTTGAAAATAATTATGAAGATGAAGTGTTGAATGTTATGTTGAACAAAATTGAGAATTTAAATGTTGAAGCACAAGCATACCACAATATGTGGTCGAGAGACAAAGGCCTTGTAGTTATTGCAAAAGTGCGGAACGAGATAAGGCATTGGTAAGTCTTACTAAATTTTCCAAGTATTATTTTCATTTTTTGAAAATTTACTAATAGATTTTTATCTTTTGATAATGCAGTCAAAGTACACAAATTTGAAAAATGAGGCTAGTGTGCATTGATTTTCATTTACAAAGTGCCAAGAAAAGTTTTAAATGCGAACAATTAAATTGAAAGAGAAGCTTGTTATCTTAAACAAGAAGAATAATAACTTTGAGAAAAATAATAAAGGAAAATGGAATGGATCCAAAGATACTATTGAAGAAGAAAATAAAACAGGATTAAACTAACTTATTGTCTACTGGTGATGTTGCAAATCTACAAAAAGATATTGTTTAAAATATTGAAGCTTCTGTAAAGGATTTGGTTCATTCGGGTGTTGTAAAAGAAACTTATTTAGTGCAGGAGAAAGAACCACATAGAGAAGAATCTTCTCAAGGATGAAGCTGCATAAAGCTGATTGTGAAATTATAATTGTTGTTGAAGAATATTTTATATAAAAACTATTTCAATTTGTATGACAGTATTGAAAGTTTCAAACTTTAATCAATGTGGATTGTGGTGTTTTACTTTTACTTTTGCTATAATGTGCATGAGTTATTCAAATTGATTCTAAATGTGATTGTTATTCTCGATTGTATTTGATATATTTATTAAATGGTACATTACTGATTATTATCATTTTCAAATACTTTGTGGTAGAAAAATTAACTACAATAGCATTGATATATCAAAAAACAAACACTATTATCTAAAAATATTGGTCAACTAAAAAATTTATATGGTGTTTGATATGTACTATATTCATGTGTAAGACTGAAAAACATTGAAAATTAGCCAATTATGGAATTATATTTTTTTCATTCTAAAGACAAACATAACAATGAGTTATGACACATTTAAAAAATCTAAATAGTAAACACATTGCAACATTGAAAATATTATTAAAAAATGAACAGGCGTATAACAAAAATAACAATATACATAATTATAATTTGAATCTTAATATGAAATTTTCTTTCTTGAATAAAAATGTACATTCATTCTTCTTTACTCAATATCAGCTAGATCAAATGCAAAATTATCTTGAAAACTTTTGCTGCCCAACACTTTTATCTAATCTTTCGCTGTGATTTTCAGTCACAGTTTCATTGTTATCTGCAATCCCTATATTAGTATTATTGATCCCTCTTCTCTCTGCAAGAGAATTCCATACAACCATTACCCATTCATAAGGAAAGGTATCCACATCATATTGTGAAACATACAATCTCAAGCAGGTCTCAATATTTTTATCAAGCTTGTTCCGATATTTTGATTTTATAAATGTTAATGCATTGAAAACTCTTTCATCTTCAATTGATCTCAATATCATTGTCTGACACATTTCATACAATAAGAAATACTTCACTTATGCTTTCATGAAGGATGGAACTAAGATACAACCTTTTCCATAGAAGTGTAATTTCTCCCTTCTCTGTTGGATCTTCCAGTAATTCAAATTGTTCCTTCATTACCTATCCAAAATCAGTTGATTGCAATGCAAGAGTTTCCTTTTGAAGAATACCATTAATCTGAAATCCATTACATTCAACTTATTATCCAAAATGTATAATTATAGTACCCATGTGTCTTTTAAATGAATCAACTACAGTGCCTCCTACATGATTCCAAAAGTTAGGATTGACAACTCCCATGGCCTCAAAGAAGCTCTCCTTTTTTGAAACGATCTCTGATCTCACTAGATAAGCATTGTGAGATTTTCTAAAAATTTTCTCTTGTTTCAAATATAATAGCATCATATAAATTACGTGTAATAGGCACTTACTTCTTCAATGGGGTCTAGAATTTAGCGCAGCACTTAGAACGTAATTCCACCATTGTGGCAGCAATATCTGACCTATTCATATCATTTTTTAGAATTTGTGCTTTGCATTTTAATCTCACATTCGCGTTAACAATCGAAGGTATACACAGACAAATATGTTGTGAAGACCTTGTGAAGATATATCAGATAAAGCTTTTTATAGACTGAAGTAGGGCACCCCAGTACCCTTCCAGGATCCTTTCAAAATCTATCAGAGTCTACACATTTCTTCAGTGACTGAGGCAATACATGTCATTTAAAATACATTCATCTAGATTCAGCATTTTAATATATTCTATTTCTATATCTATGAAACAATCATATTTTAGTCTAGACACACCCTTTTCCTGAACCTAATGAAGTCCGTTATATATATGGATCATTCTTGTGCAAGTTTTGTTATGCAATTCATCTCATGCAACATTGAAAGAATCCTGCAAAGTGTTAACAATGTTTCCAAGTCTGTAAGGTGGTAAAGTAAATATTTTTCCTTGTCAACTTACCTATGGTTCTTATACATGAAACTAGTTAAAGATGGATATTCCTCAAAAACTCTGTAGTGCAGGCTCATACATAGAAATCCATCTAGTATCAACATCTTTTAAGAATTTTCTTACCATCTTTGACCCCAAGTGAAAACTTCTGAAACTCTAGAAATATTTTTAGGACTACTTGACATATAGGCATGCACTTCATGGATAATCTCTTCAAATTTCTCAACACATTCAAATGTGCTTACTATCTTATATGCAAGATTCATCCTATGAGCCATGCAATGAATAGGAATCATGTAAGGAGTAACAGATGTTTGGAGACACACACATAGACCATTTATGTGACCCTTGCATCACTGATGTACCATCTGCACCAACATAAATCAGCTTTGTGGCTATAGAATAATTATCCATTCCTGTTATGTCCTTCAAATTAGATATCACCAATTTGGAAAGATTTTCATCATTGCAGTTTTCTTGCATTTTATGAACCGATAGCAGATGAGGTGTCCCGGTGTGGTTCTGGAATTTATATACATGCATACAAACCCAAGAAGTGTTGTCAATAGTTGTAACCTCATCAATTGAAAGGGAGATGAAACTTGCATTCTTGACATTTTCTTTCAGATCTTCTGAGTTCAATCATCCCAAGACATCTTGCCATTTCCCTAGGCACTGATCTCTGACCAATGTGAATTTGGAAGGTTTGGAAACCCATTGAACTTGAATAATTTTTTATATTATGAAAAATTTGAAATTGGTCTGCCCATTTTCAAAATAAAGAATATGGTTGAAAACTGGGAGGTTTTTACTTTCAAATTTTCATTTACAGCTTTCTCCAAAATTTGCATTTATGGTTCCTCTTTTCTCCTAAATTTTTTAATTGTGTTTCATCTTATTGTCATACTCCTCCTTATATCTTACATGCATGCACTCTTTTGCAGTTTTCCATCTATGAGTCTTTGTTATTTTTCCATCATTTTCAAGTGATTGTGTAATATACTTTTCCACAATGTTTCTCTATAGTGTCCAATTTAAGTTGCATTCTATGTTCTTTACCCAATTTCCAAGTACAAATAGTACATCTACATTCTTTGGGAGTATCACTACCATTATCTGAGTTGTACAGGTTCAATAAATGGGTATTTTTCTTCCCAATCTACTTGAAATGACCTTCGAATTGTCCACAGATGTTTTCTTCTTTCTCCCAGACTTATTTTTATGAAGGTTTTTGTTCATTATCATCTTCTGCTGGAATATTTTCATTTGAACATTCATCTAATTAAACGCATTTAGCATTTGGGAAAATCTTCAAGTTCTAACATGTCTGGGTCAATAAAATATTCATCTACTGAAATAATTATTTCTTAGGGTTTATGTTTTGGTTTACTGTTTCATTCTGAATAAAATTAATATAAGGGGTTTCTGTTTTCAAAAACAAAAAAATTTTCAACTATTACAAAGATATTAAAAAATTAAATTGTACTGACAAAAAAGAGGAAAAAGGTTATGATAATTTTTTACAACTTACCAGTACCCGTGTTAATGTTCTCAGTGGAAGCAACTTGGGTCTTCATTTTTCTTATGGGGCTGAAAAATTTTTGTTATGCTTCCCTTTTTATTTTTTTTTTTCTGTCTTTTTTTGATTGTTCAAAGAAGCCATTGTACCTATCCATGAAAATATTTAAATTAGATAAATGTAATCAACATCTAAATAGTACACTCCCAACCAGTATCAGAATGCTACCGGCTAGTAGCATACTGCATGATGCAGGTCGGTAACATGCAGTATGCTACCGATCGGTAACATGCAGTATGCTACCGACCAGTAGCATGCAATATGTTTCCTATCGATAGCATGTCTGCATGATATTGGCTGGCATAATGCAGTATGTTGCCAACTGGAAACATGAAGGATGCTATTGGCTGACATCATGCAATATTCTACCGGTCGGTATCATCCTTCATGTTGTTGGCCAAAATCATGTAGATGCCAGACAATATGCTACCTACATGTTATAGAAAAAAGTAAAGTACCTTGAAAGTAGAAAGGAAATATCTGCATTTGGTGACCAGTCCTCTAATTTCAAAAGTAGTAAGCCTAAATGAAATATTTGGTAATCGCAAATTTATGGAAGGGTAGGTTTAAAAGTTAGATGTTTAGAACTATTAATAATGAATTATAAATACTTAAATAGGATATATATGTGAGGAAATTTTTTCATATTTTAATTTTGCTATAAAGGCAATTTTAATGATAACAGCCAGTTGTTGATGGAAAATCCTTGGCGATCTGACCCCTAACATTAACTTGTACCTAGAAAATTTTGGCGACCTAGTCCCTATTCATACCCAAAAAAATCATCAATTTCAATTTTTTAAAACCGGAATATTCGTGAATTAACGACTATTCACCACTAAAATTTTCCTTGGGGAAAATATAGACACAAAATATATGCACTTGGGTACATTTCTAAGTCCTAAAGCATACTAATGTATACATAATTCTTAAGAAAGAAAACTAGCGGTTGATAACTCCTTTTATCATTTTGATTGCTTTATCTCTTGCGCTGTACTAGATTTACACATCGTACAGCTCTGTCGGCACTTGACTAATTTATATTTCGACGACCTCAGAAACCAGTGCTTAGCTAGGACAGAAGTGCCTAGGATATCCTTTCCCTTCTAGGTGCTCCTGACCTTCTTTATCTTCTTCTTATTCTTTTGGGTCCTTTTCACATCTTGGGCATGTTTTAACACTTTAGATTAGCCTTTTAGTTGTCAATTATGAAATTTAAACAAGGGAATCATATATATACTTAGTTATTGCTCTCAAATAAGGGTACAAACACTATAAGAATTATCCATCATCAACTAATCTTGCATCAAAGGCACAAGAGAACTAAAAAGCATCCATTTAGCACATCTATACAAGGGAAAAAGGCTGCATTATTTATATACACTACATAGGAGGGAAGTTCATTTTATTCCACCACACACATTTTACATACTTGGTATAATTTACATCTAGCCTGCTATCATCGTGCAATTTGAAAAAGGAAAAATTAGGGATTTATTATGCACACATGTAGTGATAACTACATGGAGTCTGAGATGTAGTGTAGAGCTCAGTTGTAAGTTCACTCTTCGGGTGACCGTCGGGGTCAATTCAACTCCACATTATGCATATTTTTTATTGTATTTGATGTGGTTTGTAGACATGTACAGGTAGAGATTTCCTTACATGTTACAGGTTTAATCAACTATTTAATAACATAACCACAACAATAAAGAGCGAGTAGAAGTGAAGCTCCTCTAGTCCAGAAAATACCATGGCATGAACATCTGAGTGGACATATGTTCCCAGTTTAGTCACTAACACCTGGGGGACTCTTATCCTCATGTGGGCACTTCTTTCCCTTACATTCCTAGGGTTCCAAACCCTCATCAAGCCTTGACGACACTATTTCCAGCGTGTTCCAGTATATACTTAGTCTATATCACTCCCAGATCACATAGAATCAATTAAGTCATCTCTCTTTTTCACTTGCTCAGTGTTTTAGATCATTGAATGCTTATTGTTTGTGAATACTGTACATAATTATTAGAATACATTTGTTACAATAGTTTCTCTGAAATAAAGGTTTAATTCAATTTATAGTAAATCACCTTTTTCATCTCACAGACCCCAAATGAGCGGCGGTAAACATTAGGTGAACCTTTTCACCCTCCCAATAGTTACAAAAATACAAACAACATGAATACAATAGAAATCAGTTACAAAACAAGGACAAAAACATGCTAGGCCACAAAAATTAGTATGGACAGAAGCACCGAGACAAACATGTATGGCTGGGCACTATTGTCTCACTTGGGTACTCCTGTCTTGTGGGGAAAAATAGTTACATAGTAGTATTAACAGTTGCATAATCGCAGTTTTCTATAGTTTTAGTAGTTACATAGATAATTTAATGTTGGAATCAATTACTAATAGGAACTAACTACTTACTTAGGAACCAAAGTATGAAGTAAAGTAGGAACTAAAGAAAGAACCAAATAATGAAGTAAAACCTAGGGAATATACAAGGCACCGATATGCCTAGTGTAATGTGTCACCTGATGTAAGTTACAAATTGGGTTTATGATCATCTATAGTGATAATTATCCATAGGAAAGCGTTAATATTTAGAGAGAAAAATAGACCGCTCTCCCATTACACTTTCCTTTAGTAGTGATAGGATGCCTAAATTTGAAGTTTAGCGTTGAGATGCAAAAATATCTGGATTGGCCATAAGACACCCAAATCCTTAGTATGATTGAATCGGGTCAAGAATTGATCACTCTTGAGCCTCACAACTAGATCTTAAGCATCAAGTATATAAGCAGGAACAAATTTATATCCCCTTCTTCTTTTAGCATTTCAGGTCCTATCCTAATGCAATAAAAGAAAAACACACTCCGATAAATATGAAATTACAAGGAATTACATGCACACATAATTGTCAATCCATGCATGAAAAATTCACCCCTATGAACCTTATCTTTCCCTCTCTCCAGAATTCCACGGTGCACATTTTGTACTTTCTCATTCAGCACACTGCAACACTCATTCGATACATTCCAGTTATAACTCATCCGTCTCACTTCAGGTACACTCCTCTTATATCCTTTATAATAATTTAATTTCATCCAAATATCATAAAGGGGAGGCAAATGTAGTCACTAAAATATTCACTTTTTACTATTACATTATGCCTCTAGTTGGTGTTATGTGCATGATTTATAAGTTCAGAAACTAGGCACCAGTGACATTTCTTTAGTCATTTTCTTGGATCTACTTACGTCTTTTATCTAGCATTTACATATTTTTGGTTGAGTCACGAGGATCCATGTTCATGTATTCTACTTTTTTTTATGTTTTTTTGTTGCAGGACAATACCACCCAATTAGGATAGTAGTGCCCAAGTGTTAATGTCCTTATGGGAACTTCTGTCATATTCTCTTGTTTTTCTCCTTTATTAGTTAGCTTTGGCTTTTATGTATCTTCTTATCCTATTTTCATGGCCTAGGTCAGATTTGGTGTCACTATGTTCTGAAATTCAAACAAAAAATCACATATATACACAATCTACTAACTATTCTAAGGGGCAATTGGACTATAATTTCTATATCTAACACATACACAAGAGAAACACAAGGGACTACATTTTTCGCTGCGCTATTCACTACATAGAGGGAGGCTATTTTTTAATTCCATATCAAACATTCTTGCATTGGGAAAAATTAGTTGTAGCCCACTATTCTTTGTGCAATGGGCACTAGGGAATCCTAGCTCAAGTGACACAATTTCAATCATGCACCACAAGAACTACATGGAATCTAAAATATAGTGTAGTGCTCAACAACAAGATCACATTGGGGTGACTTTTGGGGTTAGTCCGACTATCTCATATGCATATTTTTTATTTAGTGAAATGTGCACTTGAGTCTTGTGTAGGTAGATATGGTTTATTTTGTACGCACATGTGCAATAAAGTAGAAGTGCAATGAACTTGAAAAGACATACAATGAGCTAAAGGTGAAAATTATGACATAGAAAGGACTAGATCCAAAGTTGTCGTACAGGCACTAGCACTCAGAATAGACGTTAACATGCCCATGTCCTCTCCCAGGAACTCCTGTCCCTAAGATCGTCACATACCAGTTTCAAAATCATAGCTTACATAGTCTAGAATACGCCTATTCAGATCATTCACCAGACTCATAATCATTCCATACCTACAGTGGAAATATAATTCATTCTACAAACCCTAAGGATCACTCTTTCTTCTATTTCCTTTGTTTAATATTGTTTATTTACTTTTTTATCTATCTGACCAGCAATGTCCTTATCTTTGATTTAATTGTATTAAATCAGGTATTATGAACTAAATTGTCACTTTGCATCCAAAAAATTCCATAATTTTCACCAAAATGACCAATAAATGGTGTATCCCTTTTAGACACTATACTTGACATTAGTCCATACAAACTTACAATATCCCTATAGAAAAAGATTCATAATGTGTGTTACATCACTGGTCTTTCTACAAGAAATGAAATGTCGCCTATTTTAAAAAATATACACCCCCATAAAAATGAAATCAATGCCCTTCTATATTCTGGGAAAACCTAAAACTGTTTCCATACTTATGTCTCCTTGAGGAATCTCTATACTAGAAATTTTTTGATACAAACCTATGTATTGATATCTTCCTTTGGCTAATTTGAAAACATAAATTCTTACAAAAATTTGTGTTATTCCACACTCATCTGTGGAAAAAAATAACTCTCCCCTAGTTTTGCTAAGGTTTATTCAAGCCAAAGTTTCCTATCAAACCTCTGAAACACCTCCCTTATTGTATTATCTTACATTAATCCTTTCAAAATGCATAATCATCTTCCCTTGAAAAATAATCCTTCTTTCACAAAATAGTACAACCAAGGTGTCTTGTCAAAAATTGTAGGTATTGTGCATGCCTCCCATGCCTCTCTAAAATCTCCATCCTATACATATATCTCCTTAATGGATTTAAACCCCCAACTTCAATCCTCATTTCTATCAATAAATAATTACACATACCAAGTGCACCAACCACCTTGTTCGATTTTCCACTCATGTGATTTAACACAAATGTATATCCTTGTAGGTACTCCAACAACTTCATATGTATCTGGTTCAAATTTCCATGGCTATTAATTATTTTTACTACTTGATGATCTATGTATATAAAAAATTCCTTAGGCGATGAGTAATATATCCGATTCTTCAATGCTTGCAAATTTATGTAGAATTATTGATCATAAATACTATACTTCTTATTTACATTATTTATCTTCTCACTAAATAACACAATAGGTATGTCGTTGTTAGTCAACAATGTGTTAATGGCTATGCCACTACCATCTCAATTAACCTAAAATAAATTTGCAAATTTGACAATGCCATTATTGTTTTTTCTATTATTTTTATCTTTAATGCCAATATTGTTTGTTTTATTATTTTTATCTTTAAATTTGACAATGCCAATATTGTTTTTTTGTTCTAGTATTTGTTCTATTATTTTTATCTTTAATTCCATTGATTCTCAAAAGCATTGCGTAACCTCTTATACCATCTATCCAAGAGCACCTTATAAACATGTGCAACCACTCCGTCACAAGTATATTTAGTAATTCTCTTTTCCGGTGATCGTTTCTTTAAGGGATGCTCCCATTGTTTCCCTTGTAGTCCATCTGGCACTCCAATATCTGATAATACTACAAAGAGACATATTGAACACCATGTAATATTTTCCCCTTTTTCATGTTGGGTTTTTTCCTCTTCAAAGATGCCCTCAACGATGTAATGATTGATATTATAAGTGGTCCCTTGCGCCATCTTATGTGTGATGTGAAATAATTTCTTGTTTACTTCGGACCATCACTCCAATGCACTTAGCTTACAGCTTACCAATTGCATGGCTAACACTAAATGCATGGCCTCCCCTATGGTAGTGTAACTTGGTTTTTGTCTCCTACACTATAGTCTTGTCATGTATATCCAAGGTTATTTTTACACAACTATCGTGCAACTTGGTCAGTTTTCTAATCAATTGTGTGGTGATGTGCATCCTTCTACTTGTGGAATAAAATTAGTCATCATGGAATCTTGGAATTAACCATTGAAATATACATGTGAGCTTACCAAAAAATGGTAATTCAAACAACTTTAGGACCCCGACATCTACAAATATCTTGTGCACTATTTCATCTAACACAATTTTCTCCACTACACTTAAATGAATTGTCTCCATCATGACATAATTTCTAATATCACCTTTGTGCCCTTGCACATGATGATTTTATTGACTAATTTCACACTTATAGATTTGAGATGTCCATAATGTCCCAACTATCACTTCATGCAGGTACTACATTTATGAGTACCATTCATCATATGTTTCCTTCAGTGGTGTTTTGATCTTTGGTATGTTATTCCTTGGTTCCATTGTTTCATTGGTTTAAGAATATTACCACTACAAATCTTGTGAATTTCATGCCCTGGGTGTTGAAACCTTTACAAGTCTTGGTTTCTCAATCCTCCACATTTTAACCATCGAATATACCACATGCCCTAAGCTTACAAAATAGTTCACACAACTTCATGCTCCATCAAACCCTATTACAGCTTCCAAAATATTCTCCAAACCCTTCCAATAGCTCACACTTCACTATTTTCCCTAAGAACAACGAGCTCTCTAGTTCTTAAACTACTTTGGTAACCTTCGTAGCTGATCGGTCATAATCTGAACTGGTTCGCACTAGTTTGCAAAATCTTCTAATGCACACAAATTCTCAATTCATAGGGTGAAAATGGAAACTACTATGACTCCCTTTGATAGATTTCCAATTTTATATCATAGTAAATGCACTCACCTACCACTTATTTTTGGTTTTAATTTGTCCTTTCAATTTTCCCACATTTTCTAGAAAATCTAAGATTATCATATCTTTCTCTCGCATGTGGCAATCCATAACCTTCTGGTGTGCTACTATTTCTCATGCCGCAAAACCCCTTTGCGTGCACCTCCTTGTGCCACACCTATTCTTCCTCTCCACCACTTACTAAGTAGTTATTCTCCACACTACCTACCTCGTGTTATACTGCTCACTAATCCTTTACCAAGTTTTAATATGAGAAACTCCACTAAACCGTGCATACTCACGCATTATCATGCTAAGCATAAGAATAATTCCTCTAAAATGCTTACTCTCGGTGGTAAATCATTTTAGCATTTTTCCTTCGCGTACCTCTTCATTTTACCCCAAAATAAAAGCATGTGCGGTCTTCTAAACATCAGTCTAGAATAGGTATATTAGATCCTTCGCGCGAATGCACTTTATACAAAGCTATAACAAAAAAAAACTGAAAGGGAAACTTAATCTAAATTGTAAGACTTCCTTATTACAAACATAAAGGAACTTTATTAATAGTAGGGATTTAACCTACTTCCATTAAAGAAACCAAAAAAAATATTTCCATCTAATTCTAAGAATTGAGATACACCACATTCCAAAATATTAGTTACTTTAAAGGGTCCCAACCAATGAAGGCTGAGCTTCGCGAGGTGGCATGCAAACTTTGAATCATACAAAACCATAATTTCCCTAGCTGTAAAAGACTTATTTTTGATATGTCTATCCTACCAAGCCTTCTATCTTTCCTTTTTTATTTTCTAACTCCATCACACAATTGCACACCTTTCATCTAACTACATTAATCTATCAATGCGCTCTTTTGTTGCTTGTTTATCAGCAAATCTGATGTCAAGGGTCTACGCTTTCACAATGTTAGTATATTGAACATACTCACCTTTAAGCCTACAAGATCTTTCTCAACACATGAGAACTATTTTTCATGTTGTTATCTCTCACCCCTTTCTTGAGGATATTATCACGCACTTCATAGCACAAATCATATACTCAAAAAAACCTTAGGTATATTGCTTCTTTATACACTCACTTGTGTTAGACTAGCATTCATTTGAAAGAAAACATGAAATAAATATACCTTGGCTAATGATCATAGATCCCCTACTCTTTGGCATCCATCACCTTATTAACATCATCCTTACACACTCTTAATTCCTTTACATACCTTGATTCCATTATGCCACCAATTTCATACCTTATCATTGTCTTCACAAGCATAGGCATAATAGGCGTATTTGGTTTAAAAAAATTATGCAGACACTTCATTCATCTCTAATACTCTCAGAAGCCTTTATCTAGATATACCCAAGGTGATTTGACCCTTCATTTCATCATACACTATTAATTCATACTAGTTCCTTTATTAGGCCTTATTGTCTTACTAGCCCTTACACGTACAAATTGAGTTAGATCATAAATTTATTTGACACAAATCCAAAAAATCTAGGTTAATTTAGAGACCCTTTATGGAGTTCTTACATATACCTAAGTTTCACCACCCATTCCTTTGTATGTATTTGTACCTCTAGACCACTATTCTAGGAAAATTAGGCCTATTTTGACCCTAAGTTATAACAGTAGAAACTTATGGCTATGATCTTACTTGAAATTTGATGGATCTACTTTAGGAATGTCAACAATATGGTGTCTATAAAATTTAGTGGCCTTACTCTAAGTTTTGACCCACCGTGCAACTCTTTGCCTCCCAATTCTGTACACAGTCACAGTCAACCTACAAAACCTCGTATAAATTTTCCACACATACCAAATAGAATATTAAAATTTTCATACACTTAGTTTACACCTAGAAAGATATTCTCATCAAGTTTTATGATTTTCTGATGGTTAGAAATTTAGATATTCCTTTCCCAAGTTATGGCCCGAGAGTAATTATTTAGATCTACAAGAATCTGTGGAAGGTTTTAAGAGCTGAAAAAATATAGGATATCCTATCTCATCATTCTCCAACTTTCCAAGTACTCATATATTATCATAGCTTCTTCTCAGGTCACTGTCAAAATTTAGGTCTCATCCTAGATCAGGGGTGCAATACAAAGTCTAAGAATATAAGAGATAATCATACAAAAAACAACCAAATTACCTCTAACAACAATTATATTTTCTTATATTCATCCCCCAATTGAGTTACATCACATTCCCATTTTTATATTTCATGATTGAACTTCACCCCATCATATCCCTTTCCTCTAGCTAAACTAGATAAATATATTATTTCTAGCTCCTAAGAGAGCTCAACCGTATACTAACATTAGGAAATCATGAAAACTGATCTCAAGTCTCTCTCAACCTTGTTTACAATCCTGTTTTCCATTATTACACATCAATATGGCCTTAATTAGGCACAAAAAACAATTAGTTTCATTTTCTTGACACTTAGTGACACCTAAATGTCACTTTTACATATATATTCATTCTTACACTTACTCAATCAAAGGAGAAATTAAATTACATGAAAACACATTTGAATATTTTTCTTATAACACACCTAACCCCTTAATTCTCTTGCATCAGAATCCCTTGGAAAGAATAATTTGAGCTCCTGCTCAATGCAATCTTGACTTTTCTTTCTCCTTGCTTTCCAATCTTTTCTTGTCCTCTCTGATTTTACACCATGACTTGGTTATACCTTTTTCCTCCCTGTCACCACTTTGAAGTTTTGTTTGTGTTTCCCCTTCATAGAAAATGTCTTCATGCCTGCTTCTTGTTCCATCTTCTTAGTCATGAGTCTTTCTAGAGACTCTGCTTTGCCTTCTTCCGATTTACCTGTAATAACATCATGTAGAATATTGTTAAACATGAAATCATAAGGCTTGATTTCCTTCTCAAATTGTGTTATCACCATTTTCTTCTCATGTTCACATCTGGTCTCTTCATAAGCTTGTTTCACTTTGTAGATGAAATGGAAGTCTTCAATACTGAAATACAATTCCTTTGCATGCTTTGAGAGTTCAAACTTCACATGCCTCCTTAGTTTTCATCTTATGCCATTATAGTTGTTTCTCCTCTTCTTGATCATCTTCTTTACTCCATTTCCTTGCATGGATTTCTTCTTTTGTGTTATCACAATGGACTTATAGGTGCCCATTTTGATTCTCCACTAGACTTACTCTTTTTTATTCATTATTTCTTGAATTCAAGGTACTATGTATTTCTCTATTGTCAATACCAAGTTCATCTCATAGTTTTTTATCACTTTCAAACATTTTTAACCCAAGAATACCCTTGTTATGTTCTTCACAGTTTGTGTTAAGGATATCTTTAGGTTTCTTTTCATACACAAATGATTCTTTCTCAAGAACAAACTCTCCTCTTTGTACATTCAACAACTCACTTAGCCAATGTCTTGATTGATGCAACATGAGAGTATCAATGGTCTTCTTTCTCTAGTTTTGACTTCCCATTATAATTGAAAAAATAATACTCTCCAAATGGTGATTGTATTGACTGAAACCTAAGTTAGTAAGATTTTTTTAGCTTTTCTTTGAGTTTCCTCTATATTTTTCAATTGTGGTTTATTGTAAAGAAAGATATTCCATAGAATTACTTCTAAATTAGACTCCTTTTTAGTCCTAAGTACTGATTCTTCATCTGTAATGTCTTTTTTCCCATTTGATATTTTCTCAACCTTCTCTGTTTTCTCTCTCATATATTCAACCTTGCATGTGGTTGATCTTTTTTGGGCTCTATGTCTATCTCCAAATGCAAACTTCATTCTCAAGGTTTTGTTCATGTTCCTTATCTCAACACATTGGAGACTGAATTCATTATGTTAAATCAAGAATATTTTCCTCATGGTACTCTTATGATTCCAAATATTTTCAAATACATGTTTCAAACTGAAACTTCTAGCACTTGGTGTTTCTAGCTTGACTTTTCTGAGATAATGGGATGTCACTAAGTTTCCATTTCTATCATATTGTCCCTCTTGAATTCTTGAGTCATGTACCTGTACTTTTCTTTTCCATTTACTAGAAGTCAACTTGTCATTTTGTTGGGGTATGATATGAAACAACATTTCCTTCCAAACTCTTTTGACTTTAGTTATTAGACTCACTTGTAAATTTAATAAGGAGAAAAAAAGTGATCATTGGTACCTTTTACCTGAGCCTTTATCATACATGTTTCTATGCTCCACCTCATCATGACTATCATGTAATGAAAATCTACTATACTCTGTTTCCTTACCATTATAATTCAATCATTAATATCCAAAGGTATGAGTTCTTGAAAGGTTTCTTTGATCCTTTTGAGCCGAGACACATGTAGAATCATTATTAGCAAGGGAAATTTGAAAGACATCATGGAACAACATATTATATCCTATCGCCTTGTTTGCTTGTTCCAGGTCTTCATCCTTCTTGGTGTGATTTATTTATACTCCATCTAGCTTCAAGGTTCTTCTTTATTGATTTGTAGCCCCTGATTTAACTATCAATCCTTTTTTCCCAAAATCACTTATTTTCTCCTGAATGAATATGGAAAACTTGCTTTTTGATCCTTGTTTTTTAGTATCCTCATAATCATTATTATTTCTATGAAGACATGTTACCTTTTCTTGATTCCTTTTCCTTGCAATACCTACAATTTTATTTTCTTCATCTGAAACAACTACCTTCCCACCTTGTGGACTGGTTTGGACCTCTCTTTGATTGGCTATACAACTTCTATTTTTCTCACTTTCATCCTTGTTTTGAAGATGTGTATTATTCTCCACCAATTTATCCTCTATCTCTGGTTGAAGTTGATAATATTTTATTACCTTGCATTTTCTTTCAAAAGAAAACTCTCCTTCTTTTTTGATTCCTGCAAGTATTCCCTGGGTTGCTAGCTCTTCACCATCTATCTCAAGTGCTTTGTCATCCACTCTTCCATTCATGTTTGGGTCAGCTTGTAAACTCTTTTTATTTCCTTCATCAATTTTTTTCATAGGCCTTGTACACTCTCCCTGTTCTAAGAACATATCAATTGCCTCCTGTAGCACTTCTTCATAGAATTGGTTATCTTCTTCATGCCTTATCTATTTTTATCTCTCTCTTGCCATCAAGAATTGTTTTGAGTTCTTCACTTTGAACTAGTTTTATTTCATCTTCTTGTCCACTATAGGAATGATCATCATGTTTCCTCTTTGTAACTATATACAAACACTCAAAATCATGTGTTAGACCAAAAATTTGGGGCTCATATGCCTTTATGATGATGTTTCTCCTTCCATCCTTGGCCTTGTTCACAAACTCCTTGAGGCCAAATACCATGCTCCTCCTATCAATCCCTACACCTTCATTTTTCAAAGGCAAAAAAATATGCCCTTTACCATCCTTCTTCAAGGTAAAATTATTAGTTATCCCATCATACATCACTCCTCTATCATACTGCCATGGTATCCCTAACAAGAGATGACACACATCCATTGGCATGATATCACATAAGAATTCATCCTGCAAACTTCCAATTTTGAACTCATTAATAAAAACTTGATGGCCTCTTTGTACCCATGATACCTTATAGGGTGTAGGATGAGTCAATCTCCTCAATCCTAGTTTATTCACCATCTCCTTTGACACTAAGTTATTAGTACTGCCATTATCAATCACTACTTGACAACACTTAACTTTGGTCTTGCACCTTGTTTTGAATATAATTCTTCTCTCTATTGTTTCTTTGATTATGCCTCCTTGATTTCATATAACTCTCCTCATTAGGAGTGATTCACCAACCTGTTCATTCTCCTCAACATTATTTTCTATCTTCTTGGCATTCTTATTTTGGCCATACAAAGGCTTATGATCAGAAATTTTATGAAAATGTTTACTATCATTACTAAACTCATGCATACCTTCTTCATTACTTGTACTCTCATCATGAGACCTCCTTGATCCTTCTTGGGTTATTGAAACTGAATCTTTTTTCTATCCCTGTAAATTTCCTCTAAGGAATCCAATCTTGCATGTAATGGTGCCAAAATGTCCTTCATCTTCTCTAACATCTTTTCTAGCAATGCCTCTTGGCAAATTCCAGCCTTTTGCTTCATATTGAACCTTTATAACCTTTCAAATAACCAACTTGCAAAAAAAATTCAAGTATATTTCCAAAAAAATATCAAAATATATCAAAGAGAGCTAACCTCACTCTAATACCACAATTGATGTTAGTGATCTATGTTTTCACAATGTTAGTATACTGAACATACTTACCTTTAAGCTTGTAAGATATTTCTCAACACATGAGAACTATTATTCATGGTGCTCTCTCTCACTCTTTTCTTGAGGATATTATCACACACTTCATAACACAAATCATATACTCAAAAAAACCTTAGGTATATTGCTTATTTATACACTCACGTGTGTTAGTACTAGTATTCCTTTGAAATAAAACATGAAATAGATATACCTTAGCTAATGATCATAGCTCCCCTACTCTTGGGCATCCATCACCTTATCAACATCATCCTTACACACTCTTAATGCCTTTACATACCTTGATTCCCTTATACCACCACTTTCATACCTTATCCTTGTCTTCACAAGCCTAGGAATAATATGCCTCTTTGGTCTAAATGCTCAAAAATTTATACAAAATCCTCAATCATCTCTAATACCCTCATAAACCTTTATCTAGACAGACCCAAGGTGATTTGATCCCTCATTTCATCACACACTAGAATTTCATATGAGTTCCTCATTTATACCTTTTTGTCCTACTAGCCTTTCCACGTACAAATTGAGTTCGATATTAAATTTATCTGACACAACACCAAAAACTTTAGGTTGGTTTAGAGACCCTTTATGAAGTTCTTAAATATACCTAAATTTCAACACATGTTCCTTTGTATGGATTTATATGTTTAGACCACTATTCTAGACAAATTAGACCTATTTTGACCCTAAGTTATAACAGTAAACACTTATGGCTATGATCTTACTTGAAATTTGATGGATCCACTTCAAGAATGTCAACAATATGGTATCTACAAAATTTAGTGGCTCGAATCTAAGTTATGACCCACCATGTAACTCTTTTCCTCCCAATTTTTTACATAGTCACAGTCAACCTGCAAAACCTCATGTAATTTTTCCACATGTGCGAATTAGAACCTAAATTTTTTTATGCACTTGGTTTACACCTGGACAAAGATTCTCATCAAGTTTCATGATTTTATGATGGATAGACATTTAGATATTCCTTGCCCTAGTTAGGGGCTCGAGAGTAATTATTTAGAACTAAAGGACTCTGTGGAAGGTTTCAAGATATGAAAAAATTAATGATGTCCTATCTCATCATTCTCCAAATTCCCAAGTACTCATAGATTTTCATAGTTCCTTCTCAGGTCACCGTCAAAATTGAGGTCTTGTCCTAGAGCAGGGAAGCAATACAAAGTCTAAAAAATACAAGAGATAATCATACAAAAAATAACCAAATTACCTCTAAGTAAAAATTTTATGTCCTTGTATTCATCCTCCATCTGAGTTTACATCATGTTCCCCTTTTTCTCTTTCTAGTCTAATCTTCACCCTATGCATATCCCTTTCCTCTAGCTAGTACTAGATAATTACATTATTTCTAGCTCCTCATAGAGCTCAACCGTATAATAATAATAGTTAATCATGAAAAATGATCCCAAGTCTCTCTCAACCACGTTTACAATCCTATTTTCCCTTATTACACATAAATATAGCCTTAATTAGGCACAAAATGCACCTAGTTGCATTATCTTGACTCTTACTAACACATAAATCTCACTTTTGCATATATATTCACTCTTACACACACTCAATCAAAAGAGAAATTCAATTACATGAAACCACATTTGAATAGTTTTCTTATGTTCATAGAACACACCTAACACCTTAATGCTCCTGCATCAAAATCCTCTGGCGTGCACAATACACATGGAGGGTAACATGAATTCCAAAAGAAAAACTACCTTTGTACGAAACACCCATTGAAAGGATATTACTTTATTTAACCGCTTATATGTGGTATTATATGCCCATAGCATTTGTGAGTCTTTATCATCCCAATATTTTCTTCCCACATCAAAAATTTTCATCAAAGTTTATCCCAAAATGTTTTTGAAAGCCTCTGTAGTTTTATTTTCATGTGGGTGATAAGGAATAGTCTTATAATGGGATACCATAAATTTAGCTAACAATATTCTAATTATTTTATCTAAGAAATGGGTTCCCTTTCACTGGTAAGGACCAATGGACAACCATACCTACTAATAATATTCTCCCATAGGAAGCGAGCCATTGTAGTGGTAGTACAATCCTTTGTAGGTGTTACTTCTACCCATCACGCCATATAATATGTGCGAGTGATGATGTATCACATGCCTATCCTCTACGCAACTTGTGAAATTGGACCAACCAAGTCAATTCCAAATTTCTTGAATGGTTTTTCACTTGTTAAGGGTCGTAATGGCATCTCATCACACTTCCTTCGTTTTCTCATTAGTTGGCAATGATCACATACCTTTAAAATTTTCTTAGTGTCCTTATAGAATGTCTCCCACCAAAGTTCTACGAGGAGTATCTTGTGTGTGGTGGATTCCCCAACTTAATGGCCTCCTGTAATTATTCCATATGCCTCTCCTATTATTACTTCTATTTCATGTTCGAGGACATATTTACACAATACCTCATCACATCCTATCTTATAAAGGTCACCTCCTACCAGTTGATAGTATGCAGCGTGTATAGATGGTTACTTCCTCTCCATTGCTTTCATTCCTTCATACACAATGCATGTGTGTAATAATATCATTATATACTATAAATATAACGGGGCATGATGTAACTAGAACAATTGATTGCCTGGCATGACGTCCTTAATATTTTGTGCATCTTCTCTAGAATTAATGAGTGAAAGATGGCCAGGATCCAAATTAATCTTTCTAGGATTTACTATAACAGAAAATTCAAACTCCTGGAAAAAATAATCCATCTACAAATGCATCCTTGTAATACTGGATTACTAACTAGATACTTGAGTTTCGTGTAATCAGTGTAATAGATCAATTTCACCAACAAATATTTTCTAACCTTATGAAGCACATACACCATGGACAATGCCTCACACTCGGTAGTTGTATAATTCTAATTGGCCTGTGTTAGTTTCTTGCTTGCCAAAAAAAAATGATGATCCATATTACCTTCCCCGGGATGAGCCGATACTTCTCCAATTATAGTTCTAGAGGCATCTACATGAACTTGAAATTGTAAATTCCATGCGGGGAACTGTATTATGGATGCTGTAGTCAACCTTTCCTTTAATGTCTCAAACACCTTATGTAGTGCATCCCTCCAATAGAGCTTCCTTTTTTCCTTTAAAAATACTTCCAAAGATGCATCTATCTTAGTATAGCCTTTGATGAATTTCTTGTAATACCATGTATGCCCAATAAATTTGTGCACCTTACTCTAATATGTTGATTCTTCTAAGCCCATGATAACTATAATATTTTTTTTGGACAACCAAAGGACCCTTTTTGCATATGATGTGCCTGACTAGTATGCAAAAATGTGTTATAAATATGTACTTCTTGATATTCAACGATATGCTCAACTACCTACATCTTTCGAACATTAGTCTTGGCATTTGAAAAATATGTATATGGTTCAGTCATCAAGGTACACATACAATAACTTGTGTATGAAGTCTTCAAATTCCTGGACAACAATGTGTAAAAATACTGGTGGCGCATTCTTAAGCTCAAAAGGCATAGTTGTATATGCACAACAACCCCACTATGTAGAAAAATTTGTCTTAGGTTGATCCTCACGCACTATATGTACTTGATGGTATCCAAAGAAACTATCTGTAAAAGAGTAAATATCACGTCTTGTGAATCCTTCAATAATCTCTTTAGTACAGGTTGTGGGGAAAGGATCAAGGACACAAGAGGAGTACAACACCATGTAGTCCATGCCAATACAAAATTTCCATCTTTTCAGATCATTATGAACATTGGACTAATCCACTCTAATTCTTCAATAGTTTCAATGATGCCTGATTTCAGCATCTTATCAATTTCATCTTCACCTTGGCACACAAGTTGGGATTAATCTAGTAAGACATTTTTCCAACTGACACCATCCTTAAGATTTTTATTCATCTCCCCTAGTGATGGATGGACCCCCTTCAACTCATGGTATTTCCTCATAAACAAGTCTTAGAAGTCACACAATAGTTCAATTATTTTTACAACCTCTTTTACAGACCAATAGCCACCAATTATTGCCTCTATAGGCACATCTTATGTTCCCATATTCAATTTTTTAAGTGGCATATGGTATGCATGTGCTTGTTCATCTGTAGTGTCTAAAATTTTTCACTCACCTTCTGTGTGTTTTATGTTTAGATATTTGATATATTCATCATCAATAAGATAGATGAGCTTTCCTTTTCCCTTTTCTTTATAGGTGTACTCCAAGTGGTGTTCATCAGAATCCATATCATTGTAAGAATTTTCCCACTCAGTCAGAAGAGTCTCACCATGTAAAAAAATTACAAGATCTTATGCCTTTGTGTTGTCTCCTAGAGTGATTCACCTTATTAATTGTAAAGTTGTATGCACATGGGGTTTAGTATAAGAGTAATCAAAGACATGTACCATACTTGAAGTCGTTGCTTTCCAATTTGCGGTCTCTTTATTTAACTCAATATGTATGTACCATGCATGTGCATAACCACACAATGTGGAATAAAACTTATGTACCCATAAAGATGGTGGTAATCCATCAGGTCCCTCGAGCTAATTCTTTTGAAAACCTTGGATGTGAGATAGAGAAGAAGACATTCCATCATAACTTGATATCTTTGAAGGTATGTTACTATTAACGAACTAAGCTAGGAATAAAACCCTAATCTCGCGTCATCTTAACAAGTAATATTTGTGCACAACCCACCATTGTGTGAACATTCTACTGAGTGCATATACAAGAAAATTTATCATTTCACCCTCATCATGTATCCAATCCTCCATGGTGCGTAGAAATGTCTTTGAATTCTCTTCTCCAGTGAAATTTGGTAGCATGGTCTTTTACAAATGCTAAAATGGTCGAGGCCTTATCGTTCATGTGAATCTTCCATGACACTCTCAGCCAACCATTTCATACGTACCATGGGCCCAATTATCACAAGAAACACTAGTAGTGTCGCTACTACATTACTCATCTCCCTATTTTAGCATCCCTTCCTTCATTGGTTCAACCAACTTTAGGCCATGCACCATCTGCACATAGTTTTGGTTGAGATATTATTCATTTATGGCATCGATATAGGGTGTAACATTTGTACCATCCATAGGGATCATGAGCCTCTCATATGCATTCTCAAAACTGACATAATGCTTATTAACGTGGATGTCTATGTGTTGTTCGCATAACACTAAGGACAACGAAGTAGTGTAGGAAAGGTTTGTCTTCCTCTGCCAACTGCAAAACCTCAAAGTCTCCTCTAAACTTTTCACCTTGAATCATGATGCTTGCATCCTTCAAGAATCCAATGGGCATGGACCTTGTTTTGTTTTCCATATACAACACACTTAAGGATAGGTTGTAATGGTGGCCTTACCCATTATGTTCCAAGCGTCAAGTGTAAGGACATTAACTTTTGTGCAAATATCAATCAAAATGTTACTTACCAACCAACCATCTATAACTGCATCCAAGGTAATCTCCTTGTCTTATTCATGGCCCTGGGGTGGAAAATTAACATGTAATATCTATCTATCCCTCTCTATTCCTGCATGCATGAAACTTTCTCCCGAAACCATTCTCCTAATAGTGGGGATGATATTTCTTGTCTAAGCATCCTACATACTTCTTTAAGGTCATCAACATTCTTATCAAGTACTACAGTTTGTTGTGGCATCTCTCTTCCCCATGCTTGTTATTTAGGAAAAGTATCTCCCCATGGAGCTTCTCTGATTAATCCCATGGTTTCTTGGAATACTTCCTTTTGCTTCCCTGTGTCTAGATATTTACTTGGTTGTACATTTTCATCCCATATGATGATACAGCGGATTTGTTCTTCCTTGTTCACACGTGTGTGAAGCTTCTGCGCATGCATAGTAAACCAATAATGGTTGTTGCTCTACCACAACTAAAGTCTTAGGATACCACTTATCCCTTCCTAGAGTGCTCAACCTATATCATCGTTGCACCCCTATCCTTCTTATTTTTGCACATGTGTGCATATAAATCTGGGTAATCCTTCTACTTTGTGCCCCTTTCCACAATAGTACACAAGACTAGTTTTTTGGACACTCGACACTGATAATGGTCTGACGACCCACATGTATAACATGTTCCTCAATTGTTGAACCTACCTCCTGTGACCTCCATGGCCTCTACATGATATCCTCCTCCTATATCTCCATTTTTCATTATTAGCTATATCAGTTATCCTATGTATGGTTTCATTATTTTCACCTTCGCGTCCCTGTGAGCTACTCTCTACACTATTCTGGCACAACCTAGTCTCACAAACCTCATGGATATGGTCAATCAGCCAAAAATTAGCTATGTATCATGGGTTGTGTGCATCAAAAATATGACAGTACAGTGATACATTCTTCTGTGTGGCGTGCTGCAGAAGTGGGTAGCAATTTGGACATCATGATTTTTATGGAAAATATCACAAGTGTAAGAGAAGTGTACACACATTCCTAATGGACAACTATCCTTAGTGTGCCCTTCTACATCATAATCTATATAATACAGTACAATACTATCCATTGTCATGCATGTATAATTAGCAGAACAACTTCTCTAATTGTGTCGCCATAGCTCGTAATTTGACACTTCTAAGGAATGGGAACTTACACTAGTTTCTATGCTTCTAACCACCTCTATGTGCAGTGCTACCTCTAGAGCCTCATGAGTTCTGTGAACATTTTATGTGATAACACCCTTCCTAAATGAGTGTTATCAATCCACCCACAAACCATTGCACATGTTGACTTTGGTGGATGTCATACGAAAGTTTAGACAAAAGAGTTCTTGAATCATGCATCATATTCTGAGACACTCTTAGATAGGTCCCTATTTAATCTCCTTGAGTGCGTTAATGCTCTACTACTCAAACTTAGGTATATGAAACTCAACCATGGAAGGTGGCACGCACACATGCATCATAGTCCACTTCCATCTGATGTGGGTCATACTTTCTATACCAACCTGTATGCACGTTTCCTTGTAATGTGGTTGTAAATTAACTTGCCTTCCTATTTGAGGATGTTATTCCCTTGGCCCTCCACAAGAATTTGCACTTATGCACTATGCTCTACTTGTGTCTTCCACTACCTTGGTACTCATGGTAAATGGAGTGACATCTCAAAGAAAATATGAGGAGGTTTTTGTGGTGGTGGGTTACTTCCTTGTCCTAGATTGTTTTCTCTTGGGGAGGACTAAATCCTAGAACTCAAACCTCCACTAGGGTTACGCCCTGCTTAGGCGAGGACCAGTGCCTCCTGAGCCTCTTATCATTGCTGACCTAGTAGGACCTAAGTAAGTATTAACTTTAGGTCCCTATAGTAAAGATAAATTACACACCAACTGTTTTTCCTTGTATCCACCATATGGGAATACTTCCTAATGGGTAGCATGCACAACACTATGTCCTGATTTTGCACCTAACCAGAGTTATTTCCAAACAAACTTTGTTTTCTGAGGCTACGGGAGCATGTTACAATATCATATATGCGTTCCTTTATTTGTTGTGCCTCTTGAGATGATACCAACACATATCTGCATGTATCTCTTTAACCCAACATGGTGATCCCCTAATTACCTTATTCATTCCTTCCTCACTATGAAGATCCTCTATATGAACTTTTGATTCTTGAGTACCAAGTGCAAGGTGTTAAGGTTTTGGGGTGGGTCATATGCACGCCAATGGTTCTTCTTTCTTCACTAGACTCATCTTTCATCAGATGGTTTCAAGGGGGTCCTTGTACTGTGCTTCCCCAATATGAAAGGACATGGTCCTACAAACCTTCACCTCTTACAAAGGGTTCTCATCACATCCTCCTAACCCCATTCCTCTCTATCTTAGTTCCTCTTCGAACTTGTCCTCTCTTGTGCATCATTATACTCTGTGCAATACTTTCTTCTCTCTCTTCTTCCATCCTAAGTCAACATCATCCTTTCTAACCTCTTCCCCCATCCTTATGCATACAAGAGGTGTTTAGCTAGCCTTTGCCAAGTTTTCAAATCCCATTTTAACCATCAATATCCTTATAGCTAATGGTAGCACATGCATATATGATCATATATGCTCATGAAGGAATTGGAACTCTACTTCCCCTAGGTATAAAAACATGTTGATATCTCATAGTCCAAGGTGTAATTCTATAACACACCTTCCCAACTAAAAATATATTGTGCGCATCTCCACGATTCATCCAAGTCAGCCAATGCATGGTACCTGATCCTTTTTCCAGGTCTACCTTTGTCTGATCTTATTTCCTTTGTTCTGCGCATACACTGTCTAATCATCTCGTATAAATTATTAGCTGAAAAGAAGTTGAAAGAATGTCTCATAGAGTGAAAATCATAGAAGGTTGTCTTCCACCCGTTTGTGTGGATTTAAGTTATCACTTTGATCTTGTATCTCTGCGAAAAATCATCTTGACTTTGTCATGTAACCATCACTTTCAATATTCTCCTATGACAGACCAAATTCCATGGCAGCACACCACATCTTGAAAGCCTTAGTGAAAGAAGTTCCTGACAAAATAGAACCTAAAAATTTCATGCTGGAGTCTAGTAAATCCATCCCAACTTAGTCGGGTGCATGATTCCACATCACCCAGATAAATTTCTAAGTGCTAACTTGAAGTTCACACAACCTACTTTGAGTCCCTTCTTGGTTTTAACTTGTCAATATGTGAGTCATGTGCTCACCCTTTCATAACACAACATAAAAGACAATATATATTCCAATATGCACAATACATAGTATGCGCACAGATGAATATGATCAATAAAGAGGAGCTTGATCATTCATTCATCAATGTATATAACCAATATGATATAATATGAATACCAATTACAGCACATGTACATCTACTTCATACTTTGACAATCCATAATATATTACAAATTCACAAACACGTGACTATGATACCTGACAGTAAACAACACACACAGTGCGCATTTACATACAGATTTGAACACATACGCATACATACTGTATTCTACTTATACTCATACATTACATCGTCTCTTTCACTACTTTACATGGAAACCTTTCATATATATAGGGTGGAGAAATCATCCTTCATCACTTACATGTTTTAATCTACTAATAAACTAATTCCTAAATATAGTACTGCATGCTTACAGCTTTCCTAAAATAAGGTCAACATCTTCCTGGTTATCTATAAGTGTCTTGTTGTGTGCTAAAAATAGCCTCTTCTTCACTATTGTTGCATGTGCTATAAATCCCCATCTGTCTCCACACTATAAATATCTTTGCTTTATTTCCCATGCCATGATGTAATTATCTTTCTCCGTCCATGGATAACCTATATATATCCTAAATCTTGCATGTGTCATACTTCTATTTTTGGCTTGTCTTGGTGAATACATCATCCTCCGCATGTGTTCAATTTTTAGCATGTCTCCCAAATCTAGCTAACTCCTTAGTATGTTGTCTTTGTGTGTAACCTTTCACGTGTTCCTTTCTCATACCCCGCACACATCTTTGTGCATTTTTTTCCTTATGTAATTTCCCTTTTTATAATTCCATGTGCACCTTCATGCATCCTTATGTCCTCATGCATGTCTTCATACTTGGTCATTTCTTCAGTCCAACAACCCCCATTATCTTACATCTAACCCCACATTCTTTTGAGATATTAATTATCAAACAAATATTTTTTATATCATATGCTGTCATATTTTATTTACATGTCTTCTTGTGCGATTTTAAATTATACAAGATTTTCCATATCACGGTCTTATTAATATTTGTCCCGACTTTATCACCAAAAAATAATGCATAAATCCATACATAAAAATGATGTTTATAGTTAGAATCTACAAGTTAGAGGAGATCATGATATAGAAATTTTACAAATATTTTACAGGTGCTTAAAACATGAAGCTTACAAATAAGTGCAAGCCCTTATAAAACCATGCAAATATCTGCCATAACATGGAAAATTGGCAATAAACAGGGAAAAACTTGACAAAAAAATTAAATCAATGACTAGGTAATATGTTTACGCCAAAAGGCATACCCCAGCTGGGTTGCCTTGATTATGACACCTTACAGGAAATCGACCACTTAAAATTGTGAATTGTACATGCGTTGAAATCGAATGAACCATGTTTCTTTTTCATGTTGTTGTCACCAAATCATGGCACCCTCTGAATGGCCAAAATGTGGACAGAACATTCAGTAATATTAGGACACATAGGATCACCTCTCAAGTTGTGGGACTTGGGATAGAGTTGAACCTCTAGAGAAGGCCAGATTAGGGAAATAAATTTACAGAAATGAAACTATACTAGGGATGGTGATGCACCAAATAAAGGGTATTACCAGACTCAGGAAGGGTTAATTTGAAGAGGGTGTGTGCACCACAAATAAACTTCACCTACTACAACTTAGAGAGGGTACAAAATACCATAGGCTAAGAGACACACGTTCCCTTTGTTAAACTCAATCAGATAGAGCAAGTATATCAATTCTTCAAATGAAGAATGATGAACTTGATAAGGGTGAATGGAAGCACCAAAAATCAACTTTGTGCAATGCTCCACCACTTAATAAGCACATAACTCCAAGAACATGTCAATAAGAAATGTAAATTTGCACAGTGTACTTACAAGCATAAGAAAAGGCACAAAGAAGTATAGAAGGATGAAAGGACCGAGATTAGTAACAAAAAACACACTTTTATCTCTTGAATAACATGCATAATGTATCATACATTTATAAGAGGAAATGGTTTCCATTATAGTCTTGGAAAGAGGAGGCTTTAAAGTTCTCTTAACACATAAGGACAACTTGCAGAAGAGAGAGGACCCTTGAAAAATTGCACTCGCCTAAGGTATCTAACTTTCCAACCTATCTGACATATTGGAGCCCTTTGGAATGAGCCTCTAACTTACATTCATAGAATAATATGTGAGAGAGAAGAGGAAAGGTTCATAATTACATTCCTAAACTAAAGGCACATGATAGTTCATTTATTATAGTTGGTTGAACCACTTTAGAAGGTTTCATCATATGTCATTAATGTCTTGTTTGAATTATTATTCTACAATTAATTAGAATAATATTTAAATAAAATATTTTGATACTAATCATAAATATTATTAATTAAAATATTTAAATAAAAATATTAAATTAATTTAATTATCAGGTGGAACCCCTCATCGACCAGTTTTCACTCGAGCACAGAGGTCAATAATGGGAGAATGTCAGAAAAAATAACCCAACTCAGTAGTTAGCTCTCGTAGAGCCAAATCACTGATTTAGGCTCCGATGATTATTCACACCTATGTACCGACCAAATGAGCATCACTTCCAGCGAGCTCTTCATGTCGACTCTTCCTCAAGCTGGACTTGGTACCGAGCACCCGCTCTGCGTAACCACGATGTATTATGTAAAGTGCACCACCCCTTAGATACCAAACCAAGCTTCCTAAGACCAAGTGAGCTCTTCATCATCGACTTAGCGAGCTATATGCATCAACATCGATCTTCTCATGTCAGCTCCCCATGAAATCACTGAGCTCGTCCACTCGAATCTCCCTATTGATCCGTTCCTTTGTGTGTCAATTCATGTTTGAACTTTCTTGGCTCAAGATGAATCATCATCTAATATGCAAAACTCCACATAACTGGGACCGTCAAAAAAAATTGGTTTCATCTTGGCTTGACTCAGTGGCGACTGCAATCCTTGCCAACATCCAAATCTGATCATCTGGGTATCGTATTCCATGTACATACATTGACTCTATAATATTAATTGCATCTCGGCCTCATGACCATCTTACTCAAGATTTTCTCCAATTCAATAACTTATGAGCTTGGTGAGTTCTATGTTTGGCTCTGAGCCACCTGTTTGCCCCACCATGCGAACTCTCAAACACTATGTTCATACTTCCAAGTTCAGCCAACATTGAGCCTTTGAGATGGTCTCATTTTTGTACTCCCTCCGAGTTCCATTAGCTTCCTCGCATCAACTTAAACCATGCCATCGAGTGGCCTCGATTCCCATCCAAGCTCTCCCCAAGCTCTTCTCAATGAATGGTGAATGGCCCAACTTCAATTGTGTCATCATTGTCAACTTGAGACTTTGTAGCTCTATGAGACGAATTGATTTTACTATCAATCTCCAGTTCCAAGCTTACAATCGTGACCCGTCATTCACACGAGCTATTCTTTTGCAGATGGTTAAAACTTGCTCAATGTTTGAAATGTCTAGCCTCATTTCGAACTGAGTTTTCATACATAGAGCACCACGTGTTACAACCAAGCCTCATCCTCTACAATTTTTTTCCTCACGACTGAAATAAATTTCCCCATGTCACCTCACCTAGTAGCTCGTTCTCTACCTGAGCTCCAACTCGCTCACAACACTGTGTCCACTGAGATCACCAATGTGAACTCTCCACCGAGCTCTAAAATGAGTTTTAAATTGACTTTCCTATCTTTCTGAGCTCTGTTAAATCAAATACTCGAGTCAATATGCCAAGTTTCATTGCCATGACTGGGACCCATTGAACTATCCACCAATCTCTTCATTGAGTTTTCATTCGAGCTAGTGACCTTAACTCATCTCGGCATCCTCACTCTCGGGATCAACTCAGTTCAACTTTGATTCCTAATAACTCGAGCAACTCAGCGATTCACCCGAAGTGTTTCCACTCACTAAGCTCTCGCTAATCAAACACTCATGGTCTCAAGTTTATATAATATTTGGCTCGAGCACTCCTCTTTAGTGATCTTTTACCAAACTGAGTTGAGATGCTCCTTTAGCTTCCACTATAACCATGCTACCTATGTTGAGATCTCTCATCTCTGACTCAACTCGAGAGCTGATGATTCTCCATGTTATTCCCATACCGAGTCGATGCTCTTAAGTTGTTTTCAACAATATGCCCAATGTATTTAACTCCTCGAGCCTCTGAGTAACTCGGGTCCCACCTCGTCATATTGATAGCTCTGCAAACCCTTCGTGGCTCACCGAGCTGTAATCCCCCTCACTATAAACACACATTTCTTTTGCCCGATCAAGTCATGAATCACTGCGAGCTCCATCCATTTGACCTTGCCCTCCAATGCCGTGACCGAGATTTCTGTTGTTATCCTTCATCGGTAATCTTACAATATGAATCCTCAACTGCTCTCAATGCTCCATCACCGAGTGACTCAGCCAAAAATTTTTCTCAACTTAAGTCACTTCTTCCCCTGACAACCAATTGGACCCTTTCATCTCTATCGACCAGTGATTTCATGAGTTTAGCTCACCGAGCTCTCTTTCAAACTTTGAGTTTAGCATTAATGCTCGATCAAATGCAACAAAGTCAATCAGAATGAGTTATTGATCAATCTCGTGGATTTGAGCTATTCACTAAAATCAGTTCTCACGCATGCTGTCCTCGACCTTGTTTGGTGCATGGCTAAACTCGATTTGTCAAATATTGCGTGTGATTTATATAACATGAGCTCTCCTTGGTCACATTCAACTTTTGCTTGTTATGAGTTATTTCCTGCATACTCACCATATAACTTGACATCTTTCCATTTTCTGAGCTGACATCACATTTTTATCGAGCCACTCATCTATCTAAGCTCCTCAAAACCTCCTCAAGCTCACAAGTTACAGGCCTCTGCTGAGTTGAACATTGCAGCATCTTGAACCTATGCCGAATCAATCCAACTCTAGCTCAATTCCTGATTTTTCTTTGGTTTGGTGAATTTCTTGAATGACGGTATTCATGAGCTCAAGCTTCCAATGACTAAACTCAGCCCTACCACTGTCACGACATTTCCTTTCTTTACATGGTGATCTGTCTCTGCCATGGTTCGTGGTTACGGGGCATTGGAACTATGCATTCCTTCAAAAGTGGTAGTTCCCCTTACATATCGCTCACCCTACTAACCATCCCATCAACTTAAGAAGTTAACTCGGTAACTTACATGAATCTTGGCCTCTAGACTTGGGCTCTTTGTTAGCATGCCTGTGGTTTCAAAACTTTGATTTATATTGCCAACTTAATTATTCCCACTTGGTGATGCTTCATCGCAATCTTTTGAAATGGAAATTCTGTGATGGTTTGTAGTGGCAATCTCCGCTTGGCTAATTGTCGCCTATATTTCCCTATTCATGCCTTAGCATAGGTTTCCCACTTTCTCACCCACGATCACTAGAAATGGGCTCAACTTCCCCCAATGTGCCTTGGTCGAGCTGTGACCTCACTTTGAGATCCCTTCCCATTGTGGTCGTGCCTACGAACAATTCTACCTAGTGAGCGACTCAATGAGTTATTATTTAACTTAATCTTCGGGAATATATTAATTAATTGGATCGACATCACAACCTTAAATGCCCCACCTTCATGCTTGGTTGTGCTAAGTTTCCTCATTCCTTGTAGAGCTTTAGAGCTTGATCTTACGATTTCCAAAGCTCGGGCTATATGTGTTTTATATTGACTCGGCTTAGCTATCCCGAGATCTTCAACTCTTCAAAATCACCTGAATAGCGAGCTTCCTTTAATCAACATTGTTCCCTATTGTTTGAACTCAATGATCTATTCATTTACTCATGAACTTGACTTCTCTTGGTGAGAACATGTCAAGCTCCTTTCTTACATCCAATGATCTTGATCCTCAAGTTTAGCCTTAGCTTGATTTCTGTTAGTTGGTCTTCATTGAGCTCTTGTGATCTCGAGTCCTAAATTATGCTTTCACATTTTGAGCTCGTGCTTTATCATTCACCGTAGATTTCCCAAATCATCAACCAATGAGCATTTATTCATGATGCACTGTCTCAAAAATTTTTTCTCCTAAGCTTGGGTCCAATGTTTGACTCCCTCGAGATCCTCTATAACTCGCCCAAGCACAAAATGAGCTTATTAGCTCGTACTAACAGTAAGACTGAGCTCTAGACCGAGCTATGTCTCAACTCCATCATGAGCCTCTCCGAACTTATGGCTTAAAAGCTTCCATGAGACATGATTTTCACACTAAAACTTAACACAAGTCCATTCAATTATCTGACCGGTAGGCCTAATGCCACCTAGCTTCGCTTCAAACTTGACCCCTTGATATCAACTCGTCGAGTCTACACACTGGCTGGATCAGTTGAATTAAATGAGTTCATAAAGACATGAAAGCTTTTTACATTATTAATCAATTATTTTAATCTTGTTTTGAATCATGATATTACTGGAAGTGGGTCCCTGGAACTAATTCCTCATTTTGAGGGTCATAATAGGACCCCGTTGTCCAATTTTTCCAAGTGTGCACAAAATTGGATAACATTTTTGGAGACCTCTCGGGGATGATTGCATGCTAAGCATAATTCTAGTAGCCTTAAGTCATCCATTGGGCATGGAGTCGATATTGGAATCCTGAAAGTAGATTTGATCTTTTGTGATACATCCTGGAATCTCCTTGAATATTCCTAATCTTGGACCTCCTTGGAATGCTAAGCATGAAGTATACTAAACTATTGAATGCTTGACATCTATGGAACACTGAAGAATTTTGAATGAGGCAGATCTTGAAACTCTTATGGAAACCTTGAACCTTCCTTCCTTTAATATCTCCAATGATGAAACAATGTGTAAGAACAACACAAAAAACACACAAAAAGGAAAGAAAAATAACAACAACACACAACAAAAATGTGCATAAGCACTTGGAGGAAAACACCTAACTCAACTATACAGGGGGTGGAAATGCTTCTCAAAAACAAGCTTTGAGATGTATCCCATTCACATGAATGGGTAGTTCTTCTCCATTGAGCCTAGATAAATGAAATGAATTCACCTCTTTGCAACTCATGATGATGTATGGCCCGCTCCAGAGATCAAACTTGGTGTGCTTTCCTGGCTTGGCTTTGTCTTCATCCCATTTGAGGACTAGATCTCCCTCTTGAAAATGCCTGTCAAATGCCTTTTTGTCAAAATATTTCTTAACATGAGCCTGATGTTGCTCCAAAGTCTTCATATCCTTGTTTCGTACTTCCTCTAACTCCATGAGTTCAGCAAACCTTACTGTCAGAGGATCACTCTCCATAACTTCAAGTTGATGAGCTAACTCCAAAGAAGGTAACTCTAAGGAGAGCGGAATTTTTTTCTTCCCTTCCATATACAAGCATGAAAGGATAATTCCCTATGGCCCTTTTAGGTGTGATCCGATCTACCCATAAGGTCAGTCTTAAGCTATGTATGCCAAGTCCTCTTGTTAGTTTCCATCGTGCACTTAATAATCCTTATGAGGTTTTTGTTACTAGACTCAACCAATCTGTTTCCTTGCGGATAGTAATTAGAAAAATTCTTGAGGTAGACCCCATTTTTAACATCCCATTCACTCAACTTCATACCAAGAAAATCCATAGTGTTGTCTGAAATGACTATAAAAGGAACACCGAACCTTGTCATTATACCTTCCAAAAAATCTAGAACTACCTTTTCATTGCTCTCTTTCAATGCTACCGCCTATGTCCATCGAGTAAAATAGTCTGTTGTAGTAAGGACCCATTTATGTCTGTCACTGGATGGAGGATTAATCATTCCAATGAAGTCCAACCCCCATTGAACAAAGGGTTTATCCACTTGGATTGGATGTAGTGGAAGAGCTGCCAACTTCTGCTTGCCTGTGAAAAAGGCACACTCTTTACATGTCCTTACCCAGAGATGGGCATCTTTGAAAAAATCTAGCCAATAGTAACTGGCTTGCATGATCTTGGTAGCAGTTGTTCGTGTAGAGTAATGTCCTCCAGATAGGCCATTATGAAACTCTTCTAGTATCTTACTCACTTGTTCTGGTCTTACGCACCAAAGGAGGACACCATTCAAATCCTTTTGAAAGAGAAAATTATCTACCAAAACATATGGAATAGATTGAAGATAGAAATTCCATCTTTGGTTTTTATCCATGTTCATAGGATATACTCCGAAGAAGAGGAAATTCTTCATTTTGGATAACCAGTCAACTTGATCATCACTCTCATCTAGTGTTTAGGAGCGTCGCATCCTCATCACCTTTTGATTCCATTTCTGCAGCAAGTTTTTGAACACAAACCTTTACCTCTGACAAGTTTGGTAACCTTGATATGTACATCATACTCCATCACCTTCGTGATCCATCCAGTGCAGCTTCTCGTTCATCTCTTTCTTCAGCAAAAACTCCTTGAGACCTAGATGAGACACCATCAGATGAATTTTGTTGTTGGACAACATGTGCTTGAATTTCTTCAAATCTCAAATAACCGCAAAGACAATTGTTTTTCAATGAATGAGTATTTGAGCTCGTAGTCTTTGAGGGATTGACTAAAGAAAGCAATTGGCTGCTCCATCAGATCATCATTTTGTTGGGTGAGGATCCCTGAAATGCTCTCTTGACCTGTAAAAGCATAAAGGATAAAGTCTTTATCAAACCTGGGGTTCACTAGCGTGGGAGCTTGAGAAATTTCCATTTTGATGGCTTTGAAGCTCTCTCGTCCTTCCTTTGTCCATGAGAATGGCATGTTTTTCTTCAGCATGGCTATCAGTGGTTTAGCCAATGTCATGAATTGAGGAATGAATCTCTGCACAAAGTTTATGGTTCCCAGAAAAGCTCTGGATGACCCTTCTTATGACTTGGGAGAGATAAGGACATAATCAAACGAATCATTGGCTGGATCGATTGACAGTCCTTCCATTGAAACAACATGCCCCAATAAATTTCCCTCGTGTACTGAAAAAATACACTTCTTGGGATTGAGTGAAACCCCAAATTGCTCTACACCTTTGGAAAACCTTCCTTAGATGTGTGATGTGATCATCTACATGCTTAGAATATAAAGTTATGTCATCTAGGTAAACCAAGATGATATCGTTGATTAGTCCTTTAAACTCCATCTCCATGGCTCTTTGGAAAGTAGCCCCAGTGTTGGACAATCTGAACGACATTTTATTTGTAGGCATACATGCCCCACTTGGTAGTGAAAGCCATTTTGAATTGGTCAGATTCTTGGACTAGGATTTGATTGTAACCTAAATATCCATCGAGGCAAAGAAAATATTTGAGCTCTTGCCACCATTTGAAGGATTTTCTCCATTGATGGAAGAGGATAATGGTCTTTCAATGATGCACGATTCAAATCCCTAAAATCTATGCACAACCAAATCTCTCTGTTCTTCTTCCTTATGGGCACCAGATTGGCTACCCAAGAGGAGTGCTTGATGGGGAAAATAATACATGCCTCAATGAGTTTGGTTAGCTCCTTTCTCATTAGTGGCTCTGATTTTGGGATTAATCGACCTCTGTTTTTGGTGAACTGGCTTGGCATTAGGATCCAGTTCGATGGTATGTTGTGCTAGACCTGGATCAAAACCGTCACAAGTCTTTATAGCTCCATGCAAAGATGTCATGATACTCTTGACAAATTTTGATGAAAGCTTCTTTCTCTTCGGAATTACACACTTTACCAATCTTCAGAAACTTCTCATGCACTACCTTGACTTCCTCAAAATCTTCTTCTTTGACCACCATGTTAGAGCTTTATCTTTTGGCTTGATCATCTGAATTGAAAATGGATTCCAAAGTGACTAATCCTTTTGGTAGTTTTTTTCTTTTCAATTGTATAATTTGATCACCATATGACTCTTACAACTTATCCTAATTTCTTGCAGCAAACTGTGCCTCTTCTTGTAGGAAAAGGACAATTTTTTTGTCACTATTGAACACTTGCCAACTACTCACATTATCAGGGACTGCAGGTCAAACCACTCATTTTGAAAATTTTCTTCCCTTCTTTCATGAATATCAATAGGTATGTCGTATTGCGAGCCAATTGTAGTAAGCCTATCAACATCTTGATTTTGATTTCTAGGAACTGCGTGGATTCCAAAAGCTTTGAAATCTTCAATCAAGTCCCAGAATTGGTTCTTGTATGATCTTAAAAGATCATTCTTGGATGTACTGCGTGACATCACTTGATGGACAACTAACTCACTATCTCCAAAAATAGTAAGGGCTTTGATCCCCTTCTTTTGGGCTAGTTGAATTCCTTGTACAAGGGCCTCATATTCAGCAACATTGTTAGTGCTAACTGAATTACAACTGGAAAGATGAGAAGTACTTATCTCCCTCTAGAGATATTAACATAACACTAGCACTGGATCCATTCTTACTTCTCGAGCCATCAAAGAAAAATTTCCACAGTCCTTCTGAATCATTTGGTGTTTTGATGAGTTGCGGTATGATTGTATCTTCTTCATGAATGTAGTATGTACCCAATCTTGTTTCTTCCAAAAGTAGCAAACCAACTTCTTCTTTATGCCAATACATTAGCGTAGGGATCATACTGATGATCTCCACTTACTTCATCTAGCACAATATCGGGGACTTCTTCAACGAGAGTGGTCGGTTCATGATCAACATCTTCTTCTTCTGGATCTCTGATGGTGTAATTCCCATTTATAGGACTAGCAGTGTAGGGTTCTACATGATTGTGGTAGATTGGTTCCACCCTTATAGTCACTTTGGTTCCGTATCGAGTCTTGAGAATCATATGTGACCAATCGGCTGATAGATAACTGCCCATCTTGGTAGTGAAATCTCGTGATAGGTAGATGGTGAAGAGAGGAGGAAGATCAATGACTGATATGTATTGGGTGAATGAAAAACTTGGGCATGCATGGATGGTAAGTTGAAGTCCTTTGATAAATCCAACAGTCTTAATAGTTGTGCCATGATGAGGCCACATATTCGCATGTTTTGGCCCCTTCTAAATCCTTTTTGAAGCTTCTTACACATAAATTTTTGAGACTTTGGTCTCCTCTTGATGGTTGATATGAGATAAAGTTATGATTTTGCATATATTTAGTTTTATGTGTTCATTAAGATTTAATATACTTATTTACTTTGGTGAATCTTGTCTCTTGTGCAAACTGATGTTTCTGATGTCTCTATTTACAAAATACAAGATGCCATAAGATTTTGAAGTTATAGGCCCCAACCTGTAGCAACTCTGGCTGTGCTCCTACAGCATCCCGTAGCCACTGGCTAGGAAATGATAAGAGAGAATCATGGTATTCAACAAACAATGTGGCATCATGAAGTATATGGAGTTGAGCATATAAATCTAGAGAATGAGTCAACCAAGTGGCAGGATTGTTTAGACAAGTCTAATAAGTCTTTAGGTGATTTATCTTACCCGTAGCAAGCTCCAAGCCTGCCCGTAGCATCTTCCAAAACTACCTACAACAACATAGTAGTATGCACCTCCAGCTACTCGTAGCCAAAGAGAACTTATCTAGCTCACACCGCAGCATAAGAAAAAAATTGCCAGCCATCCTAATGCATCATATGTAATGATATGGTTATTTTGTTAAGTAGTTTTGTAATTAGCTCCTATCATGTAAATAAGACAAGAATTAGCTATCTTCACTCAACAAATATGAAACTGGATAACTATAATCTGTTTGAGTGGGTTTTAATCATATTCCTAGTATAGAATAAGTTATTGATCTGTATATATCTATATATATATATATATATATATATATATATATATATATATATATTCAAATAGAAATATACACACAGAGAAGGAGTAATAGATTAAGGAATGAAGTGATAACTGTGTGAGAAAAGTAGAATTGTAAATGTGTGAAGATAGAATATATTAATGTGAGTTGTGCTCTTGAGTTCATTGTAATCTCTCTTTGTTGTAGCAATCTTTAATTGCTACAACTCAATAGATGAATCGTTTATCTTCTTGAGAAGTTTTGTGAGTTTCTAGGGTAGGATCGGAACTCACTTCTACATGAGTAAGAGCCCCCTCGGAAGGAATTATAGGGAAGATCCTATTCCTTCATTTCCTATTTATGTTGTGTGGATTGATTATTAGTTATTCATTTCATTTCTCAAAGTTAATGAGTGCATAGTGTGTTGAGTTTTTGGATCTGTAGATCAGCAACCTCCATAGTTTACTTTCCACTTTGCATAGCACTACTTTATACTCTTTGATGAATTTATAGCCTCCAAAGTACTGTAGCATATATTTTTGCAGGCCCTTTGAAAAGCTTACGCCCCTGGGTTGACATTTAATGAACAACACAGTATGAGACCTAACATCATTGGTTGATTATTCTACACATCATTTTGGTGTCATTGCCGAGAAAGGTGTCCAGACAGTACCATATAATTGATTCCATTTCCTTCCTTTAGTTAATTCATGCTTTCATTTCCCGCTTTCTAGAATAACCATTCATGATTTCTAGAATAATCGTCCTGTTTTTTTTAGATCAAATTTTCTTCCTGTCATTTCAAAAGCTTTCTAGAAGCTAGAATTCCTGCTTTCTAGGATAAAATTATCATTACCGAATTGCTCAATTTTTACAAGTAGCATTAAGAACCAACCACCTCATATATTGTTTAAAAAGAGAGAGAAAAAATTAGGAAAAAGCAAGAGAGAGATGGAAAATTTATGCATAGAGAATGAGACTCGTTCGGAAGATTTTTGCCAAAGCAAAAAAAAAATTCCTACAGCAGAGGAGCCACTTATCTCCCAAGACAAGGAGTATACTTCCACGTAGAAAAGAAGAGTGGCAAACGAGATGCAACCTATTCAAGAAGAAGAGCAAGAAGCAGAGAATACCTTGGCCATGCTAGTGAAAGAAAGACAAGAGGAGGATTTGAATGAATCCCATACTCCACAAGGAGAAAGAACACCAGAATACCTACTCAATTCAGCAAGTTTTGCTATAACCACTGCCGCCCACCGTACAACACCTCAAGTATCTGTACATTATCGTACTGAGGGGGAAGTTGATTGGGAATTTGAGGACATTATTATGAAATCTCTTGGGATCTGTATAACAAGGAAATACGCCATGGATCGAGCATCAAGAAATGAAGTTGAAGGTATAGAACCTACTGCCCCCACTTTTGAATTCCTAGAAGAATATTCCACCCTCAGCCCTCCCACACTTCAGGGGGATGTCCAATGAGGATCCAGATACATTCCTATTTGAGTATGATGTGTTATGCCGAAGCTACGACTACCGAATGGATGAACAAAAGATTAAGCTCTTCCCAGCCACCCTGAAGGATGCAACACTAAGATGGTTTATGGGACTAGGGGGGAACACAGTGATTAGTTGGAATGAGATGAAGAAAAAGTTTCTGACCAAATATCAGGAATATGGAAAAGAAAGAAAATTCAGAAGAAATGATATATTCTGCATGACTCAAGATGAAGATGAATCTTTGGAAGACTACATGGAGAGGTTCACCTTCACTCTACAGAAACATAAGAAAAATAATCTCAGCCCAGAAACACTCAAACTAGTATTTTTGAAAGGAATCTGAGATGATTGCTTGGAAGCCTTAGACTTCATGAGTGGAGGAGATGCATCTCAGCTAACCTTCGAAGAGATACAACAACTGGGGAAGAATTATTCAAGATCAATGTTGGGTAAACTTTGGAATAACAAGATGCTACCAGCATCAGCCAATGGGATCTCTAAAGCTGATGTAAGTAATATGCTACGAGACATGAAGATGGATATAATCAGCCACATGGCCACACAGCTAGATACGTTGCACACCAGAAAAAAAAAGCAATAGACCAAGCCCTTGTGGTCTATTGCCCAGATTGTCGGAAGAAGTAATATGATTACAAGTGTCAAGTCATAAAGACAAAGGTAGTAAGCATTACATATGAAGAACCAAATTCCATAGCACTGCATGCCATAAAAGGAGATGAAGATCAAGTGTTCTACGTGGCACAAAGGAAACCTTGGCAGCCACGGACAAACTATCCAGGTATGGGATCGAATTCAACATTTTCACAATCATCATTTTTCAATCAAAATATAAATAACATGCCTAGTTGGAGTAATCCCTGGATGTTCCTAGCCCCTCCCAACACACATTGGCCTATACAAAAACCATATAATCTCAATCAATGGTAGCAGTATCTCACTCCACCTTGGAAAAATCAACCATGGCAGCCACCACACAATCAATGGCAAAATCAGCCAACCCAAGGTCCACAAAATCTTACAAACCCATGGCAGTAACCATGGAGAGGGCAGCAACCATGGAGAGGGAAACAACCTTGGGGAAATCGGTAAGGTGGGTTCCCACAATAACCACAACATCCTGTAATAATGTCGAACGCACAACCAGCAAGTCCGACTCAAATACCTACTCAATCTGTGCCAAATCCTGCCAATAATTTGGCTCAACCAACATGTACTGCTGAAATAACACAGTACCCCACTTATACAGTAGACATCAATGAATTCCACCTGCATTCAAGAAGAAATCTACCACCTCTAAGTCTCCCCATAATGAAAAACCCCACAATATCCATTCCACACTCTACACCACAACCACAAGAGGATCCTGAACCAGCCAATAAAGGGAATGCAGAAACAATACCACCACCCTTCCCAGAATGTCTGAACCTTCAATGCACTCCTATTGAACTTGAGTTTGATATCCTAGGGTAGCTGAAGAATGTTTATGTAACGATCCCTTTGTTTCAGGCCATTAAGGATGTCCCCATTTATTCCAAGGCAGTCAAAGATTTGTGCCTTCAGAAATCTAGAAGGAAGAAGAAGGATCCTAATACAATCCACGTCATTAGAAAATTGGTGGAAATCATGCTGGGAGGAACACTACCACAAAAATATGTAGACCTAGGCTATCCAATTGTCACTATCCATATCAATGGACAACAAGTCCATAATACCATGATCGATCTGGGAGCGGTCATCAATGTCATAATAATGGAAACAATGCATAAATTAGACCTACATCATATTCATCCCACATCTACAATGCTGCAAATGGCAGAAAGATGCACAGTATGACCAGAAGGAATCATAGAAGATCTGGTCATATCAGTAGATTCATGGGAGTACCCTACATATTTTATTGTATTAAATCCAAAAACAAAACTTGGAGGGTATCCTCTGATCTTGGGAAGGCCATGGTTGGCCACTGCAGATGCATTAATCAGTTGTAGATCTGACAACATGCATGGATTTCAAATGGAAACATCATCAAGCAACTAGTTTTGTACCCACCAGCACAGGTATCACAAAACAAGGACCATCCTGTCTGGATTGAAGAAGAAGAAGAGGTACCCATTTGCCCTGCTTTAACAATAGATCATTCATGCACATTGGCAGTTCTAGAAGAGTATACCATCATCTCCAACATACTGTAAAACAATTATTAGGTAGAACAATCAACTCCTGAAGAATTGCCTTGTATTCATTGTCCTTTTTCTAATCTATGGTCAAAAGAATAACCAACTGAAAGTCATCAAAGGATCTTCCATTAGCTGCTACCACATGTGATTAATTAGTAGCATAGAGAAAATGATAGAAGCCACAAAAGCCATAGAAATAATGCTAGGAAAGACACTCCGCATAAATAACAAATTAAGTATCGAAGAAGAATGAAAATTGACAACCATATTGCATGCAAACAAAGGATCCTTTGCATGGGACTATGAAGACATGTAATGCATCAGCCCAGAAAAGTGTACACGCCACATTTATATAAAAGAATAATGCAAACCCATATGCCAACAACAAAGGTGGATGAACCTAGCAGTAAAAGAAATAGTCAAGGCTGAAATATAGAAACTCTTAGATGTAGGATTCATTTATCCAATCTCTGACAGCCGTTGGGTTTCTCCATTAGTCATTGTACCTAAGAAAGGAGGTGAGTGTCATATATATATATATAGACTACAGAGAATTGAATGCAGCTACAAGGAAGGACCATTTCCCACTGTCATTTATTGATCAAGTGCTAGATACACTTGTAGGAAAGAAATACTTTGCATTCTTAGATGGTTTCAGTGGATACAATCAGATCCACATTACTCCTGAGGATAAAGAGAAGACCAAATTCACATGCCCATGGGGAAAATTTACATATAATATCCTACCATTTGGATTATGCAATGTGCCTGCCACATTTCAGTGAGTAGTCCATAGCATATTTTTAGATCTCTCACATGACTGTGTAGAGATATATATGGATGACTTCACTGTCTATAGAGACACATTTGAGGTATGCTTGAATAACTTGGAAAAATTATTAATACGATGTCAAGAAAATCATCTATCCCTAAGTCATAAGAAATGTTTCATGCTCATGGAGGAAGGGATACTGCTAGGACACCATGTCTCTGAAAAGGGGATTAGAGTGGACCCAACCAAGATTGCTATCATCAAGGACCTGTTGGTACCGCAAAAACAAAAAGATGTATGCAGCTTCTTAGGTCATGTTGGTTACTACCATAGGTTCATCAACAATTTCAGAAAAATAGAAGCCCCATTGTTCACTTTGCTAAACAAAGATGTTGAGTTTGTATGGACTCCCGCCTATAATGAAGCATTTAATCTACTGAAGAGGTTGCTCATATCAACCCCCATATTACGTGGACCGAATTGGGCATTAAATTTTTACATACATACAGATGCCTTTGATACTACCCTAGGTGCAGTATTAGGACAGAAAGAAGGCCATCTCAGCTATGCTATCTACTTTATAAGAAAAAATATGCAAGCAGTAGAGCTAAACTACACGGTGACTGAGAAAGAATTCTTGGTGGTTGTATATGCAATCAACAAGTTCAAAAATTACATCACAGGCTATCAAAATTTCATACACACAGATCATGTTGCCATCAGGCACCTCATGAATAAACCCTCGGTATCTGGAAGAGTGGTAAGATGGATTCTCTTGTTGCAAGAATTTGACATTACTATACTAGATAAACCAGGGAAGGACAACATTGTAGTTGACTTCCTTTCAAGATTACATAGTAATCAAGAGGATGGCATAGTAGATGACTCATTTTCCAATGAGCACCTCTTCGCCCTCGCTATTTCTGCACCCTAGTTTGCTGATATAGCAAACTACCTTGTTTTTGGACAACTGCCACTGCACTTTTCCTCAAAAGAGAAGCGTGCCTTGATACGGAAAAGTAGTAAGTACTCTTGGATTTCTGGTTTTCTCTTCTATACTGGACCTGATTGTGTAATACGAAGATGTCTACGAGAAGATGAAGTAGTTGACATTCTCAAAGCATGCCATGATGAGCCATGTGGATGACACTTTGCATCCAAAAGAACAGTAATCAAAATATTGACTGCAGGATACTACTGACCTACGTTGTATAAGGATGCAAACAAATATACAACTCACTATGATAAATGCCAACGTATGGGGATGCCTACAAGGTTAGATGAGATGCCATTATAGCCTCAACTGCAACTGAAACTTTTTGACAAATGGGGGATGGACTTTGCTAGGCCCATAGACCTCAAATCAAAAAACAAAGAGTACATCCTTGTATGTATAGATTATGTCACAAAATGGGCTGAAGTAAAAGCACTAACACATGCTCGAGATGAGAAAGTAGCAGCTTTCTTATATGAAAATATATTCACAAGATATAGTGTACCACGGGAAATAATTACAGATCAAGGGCCATAGTTTACTGTTGATCTCATTACTGACCTAGTGGAAGAATATATAATAAGACACAAGAAGTCCACACCATACCATCCACACTCCAATGGCTAGGTTGAAGTCACGAACAAATAATTAGAAAATATCCTAACCAAAATAGAGAAAATAGTCAATCTATCAAGAAAGAATTGGGAGTCCAGACTCCACGAGGCTGTATGGGCATACATAATCACATGGAAAATAACTACTGGCTTCACACCATATGAGCTAGTGTATGGGAAGAAACCAATGCTTCCAGTAGAATTTGAACACAAAACCCTGAGGACTGTAGTAGAGCTGGGGATTGATATTTCTGAAGCACACAAGCAAATATTGATGCATCTCAATGCTTTGGATGAGTACAAACAACAAGCACTTCAAAACATAGAATTGATACAACAACAACGAATAGGATGGCATGACAGATACATCAATCCTAGGTAGTTCACACATGGATATTGGGCCCTACGGTTCGATTCAAAATACAAAGACCACAAAGGAAAGTTGCAAATAAGATGGCTTGGGCCATATGAGATCAAAAATGTCTATGAAAATGGTGTATTCCAACTACGAACAATTGATCCAGTAAGATTCAAACTCCTGGTTAACGGTCACAGACTCAAAGTATACAAGAAACCCTTATCGAAGGAGCAATTCTCACAGCAAGTGCAATAGTCCATGCAGACAAACCCTCATATTGACTAACCAAGTTCAAAGGAAAAGGAGATTGATGAGGAAGGAAGGGAGGATGATATCTACCTCCCATGGGAAGAAGATTGAAATGTTGTATATGGACCTTAATAAGGCCATAATAAACATCCTGCTACAGGCAGTAACAGGATTAAAAAAATCAACAATGAAAATCCTTTTTGGGTGTTGTTGATAGATTCTAGGTAGAAAACCAGCTTGCTGGCTGTTTAGAACTATAAAAAAGGGCCTGAATGGAAAACCAACTTGCTACCCATTTAGGGGAAAAAACTAAAAAAAATGAGAAAAAACACCTCAGCCAAACTTACTTTTGCCACTTTCAATCGCTATATGCTACTCAATCAGTTGTTATGGGTAACCTCCCAGTTGTTGTGGGCTGCATCAGTCACTACGGGAAACCTTCCAGTTGTTACGGGATCCTAAACCAGTTGCTGCTAGTAACCTTCCAGTTGTTGCGGGTAACCTTTCAATATCTGCGGGCACTTTCTAAAAGTGCTACGGGTAGAGTTTTAGACAGCCACAGACATATTTAGAAGGAGGTAAGGAAAAATTTGGGTCATAAACAATTACACAAATCTGAATTCATGCTGCAGGTACTCTTTCCCTTCATGCAAACATTCCTTGCTTGCTACAGGCAAACCCTTGGTTAAATCGGGCTACCTGTTTAGTGCTACGGGCCATCTCATGGTCGCTATGGACACAATTTCAGAGTGCTGCAACAAAGCAATGCTACGAGTAGTCAAGACAAGGGATGAACAAACCCACTCCAGAACTTGCAGGCATCATACAAAAGAATAAGGAATGTAAGTTTCTAAAAATCATAAGCATCATGCAAGGAGGTATCATTTTTGTAGGTTTTCAAATGTTGCAGATGCATAAATAGAAACAAGGACCTCTAGCCGAGTCCAAGAGGAACTTCATGTCTGATCTACATAAGCATAAAAATTATATAAACAAATTCTAGGAGAGCAATCATTTTTCAGACGACTCTTGCAATCAAATTACTCATTGGAAGAAGTGATGCATGCCAAACCCTTGCACAAATCATATTTCCATAAAAATGTGTCACATGGAGGAAAAATAGCTAACAATAAGGTAAAAAGGTAATATATACAAGTAGTAAGTATTTATTTCTTGAAAGTACATGTTAAAATTAAATATACGCCTTAATCATTTACTATTTTTCTATCACCATCATGAGGGGACATTAATAAGTTCCTTCAGCAATAAATATATGGCACGCATGAAACATTTTTTCACTCGGGACGAGTGACAGCTGTCCGGGGGAGGAGGCAGGATTGGATCTTGCTACTGTAAGACTTAATTACCCTCAGCATGAGAATCGAGGAAGTAATGATGGATGCCTCGATTATAGGGGACAATTAAATATTTCCCCTGAGATGTGATAAAGTAAAATAGAGAAGGGAGACTATCAATATAGAGAGAAAAAAGAAAAAAAAATTCTACAGAAGCTATGAGAGGAACAGTTGTTCGCAGAGAGCACACCAATGTCACACCCTTGAGAAATAACCCTCATTGCTGGGATATATTCGAACGGGCTGGATGGAAAAATTACTTCCAGCTGCTAACTGAATACTTGAATGAGAGAGCAGAGCAATTCGCAAGCACATTCGATGGATAGTAAGCCATGGTAGCTGGCATATCATTTGTAGTAACAAAAGAATTGATTGGGTAAGTGACAAGACTCCCTCAAAATGGAGAAAATTGGGAGGAGAAACCCAATAAAGAGCAAATCAGACAACAATTCTTCCAAGGGGAGCAATACAATCAGACAAAAGGGGGTATTGAGACAAGAAGCCTACCTGAGGCCTGGAGAGAAATTGTTACATTCATCATCAAATACTTCACATGCGAAGGAAGGTATTCCCTACTCTATACAATGTAATTTAAATGCTTAAATCACTTGAGGCATGTAATAGTAATAAATGTCCCAAACCACTAGTTGAGTAGCCTAAAGAAAATGGCAAAATAATATCTGAAAGGGGCAAAGAACGCCTTGTCTCATCACTGTTTGATCTGGCTAATCACCAAGCAAGGCATCCAAAACATCCAACCCAAGATTGATTTAAACCAGGTAATAGGGAATCTAGACCAACCACCTGCAACATCAGAAGAAGAGAAGAGTCAAGAAAAAGTTGAAGAGTGGAAAAAGAAGAAACCCCTGAGAAACAGCCACAACAAGAAAGGAGGACAAAAGAAAGTATATCATAAGGGTCCCTAAGGAGAGAGAAGAGGAGTCTAGCATATCCGTAGTAAGAATTACTAGGAGCTCTGCTACCATGGGTAGAAGAAGGAGAAGGCTCATCATTTCCGTAGAGAAGGAAACCACAGAAGAGGTAGGGAGTAAGAAAAGCAGCCCTTAGAAAGAAACAAATGTCTCTCTGTCTATAGAATCAAAGGGCTTTGTCTCCAAGAAGATGAAAGGTATAGATGCAACATCACTTGCTAGAGATCATATCATGCAGGAAAAGGAATAAAAACCCCCTACACCTATAGTAGAGGAGGCACCTGAAGAAAGTGAGACTACCTCAACACCTAAGAAAAAATAAAAAGAAAAGGTAGTAGAGGAAGCTACCCCCAAGAAGGAACAAAAGAGAAAACTGAAAGTTGTAATAATATCTCACAAGATAAGGAGGAAAAGAACAATAAAAATAGAGACCGTAGAAATCAGTGAAGAAACACCTCTAAAGAATAAAAAGGAAGAAGTCTTTATCACAAAATAAGGTTTTGAGATAGTGAGAGAGATGGATAGTTCAGAAGAAGAGGAGAAGCAAGAACAAATACCTCTTGAGATACCACAGTAGGCAGAAATTGAAGAGGTGAAAAGTGAAGGGAAACAAGAACCTGAATTCCAAACTCTAGAGCAAGTAGTGAAGGAAATCAACATTTTGAGAAGCATCATAAAAAACTTGGAGGGAACAAGAGGATTGGATGCCCTGATAAGAGCAGAAGAAGCCTTGGAAAAGACTCCCATGGAAGAAGAAAAAGAAGAAGAGCCTGCAGAAGAACCTGAACCTAAACCTAGACCAAAATATGAAGGTAAATACAAAGGAGGAAAGAATGAATCCTTACTCCAAATGGTCCCATATAAAGCACAGAAACATCCTACAGCAGAGCTTGAGGTAATACATTTTGAACTCACTTATAAAAATATCTATTCAGTTGGACCTAAGGATGACCTATATACATTCTTAGAAGAAATTTTTCTTGAAGATTATAATGTTTTTTCAAAGGCTAGTACAAAGATTTAAAGGGCATGTTGAAGCAAGGCAGCAACATGACACATTGGTGGAGAAGGTTGAAAAATAGGAAGCAGAAATAGAGGGACTCAAGATGAAAGTAGAAAATATGTATGATCTTTCTACTAGGATTCTAGAATGCAGACCTCCACCATGAGTATATGCCCTATATCTGCAGGAGAAATGGTTGCATTTCAGATATGAGAAGGTATGCAATAATCTTCCCTATGTTGTGGATGACCCCAAAACATTCTTTAACATGTATAGAGAATCTGATCCTAACACTCAGGCACAAATGAGTGAGTTTTATATTCATAACTTTGATGTTACTTCTAATGTAAAGTGGAATCATAACAAGTACCTGGGTGACATACTTTTATATGCCTTCACATCTTACCTGAAAAATGAGAAGAGAAGGAAAGAAGAGGCGGATGAGTATCTAGAAATGGAAAAATAGTCCACCTTAATGATAAGGGGAGAAAGTGGTTCCCCTAAGGACATTGTAGAAGAGTGGGCAGAGTTTGTATTAGAGGATAGATTAGCTACATGGGTTAGGCAAAGGCGGATAGCTGTCCAGAACCGATATTTGATATTCCTAGATAAAGAGGGTAAAACAACTTATGTATCCTACAAATCAAGATGGGATGAGTTTCCCACTATACTGAGAAATAAAGAGCCAAACTCACCTGTAAATTTTAAGCATGCCTTAAAAAGGGTGCATGATTACATAGAACTGGTAAGAATGAAAAAGGAAGGATGGATAGGATTGAGGTTGCATCCTCCCATCTTCTGGTATCCCATTCTAGATTGGAGGGAAATAGTACCTTTGGATAAAGAAAAAGAGATAGCCTTATGGCATGATCTTGGGATAAGGGGAGGTCTCTATGGATATGGCCAAATAGGTAATCAAGACCCCTATGACTATAGAAAATATTGTTCCCTCAAGATGAGCCAGCTTGTTCAAGGAAAAGCAAGAAGCTAAGTTGGGGGGGTGTGATGAGGCCACATATTAGCATGTTTTGGCCCCATCTAAATCCTTTTTGAAGCCTCTTACATGTAAATTTTTGAGACTTTTGTCTCCTCTTGATGGTTGATAAGAGATAAAGTTATGATTTTTCATATATTTAGTTTTATATGTTCATTAAGATTTAATATACTTATTTACTTTAGTGAATTTTGTCTCTTGTGCAAACTGATGTTTCTGATGTCTCTATGAAAAAAATACAAGATGCCATAAGCTTTTGAAGTAGTAGGCCCCAACCCGTAGCAACTTTGGTTGTGCTCCTACAGCAGCCTGTAGCCACTAACTATGCTCCTACAGCAGCTCGTAGCCACTGGCTGGGAAATGATAAGAGAGAATCATGGTATTCAACAAACAATGAGGCATCATGAAGTATATCGAGCCGAGCATACAAAGCTAGAGAACAAGTCAACCAAGTGGCAGATTTGTTTGGACAAGTCTAACAAGTCTTTAGGTGATTTATCTTACCTGTATCAAGCTACAGGCCTACCCGTAGCATCTTCCAGAACTACCTGCAACAACAGTAGCCAAAGAGAACTTATCCAGCTCACACCACAACATAAGAAAAAAAGTGCCAGCCATCCTAATGCATCATATGTAATGATATGGTTATTTTTTAAGTAGTTTTTTAATTAGTTCCTATCATGTAAATAAGACAGGAATTAGTTGTCTTCACTCAACAAATATGAAACCAAACAACTAGAATCTGTTTGAGTGGTTTTTGATCATATTCCTAGTATAGAATAAGTTAGTGATCTGTCTATATATATATTCAGATAGAAATGTACACACAGAGAAGGAGTAATAGATTAAGGAATGAAGTGATAATTGTGTGAGAAAAGTAGAATTATAAATGTGTGAAGATATAATATATTAATGTGAGTTGTGCTCTTGAGTTCATTGTAATCTCTCTTTGTTGTAGCAATATTTAATTGTTACAGCTCAATAGATGAATCGTTTATCTTCTTGAGCAGTTCTATGAGTTTCTAGGGTAGGATCAGAACTCACTTCTGCACGAGAAAGGGCCCCCTCAGAAGGAATTGTAGGGAATATCCTATTCCTTCATTTCCTATTTATGTTGTGTGGATTGATTATTAGTTATTCATTTCATTTATCAAAGTTAATGAGTGCATAGTGTGTTGAGTTTTTATATCTGCAGACCAGAAACCTCCATAGTTTACTTTCCAATTTGCATAACATTACTTTATACTTTTTGATGAATTTCTAGCCTACAAAGACTTCACTCCAAAGTACTGTAGCATATATTTTGCAGGTCCTTTAAAAATCTTACGCCCATGGGTTGACATTTAATGAACAACAGAGTATGAGACTTAATATCATTGGTTGATTATTCTGCACATCATGCCATCCAATAGAACAAATCCTCTCACAAATGACACATATTGTATACCTAGTATAGCTGTAATTTTCTTGGGCATTACTGAGCTAATGGCACAAGAATCAATCATGCACTTGTGCACTAGGTGGTTGCCAATGATCAGGGAAATATAGAATGGTGGTGGTTTTTTTACTTTAGGTATAATTTTCCCTTCTTTTGGACACAAACTTGTAGCATTTGTTGCTCCATGACTTGATGATCCACTAGTTGTACCAAAACTGTTCAGATCCTCTCATAACAAGTTTCTTTGAGAAGGAATTGAGAGTGCATCCCACATAGTAATGCTCAAGTTGGTTTTCTTCATCCATTCCAATATGTTGAAGGGAATTTCTCCTAATTTTTTGACGCTTCTTTGAGTGTTGGGATCCTCCTTTGGAAAATGCTTGTTGGGTATCATGATGCCTGATGAAATTTTTTTTCTTACGGCTTGGCTAATAGGTATTTCTGGTGGTTTCTCTCCCACATTTTTATCAACAACCACATGTTTCTGAAGTTGTGAAGTGGATGTTTGATCATATTTGGAAGTTTTAAGTTCCATTGCTCTCTTCTTGGAACGAGTGTTTTCCGCCACTGATGAGGGATCTATATTCAACCTGTAAAAATCTTCTGCTTTCCAGTTTAGCAATGTGGTTTCTTTATGTGCCTACAGTTGATCTACTATTTCTTACGTAGATGTGTTCTCTGTTTTCTTAGAAGGGGCAGATATGCTTTGAACCATAAGGGCCTAGCTAAGAGCTCCATTGGGACAAAGATTTTGATTATGGGGTTGAGAACAAGGGTAACACCATTCATAGTCTTGAACTAGATTATTCTGGACAGGTACAATGGCTCTAGACGAACTAGTAGTAAGACGGTTCCGAAAGTTCAAAGGTATGACGTTCACAGCCTAATTTGTAGCTTGATTTTGTGGTTGATTATTCCCTTGAAAAGGATGACGGTTAGCCTGATATTGCTGATTTTGTGGTTGATATGGATGATTGTATTGAAACTATTACCTCTTGAGTGTAACAAGCTCATTTCCAAACATTTGCGGTAGTGACTTGAATTCAAATAGAACATTTTAAGAGGTAGGGGTAGACTGTGATGGTTGATTAGAGGCTACTAGAATAGAAGCAATGATAGGCTGATTATTTGTAAGATCTGGAGACAATGGCATTGGAGGTCGTGGAGCTATCTTTTCAGCGTGAATCAAGGAATTTTCTTCTCTGATGACAACGTCATAGGCATCGAGTAATGTATCCCCTCCCATGGACTAGATCATAACTGTTACATCGTTATTCAATGCTCACAAATAATACAAGAATACATTATGTGCAGAAGTCTTTACAAGTTTCGGAATCCTATTCTAGGTCCTGTGGAATCGGAAGTTGAAGTCACTCATGTATTCTTAGGGAGCTCTCGTCATCATAGTGAGCTATTCCAAAAGTGAAAGATTATCACTCTTGTCTTCAAACTATTTACAGAGCTTTTCTCCTAATTTTTCCTAAGTGGTTACACTGCCAACACTTAACCCTTGAAACCATTGAAGTGCTTTTCCCTTAAAAGAGGTAGCAATAATTCTAACTGTAACGTTGTCCTCCATGACATTATGTACAACACAAATGTTGGCTGCATTAATAATATGTTCCACTGGAGTAACGTGAGTTTCCCATGTATAAAAAGTAAAATGTTTGAGTGCTGCAACAGGTATAGGGTCACATTGAGCCAACAGAAGAGGACTGCTTGCTTTGAAAGGGGGGAAAAATTTGTTTCGTACCAAAGTAGTAAGAGGTTGATTGTTCCTTGGTGGAGTGAACCTTCCGTACAAAGGAGTTGAATGACCCCTACAAGGTAGAGTTACAACTGGTGATGTTGAAATGCCTCTTCATCTTCTCTTTGGAGGAGACAAGGAAAGTTAAATAAGCTGATAATTTCCTTGCTTTGAAGAAGATCTTGTATGAATTCTTTGAATAAGTTAATGCACTAAGATTTGGAATCCAGCGATATAGAGTCACCATGTACTTTGACTTGTGTAAGTGAGAAGAGAAGTACCAACCCTATCCCACTGAGTGTGCCAAAAACTATTGTCGCAAAATCACTACAACCTCTGAATGACCAAAATTTTGACATGACGTTTGGTATGATTGGGACACATGGGATCACCTCTCAAGCTATGGTACTTGGGATCAAGGTGAACCTCCAGAGAAGGCCGGCTTCCTCTTCCTAAACTAAGTGTTGTACTAAAACTAGTGTAATAAAAAGGCTATCTAGTCCAATGCTAACATTTTCATGGAGTTTTAGGGAAAGAAATTTGTAGAAATGAAACTATACTAGGGATGGTGATGCACCAAATAAAGGTTGTTTCCAAACTCATGAAGGGTTAATTTGAAGAGGGTGTGTGCACCATAGATAAACTTCACCTACTACAAATTAGAGAGGGTATGAAATACCACAGACTAAGAAACATGCGTTCCCTTTATTAAACTTGATCAAAAATAGCAATATATCAGTTTCCAGTGAAGAAGGATGAACTTAAGAAGGGTTAACAAACACCACAACTCAACTACATGGAATACTCCACCACTTGATAAGCACAGAACTCCAAGAACTTGCAATAGAAACATGAACTTGCACAATGTACTTGCAAGCATGAGAAAAGGCACAAGAAAGTATAGAAGGATGAAAGGACCGAGATTAGTCAAAAAACACACACTTTTATAACTTCAATAACATGCACAATTCATCATACATTCAGAAGAGGAGGCTTGAAAGTTCTCTCAACACACAAAGACAACTTGCAGAAGAGAGAGGACTCTTGAAAAATTGCACTTGCCTAATAAGTATAACTTTCTAACCTATCCAATCTATTGGAACCCCTTTGGAATGAACCTCCAACTTACATTTATAGAAGAATATGTGAGAGAGAAGAGGAAAGGTCACAATTACATCCCTAAATTGAAAATACATGATGGTTCATTTATTACAGTTGGTTGAACCACTCTAGAAGGTTTCATCATGTGTCATTAATGCCTGGTTGACCTAGTCTTCTCAATTAATTAAAAGAATATTTAAATAATAATAATAAATATTATTATTTTAAATATTTAAATAAAAATACTAAGTTAATTTAATTATTGGTGGGCTCCCTGTTGACTGGTTTGCACTAGAGGGGAAATTATGGGAAAAGGGCCCAAAAATAGCCCAACTTGGTGGTTGTCTCATCGAGTTGGGTGAAAGCTCTGATGCGTTGTGTACTGGCCGAGTCCATTTCCATCGCATCGACTGAGCTCTCTCTTTCATCTTACTCACATGCCAACTTACCACTGATGCATCGAGCTCCAAAATGAGCTTTGTCTTTTACTCCAGGATCGAGCCAAGCTCCCTTGCATTAAAATTCTCTTGACTAGCTCATTTAGTGAGCTCCTTCCATGTTTTACCACAATTGAGTTCCCCGTGTCGAGCTCCCAAAATGAACCTTTCACCTAGTTGTCCACCGAGCTCCAATCCGAGATCCATCATTTACACTTCCATGTTTGCCAAGTTTCATCATCTCCGACTCGGCGACTGACTCAGTTTGTATGAGCTCGCTCATAGAGCTCCTTATTCTTAAAGATCTGCTGACATCATGAGTTGCTTCTTCAGTTAAACTCTACATCATCTCGAACCTATGTTCCCTATGGTCTAGTGCTCTGAAATTGGTCCATTCATATATGTAAACACTATGTTCATACTTCCAAGTTCGGCCAACATTGAGCCTTTGAGATGGCTCGTTTTTGTACTCCCTCTGAGTTCCATTAGCTTCCTCGTATTGACTTGAACCTACCACTGAGTGGCCTCGGTTCCCATCCAATCTCTCCCCGATATCTTCTCAATGAATGGTGAATGGCCCAGCTTCTATGTCATCGTTTCCAAATTGTTAATCAACTCTATGAGATCAAAACGATTTGACCATCGAGCTCCACAAGCTTACACTTGTGAAGTCATTTCATGTATTCTTTTCTAGAAATAGAAATGTTTGAAATGTTATCCTATTTCAAATTGAGCGCATACATGAGCACCATGTATACAATAACCCTCATCCTCTACGATTTATTTTCCCACAACCGAATAAATTTCCACCATGTCACCTCACCTAGTAGCTTGTTCTCTTCCTAGTACAACTCACTCACCACACTGCACCACTGAGCTCATAATGCGATCTCTCCACCAAGCTCTAAACTAAGTTTTAAATTGAGCTATATCTTTTGTTAAATCAAATCCTCAACGAATATGTCAAGTTTCACATGATCGGGACCCATTGAACTGTCCACTGAGCTCTTCGATGAGTTGTTATTCAGCCTAGGATTAACTCGTCTTGGTGTCTCACTCTCAGGATCAACTCGGTTCAAAATTGAGTCCTGACAACCTGCAACTCGGTGATTCTCCTAAAGTGTTTCCACCATCAAGCTCCACTTCAAACACCATGGTCTCAAGTTTATGCATGTTTGGCTCATGCAATCCTCTTTAGTGGCCTTTTACCAACCCGAGATCCTTTAGCTTCCACTGTAACCAAGCTCCATCATCTACACTTACCTATTTTCCAAGCTCCATCATCTTTGACTCGGTGAGCTTGAACATTATTCCCATGGCGAGCCATCTCCTTTCCACTCTACTGAGAACTCCATGCCAAGATAATTCAAATCTCCTTCATCTTCTTGAATTAGAATGATAGAGTTATTCCATCCTTACATGTAACCAAGCTCGCATGTAAGAATTGAGCCCTTCTTGTTCAATGAGCTCACCATCACTGCGAACACTACCCACAAACCTCCTTTGAGCTCATCATCGAGCTCTCCACGTTGATTTTTTTTCTTAGCCATGAGCTCCCACAACACGATCTTTGCATCGAATGAATTTCCATTCCATCTATAACCTAGCTCCATGCACCCATTAGGCTCCTCCATCAAGCCGAGGTCCATCTGCTTCCTTCACATCAACTAAGCTCATCTCTTCATCTTACATGCCTCCACAAGTTCCTAATCTGAATGAGCTACTCCTGTATGTGATGAATCACCTCCCTATAAAAGCTTGTATCTTTTCTGTCTTCATTCAACCTTGACTGAGTAGCCTATCTGAATTCCATGCGTGACAGGCCACTTCCAACTCACACTATTTTTCCTGAGTGGCTCGCTATGTTTGATAACTCCATTGAGCTTTAATAATATAACTTACTTTCAACGTCCATACTAAGCTCATCTTGACATCTCAAATTCTCCTTTGTCTTCTTGAATGAGCTCCACATATTGACCATCTTCACTCGACTATCAAATGGATCGACTCAGCTTCACCTCCGAAAAAATCATTCCACACTGACTCAGTTCGTAACAACATTCCTTTATGCATTATCTGCAACGTTTTCTCCTTTCGACCTTGGACATAACCAAATCAAACATCGAGGTTATGTAGAGATGGATTTTACAAGATAGAATCTATCTAAGTGATTTTACATGCGTGTGTATTCATCAAAACACTCATTAATTGAGTATATCCTTTATGCCAACCATATTCAAAACCATATTCGAGGAATCGTGTCCCCTAAATTAATTAGAATGACCGGGTCTTATGCAGATTTTCTAGATTTCTCCTAACCTTCCACTTAACTCGGCTTGGATGGCATCTAGAAGGAGGGATTGACACACCTTGGCTACACTCGCATGAACCTCTGTGTGCGGGGAATGCACCTTGGCCCGCCATCATTAGAAACCCACATGTAGAATTATCCATGCATCTCCATCTAGTGGAAGTTTTATGATGGTTTGCGGAATGCAAAATATCCCCTACGGAATTTATGGCTTGGAATGCCATCCCATTATTTCCACTTAATAATGAACCTTCAAAATACCCCCATCGAACTCAATTTTTCTCCTGAGTCAATATCCGAGCTAGCTCCAACATACATGCCTTACCAAAGCAAGCCATCCTTTAACTCACCTCTTGACTCCAACGACTCGATCCTCATATCTCTTCACATAAAGTTCTGTCGAGCTCCTCGTAGAGTTCCCTTCATTTGTTTGGTTTTGACGAGCTATATTTTGCATTTGACACAAAGTTCCCTATTAACCTAACCTCGAGCTCCTGAAATAATCTCTCTGTCTAAGTGGGTGGTTGTGAATGTTTGTATTAGACTCTTCGTTGTGCAAGATCCACATAGAGTTCCCCCACATAGACCAAACTCCAACCTGAGCTAAGACCTCGACTCTTCCGATTTATGTTCTAAGCTTACCATAGACCATCTTACGAGCTCTTTTCTAAGCCGACCGTAGACCGAGCTCCTTATTAACTTGACACCAAGTTGGCAATGGGCTATGCATCGAGCTGGCACCGAGTTGAGCCCGAGTTGGGCTAGGTGAGATCACTTATTTGTTCATTAATTATTTTAATATTTTTGTCTCCGTGATGACCGAAAATGGGCCCCTAGGAACAACTTCATGATTTGATCGAAGTAGGACCCCGTTGTCCAATTTTTCCTTGCGTGAAAAATTAGATAACACCTGTGGTTGTCAAGTTTTCTATAATTCCAAATTGGACGGCTAAATGGTGGTCTGAGTTAGAAAGGATACAAATTCGAGGATCCCTGTCAAATCCTTTGAATTTTGCGTCTTGCTCTATGCAGCACTCTGTCAGTACGCATGAGTGAAATAAACTTGACATGTTGTTTGCAGCTACATTTTTTAGGTTAGGGAATGGCATCATCCACAACGCATTGTTTTCACGGGAGTAGGATGATGCGATTTAGAGGGCTTTAGGGTTTTTGATGGGGCCCAAGATTTGGAACTTGGTGTGAAAGGTTTTGGGTCTGCAGGTCCAGGTTTTGAGTCTCGGTGTTTGTAAACATTGTGTGTAGCAATAACAACAATATTAGCATGAGAAAGGTGATATCCAGTTTGAGAAACAAGTTATTTTCTTCTTCATGAAACTTAATTTTGAAATTTGTAACAAGGCTTTTGTAGGAAAGGAAAAATGTGCTTAATTTGAGGCTTCCTTTATAAATGTTGACTACATCGAAATGGAAGTCTCAATAACCCTCATAGGTTTTATGGATATGGCATTTATATAGCTTATATTCTTTAGATATTCATTTCTTCGATTGAAGTATGACCCATACCTTGTGATTATAGATTCACAAGAACCCGCATTTTGTAATGGCACGCCCCCACTTGGGTACTGCACTCATTAAATTTGGTGATGCTCATAGGGATGAAGAGGTAGGGCTTTGTAACTTTGGATTTGAAAAACCCTTACCCTTTTTGGCTTGGATAAGACCTTCTATTTGTAGTTTTCTTGTGTTTTTAAAAAATAGATGGAAACAATGGAGTGGTTTATTTCTTGAAGTCTGTGAGAGAAAGAGTGCTTTATAGAACTTCATAATGCAATAGCTACGCACTAGACCAACACTCACTCCCTCAGAGTGATTCATTTTAAGGTGCTGATAATAACTACAGTTGTTTCCTAAAACTCGTTTTTGTTATCTTTTAATGAATGAAGAGAAGTATTATAGGCTATGTGAAAATGATACACTTTTAACAAGGAACTACACAGATGGGAATATATGTTTAGTTTTTGAGAATGAGATTTGGGACCTTAATATATTTTCATAGTTGGATTGGACGATGCTAGTTGAGACATAGGTGTTTCACTCTATTTTGGGGAATGAAAATTGTCATGAAACCAGTAGCTATCTGTTAGATGTTCCCATTTTGTCACATGGATCTTTAAGGAACTGTATACTACCAACTTCAGGGCATGTTAGTCCTTAAGAAAGAAATAGACAACATTTTTTAATATTGTTTAATGGATTAGGCGGCATGATGGAAACTTGGGCATTAAACCATTGGTGGGGAAATGCATATGTCCCTAAAACTAATCATAATCTATAAAATAGGATTATCCCCAAAAGTTGGTAAAAATCATACAAACTAGAATACCCAAAAAAGTACAGATGTAGTTCTTGATAACGATCTTTGCAATTTATAATGTGTTGTGCCTAATTAATTGGATGATAATAATAGAGACGTATGCATAATGTCTCTTTTTTGGTGAATGTCAATTGTCATGTAACAAATAGTTGGCTATCAAGGTGTTTCTCATTTTGTGTCATGGATTTTTAGGCTACTGAGTGTTTCATAGAGTTTATCAGAATGGACATTCATCTCATTCATGATATTTTTTACTATTAAAGAACCATATTTTATGGCCTCAGTTGACCTTTGGGGCCTATGATGGAAAAATGAATGGATTTCTCACTGTGGGATGATTTTGTAGGAACTGAAAGCATCCCCACTCTTTTGGCCACAATCGATCATTGTAGTTTTTGATGGAGATCTAGAATAACTCTTTCCATGGAATAATTTAATTGAAATTGAATGTGTCCCACTAAAAAGTGGTGGTTGCCAATTAAAAAAATTAGAATATCCTCCATGTCATGCTATGGAAGTTGAAATTTGTAGCAGGACTATGTGCATGGAACACATGTTTTCCAATAATATTCGATTAAGGGAATAGATGACAATAAAGCCAAATGATATTTATTGAACCCAACCAATCATTGGAGTTTTTAATGGATTTTTGAACACACTTTTTCTTCATGGTAATTCCATTATGTGGAAATACTTTAGAAGTTGAACTCCTTTTGCAGTAATCTTCATAGGGAACTCCTTTCACCAATTTTACTTTTTAATGAAAAAACTGACAATAAGGCTAAAATTGTCATCTTTGACACCAAGATATCTTGTATGTTCGTTGACGGATATTTGAACGCAGGTGTTTTTATGGAATGACTCATGGGGATTGAATGAAATCCTGATGATTGGAATTAGGCAATACCAACCTTTAAACTCACTAACATGTTATCAAATTGATCTTAAGCATGTCATACATTGGTGTTTGGACTTGTAACATAGGGTAGATATTTTAAGCTATGATGTACTATGGGGACTTATACATTTTCTTACTAAATGGGAACATGATTTCTCAACAGCAGACTGAATCCATCATTTTCAAAATCTTAAATGTTAAACTAAAGATGATATTTGGGATACTTTAGGCAGTGCCTGATGTAGGCCTTTATAGTGTATGTCTCATTTATAGTGTTATAAAAACTATCAATAAATAACCAATGAGGTAATAATCTGTGTAAGACACCTATTGTTAGTGTTGGTACAATCCTTTCTTGGTCATTTTCCATATATTATAAGATGACAATTATTGATAACTAATCATGAACAAGGTCCTTATGTGGATAACTCTTATGAACTTCTACGCTTATGAGTTTATTGCTTCGTGTTTTTTATTAGTTAATTAAATTATATGATTAGCCTTGTATTTTAAAGTGAGGAAGGGGATATTAGACATTATAAAATGTCAAATATGTCATGTCAATATAACCTTTCTCATTCTTGAATAGGGTGTAAGAGTGTTGAGAATGCATTGCATGTTTACGTTTGTGGATTTCTAACTTGTAGATATCTGAAGAGTGCATTTGTTAAGCTTGTAAAAATATGGAAAGTGGAGAAATAACTATCATCAGGATGGATGATTAGGTCAGTTTCAGGTGTCTATGTAATTCAATTAGCCTATCTTCATCTTTTCCTATTTAGAACCATGTAGTGGGACCTTTTTGGGTTCTCATCTTTAGGGACTTGCTAAATGAAGGTTCACAGAGGAATTTTAACTATAGATCATAGTGTCATCCAAGTGAATAAAAAATTATCAAATCCTGAGTGGAAAATAAACTAACAATCACATGTGTACAATGCAATGTGAACGTTGAACGATATATGTTATTTGTTTTAGAGGGATAGTTATTACTTTTGTAGTTGATTTTGTTTAAACTATGGGTAATTGATTTTGTAAGTGTAGAAATATAGATGAACCACTTCTTTTAAAAAATTTGAATATGAGGTCTAACCCTTAAAAGAATTCAAAATGCAAACAAGTGATATAATGTACAAAGCTTTAGATGGAAACAACTATAAATTGGATGGTTCCTTTTCGGTATTTTAAAACTTTAGGTATTTTTGTGTAGATATAATGAAAAAGACATTAAAAATGTGTTGTTGTTGGTTTACATAAATAAGCGAGCAATATTAAAAATAAAAAAGTGAACATGTATGTTGAGAAGTGTAATATTGTAAGTGTAGAGATATAGACGAACCACTTCATTTAAAGGTATCGTGTCATCATTTAAAACTTGTTACAAATTTGTACATATACATTTACAAATCTCATATCATGAGTAGTAGCATTTTGCGGAATATTTTATTTGAACTTTACATGAATACATGAAGACTTTCGTGCATGTGCATATTTTGTATCATGAGTGGTAGTGTTTTATGGCCAATTGTTTCGTTGTAAACATGAATGCATTTGATATCGTTTGGATTGTTACTTAATTTTGGGTAATTGTGTTAGTGTTGCATCAATTTTTTTGTTGGTCTTTTGTGCCATGTGAATTCCAAATGGTATATGTTATTTGATTTAGAGGGATAGTTATTACTTTTTTAGTTTTATGTTGATAAGGGTCTTGATTGATTTTGTAAGTGTAGTTATCACTTCATTTAAACATCTCCACATTTAAAACTTGTTCCAAAGACGTATATATACATTTTCGCTTCTTATATCATGAGTGGTAGTGTTATGGGGAGTAGTTTATTTAAACTAAATATGAATACATGAAGTCTTTTGTACACTTGATAAGGTGTGTGATTGAGAGTGGTAGTGTTAAAATATAGTTTTTACACTACATTGAAATGATGTATGTTTACATTTTAATTTGTTATAGATTCATAAATATTTAGTTGTTCTACGCTCTAGGTGACGACATCGCTGCTCAACATTTATGTGAACTTTATTTTTTTATGTAGTTCTCTCTTTTTCGGGCTCATTTTGTAGGAGTCAACATGATTGCCAAGTCCACACACCTATAGAGTACATACAAATGTAGATATAAGTCAAAATCAATAAACTATACACAATTGAAATGCATGTGGAGTTGCAATGGGAACTAAGCATAAGAGGTAATATTTTGAGGATAAAAAAGTTGCATTCGTTGTTTAAGGAAAAGAATATTAGTTATATGGAAAGATACAGTATGTTATAATAGTATACAAGGATGCAAATACGTACATAATAAAAGTGTAAGTAATATTCATTTATTTTATTAAAAGTACTTACAATCCACATAGTAGTAGGAGACAATAATATGTCAGTGTATAAGGAAATACAATAGTTTTCTTTTGAAGAAGGGAAAAAGAGTGAAACATGGATATGAAATAACTAACATAGCGAACATAGTTCATAGTATAGAATCGGAATGGTGACGGGGTAAAGTTTGAAGAGAAGGGCGAGTTATAATTCTTTGCGTAAAAAAGGTTACGAAGGAGTTGCATTGTTATCCACTTTCTTTGAATTGATGAATGACAAATTTTCAATATGTTGTTTCTGCAGTATGGTCTCTTTTTTTAGGGAAAGTGTGAAGCAGTATTTGTTGCTAGATGACATTGCTCTGTAATTTCATTAGTTGCATCTTCATCTATAGACAATAGGTGGAGGTTGCTAGCTGTAACACCCATGATTGACTTAGTTGTCTCATCAAAAGTAGTAACTGATTGGAGTTCTCATGTTGGGTCCTTTAGATCGATCCTGAGTGCATATCTTTAACCCATAGTTTTGAACTTGTACGTTGCAACTCGAAATAAAACCATGAACCATTACTATTCTCTCTCACCTTTTTCCTGCATTGCTTGTCACCTTTTTTAAGAGGACATGCCTTGTAAAAAAATGTTGTCCATGCTGATATTTGTGATTTCTGCAATAACCATGTCCCATTCATTTCCCTTAGTGTTCCCCATCTGTAGGACATACAAAATCATTGTTACAAAGGACAATATTTTTTGGAGGGCCCATAAAATTTCTTGTGATAGAGGGCACCAGAAGGAAGTAGTCATCAGAATCAACCCAACCATGTAGTGTATTGTTTTCCTAAAATTAGAGGGTTGACGTAAAATTTGGTACTTGAAATAGTGTTAACTGAGCTCCCCATTGATACTGGAGACACGAGAAAATTTCAAAGGCAAGGAATAGAAGAGGTGGTATAGAAAGCATGTCTTCAAGTTCTTTGCTTATCTCATCTAAGTGTTGTCCCCCACAATGTGATAGTTACACTAAATCCTCAACGTGTCCTTTAATTGTATGAGTTCTTCTCTTTGTTTTAGACTTGGCATGCCTACAAATTGTTGAGCATCGGTGACCATCGCTAGAACAATGCAAATTAAATCAACTGTAGAACCTGACAACGCCTGTAGGTATGTCCTTGATTTTGGTGAAGTGAAAGTGATGGGAAGGTATTGTATCCTCATTGTACTATGAGTGGAGCTATGGTTGAGGACGGTTGTAGGAAAATCTCCAAAAAATTGTTCAAATAGTTGTAACATAGGCTTTGCATCAACAATCCTCGCAATCCTCCCATTTGAAATTGTGTATAGCTTCCCATTTTCAATCTACTCAAATAATGTTTTGGCGGCCTCATTGAAATAGGTGATGTGAATTTCCCCTCCTTCTTCCCAATCTACAAAATCAAACCGAAAAATAGAACCATCCCCCCTTGGATTGTGATATTCGTGAAGGGTTTTTTTTTTCTAGGGCACGACCCTCTACGGACCACATGCACATAGATGTATTCAATCCACTTATTTTAGTTGGTGTTCTCATAAAATATCTGTTAACCTAGTTTGCACTTGCATCTATTTGTGGCAATTGACTGTGTTCGAGAGAATTTTTTGGTAGTTGGGTTGGAGCACCGATTACCAAATGTGTTTCGACAAAAACATCCATTTCAATGATAAGAACAATCCTGCAATGGGAAAAGAAAATCAGGAAAAAATTAGAACTGAGAAATGGATGGAAAAAATAAATAGAAAGAAATTAGAATTACTATAGGGAGATTATATACATTGGTAATTGAGCAAGGGATGAAGCTTACAGTTCACTTTTGATCATTCTAACACGGGATTTGTGTAAGCACACAATGGAGCCTTCTTGTATTGATTTTTCAGTTACATGGCTTGCAAATTTGGAGGGTAGAAGAGATGTCTGAAAATGTATCCCATCTGAAAGGTCAACACGATGTTGGGTACCCATGTTGAGATTAGACCTTAGGGAGGACAAGTGCAGTATCTGAAATGTGGGGTCAACATTGGAACCGCCCTCAATTAATTGAGAAATTCCTTCGTGTGTCAAAGTTATTTCCATGGCAAGTAAAATATGCTCGAGATAGTGGGAGTTCTGCAAATATATGGTGGAAAATGTAAACTTGTAGTGCATTCAAACATGAAATAAAGGATGTGTGAGGGATAAGCATGCATTTGTAAACAATGAGAACCTTTAAAGTTTGCTTCCTTATTCATTTATATTTTTCAAAAAGCGCAAACATGAAGTCTAACCCTTTAATAATTCAATATGAAAAAAAGTGATATAATGTACAAAGCTTTGGATGAAAACAACTAAAAAATTGCATGGGTTCTTTCTCATGACATTTTAAAACTATAGGTATTTGTGTGCAGATATAATGAAGAACACATTAAAAATGTGTTGTTGTTGGTTTACATAAAGAAGCGAGCAATTGTAAAAAGGAAAAAATTGAACACATATGTTGAAAAGTTAGATTATGTGTTCCATATGTTCCGCCGCAATATATACATGCATTTATTTGAAATGAATTACAGATTATTATGTTAAGAAAATATAATGGAAAACAATAAGAACAATATGTACACTTGAAGTAAGTAAACTATAGGTATTTTTATGGAGATAAAATGATAAAGAAATTAGAAATGCATAGTTGTTGGATTACAAAAACTGAACATGTGTTTTAAAAAGTTTGATTCTCTGTCCAATATATACTGCCACAATACATACATGTAATTATTTGGAACGAGTTATAGTTTGTTTCAAAAACACTTATAAACAATACAAGCTATTTTTAAAAATCAAATTTCTTGCTTTTTGCTTGTGCAATTTTCTTTGCACATTTCTTGTATTTTTGTCTAGTTGCAGATGCCTTGATTGGTATTCACATTCTCCTCAATTTGTGGGGTGGTTCATATTTCAGTGCATCTTCGTTAGAATCATAAATCAAGAAGAAGCCTCATGAATGCTCTCCAATTGTTTGGAATTTGGAGAGAAAAATTGGGGATGTTGGCAACAGGTGGAGGCAATCTTTGATCATTTCGGCTATCACTATTTTTGGTGGTTTCAGTTGCCTTGCAATGCAAAACATTAACAACACATTGAAGACATTTAAAATCTTCCTCCCTTTGCAAGCGAGGCGTATTTAATGTCAAGCCCATTGTAGGGAGGGAGAATTGTGTTTCTAGTCTGCATCATATTAAACTGAGAGAGGGAAAAGAAGTGTGTTAGTCCAAGAAGATATTATTAAGTATGACGAGCAACTTTAAAAGATTTGTCGTTGATCAATCTAACATCCAACTTGTAGACGCTTCGAAATGGCCTCATTGGGGAATGAGCCCCTCAACACATAATGAATCCTGTCATTGACGAAGGCACATGCCCCCACACGTCACTTCAGAAAAAGGATTGGAGCCAACTATAAATATAGATGTAACAATCAAAAGAACAATAACATGAAAGCATTGTACAATAATTTTTTAGTCCATAACATGCAATAAACAAAAAAAATTGAATAAATACTTCAATAAATATTGAAACCCACCTGAAGTTTGTTTACAGACAACACTCTATTCTTTACTGTAGGAGAAAGAAAATCACAAATATCCTGTAAAAAAAGTGAAAGAAGAAGTTAATAAAACTAAATGTATCTGTGAAAGGATTTATACACTGTACAACAAAAGCCTTATATTAGACAGAGAATTCAAAAGGAGGGTCTCCTCCATTAAGATTATTTTGTATTTTCAGTTTCATACTTAGATATAATACAACAAAACCATTTCAGAAGTTTAATTTCACAATATTGGCATGTTCAAGCACTATAAAAGCACAATATTATAATTGTGTAGCATTTAAGATCCAAACATAAGTGTTGAGTAGCCTTTTAAACTCAATAAAACTAAATGTATTTTGGGTATCTTTGAACAGTTGCTAGCATACACACATATTCTATCAGTCTCACTACCTTTGATGCAACAAAATAAGCAACTGAAGAATTAATAAAACCAAAAGATATCAGAAAAGGGCACGAGAGCATTTACAATTGGAACATAAATTTACATGGCTATTCAAATATTTGGAAGCAAATGGCACATTAAACATTTACAATTGGAACATAAAGTTTACATGGCAATTTAAAGATTTATAAGTGAATTCTAACAAGGTAACTGTCTGCTAGAGACAAACTCTATCAGCAATCCATTTTGGCATTTCATAAATTTAAATAGTGATTCAATAATTTACAAACAAATTCCAGCACATAACCGTCTTCTAGAGACAAACTCTACAGCAATCTATTTTGGTATTTCACAAAGGGTTGTTGCAGTGAAATTTCTTTAGGAAATAAATAATCCTTGATACCTATCAAATAAACAACATTTAATCTCTAGCTATGTCCTAGACCACAAATGCATGTGCCATCATACTAAGTCTTGCAAAATGAATCTCCTAGAACATTATCTTATTTTATGTTACAAGGAATTTGCATGAAAATTTACAATTTACATGACAATTTATGTTCTGGAAGACGATGAAACCTCATTGGAGGGATCACATCAAACACTTTGAGGAAGATGAGAAGGGATATTCCTATCCCTTGCCTTTAGTCCAGAAGATGATGTGGAATCTAAGTTTTACAGTTCTGTATGTTACTGAAATGAACATTCTGTTTGATGTTGATGCAAGGCTAATAAAAAACTGAACATATAAATCTTGCAACTTCCATTAATGCACTTGCTTTAATGGTATGGAACTACTAAATCTGACTTGGGTCTTGCATGAGGTAGTGTTTGTAATTATAAAATTTTTGTTCCTTGTTTATTAGGATAAGCTTACTTTCTTCAGTCTCCTTTTATGTTTTCAAATATCCTGAGGACTGTGTTTTTGGCATTTCATCCTATTTTAGTTTATTTCTTTGAAGCCAAATGGAAATTTTCAGTGCCAAATTAGTTGGCCTTTGTCCTTATTGTTAAAATAATACCCATTGTTCTCCACTATTGGAAACATTTCTCTCAGTACCGGTGCCTAAGCGAATAATAGCTAGATTAGATGAAACACTTCAAACAGAAATGTGGGTTCCATACAAATTGGATTTGTTATAGTGATTGGGCCCTCATAGTTTTTAAATACTACATAAAATCAGTAAGAGAATGTGCCAACTATTTATTGATGGAAAACATGTGATGTAGTTTGGAATATACATGTAGCCACAAGAAAAACCATCACTATCTTCAATGAACAAATTGCTTCTTCCATCAATTAACAAAGAAGATCAATTAACAATTCCAATTCAATTCAAGGAAGAACAATCTAAGTTGTGCAAGCACAACTATTTCTTGAAATTAGGACAAATAATATTTTTGATATAGAGTTAGTGGTGCATACTCAGTAATTTAGATGTAAGGAAGACAAAACATATCAATCTAAAATTGGGGAAGAAAAAGTCTTAAAAGATGGATAAGATAGAGAGACTCTTGAACTTGAAATTAAAGATCTTACTTGAGGTGTAGAGAGTGATACGCATAGGGAAACTAAATTATTATTACCTTAAATTGAGTATGCAGAATGTTGTAGAAGTCACAAATATGGGTAACATGTTTAAACAAGTTATGTCTGATATATTGTGTAGAATGAATGAATTTCTTGATGAAGGATTACATAATTAGATGACATAGAGCCAAGGTATAAGAAATATGGTGGATCCAAACTCAAAGTAAAAGAAGAAGAACAACCTGAATAAGAAATAGAGAAGATGAAAAGTTGTTAAAATCACAGAGCCAAGTGAAGATGAAGCAATTATGGTAACAGGGAAACTAAAATACCACTTCTCAGTCGATTTTCATAGAGCAAGAGCGTAATACATCATTGTTGGGGAAGTCTAAATATAAATCTCCAAATTAGAGTCATCATCATTGTGGTCTTCTGCATATTCATCACAGTGCTCATTATTGATCTGTAAACTATCTACTTTGAAATCGTTCACAAAATCACAATTAAATGTTGATTTTATTCTTTCGATTAGAAAATGACAGATATAGCTAGTGAATGAATTTTCTTATGCTTAGAATCAACAATTGCAGGAAAGGGAAGAATGTAAACTTATGAACACCAACAATTTTTATCTTGGAACCTCCGGAGGAGGAAAACCAGTCAGGAAGTGAAAATACTCTTTCTTCCCACTTTTTATTGGAAAATTCAAATAAGAAGTACATAATTTACAATAAGTATGAAATAGAAGTAGATAATATCTCACACTTTCTCCCAATTACTTGCGTGCTCTGCCTCAAAAATTCTTTCTTCTACAAAAACAATCCCAGCACTAAGAATTCCTTATTCACTTTGTTTCATGCTTCTATGATCAAAAATCTCCTTTTTACATGTATTTATAGCCTTTCCCATGTCCTCCTGTGCATTGGAGGATGGGGAAGGTAATGGAGGAGAAGAGACATGGAAAATTTTTCCAATTGTGGGACTGTTTGTTTCAAATTTTATTTTGCTATTTGAAAGTGTCAGGACCAGTGGTCACATAACCGCTGCCCTAGCTAGGTGGCAGTTACAGGACCGCCACCCTGGTTGGACGGCAATTCTATTAACATAAAGACAGAACCTTCATTTCTTCATTTTCCTTCTCTTTTGCTAGTTGATCTGATGAAGTAGATTCATTTTGGATCCCCATGGATCACACCTCCCCTTCTTAGGAGGATTTTGGTCCCACAAAATCTTAGTGGGGGATTAGATGAGGAAATAATTCCCTCACTTTCTCGTTCGAGTACCACCAGGCCTACCTTGGTGTCTTTCCTTTCACTCCAACCTACCAAGACTCCTACAGACCTCTCCTAGTCTCTCAGACCATATTTTGTAGCACTACATCCTCCTCCAATTCACCATGTGAGTCTAAGACACAATCCTCAATGGAAGGTAGCAAATGTAGTCCTTAATATTCATCTAGCATGGATGGCTCATATAGGTGCAATTTCTCATAGTTTTCTATTGAGTACATCCTCATAAATGGTGGAAAATCAAGTCGAAAATTATTTTCTCCAACTTGATGCAATATGGTTAAGGGTCCATATCATAGTGGATTGAGCTTCTGTGCTTGACATGTAGTCTCTCCTTTCTCGAGTAAATCCAAATTGTATCCCCAACATGAATTTTATGTTCTCTTCTGTGTTGATCGTGCCTAGCCTTATAATTGGCTTGATATTTCTATAACCATTCTTTGACTATGAGATGGATTTTCTGGATCCTCTCAATGAATATATTTTCTCTAGTCACCTTTGTTTCTCGTGTCTCCTCCTCATCATGCTACCCAACTACTATGTCCAACGGATTTGTAGGTAGATATCCCAAACATGCTTCAAATGGTGACTTCATAATGGATGTGTGTACTACCCAGTTATAGGAATGTTGAATGTAGGCTAAGGACTCATCCCAAGTCCTTGGGTATTTTCTATTATACCCTCTAATCAATTTTACCAAAGTCTTGTTCACCACCTCTTTCTATCCATCTGTATGTGGACGGAAATCCCTGCTCCTCTATAACCTGGTATCCATCTTGTCCCACAAAGTATTCCAAAACTTCCCAAGAACCTAGAATCCTTGTAAGAAACAATAGACTTTAGCAAGCCAAAATGCACCCATACATTAGCAAAGAAAAGATCTATTGTGTCATGTGATTTTATTGTCTTTTTACATGCCATAAGAATACACATATTACTGAATCTATCAACAAAAACATAGAGATAGTCATGGTCATAGCGTATACATAGGTACTCCTCCTAAAAATTCCATAGAAATGTCCTCCCACAGATGGTTAGATACTGGAAAAGGCATATACAAACCCTCCTTCCTAGTCTTAGGCTTGCTGGTACAATGAAGTTTACATCCACGTATAAATTTTGATACTTCTTCTTGCATATTGGGCCAATACACGTACCTTTGCAAGTGGGCTAGCGTCTTATCAACACTGAAATGTCTAGCTAATTTTGAGGTATGTGCTTCCCTCATCAATAGAACTCTTTCTTCTTTAGGCACATAAAGCTTTCCCTATTGGTAGAGTATTATGTCCTTGAGATAAAAATCTTTAATCCATGTCCTTTCAGCCCCTTGGGACTACAACTGATGAAATGTCACCCTAAAGTCTTTTTCCTAGGAATATGCCTCTCTGTAAGCTTCCTTCGTGAATGGATCGATTTGAGAGATAATGGCCAAGTAGGATAACTTCTCAAGTGTGGGTGGTCTATACAACATGTTTGCCAACAATTTTTTACCACCCTTCTTGTATTTGATCACCAAATGGAACTGTTGAAGGAACCCCATCCATTTGTAGTGAATTGCCTACTGCAATTTAGACTGTGCTTGCAAATACTAGAGAGGTTTGTGGTCAGTGTGCACAATAGTTTCTTTACCCAACAAATAATGCTTCCATTTTTTAATTGCCTAAACTAGTGCATATATTTCCTTATCATATAATGAATATCCTTTAATTGCTAGAGTAAAAGTTTCATAATGATAGCATATGGGTTTACCTCCCTGAAGTAACACTGCACCCATATCATAATCACGTGCATCTGTCTCTACTTCAAAGGGCTGTTGTAAATTAGGAAGAGCAAGTATTGGAGAATGACTAATATTGTATTTCAATAAATAAAAGGAATATTCTTGTTCCTTACCCCAGTCAAAATCATTACTCTTTGCGGCCATTGTCTGTAGATCTGATAGAAGATAACGGCACCATCAGTACGGTGCCGCCAATAATGTAGAGTACGGTAACAGTCAAAGTACAATAGGAATGTTGTAAAAAGTAAATATTTGTCGTAAGTGGTCCGGTAATGTTAAAATGTCAAAGTTGGGATAAGTAGAGAAGTAGGGTCTACATGATTAGGAATTAGAAATATTATATTGGTAATAAGGACAAGGAGTGAGGTCATAAATATTTTGTGTATTTTATTTGTAAAAAGTCTAAAAATGTGGAACCCATGTGAAATGATAAGGTTTATCTTATCTTAAAAGATAAGCTTACATGTACAGATAAGAGTTAAGGTATGGAATATGATTCGTCAGAGTGGATTTCTTATCCTATCTTAGAGATAAGATGGATAAGCCTGGAAGTTCTATAAATAAAGAGGCCACCCCCCTCATTTAGCATAGAAGGAAGTAGTGAGAAATATTGTATGAAGTGTGTAAAGGAAGCCATCAGTTTAAAGGTGTGTTGAAGAAGCCATTAAGAGGTGTAATTGTAAAGTTTCTCCCATAGTATTGGTGGAAGGCAAGTGAAGTCAATAACACTTGAAGTACCTCATGGGTGAGATTGTAACAATTTCATGTTAATATTATAATTTACTTTGATATTTCAGATTTGTCATCATTCCGTCTTATCATAGTCGATGGTATTCTTGTGTTATGTTTGTTGTTTTGTTTCCAGATTACATCCACCAAACTAAAGGCTGTGCATTAGTAAATAATCATAGCACGAGGAGTTCCGGTGAAGAATTATCATAGTGCCGGATTGGTGATGACATTTTGGTTCCGTTGCCGGGACCATTCCTCGTTGGTGGATTGTCTGGAGAGATATTCCCACTTAGTCAAAAATCAATTGGAGGGTAACCTTGTTTTTACTGTGCATAGTAGTTACCATGGTAAAGTCATTTTTGCCGTGAATAGTAGTTACCATGGTAAAGTCATTTTTGCTGTGAATAGTATTTACCACAGTAAAGTCACTTTTTACCGTGAATAGTATTTACCGCAGTAACTTCACTTTTTACTGTGAATAGTGTTTACCACAGTAAAGTCAGTTTTTACCGCAGTAAGTCAAGTTTTACCATAGTTTACCGTGGTCATTTCTATTTTCTATTATAGTGATTTTAATTATTGGTGCACATAAGTCTTGTTGATTGTACTTTTGGGTTGGTATTTCACTGTGGTTACTTTTGAAAATGGGGAAGATTCCTATTTTTTCAGCCCAATCTAATGAAGATGCTTCCTCTTTCATTCAAGAGTTTAAACGATCTTGTATTTGTAATGGCCTTATAAGAAGGGAACAATGGACTGAATTTTTTCCTACCTTTTTGGATGGTTCAGCCCTTAGGTGGTTTGAAACACTAGGTGATAATGTGAAAAACTCATGGGATTTATTAACTGAAAGTTTTCTTGAAGAATTTGGTGAACAACAGAGATATGCAGATCTCATGATCGATATCACAAAGCTAACCCAAGGAGAGAAGGAGAAGATAAGGGATTATCATGCTCGTGTTCTAGAGCTAAGGAGGAAGCTCGACGCCCAGATCCGGAAGGAAGGATTAGCGGATGGGTTGATGAATGGCGTGGATAATCTCCTATGTAAGCACTTCATTCTTGGGATGAAGCCAGAGATCAGACAACGAGTGAAGTATGACCGCCCAGCTACCATTGAACAAGCAAAGGAGATTGCAAGAAGGCAAGAAGAAAGCATGGAAGAGGAGCCCAAAGAAATTGTTGCTAAAGTAGAACCTACACCAGCACCTTTGCTCCAGAATCCACAACCACTCTCGGTGAGCACAAATCTTTCTCCTAGTACATCTACTGAGTATGAAGATCTGCTCAAAAAGATGGGTCAGTTAACTATTAATCTTCTTCAAGGAAAAGAATTTAGTTCTCAGGGAGGAGATAGAGGTCCAAAAAGAAATATTTCTGAAGTTGTATGTTATGGTTGTTATAAAAAGGGTCATTATAAGTATAATTGTCCAGATAGAGCTTCTACATCTGGTAAAGGAGATAATGATAAAGGAAAAGCACCTGTGAATTCTTTTGATGTAGTAGATAAGAGCAGAAATAATGAAGTAGATGTGTTTGTAACAAAAAGAAAGAAAGAAAAAGATAATCAAGATGGAAATGATCCTAAGAAGATGAAAGGAGAAACTAGTAAGAAACATAGGAGAAGAAAGTTGGGTGTGCAGGATTTTCTGATTTCACAGGGGCAAGGACCATACTCCATCTTGGAAGATCTGTCCAAAAGGCCTGCAAATATTACATATGGTCAACTCTTGGCTATGTCTTCTGAGAAGAGGCGGGAGCTGCGAAGTGGACTCAATGCTCGACGAAGGAAGGAGGTTGAGGTCCCTGTTTTGGAGGCAGAGGCGGATCCCTATGCTCCACAAGCTGAGGTATTATGTAATGGTATTTCAATTCATGATGTCTTAGTTGATGGAGGTGCTGCAGTTAATGTAATGACCGAGTCTGTAATGAATATGTTGGGTTTAAAAATTGATCGCCCTTCAACACTTATGTTAAGGTCATTAAATAAGGGAAAAACTAAACCAGAAGGTGTAGTTTCAAATGTGGCAATATCTGTTATGGGTGTTGTATGTGTGGTAGACTTTCAGGTGATGAAAAATGGTACTGTTGCGTACCCAATGTTGCTGGGAAGACCATGGCTAAGGAGAGTTCATGCAAGAAACTACTGGAATGAAGGCTTCATGACACTTGGACGTGGTAGAGAGAGGGTGAAGATAAACGTGATCCCTCGACATCATAAGGCAGAACCTGTGGATTCAAGTGATGAAACTGATGATTGGACATCCTCTGATTACTCTAGTACCAGTGAAGTGGACACTGAAGATGAAGAAAGTGAGGTTGATGTTTCAGTCATGGATATCCTTCCAGTCACACCGACTCATGACCCCATAAAATTATCTGAAGAAGAAGTTGATGATCGTCTCCAACAAATAAAGATTGGTGATGTTGTGATGGAGAGTGAGAAGGAATCCTACCTCCAGCTCTTTCGAAGGTACATACACATATTCACTTTTGATTACAAGGAACTCCGTCAAGTAAGTTGGGTAGAACATTCTATTGAGCTGGTAGATGGTGCTAAGCCTATAAAGCAAATGCCATATAGAATGAATCCTAATTTTTCCAAGACTGTAAAAGAAGAAATAGATAAGTTGCTTGATGCAGGATTCATATTTGCTGTGGAGAATTCAGAATGGGTTTCTCCCATTGTGATCTCAATAAAAAAGAATGGGAAGCTACGCATTTGTGTTGATTACAGGAAGCTCAATAAGGCAACAAAGAAGGATCATTACCCTCTTCCATTCTCAGATCAGATCTTGGACGAAGTAGCTGGCCAGGAGTGTTATAGTTTTGCTGATGGATATAGCGGATACAACCAAGTCCGTATAGCGGAGAAAGATCAGCTGAAGACCACGTTCACCACTCCTTGGGGAACGTTTGCTTATAGAGTTATGCCTTTTGGGTTGTGTAATGCTCCAGCAACATTCCAGCGTTTGATGAATAGGGTGTTCGAACCCTACATTGGGACCTTCATCAGAGTATTTCTGGATGATTTTTGCATCTATGGGAGCAAGTTGGACCACCTGCACCAGATGGAGACAACATTTCAAAGGTTAGATGAAGCACAAGCCTCACTAAACCCTACAAAGTGTGTCTTTGGATGTTCTAAAGGTGTTTTGTTAGGGCATGTTGTATCCAGAGATGGTATTGGTACTGATCCTGATAAAGTTTCAAAAATCAAAGATTTACCATTTCCTATGAATAGAAGTAAGTTGAGATCATTTTTAGGCCATGTGGGTTACTATAGAAGGTTCATCAAGAATTTCTCAAAGATTGCACAGCCACTAACCCAGTTCTTGAAGAAGGATGTTACTTATGAACCAGGAAATAAGGCACATGAAGCTTTTGGACAACTGAAGGAAGCCCTGGTGTCTTCACCTGTTTTAAAGAATCCAGATTGGAGCAAGCCATTCATTGTGTACACTGATGCCTCAGATGCAGCACTAGGAAGTACTTTGAGCCAAAAGGATGAAAATGGGAATGAACATCCAATTTACTTTGGGAGCAGACAAATGAGCAGTGCTGAGGTAAATTATACTGTAACTGAAAAAGAGGCTCTAGCTATCATTTTTGCTGTAAAGAAGTTTAGAAATTACTTGCTAGGGCAGAAATTTATAGTTGTAACAGATCATCAGGCTCTAAAATATATTGTCAATAAGCCTAACCCATCAGGGAGGATAGCAAGATGGATAATTTTGCTACAAGAATTTGAATTTGATATTATAGATAGGCCAGGAAAGAAGCATGTCAATGCAGATGCACTCTCTCGAGCCTATGATGGTTTAGGATCATCTTGTGATGATGATGATTTCCCCGATGCAGCATTGTTATCCCTTGACACAATCCCTAGTGAATACATAGATATTTGGAATTATCTGAATGAATTCAAGTTTCCTGATGGTGCCAATGCAAAGACTAAGAGAAAGATTACTCAAGCCAGTCGTCCATATTCTATTCTGCATGGAGTATTATTTCGAATAGGACCTGATGGACAGTACAAGAGGGCAGTTGGACGTGATCAAGGGAAGGAACTGCTAGAAGAATTCCACAATGGTACATGTGGAGGGCACTTCTCTGGACAACTTACAGCAAGAAGGATCTTGGATGCAGGTTATCACTGGCCCACTCTTTTTAAAGATTGTTATAATTATTGTAAGACATGTGATATTTGTCAAACACATGGTAACCGTAAGACTTCATCAGCTCCATTATGTCCTATTCTTCCACTTGGTCCCTTTGAAAAGTGGGGAATAGACATTGTAGGTCCACTTCCAACTACCTCACGCCAAAATAAGTATATTGTAGTTGCCACAGATTATTTAACCAAGTGGGTTGAAGCTAGGCCATTGAAAACAAGCTTCCATGGATGAGGTGGCAAGGTTCATATATGAACGCATTGTCACCAGATTTGGTTGTCCATTAGAAATTGTAACAGATCAAGGAAGCCACTTCATTAATGAGGTAGTAGAAGCCCTAGTCAATAAATTTTCTATTAAGCACAGGAAGGCAACAACATACAAGCCAAGCACAAATGGACAGGTGGAACGAACAAATTTTGTGTTGTGTCAAATTCTAGCAAAAGATGCAGCCTTGCAGGTACATAAGTGGGATAAAAGGATTCATGCAGCATTGTGGGCATATAGGGCAACATCAAAGTCAGCAACAGGATACTCCCCATTTCAGTTGGCCTATGGCATTGATCCAGTTCTTCCTATTGAGTTTGATATTCCCACTGTGAGAGTTATGAAAAATGAAAGGATGGATGAAAGTGATTCAGTAAAAGAAAGGTTGGTACATCTTCATTTGCTAGAGGAAATGAGGGAAATAGCAAAGGATACAAGCCATAAGAAGAAAATGAAGCAGAAGGAATACTTTGATCAAAAGATCCGTTGGTCTCCATTTCATGTGAATGACTTGGTTCTAGTATATGATTCCAGATACAAAAAAAGAAGACAGAGAAAATTTCTTCCAAAATGGATGGGGCCCTACAAAATAGCAGCTGTGCATGAAAATGGTACGTACCGACTGGAGGAATTGGATGGCACTCCCATTACGAAATGGGTCAACCACGACAAGTTGAAGATTTTCCAAGCACCAGAATAGTCTACTCCGAGGACGGAGTAGAAGCTAGGAAGGGGGAAGATGTCGACACTAAAATTTTCCTCCGTAATTTCTATTTCATTAATGTATGTATTAGGAATAGGATGTTGTTAAGTGTAATTAGTAGTAGCGTCTGATAGAAGATAACGGCGCCGTCAGTACGGTGCCGCCAATAATGTAGAGTACGGTAACAGTCAAAGTACAATAGGAATGTTGTAAAAAGTAAATATTTGTCGTAAGTGGTCCGGTAATGTTAAAATGTCAAAGTTGGGATAAGTAGAGAAGTAGGGTCTACATGATTAGGAATTAGAAATATTATATTGGTAATAAGGACAAGGAGTGAGGTCATAAATATTTTGTGTATTTTATTTGTAAAAAGTCTAAAAATGTGGAACCCATGTGAAATGATAAGGTTTATCTTATCTTAAAAGATAAGCTTACATGTACAGATAAGAGTTAAGGTATGGAATATGATTCGTCAGAGTGGATTTCTTATCCTATCTTAGAGATAAGATGGATAAGCCTGGAAGTTCTATAAATAAAGAGGCCACCCCCCTCATTTAGCATAGAAGGAAGTAGTGAGAAATATTGTATGAAGTGTGTAAAGGAAGCCATCAGTTTAAAGGTGTGTTGAAGAAGCCATTAAGAGGTGTAATTGTAAAGTTTCTCCCATAGTATTGGTGGAAGGCAAGTGAAGTCAATAACACTTGAAGTACCTCATGGGTGAGATTGTAACAATTTCATGTTAATATTATAATTTACTTTGATATTTCAGATTTGTCATCATTCCGTCTTATCATAGTCGATGGTATTCTTGTGTTATGTTTGTTGTTTTGGGATATCATCTAGATAAATAATGACACATAGATTTTAATGACACATGAATCTATAAAATCCCGCAATACGTAATTCATAAATCTCATAAATGTAGTGGGTGCATTACATAAACCAAATGGAAGTACTAACCACTCATACAAACCTTTTTTTGTCTTGAAGGCAGTCTTCCATATATCCTCCTCTTTTATTCTGACTTGGTGATAACATGATTTGAGATCCAACTTCGTGAATAATTTTGCATGCTGAAGTTGGTCTAAGAGATCATCAATACGGGGAAGTGGATATCTGTTCTTTATGGTGATCTTGTTCAAAGTGCGGTAGTCGATGCAAATCATCCAAGAACCATGCTTCTTCGGAACCATCATAATAGGAAAATCGCATGGTGAGGTGCTCAGACGTATCACACCCTAGTCTAGTAGTTCTTGTAGTTTTTTATTTACTTTATTACTCTCTAGCAAGGATTTCCTATACAACTTGATGTTCGGTAGAGGGGACTCTAGCAACAGCTAAATCTCATGCTCTACTTCTTGTTTTGGCGGTAACCCACTGGGAGCCTAAAAAATTCCTGAAAAGACTGAATAATACCATCCAAATCCTATTTTCCCTAGTTAGAAATATGTGAAACTTCTACCCCATCTTGTTTATCCTTTAACAAAAGTAAACAAAACAAATTATGATTTTCTTGAATAAGTCATTTTGTTTGGTTAGAACTCACCATAATAACTTGTGCCTTACGTTGGTGTGCATGGATGTTGTAGTTGATCCCATCCTTGACCCATCTGTATTATTTTTCCCTTCTCATTAATATAACATCCCTGATATACAAGTAAGGACTCCCGAAAACAACATCAAAAGCATCAAGTGGAATAAGATCATCTTCCAATACATAAATATACTAGGAATTTATCCCAAACTTGACCTTATATATTTTTTTACCTAAATTTCAACACCCTTCTTCACCCAACCCAAAGGATAAGGGTGTGGATATTCGTAAGCCTCAAGATCAAGCTTCTTTACAAATGCTTTAGAAATCAAGTTAGACTGAGAACTGGTATCAACCAAAGTATTTACCTTAGTTCTCTTTATCTGAATTTTGATCTAGAATAGTCTAATCATCTCCTTTTCCTATCTTTTCGTGTTGGTGGACATGCATCCAAGCATCTCATATATATTAGATTCCTCTTCAATTTCTACCTCCCCTTTTATCTTTATAGTTTTCATGGACTTCTTTTGATTCCTTGGTTTGGTTCTTCATATGTAACTCTGGATGCAACTTCTAACATGTAGCGTCAGTATGACCATTGATATCATAGTTCTTACAAAATTCGTGGGATCATTACAAGTATTTAAAGTAGTGGTAGCTTGTTTACCTTTCCCTTGCCACTTACCTTTGTTACTTTTTTTCCCATGCTCTTTGTTATGCTAAGTTGTTGACTACTTTTCCCTTGGCTCTTCTTCTCCTTGATTTTTTTCATCATCTATATAGTATGTTTGCACACACACCTCATTGAGATCTTTGGGATTCATGGAGATGACTTTTCTTCAAAGGTGAGTGTGAAGTCCTTCCAAATATTTAGTCAGAATATCCTCGTCCTCCATGTCCATATTCAACAACATGGCCTGCCTCCAAAACTTTGTAGTATAGTCCTAAAAAATTTGACCACTTTCTTGTCTAAAATAATTCCACTTAATCATTTGGTTAGTCTTGTGGCCAATAGGATATAATTTATCTCTAAGTAATTCTTTAAATTCTTATCAAGATTTCACAATAGAATGTTTCTTATTTTCACAATTGACTAGATGGGTTTCCCACAAAACCAAAGTGTGTCCCTCCATTTTGAGACATGGAAAGGTGACCCTCTATGCCTCAGTGACATTATAGATGCTAAAGTAGAATTCTAATTGTTTTAACCATTTATCAAGCAACTATGTATCTTCTTGTCCTTCAAATCTTTTAATTTCAACTTTCGTCGCATCTTTAAAAGGAGCATGATTAGATTTTACCTTCTCTCTTGCATTTGAAGTCTCTTCTTCATGTTCTTCCCCATATTCTTCCTCATGGTGGCTCCTCCCTATGCCAAAATTTTTAGTTAAGCCTCAAACCACTAATTCCATGGATTCTTTCTTAATATAGGTGATCTTTTACAAATTTACAAGTTCTTCTTGTCTTCTAAACATCATATCCATCATGGTCTCCAGCATCTCGATTTTACAAACCAAGTTTTCTTCCTCGATTTGTCCCCGAATTCTCTATTTCCAATTCCTTGTAGAAATAAATGGATTTCAAGGTAAATCCTCTTCGCATTTAGATCTCGTCATTGTCATACAAATCAAAGAATGAATACCACAGTCCTGAATACTTGTTAGCTTTGATACCAAAATGATATGTAAACTATCTACTTTAGAATCATTCACAGAATCAAAATTAAATGTTGATGTTATAATTTCAATTAGAAAATGACAAATATAGATAGTGAATGAATTTTCTTATCCTTAGAATCAACAATTATAGGAAAGGGAAGAATGTAAACTCATGAACACCAAAACATTTTATCCTAGAAACCTCTGGAGGAGGAAAACTAGTTGAGAAGGGAAAACACTATTTCTTCCCAATTTTTATTGGCCAATTCAAATAAGAAGAACATAATTTACAATAAGTATGAAAGAGAAGTAAATAATATCTCACACTTCTTCCCAATTACTTGTTTTCTCTGCCTCAAAACTACTTTATTCTACAAACACAATTCCAACACTAAGAATTCCTTGCTCACTTGCTTCCATGCTTCCATAATCAAAATATCCTTCCTACATGCATTTATAGCCTTTCCCACATCCTCCCGTTCACTAGAGGATGGGAAAGGTCATGGAGGAGAGGAGACATAGACAACCTTTCCAATTCTGGGAATGTTCGTTTCAAATTTTATTTTTCTATCTGAAAGTGTTAGGACCATTTCCCAATGCAGACCGCCGATCACAGGATTGCCACCCTGGATAGGCGGTAGTTACAGGACTGTCGCCTTGGTTGGGTGGAAGTTTTGTAACTGTCTCTCTGCATAAAGCGACAGTTATGTTAACATAAGGATAAAACCTTTATTTCTTCATTTTCCTTCTTTTTTGTTGGTTGATCTGATGAAGTAGAGTAATTTTGGATCCCTATGGATCAATTACTCACTATATGTTGATCTCATGGCTTTAGATTTGTGTCCCTGGTATTCTTTAGTATATCATCATAGGCCTCCAATTCCAAAATAGGTCTTCAAAATTAAAAAGGTATAGGACCATTTGTATGGCAATATTTATTTTGTAAAAGCAATGTAGGAATGTTTGCCCTAGAATACATGCCAAAAAGGTAACATATACTGGTAACCTTCATACATATATTGAGCTACAAAAATTACCTAATAATTCTTTCCTAAATAGATTCTAGGCTAATGGATTCAAGTTGATTACTTAACTGATATGCACAGTGTATAGTTGATGACATGGAAAACAATGAATGCATTGTATATTCTTTTTATATTATCCAAAATAGATGCCAATAGAGACTAATAGTTCACTCAAATAGACCGCATCACCATTATACATTAGTGTTTTAATTTGAATGAATTAAAACTCACTAATTATTCTTTGTTCCAACATATTGAGATTTTATATCCCTACCAACCTGGGTTAGCTTCATTTCATCTAAAATTAACTCCTTTATCTTGCTGGAAAACATGTCTACATAAGCACTCAAATCCAGAACAAATCTAATGTCTAAATTCTAAAATTACCATCAAGACTGAGAGACTGAGGAAAGAAGTGTAGTTGAATTAGGGTTTGTTGTTGAAGAGAGAACAAATTATGTGCATGGTAAAAGGGATGTCAATTTTTTTTTTATGAACTAACTCCAAAAGTTTAGTATTCCCTCTATTTTACCAGGAAAATATGGCCACACTCTAAGCACTTCTTAAATTTCCATTTTCAATCATCACAGGAGAAAACCATTTCATACAAACCAAAAATATTTAAATTAGATGAGTTTTCTTAATACTCTGGATGGAACACCTCTTCCACACAGGAAAAACCCAAGTTGGGGAAACAATATAACAGACGCATTATCCAAGATAAATACTCACCCATGTAAGCTCTGAAGATGGACTATGGATCACATCAAAAAATTTACAATAATAATAAAAAATTAAGGAAGGTACACAATGAAATAAAGCACATAAAATAAATCTTACCAGTTATGGAGGTTCGGATAGATATTCCACCTTTGTGCTGCAACAATCGAGATAATTCGAGATGAAGATTGAGATGATTCAAGATGAAGATCGAGATGAATCGAGATGAGGCTTCTGCACCCTATTTATAGCCCAGTATTCCATCCATCGACTAATGTTAACTACACTTATCTGCCAAATATGATCATGCATGGGATATTCATCCACCGACTAACTGTATCCATCCACCTACTGACTACAAGTTTTATTGAGTTATGGAGCTCAATTACTTCAAATTAGCATGCAATAATGAAACTTGTAGGATTACATACAGTAAACTGACATCGGTTATGGAGGAACTAGCATCAACTGGTCACCTATGACCAGACATCAGGTTAGGGATAACCAGTGTCGGTTACCTATGCGGGAGTGTTTCATTTAACTCATCAGGAATCAGATCTAATTTTAGCATTAAAGCAGATCTAGTGATTTTAATTGTATGGCTATGTGCCCTAAGTTTAGTATATGACTATATAATTAATGAAAGATAGGGTTTAGAAGTGAGAGAGTTGTGTGTTAATGATTATTGTGAGAATAATTGTGTGAGAGAGAATTCTTGGAGAAGAAGGAGAAGCTTAAGTGAAAGAAAGTATTGTACATCTGAGAGGTGTGGAAGATTGTAAATATTCAATTGTATATCTTATGAAAGCTTTAGATAATAGATTGGCTTGTTTCTTGGTGGATGTAGCCCACATTGGGTGAACCACGTTAAATCTAGTGTTGATTTATATCTCTTGTTTGTATATTTCTTCTGGTAGAATATCCACTTTTATTGCATGTATGCTTAGATATGATATATAATCTGTACAACCTTGTGCTAACCCCAACAAATGGTATCAGAGCTTTGTTTGAGGGTTTTATGTGTTGACATATTTACTCACAGAAGGTTTTTTAATTGAGTGGGAGCTACAGCAATGGCAAAAGAAAAAAATACAAGGTAGAGAAGTTTAATGACCATAATTATCAATTATGGAAGATGTAGATTGAGGATTATATGTATCAAAGAGATTTGTACTTACCATTGGATGAAAATTCTAGACCTACGAAGATGACTGATGAAGAATGGAATATTCTTGACAGAAAGGATTTGGGATCTATAAGATTGAGCCTGACAGACATCTGTGGCTTCCAATATTATAGAAGTGACTTCTAGGATAGAGTTAATGAAATCTCTTGCTAATTTATATGAAAAACCTAGTTCTTCAAATAAATTTTATTTGATGAAGAAACTATTTAGTTCTAATATGCATGAAGGTGGATCTACATCTAGTCATTTGAATGATTTCATGATCTATTGTAAATCAAGTTAAAATTGGTTGATATTCCATTTGATGATGAAGTGAAAGCACTTTTATTCTTATGTTCTTTCTTGATAGTTGGGATAACTTGGTAATGGCTGTTAGTAATACAACATCCGCTAATAATATTTTGAAGTTTGATGATGTGGTTAGTATAACCTTGAATGAATAAATTCATAGGAAAAGCATAGAGGAACCATCATCTAGGAATGCTTTGAATGTAGAAAGAAAAGATAGGAAAAATGAGAGATCCAAGAGTAAGAATAATGGGAAATCAAAGTCAAGGGATGACATATCTAAATCCATAGAGTAAGGGAATTACTTGTTGGAAATGTGGAAAGAAATAACATGCAAAGAAAGATTGTTGGTCAAAGGATAAAGAGAACCAACACCTAGACAAAGGTAAAGAGTCAAATAAAGAGGAAAATATTGCAGCAGAGGTAATGCAAGATGCTCTTATTCTTTCTTTGGATAATAAGAATAGAATCATGGGTTTTAGATTCAAGAGCTTCTTTCCATGCAACCCCTAATAAGGGTTATTTCAGAAATTATGTTTAGGGCAATTTTGGGCATGTTTATTTGGGTGATGATGAACCTTGCAGTATTACTGGTAAAGGGGAAGTTCATCTAAAATTGTAGAATGGAAATACATGGGTATTAAAAGATGTGAGGCATGTGCCAAGCCTCAAGAGAATCTTATTTCTGTAGGTCAACTAGGTGAAGCTAGTTACATGGTTACATTCACAAAAAACTCTTGGAAAGTCACCAAGGGTGCCTTTTCTTGTGGAAAGAGGTAAGAAGGTAGGAACATTATATTTATCTATCTATGTTATTGATTCCTTTTTTGTGTTATCTACTTCAGATTCAGATACATGCATGTGGCATAATCGGTTGGGCCATATGAGTCAAAAATGAATGAAAATCTTAAAGGATAAGGGTAAGTTATCATATTTGAAAGATTTAGATCTTGATTTCTGTGAGCATTGTATCTTTGGAAAGAAAAAGAGAGTGAGATTTCTCAAAGTTAGGGCAACTAAGAAGGAGCAAAAATTGGATCTTGTACACTCAGATGTGTGGGGACCAGCCCAGGTAGCTTCTCATGGAGGATCCCAGTATTATGTTACTTTCATTGATGATGCTACAAGAAAGGTATGAGTTTATTGTATTAAACATAAATATAATGTTTTTATACTTTTAAAATATGGAAAGCCCTTGTTGAGAATGAATCAAATTTAAAGTTAAAGTGCCTTAGATCTGATAATGGTGGTGAATATTGTAGCAAGGATTTCAATGATTATTGTTCAGTGAATGGAATACATAGAGAAAGGATGGTTCCAAGAACACCACAAGAGAATGGTGTTGTAGAAAGAATGAACAGGACAATCATGGAACGTGCTAGAAGTATGAGGATACATTCTGGATTGCCCTTGCAGTTTTGGGTAGAAGTAGTTGATACAGTGGTTTATTTGATTAACCTTGGGCCTTCAAGTTCACTAGATGGAGGAATACCAAAGGAAGCTTGGACCAAAAAAGAGGTAGATCTTTCTTTTCTTAAATTTTTTGGTTCAGAAGCTTTTGTGCATATTGATAAGGAAAATAGGAAAAAGTTGGATGCAAAATCCAAGAGATGCACTTTTATTGGTTATGGATCTGGTGATTTCGGATTCCATTTTTGGGATTTAGAGAATTCTAAAATTATTAGGAGTCATGATATTGAATGGAATGAAAAGAGAATGTACAGGGATCAAATTTTGGTACCCAAGGATGAACCGGTTGAGAAGTTTGTGAATGAAAATGAACTCTCAGATTCAAAAGTAATACCAACAGGGTTACACAGTAACTAGTGTTCCAGTTGACCCTGACCAACATTAGTCAGATCAAAACCGGTATTGGTTACAGAAGAGCCAAACCAACATCGGTTAGTGGAACTGACATCGGTTACAGGTGACCGCATTGGTCACTGTCAGATTTGGATACAAATGTCCAAGAGGTCCAGAATGATGCCTCTGGTACCCCAAACTTCTGTGAGAAGGTCACAAAGGGTAAGTAAACCTCCAGAAATATTTACACCTTCTCTATTGTATTTATTATTGACTGATAATGGTGAACCAAAATTTTTGAAGAAGAAATGTAGGATAAGACCCACATGTGCAGTGGGAGCATGACATGGATGAGGAGATGGACTCCTTGGAACAAAACTCAGACTTGGGATTTGGTTAAGTTTCTAGCAGGTAAGAGGACATTGCAGAACAAGTGGGTTTATAGGATCAAGGAAGAAGAGGGTGGACAGAAAAGGTACAAGGCAAGGCTTGTAGTAAAGGGATTTGCATAGAAAGTAGGTATTGACTTTGGTGAAATATTTTCTCCTATTGTTAAAATGACTTCTATACCTACTATATTGAGTTTAGTTGCAGTACATGATTTGCATTTAGAGAAACTAGATGTGAAGATGGCTTTCCTTCATGGTGATTTGGATGAAGATATTTATATGCAACATCCACTTGGGTATGAAGTCAAGGGTAAGGAGAAATTAGTGTGCATGTTGAAAAAGAGTCTATATGGGCTCAAGCAAGCTCCAAGGCAATGGTACATGAGGTTTGATAGTTTCATGCATGAGCATGGTTACTTGAGATGTGAATCTGACCATTGTGTTTATTTCAAGAAGCTTTGAAAATGGGAGCTATATTATTTTGTTATTGTATGTGGATGATATGCTTATTGCAGGATCTAGTATGCAGGACATTGGTGAGCTTAAGGGAAAGCTATCTCACACATTTTCTATGAAGGATTTAGGAGTTGCAAAAAGAATCCTTGGCATGTAAATACACAAAGAGATAGGAATAACATGAAATTGTATTTGTCTCAGGAGGATTATATCAATAAGGTGTTGGAAAGGTTTAACATGCAAGATTCAAAACCTGTAAGTACACCTATGGCTAGGACACTTCAAATTGAGAAAAGATCAGTGTCCTTCATCACATGAGGAGGTCAAATACATGACACGAGTACCATATGCTTCAGTAGTTGGGAGTCTCATGTATGCTATGGTTTGTACCAGACTAGACATTACACAGGTAGTGGGAGTTGTGAGTAGATTTATGGCCAATCCAAGGTAAAGAAAATTGGAAAGTAGTCCAATGGATACTCAGGTATTTGAGAGGGACATCTAGCATGTAATTATGCTATATAGGTTCATATATTTCTTTATGTGGCTATGTTGATTCGGATATGGCTGGAGATCTGGATGGTATAAGGAGCACTACTGGATATATTTTCACAATAGGTGGGATGACAGTTAGCTAGATTTAGAGATTGCATAAAGGTGTGGCTTTGTCTACTATAGAGGCAGAGTATGTTGCAGCTACAAAGGCTAGCAAGGAAGATGATATGGATGAGAAGGTTCATGGAAGAGTTGGGAAAGGAGAAAGATGATTGTAAATTGTTCAGTGACAGTCAGAGTGTAATTCATTTGGAAAATAACTTAGCATTTCATTCTAGAACGAAACACATTCAGTTGAGGTATCACTTCATACGACATGTATTGGAGGATGGAAAACTGAAACTGGAGAAGATTCATACGAGTGAAAACCATGTGGATATGCTAATGAAGCCATTAGCAAAGAGAAGTTGGAGCTACACTCCACTTATGTTGGTCTTCGAGTTTGAGACTTGAAGAGGAAGAAATAAAGCTAAGAAAGGATCCAAGAATGATGTTGTACATGTATAGTGCAGTAATTTATCTCCAAGTGGGAGATTTTTGAGTTGTGGAGCTCAATTACTTCAAATTAACATGCAATAATAAACTTGCAGGAAAACACAGTAACCGACATCAGTTATGGAGGGACCGACATTGGTCTATGGAAATGAGGAATTGGCATCGGTTAGGGCTAACCAGCGTCGGTTACCTGTGTATGAGTATTTTAATTAACTCATCGGGAATTAGATCTAATTTTAACATTAAAATTAGATCTATTGATTTTAATTACATGGCTAAGTTCCCTAAGTTTATATGCCTATATAAGCATGAAAGATAGGGTTTAGAAGTAAGAATTAAGAAGAACTTGAAAAATTTGATGATTATTGTGAGAATAATTGTGAGAGAGAGAATTCTTGGAGAAGAAGCAAAAGCTTGAGTGAAAGAAAGTACTGTACATCTGAGAGGTGTGGAAGATTGTAAATAATTGATTGTATATCTTGTGAAAGCTTTGGATAATAGATTGGATTGTTTCTTGGTGGATGTAGCCCACACTGGGTGAACCACGTTAAATTTGGTGTTGATTTATATCTCTTGTTTTGTATATATTCTTCTGGTAGAATATCCGATTTTTATTGCATGTATGCTTAGATCTGATATACTACCTGTACAACCTTGTGCTAACCCCAATAGGGTTTAAGTTTTTGTGACAAATAAAATAGGAAAATAATCCCAAAATAATAAAAATGAAAAAGAAAATCTGTGAAAATAGTAGTGGAAAAGCTAAACATGTCATAGTAGCCGTCAAAACCGTCATTTCAGACATCAAATTTAATGTCTTCGAGAAAACTTTCAAATGACCATCAAATTTGACATAGTCCCGTGAATGTTCACAAATCCCTTTCCCATAGGGGGAATGCCTTTAGTGTAAATATACATTTCGTTCATATGATCATTTGTTGGAAGGTTCAATTAGCGATGATTTTTTGTGCATCGTATGTTCTCTTGAAATTAATCAATCTTAAAACTAAAAGGGGGGATAACACAAGCATTTTGGTTGGATTTCTTGGAATTTCACTAATAATTAACTTGGCCTCTTTAAGCACAAGTTGCACTCGTGTCAATAATGCAAGTGAGACCGAGATGATAAAGTGGACAAAAGATAGAAGACATAATTTAGGTAGAAACAACATGAGCGATGGAATAGGTGTTAACAATCAAGGTTTTAATTCCCACATTTTTATTTCCAAATATCCATTTGTGTCTTCATCATATCTAAGAAATTAAACCTGCAAAAACCTTGACACTAAAAAAAATAAAAATAAAATATAGCAAACCTTGATTGGAAAATAAAATATACTTGTCAATCTGTAATATAATCATCTACTAGAGGGGCTCAATTTTCAATAATTATTGTCATTGATGGACATCATCATCATGAGTGTTGATAGAAGAAACCCTAATTATTACCCTGATAGCTAGAGAGACTTTAATTGCTACCATAATAAAGACAGAGTTTCACATTGGTTCCCTATAAGACCCTTCTCCTCCCTCTGCCCCCCTTCTTCATTTACCCTCTTTCTCCTATAATTTTACACTCCAACAAGTTTAACTTCTTCAACATATCCCTTTCAGCGTCTCCATTGCACATTTCACATGTGATTGCTAGTTTTTATTCCCTTTGTGTTTTAATAATATAATAATTTTCTAATAAAACTCTCGTATAAGCCAACTACTATGCATGATTTTTGAATATTTGATGTTTTGGTGTGAACTTACATTTAGAAGTTAGGATATTAATTTTAAGGTCCATTAATTTAAATTTTACCTTATTTTGAAATTTTTGTAATGGGAAAAAAAACATAATGAAAAAACACACTCTAAATTCCAATCTATAGAGGGTGTGCATGCTTTTAACATCGAAGGAATCTACAATTTGGGGTGAATCCTTCTCCACTCTGACAGTGGGTGAGGAGGTGGATGACACGGGTTGATTCGTAATTCATTGACATAATATATTTAATGATTAGATCCTATGGGCACTAACACATTCTCCTTATTTTCCATTATTACGCCAAAGGCATTTACAAGTTGGGCTCAGTCCTTGCCCCTCTGACAAAAGACAATGATGTGTGTGACTGACATATTATCATGCATAGTTGAAATATTAATATTTTAATTTTGACATAAATGTACTCTGCATCACCATCAAGTCTCCTCCTGCCTATTTCTATCATGTCCACATCCATATCTACGTTGGGAATGGTGTTGAAACGGTTACAATGCACGTAGCACAGGTGTTCAGAAGTAGAAAAATAAATCAATACAACTTGAGCTACACATTACACCCGAATGAAGCACCTCATACTCCTCAATCTTATTCTTTTGCATAAAACAAACAAAATAATGGCAGGTAGTAGTTTCCTCTCAGAGACAATTGAACCTGATGAAATGACACATAATGGTTTTTATTTTGTAAGAGGTTTTCATTACCCATCAGAATAAGAAGAAGCTTGTTAACCCCGTCACTTCTTTTTTATGAATCCCTAGAGTGTACCTACTCTACTATTACAAACACCATGGCTCGTCATAGACTAGGATAAACCAGAAAAATAAAATTATATTGAATTGGCGTGATTTGAGCTCGCATGATGATTTGTAACACCATTAGAAGGGAAGGATATTGAGGCCCATAATAGTCCCCTCTGTTAACTGGATTCAATAGGTACAGGTGCATGGCCTTGAGGATTTACATTTTCATAAGAAATCCTTCTTTCTGAAAAGTATTGATACCGTCGGTACTTATATTGTTGTTTCCTAGCCAAAACCCTCCAGTTGTTGTTTGAATTGAGATGTTCAAGCAATAGGGATGCTATTTTTGATCCAAGCAATAGGAATGCCTCGTCAGATTCTACGCAATTTTGTGCAATTTGGAAATTAAAAATATGGCATTTCTTCATCTATAATTGTTATTTACATTTTTGACATCTAGTCAATTATGCTATTCCTCTACAGAAATCAACTTGTCTCTTTTGTACCACGTTTTATGAAATTAGAGAAGTTCTAGGATGAATTCAAAAAATATTCCTGTTAATATACTTAACTGTCGATAGCTATGTAAATGTTTTGAATATTTTCACTCGAGAACCCGTTCCAGATATTAGGATTCGTATGAGTCCCTATTTACTCATGACTCCATTTAAGCATTGACGTATAACAAACCTAAGAAAATAAAATCCATAGAGAATTTTGGGTTTCGAACTAAATAACCCTGCTACACACATATGTAAACAAACAGAGTTGAAGATGCAGATCTCAAGATTCTGATCAAAATAATATGTTTTAATGTTGTTATTCTATTATATTTTGTAAACATGTCAGAATTAATGTCGTAGATTGGTAATCTTGAGCCACCCTCATCTGTAATTTCAAATGAATTTTCCCTCGTTTTCTATCTACATGGATGATATGAACTTTATTCATAATTTTTTTTGGTTGTTTCTTTTATGGCTAATGAGTTGTGAATTCTGCACCAAAGCCATAGGCCATGTGGCATCTTTTCTGGCATCTTTTAAATCTAAGTTTTTGGGCTGTACCTAAGGTCCATAAGAATTCACCACAATTCATAATTCGTCGGGTTCGGGTTTAGTGGTTAAGGCGAGTGAGTGGAGATCTCAACGTAGGTCTAAGGTAGAGACACGTTGCAGGTAATCTGCCACACATTTTGGTGATGAGCCCCCTCAGGAACTCAACCCTTTTAAATAAGCCAAACTTATATTTCTTCAGTTCTATTTAAGTCAAGGTAGAGACACATGGATTTATCTTTATGGATTTGTCTATTAAGTTAAGAAAGGTAGAGAGCTATGATGTGAATCCACAACCAATCATGAGACAAGCATGAAGCTAAGAATATTGACAAGGGTGAAGGGTGTGGAAATCCATTTCCATTGGATGCAGGCTTCCCATTCTACAAATAGCATGGAGCTAATATTCTATTGAGTTCAAGCGTCATTTTAGTTTGACAAAGAATCTGACAAGTGTGACATCCGTGAAAGCTTCCTCATTGGTTCAATTTTTACAATTCTGACAAGGGACTAAAAATGTGAAGGAAGCGTGGAGTTATTTGTTTGATCTAAGCTTCACATTGGATAATTGAATTGTTTATAAGGATACTCGACATTGTAACCAGTTAAATTCTGACATATGTGGAGGCATTTCAGTCAAACTAAAAGGTAAAGGATTTGAGAAAATTTAAAATCTATGAAGAGTTGGATTTAATAGATGCATTCGGGTTCATGTAAACGAGGTCAAGATTTTTTTAAGAAACGAGGATTCATATAATTGGGTCGACTAATTTAACAATAAATAGAGGATAAGAAATATATGTAGCAACATAATAGATAAGCTAGTAGACATGATAATAATATACATGACATCCGTAGGTAGAAGAAGAAGGAAGAGAATAGATGGATGATGCAGTACAACACGAAGAAGAAGGATTTTTTTGTAAGAAAAAGAAACTGAGATTTGGACACAAGAAGAGAAACAAAAAGGAAAATAAAATGTGTAGAGTCGTAACTCTCAATTTGTAAAATATTTTCAATCGCTTAATATATATAATATATTTGTGTGTGTTTTTTTTGTTTTGGATGTGCCTTTCCCTGTGCTGGTTGCTATTAACACCAAAGTTTTTCCAAACAAATTGTTATCAGAGGAATTAAATAGCTCAATAGATCGTGGGTTTGAGATTTTATTTTTTCTGGGTTGAATTGTAATGGATTTTATTAGCAACAACTCGTGGAAACAACCCCCAATATTTGATGGGAAGAACTATGACATTTGGTGCATTAAAATGAAGACATATTGTTCTCTTCTCAAGAGATATGGGAACTATTTGAAGGAGGATATGCAGAGGTAATAGAACAAACTACTTTCAATGCAGTCACACAAGCTCAAAAGAATGCTTTAAAGGAAAATAGAAGAAATGATGCAAAGACTTTGAGCTATATTCAAAATTTTGTCACTGATTCATTTTTCCCAAGGATAGCAAGCAACTATAAACTCCAAACAAGCTTGGTATACCTTGTAGAATGCATATCAAGGAAGTGACAAGGTGAAAGTAGTCAGATTACAGATGTTGAGGAGATATTTTGAGACCCTTCTCATGAAATAATCAGAATCAATAAATGATTTTTTCACAAGAACAATGACCATAGTCAATCAAATGAGGACTAATGGAGATGTGGTTGAAGATCATAGGATCATAGAGAAGGTATTGAGGAGCCTTCCAACCAGATTTGATCCAGTTGTGGTTGTAATAGAAGAGTCTAAGGACTTGAGATAAATGAAAGTTGATGATTTGATGGGTTCTTTGCAAACCCATGAAAAAGGATGAGTAGATCAGCCAACTTCTCCAATGAACAAGCCTTCAAGACAAATACACAAATGTCAGAGGTAGGGGAGAGGAGCATACAACAAAGGAAGAGGAATATTTAACAACCAACGAGAAGGTGGAAGACAAATTCATCAAGAGCCATAAGCAAGAGGAAGAGGCAGGAGGAAGGAACAACAACACTTCCAGAGGTGGTTCTTACACAAAGGTATGACAAATCAAATGTACAATGCTACTATTACAAAAAGTTTGGGCATTATACAAGTGAATGCAAAAATAAAGAATATGATTTGAGAAATCATAATCATAATGCAAGTAAGATTCTCTAATGCAAAAGAAGTTGAACCAGAGAAGAAAGAAAAGAGTGGAACTTTCCTTCTAACTTCCAATGTAGCTGAGCAAGGAAATAATAAAGTTTGGTATTTGGATAGTGCATGTAACAACCATATGTGTGGAAATAAGGAAATGTTCAGTAATATAGATGAAGCAATCAAATCTGAAGTGAAAGATGGGAACAAATGACAATAAGGTTCTTGTGATGGGTAAAGGAATTGTATCCATTCTCACCAAGAAAGGATATAAGAAGCAAATTCATAATGTTTTCTTTGATTCCATGGAAAGTATGCTTCTTAGCCATAGCTTGTCCAAAATAATATAAGGTGAAGTTTGAAAACAAGCTATAGGGAAGCAACAAGCTGATTGTATGATATAAGGTGAAGTTTGAGAATAGAGAATGTGTTTTCTATGATAAAATTGTATAGTTTTGATGACACAAAATAGAATGTTTCCCTTGAGGATACAAAGTGTAGCAGGTGCACAACATGTTCAAAACAATAGCCATTGATCAATCCACTCTATGACACCTCAAGTATGGGAATTTGAGTTTTGGTGGATTGAATGTTCTTATAATAAGAAAATGGTTAAAGGAATTCCTCCTATTGAAAACTAGATTTATAAGGTTTGTGATAAATGCATATTAGGGAAGCAACATAGAAATGTTTTTCCCTCAGGTAAATCTTGGAGAGAAAGCTCACCTCTTGAGCTGATACATTTAGATTTGTGTGGTCCCATGAAGTCTCCCTCCTTTATCCAAGAAAGAGTATTTCATGACTTTTATAGATGACTTCAATAGAAGGAACATGGGTTTATTTCTTGAAAAATAAATCAGAGGCATTTGAAGTATTCAAACAATTTAAGGCCATGGTTAAAAAGCACAGTGGCCATTATATAAAGACATTGAGAATTGATAGAGGGGGAGAGTATATATCAAATGAGTTTTTAAACTTCTGTAAAGAGCACGAGATCAAGAAACAATTCATAGCAAGGTATACACCTCACCAAAATGGTGTAGCAGATAAGAAAGAACATAACCATTCAAGAAATAGCAAGAAGCATGATGAAAGCTAGAGGATTGTTCAATGAATTCTGGGCAGAAGAAGTTGGGACAACAATATATATGCTGAATAGATGTCCTACAAAGAGTGTGAGGAACATGATACCTCAAGAAGCATGGAGTGGAAGAAAGCCAAGTGTTGAACACTTGAGAGTTTTTGGATGTGTATCATATGCACATGTGCCCAAGGAAAGAATATCAAAATGAGATAACAGAGGAGAGAAGTGCATTTTTATTAGATATAGCGAGCAATCTAAAGCTTACAGATTGTATAATCCAGTCATAAAGGAAATAGCTTATAATCAACTGAGATGTTCAATTCATTGAGGAAGCATCTTGGGGAGATGCACAAGAAATGGAGCAGCTAAAATAAAAGTATAAATGCACCTATAATTGTTGATGAACCAATAGATGGCAGAGTAAACAACACACCAAGTTGGACACCCATTTCACAAAGGGGTGAATCTTCAAATGGCAGCAGCCAACAAAATCATGCAAAGACCAACAAATGAAGCATCTTCATCATCATCTGAATCATTGCAATAGCAAGGAATAATGAGGAGTGTTCAAGAGATCTATGAACAATTAAGGTATGAAGAAAATGAAGATGAAATGATTAATTTTTCTTTATTTTCAGTAGTTGATGCCTATTTATTTTGAAGAAGTCAATTAAGGATCATAAATGGTGTGAAGCAATGGATGAAGAAATGCATGTAATATAGAAGAATCAAACATGGGAATTAGTAGATCTTCCTAGGAAAGGAAGTCATTGGAGTCAAGTGGGTTTATAAAAGAAAAACTACTCCAGAAGGAAAAATTGAAAGACACAAGGCAAAATTAGTTGTCAAAGGCTACAAATAAAAGCCTTGATGTGATTATAATGAGACATTTCTCCAATAACAAGGCTAGAGACTGTAGAACAATTATTGCCATAGCTGCTCATCACAAATGGAATGTCCATCAAATGGATGTTAAATCAGCTTTTCTGAATGGAGAGATGGAAGAAGAGGTGTATGTGGGACAACCACCAAGTTATGAAATTTTAGGGCATGAGAGAAAAGTATACAAGCTCAAGAAAGAATTGTATGGACTCAAACAAACACCAAGGGCTATGGTACAGTAGGATAGATTCCTATCTGATTAGCAATGGATTTAAGAAAAATAGTAATGAGCCCACACTCTACATCAAAGTAAACAATGGTGAGATTTTAATTGTTTTTTTGTATGTAGATGATTTAATTTTTGTTGGAAATGCAAGCAAGACAATAGATGAATTTAAATTAGCCATGAAGAAAGAATTTGAGATGACCTGATTTAGGATTGTTGAAGTATTTTCTTAGCATTGAGGTCAAGCAAATGGAGCAGGGCATATTTTTTCTCAAGCAAAGTATGCAAAATAAATCTTGACAAAGATTCAAAATTTTGGACAGCAAACCAACATCTACACTAGCTAGAATTAAGTCTGAAATTGATCAAAGATGATTGCAACAAAAATGTGGATCCTATAAGATACAAAATCATGGTAGGAAGCTTGATGTATTTAACTGCAACAAGACCAGATATAATGTATGTCGTTTGTTTGATTTCTAGATTCATGGAGACACCAAAAGAGACACATTGGAAAGAAGGCAAGTGTATTTTAAGATATGTGAATGACACAAGAAATTTTGGAATTCTATATTCTGCTAATAATGATTTACAATTAGTTGGATACATAGATAGTGATTGGGTAGGTAAGCTTAGATGATAGAAAAGGCACATCTGGATATGTGTTCAATGTTGGATCAGGAACCATTTCATGGGCTTCAAATAAACAGTCAGTTCTTTCATTGTCTACTATTGAAGCAGAGCATATTACAAAAATTCAGCCACTTGTCAAATGATTTGGTTAAAGAGAATCCTCTCATATTTGCATGAAGAGAAACAAGGAGGTTTTGTTATTTTCTGTGATAATATGTCTTCAATTGCATTGTCTAAAGAATGTAGTCTTTTATGGTAGAAGCAAACATATAACTATCAAATATCACTTCCTTCGTAAACTAGTTTAAGAAAGGTGAAATTGAGCTTAAGTTTTTGAAGTCTAAGCTAGCAGCTAGCTGACATTTTTACCCAACCTCTGTCAAAAGAAAGGTTTGAGCATTTAAGAGCAAGTTTGAGCGTCGTAGATGTCCAAAACTTTAAAATCAGTCCTTGATTAGATTTTGTTTGGCTCAAGATTAAGGGGAGTGTCAGAATTAATGGTGTTTGATAATCTTGAGCCACCTATGCAGGTGCTTTCAAATATTTTCCCCCATTTTTTATCTACCTGCTGACAGGCATTTATTCATATTTTTTGGTCATTTCTATTTATAGCTGTTGAGTTTTAAACTGCCCCTCTAAAGCCACAGGCCATGTGGAATTTTTATGGCAACTTTTATTAATCTAAGTCTTTGGGCGGACCCAAGTTCACAGAATTCAGTTGCTATTTCACAATTCTGTCAGGTCCGAGTTTATTGGTTAAGGAAAGTGAGTAGAGATCTCAACCGTCTAAGGCAGAGACACGTGGCAACATTACGCCACACATTTTGGCGATGAGCCACAACGGACCTCAACCCTCTGGAATGAGTTGCAACTTATATTTCATCGGGTTCGTTTAATTCAAGGTAGAGACATGTGGTTTCATCTTTAATGGAGTTAGTGATTAAGTTAATTGAAAATCATAGAGTTGTGATGCAAAGCTCCAACAAATCATAAAAATTAAGCTAAAAATAAAGACAAGTGTGAAGGGTGTGGAGCTTTCCCATTGGACGAGGCTTTTCACTATGATAAATCTTTATGGATGAATACTAATAGCTACAAAGATGTGGAGCTATTCTTCTAGTTCGGGCTTCGCAATTCTGATAAAGAAGACTGACATGTGTGACATTTGTGGAGCTTCTTCATTGGTTCAATTTTCACAGTTTTGACAAGGGACTGAAAATGCGAAGGAAATGTGGAGCTATTTGTTTGATCTAGGCTTTGTGTAGAAGAATTGAATTTTTATAAAGCCTTGACATCATAACCAATTAAAGGCCGAACACATGGAGACATTTAAGTCAAACAATGGACAATGGATTTGAGTGGATTTAAAATCTGTGAAGAGATGGCTAATTGGTTGGGTCTGTGTCGAGGTCAATGTTGTTTGAAGACACGGGGAGCTATATAATTGGCGTGACCGATTCAACAAAGAGATAAGGGGAAGAAATATATGCAACAACATGAGATATAGAAGCTAGAGAGTTAAGAATAGAATAACGAGCTATAGCCCGAAGAAGAAGGAAGGGAATAGATGCGTGCAACAACAATAAAAAGAAGGAATTTTTTTATAAGAAAAAGAAACTGAGATTTGGACACAAGAAGAGAAATTGTAAAAAAGGAAAATAAAATGTGCATAGTTGTAGCTCTAAGTTTGTAAAATATTTTCAAGTCAAATATATATAATATATTTGTGTGTTTCGGTTGTCTTTCCCTATGCAGGTTACAGTTGGTACCAATTTTTCCAAATTATACGATGCAAATATTATTGTACCCATTATGCTTTGCTTTTATAATGTTACTGTGATCGGTACATTGGTAACTAATCATCACATGCATCATAATTGTTGTAAATATTCACAACCCCATGCATGCTCCAAGTTACCTGACAATAGAAATAAAAAATTATTGAAGGTTTTAATACTCAATGACTGCCACCTTATTTCAAACCGTGGTGGGAAGAGCTAGATAACTACCTCTTAATCTGATAATTTGACAGAATGCTTCTCTAACAAACCTACCCATTTCATTGTATAGTGACCTTAGATTTCATAATTTAAAATTGAGCAGAACTAAAATATTGTGTTTCGCAAACATTCAAAATAGTTATAAGAAAATTTCACATAAGATGAAAAACCATGGATTTGAGTAAATGATTTTAAGCTTACTATTGCGCTAGAAGCCATCATGTCTATTTTTTTGTTTGTTTTCTTGCTTGATCAGATAATGAGATGAAGATGGACCAGTTGAATATTTTCTATGTAGCGTATGTTGTGAATTGAGGAAGGCATAGATGATGATATAATAAATACATGGAGGGGTGGGATAGGAATTTACGAACTTACACTTGTTATTTCAATAATCCGCCAGCTCCCAAGAGCACCCATTATGTTGGCACGTGATATTCTAGGGAAGACATCACATTTTTACACATATCAAATATGTTATGTTAAGGTTATAGATTTATCTCTGTGTGCACCTCTGATTTAACCCATAATGGTGTTGATTTTAGGACGGCTATTAGCAAGAGCTCTATTTAAGAAAGTTTCCTTTATTCCTTTGGTTTTTTATTTATCTTTTTCTTGCGGATTATTTTATTACAAAGTCTTCTAAATTAATTGATAATGATGACTAGTGGATTTTTAATGTCTTTTAAATTAATTCCATATGTAGGCCCATCACAAAGATGATTTTGATTATAAAATATTATGATTCCCATTGTTCTACGTCCTTTTAACTCTCTACAAATTGTGTACTAATTATTGCTAAATTTACAACGTTAACTTGGGTTTTAGCATGGTTAACGCCTCTAGATCTCATATAAAGTTCTTGTATTATTATATAAGGAAAATGATAGGTCTGAAAGGATGTTTAAAATGTGTCGCTCACCATGTTCTGCTTTGGGTTTTGAAGAGCGCTTCAACTGGTTGGTGGGTTTATTTGACATGAGTATATTTTTCCCATTCAAGTTTTATTTTGTTGTTAAATACGTGGAGAAACAAACAATAGATATGCTACTTTTGAAGCTATACAATCCATATAATATATTTTTAACTGGAATCTTATCAATTTAAGGAATATCTATATTGAATGCCCTTAAAAAGAAATAAAATGTCGTGACTCTAAAAATCCTAAATTTCCTACATTAAACCTGTCTTATTAAGAAAATATTGATAATGGCGTAAATGATGAGGATAAATAAACACGCACCCCATCGTCTATGTGTCTCACTTCAAATGCATGATGCCCCTTACTGTATTGGGCCTCCCCCTCTTTCTAAAACAAAGCATTTGTAGGAATTTGCTATGTTGGTCGTCGGTATCTCCATTCTAAATGACATATTTACAGTCTCCTTCGTCCAATCAAAGAGACCAGTGTTAGCATATTTCTTTTGATCTATTAAGCACGCATCTTCACCATTTCCTTCAAATGTAAGCTTTTATTGGCACTTTCCCATGCCATATTGAGGTCTTTCATATATTCCAATGTTGTTTTATTGAATTTCAATCTATATAGTCTAAATTAGTACTATTTAATTTTCCAGTCTGTAGACGTAAATACATTCCTGACGCAGTCATTTCGAATGAAGGTCACATGTAATCACTATTTCAAATTCCCACCCACTGTTTAAATATTTTTGTCTTCTGGTGCCAATGATGAAATTATTATTGTTTGATCATAAATGTAAAGGTTAAAATATATATATTTATGTTGAAGGCATGTTAGAGGTGAGTTTTGGTGGGGAGTGGTCTAACAGGTTACTTCTGGTAATCTTGAATGTTAGAAGGTCATCAATTCTAAATCGGGGATTATTATTTTTGTTTAAAGAGCGGAGCTAGGAAAAAAAAAGGATTTTAAAAAAATTAAACTTAAGTGGACAAGATTCTCCTCGTCGCTACTAAAATGGCCATATTTTTCCATTGTATTTAGTGTCTCTCTTTAGCACCAAAAAAATTCACATAAACTTTTTGAAATGAATTGGTCATTCGAAACCCTTACAAGGATAGAAATTCCACAAAGATGAAATGGGGAAATGTTACCATCATCATAGAGGTTTTGTATATGTACTTGAAAATGTCCACAAAGGTTTTAAAAAATGCATTCGAACAAAACACAAATCAAGGACCTCAATAAAAGTTACTTAAATTTTGTTAAAATAATAAAATATATTATATCCTCGTAATGGTTTACTTAGTTGTATCGATAACTAGTTTCTATTTTGATGTCTCGTGTTACTCATTACTTATTTCATCTTGTCCCACAACTGAATCATGGCTCAATACAAAAGCTTATGAGTGGGAACCTTAATCATGTTCTTCAAATTTCAAGAGAAACCATTATCATACATAAACGTGAAAACGAAAACATAATGAACCCTCAATACAAAATTGTAGTTTCCTTAATAATTGTTGAATTCTACATTGAATAAAAAAATGCAAGTTTTCCTTTATTCTATTCATTGAAAACACCTTGCTTTCTAACATATCTTCAGACTGTGTTTCCACCACACCCTACACGTCGTATCCCACTTCTTTGTCAAACAATTGACAAAAAGTACACATGACACATATTTTCCTCCTCCAAAAAAAGATAGCTTCCACAAAATGCCCTCCCAACATTATCCTCTCCCAATATTTCTCCTCCCTTTAACCCCGTCTTCATCCTTTATGTTTTGGTCTTTCAAAATCAACCTCATCGTAAACTTCCCCTCGGTGTTCACATCACACATTTCATGTGCGATTGCTAGTTCATATTTTATTTTGATCTGATTCCTCTTTTTTTGCCCACATATTATTTTTATAATATGATTTGAGTACATGGCTAGCTGGAGTGTCAGAAAACCACGGGAATGGTGCTGTAAAGCTTACAGTCCACGTATTGTAGGTGTTCAAAAGAAGAAGAAAAAAAATCAATACAGGTAGACATTACGCTCGAATGAAACACCTCCTAATCCTCTATCTTCTTCTTATTCTTCTTCTTCTACATACAATAAACAAAACAACGTCATGTAGTTGAACCCACTTCATATCAATCAATTTATATATAGTAAAATGAGGAGATATTATGGTTACAAATTTATCTCCCTGCGAGCTACAGGGTCAAACCCCATGCCACATTTTCTATTGACTCCCAAAAAAACAACATTGGCTTGCGTTTGTGGAGGAAAGACAAAACTGTTGTTAGAATTGGACATGAAGCGATGAAAGACAACCATTGCTTGCAAACGATGGCTAGGTAAATCTGCTATTGAAAGGAAATTCAAAACTATCTCTTTGACATCATCTTCCAATGACACGTAGGTCGATTCTTCTGTTGTCATTGTCCTTGCGATCAGGGGTTAAATTTCACTCCCACCTATGTCAGTCAAACAATTCTTGGGTGACGGTAATTTTTCTATTCCACCCTTCAAAAACACAAAATAATGTTATTTTTACTAATTATTCTATATTTATTATATCTTTTATAATATAAATTTACATATTTTTTTATAATATTTATACAAATCTATATAAAAAATGGCGGTCACATTTTAAATATGCAAGTTACGTGTGACAGTTAGATTAGATATTTACAAGTATTTTACGTCCAAAATCACAAAAAACGTCTAAACTGTCGTCAAATTTAACCCCTATTTGTGATTATAAATTTTCCATTCCATAGTACATAGAAATGTGGCTTTTAACGTAGAGAGATAAGGCTTGCACATGACAGCTATAACAATTTCCAAGGGACATGCAACTCAAACCAAAACATCTAAAGCTCAAGGAATGAATGAGAGACATTTACCAATATTTTATTTTTAAATAATCAAAAGGTGAGATGGAATTGGGTTTCACGACTTGATCATTTTTTGACATAATAATGGATTATGATCTTTCATTAATTATGTTAGTGGCACACCTTGGTTTTCCATGTTCCGCTAACCTTAAGCTTGTAGTGTCTCATCATTATTGGGACGTTCCATATGAAAAGTGATGTCTTATCCATTAAAGAATATTATTTGATTAACTACCAATTGTAAAACAAAGTGTGATGGAAATGTTAAGGGGAATGCATCAAAGAAATGAAATTCAAGGGGAGGCAACAATAGGAAGAAAGGTAAAGACTAAGGGGTTTGAGAAAGGTATAGTCAAAGGATAAGGAAAATGCTACGGGGAAATTATACGAAAATTTTAACTCCTATAACCACGGGTCATTTTTGTTAATTTTTAACCCTTTTTATACAATGTCAAGGATTTCATTTGGGCGGCATTTAGTATCTTAGATAAGACAAAGATATGAATGTAAACTTGGAAATGAACATGTACAAATAAAATGCCTGTATGCACCGTCATCTCCATTTCATTTGTATTTTTCACGGGGGTGAAATTTGTAGTTAAAGGGGGTCAAAATAAAAAATTGGAGAAAACCAATAGGTTTTTCAGGTTTAAAAACAACATGATAGTTGCCATAAAATGACCTTTTGGGCTTAAAGTTGCAAAAAATGGGGTAAACTCTTCATTCTCCACTTTATCGACTCAAAATTTGGAAAGAGGACAAAATTTAAAAAGGAGAATGTTGGGGTTAGCTCACCGGTTGTAAGATATATTAATCAGATCTAAGCATAAAATCAATCAATATGGAAATAAAAAAGAATAAACAATACATAAGATTTAACATGGTTCACCTAGCGTGGGCTACGTCCACCAAGAAACATCCAATTTATTATCACAGAGGAAATAAAATGAAGATTTTCAATCTTCCACACCTTGGATGTCATGTACTTTCTTCTCTACAAATTTATCTTTTTCTCTCAAAAGGAAACTTCTCTTAATTCTCAATTGAATCTATCTTCTAAACCCTAGCTTTATGTTTATATATGCATCTACAATCTTAGGGCACTTTAGTTATGCAATTAAAACCATTAGATTCGCTTTACAACTAAATATAGATCTAATTCTCGTAATTTAATTATAGTAGTCACACATGGGCAACTGATGTCGATTAGCCTTAATTGATGCTAGTTCCTCCTTTCCTGACTGATACCGTTCCATGGGTGACTAACGTCAGTTACTGTGTATTCTAGCAAGTCTGCAAAAGCATGTCAGTGGAGAAATTAAGCTCCACAACTCAAAAATCTCCCACTTGGAAATAAATTGTTGCATTGTACCATAAGCATCCTTCCTCTGATCCTTTCACTGGCATGTTTCTCCCTCTTCAAGTCTCAAACTTGAATACCAACAGAAGTGGATTATAGCTCCAACTTATCCTTTTCCAATGGATTCGTTATCATATCCGTAGGATTCTCCTTTGTATGAATTTTCTCTAACTTCAGCTTCCCATCCTCCAATACCTATCGTATGAAGTGAAATATCAACTAAATATGTTTTTTTCTATAATGAAAGGCTGAATTCTTTTCCAGATGAACTTCATTTTGACTATCACTGTACAATCTACAATCTTCTTTCTCCTTTCCCAACTCTTCCATGAACTTGCTCATCCATATCATCTCCTTGCTAGATTTTGTAGCTACAACATACTCAAGCTTATGTAGTAGACAAGGCCACAACCTTCTGTAATCTAGAAATCCAACTAACTGTCATCTCACCTACCGTGAAAACATATCCAGGGGTGTTCCTCATGTCATGCAAATCACCAACCATGTCTAAATCCACATAGCCAAGTAAAGAAGTATATGACCTTCCATAACATAATTACATGTCGTATGTCCCTCTCGAATACATGAGAATCCATCAGACTGATTTCTAATCCTCTTTAACTAGATTAGTCATAAATCTACTCATAACTCCCACTACTTGTGTAATTTATTGTTTGGTACAAACCATAACATACATCAAACTCCCAACTATTGAAGCATAAAAAACCCATGCCATGTAATCAACCTCCTCATGTGATGTAGGACATTGATCTTTGTTCAATTTGAAGTGCCTATCCATAGGTGTACTTACATGTTTTGAATTTTGTAAATTAAACCTTTCCAACAGCTTATTGATATAATGCTCTTGAGACAAATACAACTTCATGTTCTTCTTGTCTCTGTGAATTTGCATGCCAAGGATTCTCTTTGCAGCTCCCAAATCCTTCATTACAAATGTGTGAGCTAACTTTTCTTTAAGCTCACCAATGTCCTGCATACTAGATCTTGCAATAAACATATCATCCACATACAATAACAAAATAATATAGCTCCCATTTCCAAGCATCTTGAAATAAACACAATGGTCATATTCACATCTCAAATAACCATGCTCATGCATGAATCTAACAAACCTCATATACCATTGTCTTGGAGATTTCTTGAGCCCGTTTAGGCTCTTTTTCAATCTACACACAATTTTCTCCTTACCCTTGACTTCATACCCAAACAACTGATTCATATAAAAATCTTCCTCTAAATCACCATAAATAAATGTCATATTGACATCAAGTTGCTCTAAATGCAAATCCTCTATTGTAACTAAACTCGATACAGTGTGAATAGAAGTCATCTTAACAATAGGAGAAAATATTTCACCAAAGTCAATACCTACTTTCTGTACAAATCCCTTTACTACAAGCCTTACCTTGTATCTCTTATGTCCACCCTCTTCTTCCATGATCCTATAAACCCACTTGTTTTGCAATGCTCTTTTACCTATTGGAAACTTAACCAAATTCCATGTTTGTTTCTGCTCTAAGGAGTCCATCTCCTCAATCATGCCATGATCCCACTGCTTGTTGGATTTATGTTGTATTGCTTCTTCAAATATTTATGGTTCACCACTATCAGTCAATAATAAATAAGACAAGGAAGGTGAAAATATTTTTGGATGTATACTTACCCTTTATGACCTTCTCACTAAGATTTGGGGTGTCAGAGGCTAATTCTACTCATCTTGTATATTTATATCTACTTTTGACAGTGAACGACACTCATCACCTTCTATCGATGCCAGTTTTTCTAACCGACGTCAGTCTGTCTCATCTATAACCGACGCCGGTATAGGGGACCGATGTCGGTCAGGGGTAAACTGATACTGGTTACTGTGTAAACCTATAGGTGTTAATTTTAAATTCGAGAGTTCATTTTCATCCAAAAAATTCTCCATCAGTTCACCTTTACGTACCAAAACTTAATCCATGTACATTTTCTTTTCATTCCAATCAATGTCATGACTCCTAATTATCTTAGAACCTTCTAAATCCCAAAACTGGAATCCAAAATCACTAGAGCCATAACCAATAAAATTACATATTTTGGATTTAACATCCAATTTCTTTATATTTTCCTTATCAATATGCACAAAATATTCTGAGCCAAATACTCTTAGAAAAGAAATATCTACCTCTTTTCCAGTCCAAGGTTCTTCTGGTATTCCACCATTTAGTACACTTGAAGGTCCACAGTTAATTAAATAAATCAATGTGTCTACTACTTCCACCCAAAAAAGTAAGGGCAATCCAACATGTATCTTCATGCTTATAACATGTTCCATGATTGTCCTGTTCATTATATCTATAACACCATTCTTCTGTGGTGTTCTATGAACTATTTTTTCTCTATGTATTCCATTTACCAAAAAATAATCATTAAAAGTCTAGTTGCAGTACTCACCACCATTGTTAGATCTAAGACATTTTAACTTTGAATTTGATTCATTTCTATAAGGGATTTCCATATTTTAAAAGTTTCAAAAAAATCACATTTTTTGATTTATACAATAGACCCATACCTTTCTTGTGACATCATCAATGAAAGTAACATAGTATTGGGATCCTCCATGTGAAGCTACCTAGGCTAGTCCCCATACATCTGAGTGTACAAGCTCCAATTTATGCTTCTTCTTTGTTTCCCCAACTTTGAAAAATCTCACTCTCTTCTGCTTTCTAAAAATACAATGCTTACAGAAATCAGGATCTACATGTTTTAGATATGATAACTTACCCTTTTCCATTAAGATATGCATTCCCTTTTCACTTATCTGGCCTAGCCAATTGTGTCACATGCTTGTATCTAAATTTGAAGTAGATAGAACCAAAAAGGAATCAGTAATACAAGTAGACAAATACAATGATCCTACCTTCTTTCCTCTTACTGCAACAAGAGATCCCTTGGTAACTTTCCAAGATTCAACTATGAGTGTAACCATGCAACCAATTTTGCACAATTGTCTTTCACAAATTAGATTTCTTTTGAGGCTTGGAACATGCCTCACATCTTTCAATATCCAAGTATTTCCATTCCATTATTTAAGATGAAATTCACCTCTACCATTAATATTGCATGGTTCATCATCTCCTAAATAAACATGCCCAATATTACCTTGGACATAATTTCTAAAATAGCCCTTATTAGGGGTTGCATAGAAAGAAGCTCTTGAATCTAAAACCCAAGACTCAATTTTATTATCCAAGGAGATAATTAGGGCATCTTGCATTACCTCTTTTGTAACAAAATTTTCCTCTTTACCTTTCTCTAGTACATTCTCTTTGTTTTCCTTGAACCAATAATCCTTCTTTGCATGACCATTCTTTCCACAATTCCAACAGATTATACCTCTACCTCTGGATTTAGATATGTCATTCTTAGACTTTGATTTCCCATTATTCTTGCTCTTGGTTATCTCCTTATGCCTTCCCCTACAATCTGAAATGATGATTCTCATGTACTTTTCCTGCATATTTCTTCATTCAGGATTATACTAACCACATCATCAAACTTTAAAACATTATTAGCAGACGTTGTATTACTAACAACCATTACCAAGTTATCCCAACTATCTGCCAAAGAGCATAATACTAATATTTTTTTCACTTCATCCTCAAACGGAATACTAACTGATTTTAATTGATTTATAGTAGACCGGAAATCATTGAAATGACTTGATGTAGCTCCACCTTCTTGCATCTTTAAAATAAAAAAAATTTCATCAAATAAACTATATTTGAAGCACTAGGTTTTTCATATAGATTTGCTAAAGATTTCATCAACTCTACCTTGGATCCTACTTCGGTAATATTCAAAGCCACAGATGCTGCCAAGGTCAATCTTATAGATCCCAAATCCTTTCTATCAAGAATGTTCCATTCTTCATCAGTCATCTTTGCAGATCTTGCCTTCTCATCTAATGGTAACTATAAATCTTTCTGATATAGATAATCCTCCACTTACTATTTCATTTGATTCTAGAGCATTTCTTTGAATATTGACGAAACACATAAGGGTAAATGGGCTAGGAGGAATACATGTTAAAGCTGGTTGAAGGTTGTTACACGCGTATGACTTATTGATCCACAGTTGGTCGTGAGAGTTTCCTTTTGGCTAGGAGGAACTACCTGAAATAGAAAACAAGACCAAAAAATAGAAGTTAAACAGTATATGCAGTGGACTACCTAGCGTGTGCTAGATCGGGGAAGTGTGATACTCCCTAGATGGTTTTCAATCCACTGTTTGAAATAATTCAATGTTAATGATAAACAAAATCATACTGTAGTTAAAATGATTTAGGTATCTCATTCGACTACAATAAGCAAATTTGTTCACAACCGGCTAAGCTATGATTGAATTTGAAGGTCAAGGTCTTTGTCAGAGTACTAGTATTGGTCAGGGTCTGGTTCTGGGCTTGTTTTAGGTATTTGGTGGAGATTTTAAGCTTTGTTCTTGGTCTAAGGATAAAAAAACATAGAGACTGATGCCAGTCTAATATGACCGATGTCGGTTTAAGTGAACCGGCGTTGGTATGGTTGGGGTAAAGGAAACTTATCAAAAACTTGATGTGAGGGTAGATCTGAGGCTAAATGGAAATGGAGAGGGAAATGGAAAGGTCTGTGTAGGTCTTAGATATACTTAGGGGTAGTTATCAGTAGGGTATGGGAAGTTTAATGGTGTGGGTGAAGGAATGGTAAAGTTTGCATAGAGGTAAATGGTGGGAGAATGGGAATGGGAGTAGAAATTGATAATAGATATAATAGAACCTACTAAAATGAAAATGGATGAATGTTGGTTAATAAAACACTTACTGTTGTATAAACTTGATGGCTAGAGAGCAATGGCAGTTGATTCAGATGGATGGAGCTTGATGTGGTGATGATGCTTCCCTTAGGTGCTTCCATGAATTTGAATGGCTCTATGATTTCTTCTAATGCTGGATGTGGATGCTTTGATGCGTGTATGAATGTTGGTTCTGCTTGTATGTAGCTTTGGTTTCATCTCTTGCTCTCAGAAAATGTGCCAACCTTGAAATTAGGTTGTTTTGGGGAATAAATGGTAACCGACGATGGTTCCTGGTTGACCGAAATGGCAGTTTAGGGTAACCGGCATTGGTTAGGGCAGGATTTCCTAGGTTTTCTAAAATGGGCAGATCCTCTTGATTTTCTTGGATCTCCTTCATTTTCTTCTGCATATTAGAATGGAAGCTTCCTTTCTAACATGTGGGAATGTGGTTAGAGGGAATGTAGGATTTTATTTTTAGGGTTTAGGTAGGTCTTAGTTAGTTATGACAACAAACTAAGAATAGGTCTTAGGGTGAGGTGGCTAGATGAGGTGTATAGGTGAGGTGGTGGTGTGAATTATCTCAATTAGGATATTTAAATAATAAATATTATGAGATCATGAGTTAATTTAATTAGATTAATTAAATTAATATTAGAGTGGGGTGTAATGGGCCATGGTTAGGTGAGTGTGTTCAAGTTGATTATTTGTCAAGGGACCAAGAGGAGTGTGACCCAATTTTGGTGTCTACATTTTGCCCCTTTTTGTGGCGTAGCTTGTATTGGTAAGCGACGCTAACAAAAATAAGGTGTGGTTGCCCCATGTTTGGGTAAAGGTGATCCCCCTCAAACCAGGAACTGATGAGGCAGAAGGCAGAATTGGTGAGTGGTTTGATAAAAGGTTAGTGTGATGAAGAGGAAGGTGGGAAACGGGAGAAAAAAGGGGGAAAGGTGTAATCGGGTAATCCAGGTAATTGGTCAGGGTTAAAGGTAGTAACAGTCAATGCACGCATACGTATAAATTGCAGCACATGGTACCAGGTTTAAGAGAAAGCAAACTCTACATTGTAAAAGGTCGATAGGTTTATCCAAACAAGGTTGAGGTGATTCCGGTATCCAAGGTATAGGATATGGTCAGGAAACACAACGCAAGCCAGGTGCAGGAACGTTTAGGTATGTTCTGGTACACCAAAGGTTGGGTCAGGATAAACGGTCACGGAAATAGGAAAGGTAAGGTTAGTATGTCAATCAACATGGGTAACAGTGTCGCAAGGTATAGCGAGAACATGAGGTCACAGGTCACTAGCAATGTTCTAGGTCGAAGTAACTAGGTCACGACGTGGGTAGGGCCAAGGTATGGGTAAAATAACAAGTCCCCAAATGAGGATGAGGTAAGGTAGTAAATGATGAGGTCAGGAGGATAAAGTGAAGTGTCCAAGTCAGGTGTGGGTGAGGTAAAAAGGATGTAGGTCATCAAATGAGGGGTAGGGGGTAGGAAAAGGACTAAGCAGGATAACCGATAACGGTTATAAGGAATTGATACTGGTCTCAATAGACCAAAAACGGTAAGCTAGGGCACAAGACCGATGTTGGTCAAGGTAAAATCGTCGCCGGTCAAGCCGGGTAGGTTATAAAAAAAGGAAATTTCTTGCTTTTTATGGAATTAGTTGTCACTTGCCCAAATAGGAGAAAACGACAAGTGAGAGAGAGGAAGGTGGAAAGTGTTCATGTGGAACAGAGAGCTGAGTTGGTGAGCAGTGTATTGGTTGATTGGCAGTCAATAGGTGGGTTCACGAGATCAGATTGATCGATTCGGTTGGTTGGAGGTGAGATGGTTGATTGGGTGATGGCAGAGGCAGGAGAGGGGTTGGGTGGACCACCGATGCAGTGGCCCGATGTACCACCATGGTGACAGTAGCATGATGAGGTAAGAGTTAATCTGTTCTTTGTTTTGTGTGTTAGATTGATTTAGATGTCAGGTGGGGAAAAAATGGGTTTGGGGGGAAATGAACTTTGAATTGGTGGGAGGGAAAATCGGGTAAAATAGGCATGGGGGGGAGGTGATTGGGTGAAGGAGGGGTGGGGGAGGGTGGAGGGGGGATTTTGGTAGGATTGGGTGGGTAGAAGGGAGAGAAAGGAAGGTTTCAGGAAGAGGGGGGTTTTGGGTGTTGTGGTTTTTGCGGTGACAGTGACCGGTGTCAGTTAAGGATTATCCGACGTCGATGGTAGAGAACCGGTATCGGTCACGAAAAAGGTGACCGATGCTTGTTTATGGGGGACTGGGGTCATTTAGAGATAACCGGTATCGGTCATGATTTGGGGAAAAAGGGGCCAAAAGTGACTTAGGTTGGGTGAGTGAGATATGTAGTGGTAAGTAGGAGACGTTTTGGTGAAAATCATAACATAGGTAAAGGGTGAAAAATAGGTAAAGGTGAATGATAGTGGGTTAGGGCTAGGGTGGGTAGATAGAAGATGGGATACGAAGGTAAAGAGGTCTAGGGAAAGAGAGGTAGGGTGGTAAGTATAGGTGAGGTGTCGAGGATGATTGTGGGTATGATTAAGGTGTAGTAACATGATGTTTTGTGGGATGCAGGTGAGAGATTAGCTAAGGATGCGAGACAGGGTGCCACCCCTGCTCATAATAGTTCATGGGGCTGTGACAGTCGAGGAGTGGAGGCATGTCATAGATGTGGGTTTGAGTGGGGTCAGATGCTACCGGCATGTAGTCCGACAGCCGAGCTTGATGGTCACTCTCATTGATAGATGGGATTCGGTGACCAACACGTTCCACCTGACCAACAGGGGAGATGACAGTCACCCTAGAGGACATGTACAGGATCCAGTGGTTACCTATATTGAGGAGGCAGGTATACTCGATCTCCTCAGAGGCCTCTGAGGAGTTGATGCTGACAGTATTGGTGAGGGACTGGTCAGAGATGACATTTCACAGTGCCAGCCTGAGTTATGGAGAGATGTACCTAGCCCATCCAGAGGAGACGAGGCTAGTAGTATTATTGATGGAGGTAGTCTGTTGTTTTGCACTTCCAGATGCAGAGGGTGGGAGATTCCCACGATCACTTATGGGGGTGCTGCATGATATGATGATGGACATGACCTACCTTTGCATGGGTGTCAGCATTCCTGGTGCAACTATATAGAGAGCTATGGGCATATGGGCGGCTCCGCCGGTTCAGCTTATGTTGCACATTTATTCTTCACTGTTGGGCCTACAAGCACATTGTGTGTGTTCGTCTGATTGGTATGCCCTGAGCAGATGCATTCGAGCCAAGTTTGGTGTGGGTAGGTTACAAGTGATGGGTGCCTGTGATTGGAGAGAGTCGATCAGACAGGGCTACTCATGATGTAGCATATTACAGGTAGCTACTGGAGGGATTGTCTGACGTGGACATTATTTGGAGACTGTATGTGAGTTATCCCTCATACAGACAGATGGCCAATGAGTTAGACGACTTGCAGCTACTCAGATGGATTGAGGGGTGCCATGTCAGGGGAGCATGAGATGATCCCAGTAGATAGGGTCAGACAATAGTTTGGGTTGCTGCAGGATATACCACCACCCTTCCCACAGTATAGGAGGGATGATGTGGAGATACCATTGCCTCTACCACAGCCAACAGTACCTATAGGGTAGGAGGAGCAGGTGATAGACCGGTGCATTGATGATGCCGGGGTGACTGATAGGTATAGATAGTGGTGGGTGGCTCATTTACGAGTAAGTACCACCCAGGCCAGGACAGCCAGATTTAGCTACCATCACTGTTCAGAGAGACACCCTACAGGGGTAGGTAGTGACCCTGATTACATAGTTGGGGATGGTACATGGGTAGTTGGTAGGTTCAGAGGTGGAGGTGGCCACTTTGCATGCATAGGTGGCCAGTCTACAGGCCCAGATGGCCTAGGGTGGAGATGGTGATGGGGATGATGATCAGGTGGCTACCCTACAGGTGCATGTTACAGGTTTGCAGGGCTAGTTGGGCACTGCACAAGCATAAATTGAGGCCTTACAGGCCCAGATATAGGGGTGTAAGGCCAATGGCACCACCATAGGCACTAGGGATAGGGTCCCAGTTTACAGGAAGGGGGGGACAGGTCCCACAGAATAGGCACAGGGGCAGAGGCCGATGGGGCCACCACAGACAATACCCATATCCAGATTACAGGATGCCCTAGGTGAGGCCAAGTTATTATCAGGATCAGTTGATGGTAGCGGGGATAGATTTTCTATCCTATGGAGAGTACAGGGCACAGCAGGCCTCGAGTGAGAGGACCAGATCATGCACCCACAAGCATGGAGAGCACAGGGGGCCATCAAGCCCTGAGACAGGATTAGGGTGAGGCCACCAGTTCACAGAGGCTAGCCCCAGGTGATGTACCAACAGGGACCGAGCCACAACCCATGAGAGGCGGTGAGATGTTAGCAGGCTATCGTACAGGAGCCGAGGAGGAGACAAGAGAGACCGATATGGAGGATATCCGACAGGATGATGCCTGATGTATGTCCCTCCATTTTGATGTAGTTATTCATTTTTTATATATACCGGCCTGCATGCCGAAGATGGTGAGGATGTATATGAGAGTTTTGTTTATTTTTTATCATATACCGGCCTGCATGCTGAAGATGGTGAGGCTGTATATGAGAGTTTTTTTTATTTTTATCATATACTAGCCTGCACGTGCCGAAGATGGTGAGGTTGTATATGAGAGTTTTGTTTATTTTTATCATATACTGGCCTGTATGTTGAAGATGGTGAGGCTGTATATGAGAGATTGATGATTTTTTATTATATACCGGCCTGCATGCCGAAGATGGTGAGGCTATATATGATATTTTATGACATGGATGCATATTATTTGGATTAGTGTATATTGTATGGATACACAGAATTTATATGATGAGATGGATGATTTGCTGATTATGGTCATGATGTGTACATGGTTGTTTTTATCGTGCTATTTTGATTTGTATATTTGATGGAAAGAAAGTAGGTCATAGATATGGATAGAGTCAGGTCATAGGCATGGATTGAGTCAGGTTGTTGGTTTAGGCATGGATTGGCATGGATTGAGTCAGGTTTTTGGTTTAGGCATGGATTGAGTCAGGTCATAGGCATGGATTGAGTCAGGTTTGACTTAGGTTTTATGAACTTTAGGTTGGTTAGGTATGGTTGGGTTGAATTTGGCTTGAGTTTGTAATTCATTAGTTTGTGCAATTAATGATGATATGGGTCACGTTAAGATGTGTTATAGTAACATGCATGATAATGGGTAAAGAATTGTTAGACATAATGAATGTATGAATGATGATGGTAAAGATGTGAAGTAATTTATTGTTTGTTTGGTTTAATTTCCAATTATTGATATAAAAAGGAAACTAACTATGGTAGGATGTGATTAGGAAAGGGAAAGGGGAATTGATTAGGGTAGAGAGTGGCCGAGCTAACCTCCAAGGGCCCCATGCCCTCGGAGTGCTGCCTACATAGTCCCGGTGAAAAGGGACCTCAGGCCGATGTAGTTCTCCCATAAGCTAGGGAAGAATGTGAGGAGGTATGAGAATGAGTTGGTAGGTTATAGGCATGATTGAGTCTAGGTATTTTAGGTATGGGTGAATTTTGGGCACATTGGTATGGGTGATTTTGAGTTGATTATGGCAAAAGGAGGAAAAATTACCCAAAGATAAGCATCAAGGATCTAGTCCTGTATAGGATGATCAATACGTAATGAAGAAGGTTAAAAGATAAGAGGAGGCAAGGAAGCCACCTGATTGGTAAGGATCATAATGGGTGGGTCATACCTTAGATAGGCTAATGAACATAAGACCCTAAAGACATTGCATGATTGATTATTCTAAAGGTGAAGAATAGTCACATGAGCACCAAATGTCATGGTTCTAGTAGGTCCCTTGAGGCGGTAGGAAATGAAAGTGTGAATGGTGAGAGGGTGAAAACATGGTTAGGTTATATGGTATTTGGTAGCATGCCTTTTGGCAAGAGATCCAAGATCACAATGAGTGAAAGTCCATGATGAAAAATTTTTTTCTGTTTTGACTTGTATTGAGATAGACTGATCGATGCGGGAAGTCTATATGGGATGAGGAAATTAACTCCTTGAGGTCTTCGTGAAGCTGATCGATGCGGGAAGCTTCAGATTCTCTCTTTTTTTTGAAGCAAGCTTTACATAGTTGTCCTTCGAGGGAGCAGTCTATTTATAGCAGCGATGTAGAGAGAAAGATGTCCTTTTTGAGGGAGTCATCTTTTTATTGGAAGTTTGACTCAAGGAGTTAGATCCCATGTGAGGACTTTTAAGTCATGGACAAGACTAAGGTGAAGAATCAAGATTCTTGTTCAGAAATCAAGGTGAAACAACCATGGGATCTCATCTAAAAGCAAGATGAAAAGTATCCATGAGAATCATGCCATGTGCAGTGTCATGGTACACATATTTAAGAGAAGATAAAAGAGTGATGGGTACGCACATGATTCTTGTTTAATCATTGGGATGGCATAGTGAAAGAGGGAAGTGAAATAGCACTCAAGGGATGAGCATGAAAAGAGACAGAAGGTGAGGTAGGACTAAAAGTCAACAGTAGAATGGTCAAAGATGCAAGGCATTAAGGGGCTTAGGTTTGGGTTTACCATCTAGTGAAGATAAATGATAAGCACCTGATCCATAAGTATGAGTCACGATGTATGGTCCAAGCCAATTAGGATAAAATTTTCCCCATTTACTTTTTTCTGCTTTGGTTACATGTTGATTTTCCTTTCAGGACAAGGTCACCATGACTTGGAAGGTTCATTCATGGACACGTTTGTCATAGGCACGTTTGATACGTTTTTGGTAAACTTGAAGATGGTCAAGAGCATTAAGATGATGTTCATCTAATAACTCAAGTTGTGCTAAACGGTCCTGGTAGAAAAAGTCATCATCATTGAGCATGTCATGGAGAGAAATACAAAGTGATGGAATCTGGACTTCGAGAGGTAGAACAATCCTCTGTACCGTAGACCAGAGAAAAAGGTGTGGCAGCAGTGGAAGTGCGAATACTAGTGCGGTATACGCCCACAGGGTGAAAGGAATGTGCGTATGTCTAGTCCTTCCCAGTATCATTAACCACTTTCATGAGAATTTTTTTTAGGGTTTTATTAGTGGATTCGGCTTGGCCATTGGTTTGTGGGTAATACGGTGACGAGAAACTTAGCTGAATACCGAAGGCGTCGTAAAGTTTCTGCAAGGTTTTATTTTTGAATTGTTTTCCATTATCAGTGATGAGGCGATGAGGAACACCAAAGTGAAAAATGATGTGATGATTGATGAACTCACATATTTTCTCAGCTTTCATGGAGATGAGAGGTATGGCTTCAACCCATTTGGTGTAATATTTGGTAGTGGTGATTATCCATTGATGTCTGCTAGGAATAATGGGGATTGATCTCTCTGACAAGATCCAAACCCCATTGAGAGAAGGGCCAAAGGTCATGGGTGACCTGTAAGGCATGACTGGGTGTATGATGAAGGTTGGCATGTTGTTGGCATTTTACACAATGCTTAACATAATCACAACAATCATGGTTGAGGGGTCGGCCAGTAATAGCCTAGGCAAAGGATGCGCTTAGCAACAGCAAGACCACTGAAGTGACCTCCACATATGCCATCATGAACTTACTTAATGGTATAGGGAATTTCAGAACTCGTCAGGCATCGTAAGAGAATACCATCAAAGTCACACTTATAGAGGAGGCCACCCATGATGATGTAATGAGAGACCCCTTTAAGAAAGGCACATGTTGTCCATTACAAGTGAGGTCGGGAGGTAAGATGGAGAGGGAAAGATAGTCTGAGTATTGTTTATACCAAAGGTCACTTGGATCGGGAGTAGTGGTTTTGATAGAGTAAACTTCACAAGGTAAATAAGAGGTGATTGGATTATTTGTACGGTGACAAATATTTTAGAATCGGTGGGTGAAGCGGGTATTTGAGAAGCCAAGCAGGCCATGGTATCTGTAAATTTGTTGGTAGAATGGGGGACGGTTTGAAGGGCGTAATGGTCGAAAGGTGGTCAAAAGTATGTCCACATGATGTTTATACTTTTGAAGTGTCTCATTACGACATTGGTATACACCATTGACTTGGTTTATGACCAATTGAGAATCACCAAAGATGTTGATGGACTTAACATCTAAGGCATAGGTAGCCTGGAGACCCAATACGAGTGCTTCATATTTGACAATATTGTTTGTACAATCAAAATCGAGTTTGAAATACAAAGGCATGGGTTCACCATCAAGTGGAATGAGGATAACACCAGCCCCACCCCCATGCTGACACTTGGAACCATCAAAGAAGAGTGTCATCTGGTACGTGGGTTTGTCCAGGGAAAGGGTAGCAATTGACTCATCTGGAAAGTCAAAGTTAGAGGGTTAATCCCCAGAAATAGGTGCATCGGCCAATTGGTCGATGATAGCTTGGCCCTTGATGGAATTTTGATGGATGAATTCGAGGTTGAGGTCTAGCCAGAAGCATAAGCCAGCGTGCGACACTGTTGATTTTGGTAAGGTTTGGCATACATGAAGTGTAAGGGGTCGGTGTTGGTCACAACATAGGTTTTGTGATTAAGTAGGTAATGGCAGAGTTTGGTGGAAACAAAAACTAAGGCTAAGAAAAGTTTTTTCAGCATGGGTGTATCGGGTTTCATAGTCTAGAAGAGTATGGATTATGTAATAAACCACCTGCTCCCTATGTTGTTCATCGTGATGAGCAAGCATGGCCCCTAAGGAGTGATCGGTAGCAGAGATGTATAGGTAGAAGGGTTGATCGTCTTTAGGTGGAATGAGTATGGGTGGTTGGAGAAGGTATTGTTTCAAGGCCTCAAAAGCTTTATGGCAATCATCATCCCATTTAAAGGAGACATCCTTTTTGAGAAGATGATGAAATGGTTGACATCGATCGGACAGTTGCGAAATGAAATGGTGAATAGACTGCAACTTACCTTGTAGGCTGCGGAGATGCCACAGATTAGTGGGTGGAGGCATTTCAAGAATGGCCTTGAATTTAGCAGGGTCAACCTCTATACCACGTAAGGAGACGATAAATCCCTAGGATTTTTCCTGAGAGAACTGTGAAGACACACTTCTTGGGCTGAAGGTGAACGCAATACTTAATGAGGTGGTCAAAGATGGTTTTTAGGACGGCGAGGTGCTCAGAGCGGTGTTTAGATTTGGCAAGGAGATCATCTACGTAATCTTCCAATATACGATGCATGATGTCATGGAAGATGTAAGTCATAGCCCGCTGATATGTGGCACTGGCATTTTTAAGGCCAAAAGGCATGACTCGATAGCAGAAGGTCCCCCAAGGGGTGATGAATGCAGTTTTGTGTTGATCCTCTGGGGAAAGCAAGATTTGGTTATAACCTGAGAAACCATCCATGAGTGATAGCATCTCGTGACCAGCAGTAAGGTCAACTAGTCTGGTCAATACCAGGTAGAGGAAAGTCATCTTTTGGGAAAGCTAGGTTGAGGTCATGGAAATCCATGCAAATGCAAAGTCCCCCTGTCGCCTTAGTGACAGGGAACAATGTTAGAAATCCATCGAGGATAATCTATGGGTAAGATGAAGGAAACATGGAAAGGAGGCACTGAAGTTCTTCTTTGACCAGAAGAGCAATGTGAGGGTGCATTTTCCTCAGCTTTTGTTTTACGGGTTTGGCATCAGGAATGGTTACAATATTGTGGACCACTATGGTGGGGTCAATACCGGGCATGTCAGCGTAAGACCAAGCAAAAGCATGGTTATGATTTTTGAGAAAAGAAGTGATGGCTTCATGTTCAGTAGTATCTAAAGATTGACCGATCTTTAGAATGTGTGGGTCATCCTGAGTATGGATGTTGATCTCGATAGTCGATTCATTCAACATGGTTTGCGTCTCAGATGGTAACTAACTGATGAATATATGAGTCTTCAGCACCAAGGTAGGTGAGTATAGATTCATCATCCTGACATTGAATGAATGTTAATTGAAGGTGTATCGTCATCGATCATTTCAGGGTATAGGAAGGGAAGAGAAGAGGGAGCCTCGCCCTCACGTTGATAAGTCAGAGGGCCCAAGGAAATGGTGTTTATGAAAAAAAAAAGTTAAGAGGGATGGATTCTAGATCCATCGACTCTATTCGGTGAAGGTGGTGAAGGAGGTGGGGCAGGTGAAGAAGGTGGAGAAGGGCTGATGTCCTCAATGAGTTCAATGTGGGCCTTCTTGGTAGGTGGTTCAGCAAAGTTGATACCACTACAGTCGTTATGTTTATTAGGTAGTACATGGAATAACAGTGTGACGGCCTTTCTCGTAAAATTCAAAACTAGAAAACCCTTCCATGCACATCGGTGTAGGAAGGTGTGGGATGAAATGGCGATTGGTGAGTGACTGGAGGTCTGCAGAAAATGGGTGAGTTTGTGATGGTGGTTCAGGTGTATAAGTGGTAGTATCAAGTCCCCCATAGGTGAGATTGGTGTGAAGGTGGGGAGGACCATAAAGGAGGTGCTCTTTTATGTGGTGATCATAGCAAGGGTGTTGGTGAATACTTCCATACTCTTGTGGAGTAAGGAATGTGTTGACACTATATAGGTGATACTCCCCTAGAGTGAGACGTTGAAAAATTCCTTCTAAGGGATCGGTGGTCGATATGTGGGTGGCTGGGATAGATGATGTGTCGAAGGTCGGATCGGAGGTGGAGCTAACTGATTGGGAGGCTGATGGGTCGGCCATGGAGGTTGTGGCAACGGTAGGAATGGAGGATGTAGGTGTGGTTGAGGTAGCAGTGGCACTGGTGAGTGGAGGTGTAGGTGAAGAGGAAGTGGTCATGGAGGTAGACGCTTTAATGGGTATAAGCACGTCATTGGGTCGGTAAAGCATGTTACAGGTTTTGAAAGGTGATGGGTCATGGACAGAATGGTATAGGTGTGTCCTTCATGCTCAAACTTCACACAATGATGCAAAGTGGAAGGAACACAACCCATAACACAAATCCAGGGTCTACCAAGCAACAGGTTATATTGAAATTCCCCCTCCAAGATGTAAAATAACTCTAGAATAGTGAGAGGGCCCACGTGAACATGGAGGATGATGGTGCCAAGTGTAGAGGTGATAGCATCATTAAATGAATGCAACATGATGGGATGTTTATGCATGTAATTGTCAGGTATGCACATTTGGTCGAATGCATGGGATGAGATGATGTTAATGCTAGTGCCCCCATCAATCATAACATGTCGTACACGTATATTATCGATATGGACAAAGATGAAAAGGGCTAGATCTGGGTCATCGGTTTGGTGCGGTGTGATCTCTTCATCTGAGAAGCTAAGGGCAGCTACTTGGTGAGTAGGTGGAGGTGTAGGAGAAGATGGAAAATTTGGTGAGAGAGGCTACATGATGAGGTGTAATAATGGAAGCCATGGGTGTAGGGTCATTGGGTAAGACCTCAATAGACTAAAGAACCTCCATGAGATATTGACGATGGGATTCTGAGGTTTGGATGAGGTCATATAGGGACATTTTGAGGGAGGATTGGTGTAATTGTTTGAGCATCGCATGATGTGTAACCCCATTAGAAATAGGATATGTGGGGCCGCAGATAGTGACTTTAGGTGTAGGTACAGATGGTATGTTGGGTATAGGGTTGGTTGGTGGGTCAGTTGCCTTTTCCTTGCCTTTGTCCTTCTGAGCACGGGTAGCAATGTGGATCATGTTGATTTGAGGTGGAGAGGTAGGTGAAGTAGGTGAGCCATGAAAGGTGTAATGACAAGAAGGGAAAAATCCAAGGGGTGGGAAGGAACCTTGTGAGATGAGCTGGGCACACTGACATTTGGGTGGAGGTTTAGCAAGTTCTCTGATGCGAACCATGTTAATTTCAAATCTTGGGGGTGGCTCTAAGAGTTGTGGAGGTGGAGGTCTTGGTTGCTGAGTAGGCAATGAGGGAAGAACTATGGAAGTGGGTGCTGGCGAAATGGGGTCCTCATCAAGAAGGTCATCATCGTCAAAGTTTTCTTCAGGAGGACACAACTGGATAAGAACGGTTTTCAAAGCCTTACAGTTCTCTACATCGTGTCCTGGCACATGATGGTAGGCATAAATTTTGGTGTCATCAAACCCCTTTGGTTTGGGCTTGAGTGGGTCATAAGGTCTAAGAGGCGGTAATGTGATGACAGAAGTTTCAAGGAGGTTGGTTAATATTTTGGCATAGAATCCCGCTAGTGGATCACAATGGGAAGTGAATGTGGGTTTGGGTGCAGGTGCAGCTGATTGTATAGGAAGGGTTTTTGCAAGAGGGGGAGTGGGTCGAGATATGGTTTTAGGTGTTGGCATGGTCTTAGGTGTTGGTCATGTCTACTTGGGTAGGGGCATGGTAGAGGAACTAGCAATAGAGTGTGTGGTTGGTTTGACTACCTTATTGGAGGGTAGCAGATTTTTGCCTTTAGGTTGCACCTTCTTGGGTAAAGGTGATACAGGTGCACGAGATCTAGAGGGAAAAGTGGATGGTGGAAGAGGGCGAGTTACCCACGGGGATAACCAAGGTGCTGTGAAGGTAGATGGTGCGGGTCATGCAGGAGGTGTGAGGGAAAGAGACTGAAGTGTCATGGGTAGTGAAGAAGTTATCGATGGTATTAGAGGTATGGGTGGTAAAAATGTTACAGGTGTGGGTGGAAGTTGTGTCGAGCACTTGGGTATGTTAGAGGTCTGTGAGGGAGGAATGGGCTGCTGCGTTTTTAGTTTACCAACGGGTGGAGGTTTCTTAACCAGGCTAGAAGGGCGAGGTCCTAAGATGGACGGAAGGGGTAAAGGTGATGAAGGTGTGATCAGCGAGGTTGGGGTATGAGATCTAGGGGATTGGTTCTTCTGTTTGGGGGTGGATTAGGTTTAGTGTTAGTTTTGGAGGATGTGGCTAAATCTAATTTGATGGGTGGATGAGTAAGGTTGGTTGTTGGGATGACGCCTAAGGTAGTAATAGGTTTAGGAAGGGAAGATGATGTAGGTGTAGGTTTGGATGTAGAAGCATGTTGAGTGAGTGGTATCATGGGAGAATTTGTGATGGTTGTGGTTGTGTTTGGTTTGATTGGCCAAAATATTTTTGGATAGATAGTGGAGGTATCAGCGAGTGACATCTACATTTGTGTTGAGACATGAAGTAAAAGATGCCCCCAAAGTAAGGCTCTATCCACATAATCTAGGTGATCAGCTAAGCATGAGAATGACACCAATGTAGGTGAGGTCGATGTGGATCCAATGGCGATTCCTGTAAAATGTGTCTTAGAAATGGGGAATTCGCTAGCTTCAGCCTCTGTGGGTAAGAGAGACAAAAGTAAGTCGGCAGGATTTTGGGTGGTTGACAGAGAATGGTCACCTAGAGGTAGCGGTATTTCTACTGGATCCTTGATAGGTGGAGGAGATGATGGGTGCTCCTCTGTGGGTGGAGGAGATGAACAAGCTTCTCCCATGGGTTGGAGAGGTACTGCTGGTGATGGCTCTCTAGGTGGAGAAGCCAAAGGTGAAGTGGTCTCGATGTTAACAGAAGGCTCCTTCACAGGTGAGGGAGGAGATGAAGGGTGTTCCTCTGTGGGTGGAGGAATAGGTGAAGTGGGTTCAAGTGTAGGTGGCAGACTTTGGCTAGGATTTCCTCTATGGAAGGAATATGAGGTAATTGGGAGGCAACTGGTGCATCACTGAAAATAGCATGGACCTCACGTGGGTATGGCTATCATTAGTTGAGGTCTCTCCAGTTTGATCAGAAGAGGGGGCATGATTGGGAAATGGTTTCTTGAAGATGTGCAGGTTTTGGTTGGCAGGTGCATTTGGGTTATCCAAGACTAACTGCCATTCTCAAGCATTTCCTGGACAATGTTCTTGAAAGTGATGCAATTTCCATCACTATGACCTTTTACTTAATGATAGTTGTAGAAGTCATGTGCTCTTTGTACCATGCGAGGGTGTGGGGCAAGAGAGGATCAAAACCAGTGTGTGGTTTTACGGGAGGAAGGGTGATGGCCCTAGCTTTAATGATCTTTTCTAAGACAGAAGAATAAGGCTCCCCAATTGGGGTGTATTTCCATTGTTCTCATCTGAATTGAAAGGTCTAGACAGGAGAAAGATTAGATGAGGGTTAGCCTAATTTGATGGATGAGCTGGGCCGGCCTTGAGTACCACTGCATTAGCAGTTCCCTTGGCTTTTGAATAATTATTCTGTGGTTTCGAAGAAGAAGAGGTATCATTTGACTTGAATTCCATATTCTTATTGTGTAGTTGAATTTTCTTTTCTTTGATGGCCTGAATCTCTAGCTTTCGTGCCATGGTGAATGCCTCATTGAAGGTTTGGAAAGTCTACACTTGCAGGGTTGGTGAAATATGTCTAGCACAATCCTGCGTGAAGAGCTCTATGAGTTTGGTTTGTGGTAGTTGGAATGTGAGTTGATTGATCAGGCTATGCCAACGAGTGACAAAATCTGTGATAGATTCGTCATCATACTAGTGCATAGAGTAGAGGTCAGTCATGGTAACCTTCTTAACAACGTTGATGGAGAAGTGATCCAAGAAGGCTTGAGCTATCTGATTAAATGAGAAGATAGAATGTCTAGGTAACCCACTATACTAGTCTAATGCGGGCTCAGTCAGAGACATGGGAAAGGTCCTCAGCAACAAGGCATCATCATGAGGCGATCAGATAACACCCATGTTTGAAAGACCACAAATGTTGTTGCAGGTCCTCTTTGTTGTTGAAATGGTTAAATTTAGGCATTTCCCAATGCATGGGATATGGATGGATAGGAATAGATGGGTGTATGGGCTCATTACAAATTTCATCATAGGTGAGAGTGTTGCAGGAACCAGAAACCGATGCCTCCAATGTTTGCATCTTGTCCATCATTAACTTGATTAGGTCATTGGTAGGTGGTGATGGATGGGTGCCTCCTGTAGCATAAGAGGGTTGGTGTTGGGCATATGATGGAGGTGGCATTCCAGTATATGGTGATGCCACATAGGTAGGTTGAGAATGAGGGAGTGAAATAGGGGGTACGTACCTAGAATGAATGATAGATGAAATGGGAGGCTGCTGATAGTACATATATGGAGGTGGAAGGGTCGTGGTGACCCTAGTAGTGATGGGGGCCAAGGATTGTGGAATAGAAAGGACAATGTTTTGAAAAGGGGTAGGGGTCACCGACACTCGGGGGTGGTTGTGTAGCTACAGGTATATGTGAGATAATAGGCACGGATGAGGTTATGTTATGGGTGGTTAGTGAAGGTATAGTGGATGTGGTGGGTGCAATAGATGTGGCAGATGCGGCAGTCATAGCAGGTATAGGGCCTAGCTACGAAACGATGGGGGCAAGGCAGGTGTGCGTAGCATGGAGCTAGAGGGGGCTGACACAGAAGTAGGAATGAGAGTCGGGGGGATAGATATGGGCATGTTGTATATCAACTGACCCAAGGCATCTCGAGTGGACGAGTGGGAAAGATAAAACTGTAAGTGCGGCAGGGTTCTGGTCAAGGAGTCGTGTGAACTCCTCATCCCCTGTGGTGATAGTGATAGGTTGGGTAGGATCCATGGGTGATAAAATAGAAGGTGGTGAAGGACTAGGTGGGAGTGGTTGACAACTGGCATGGAATATGAGGGTGTTTTCTTGGCTATGCATCAGCACCATGTGAACAAGTGCTGATCTGGTAGGACTGCTTCCTGTAAATTACACAGAAATACAGTCAGAAATGGGGAAAAATAGACAGTGGTAGGTAGATTAGGTACAAAATGTCAGCTGGAAATTTGAACAGGCTAACCGATTCCAGTTAGGGTAAACTGACGTTGGTCACAGGTAACCGCGGTCAGTCACTGTGAAAAATGGACAGTTTGTCAAAACAAGGCAGAAGGCTAATAATCTACCAAGTAGATAAGGTGTTGATGGATTTTATCAGGATAGAGAAGATGATGAGAGTTACAGAGACTCTGAATGATAAAGAATATGAAACAGGTGTCATTTTGGGCAGGTTAACCAAAAGAACAGTAAACCGATGCCGGTTGGGTAAAACCGATGACAGTCAGAGGGTAACCGACGACGGTCACTGGACCGACACTGGTTACTATGAAATTGAAAACAGAGATGAAGAAAAAGTGGTTGTGATTTAAAATCAAATGTAGAATCAAACCCAGAATTCTGAGAATGATGAAAATAGGTCCAGGAACACACTCAGATGAAGCTGGAATACACCAACTATGATGAGGAGCATGCAAGGAAAAATAAAAATGATGAAGAACGTGTCCTCTCACCTCAAAATGCAAGCCAAGTAGAAACACTAAGAAAAATACAATCCTAAGAGTGCTTTTTCTATTATGTTTGTTCAGCTTATGCTATTAAGGACTGACTCATGAACTTTAGAATAGAATTTTTGGTGAGGAAGGCTTCCTACAAAGAAGGAAATCTACAAGGAGAGGTTTCAGGTATGTTATGGTGAGGGGGGCCATCTTCTGAAGTATGACTTGACAGAAGTAATGAGTTGGGGAGTACCTGCCAATCCTCTGATCAGTGTGATCATTGACAGGTATTCCTAGGAAAGATGTCATTTAAGAATATGTATATTTTTGAATTTGTGCAGTTTGGTAAGACTCAGAGAGAAAGAAAAAATGTGCTTTCTACAATTCGTTTGTCAACCATCAGCTGGGAATGACTTCCAGCGTATAGGTTGCCCTCAGTTAATGTGAGCTAATGCAGAAAAGTCAGAATGAAATGAAGTTAATTTTTTAAACCCAAATCAAAATATTGAATTCGATGACACAAAGAGATGAACAGGAGAAGGGATGCTCTTTCACTAATGCGATATTAATGAAAGGAAAGAAATGTTCATTTTAAAGCACCAAAATATGATTGCTTTTAGACAATAGAAGAAGAGAAGATTCCAGGGGAGAAATTTTAATGTGAGAATCTTTTAGAAAGGAAACAAGTCATGTAACTTTTCACCTAGAAATGAAGAAATGCAAAGAACCCCGAATGGGTCCCACCAGGCATGCCAAAATGTTTCACCTGATTCTAGAGAATTTCTTTGAATATTGACAAAATAGATAAGGGTAAATGGGCTAGGAGGAATACCTGTTAAAGCTGGTTGAAGGTTGTTGCGCGTGTATGACTTCTTGATCCACATCTGATCGTGAGAGCTTCCTTTTGGCTAGGAGGAACTACCTGAAATAGAAAACAAAACCACAAAATAGAAGTTAAACAGTATATGCAGTAGATTGCCTAGCATATGCTAGATCCGGGAAGTGTGATACTCCCTAGACGGTTGTCAATCCACTATTTAAAACAATTCAATGTTAACAATAAATGAAATCCTACTGTAGTTAAAATGATTTAGGTATCTCATTCGACTACAATAAGCAAATTCATTCACAACTAGGCTAAGCTATGATTGAATCTGAAGGTCAAGGTCTCTGTCAGAGTACTGGTACTGGTCAAGGTCTAGTTCTAGGCTGTTTTGGGTATTTGGTGGAGATTTTAAGATTTGTTCTTGGTTTGAGGGTAAAAAACATAGAGACCGACATTGGTCTGGTATGACCGATTTCAGTTTAAGTGAACTGACGATGGTTGTGGGTAACTGGCGTCGGTATGGTCGGGGTAAAGGAAACTTATCAAAAACTTGATGTGAGGGTAGATCTGAGGCTAAATGGAAATGGAGAGGGAAATGGAAAGGTTTGTGTAGGTCTTAGATATACTCAGGGGTATTTATCAGTAGGGTATGGGAAGTTTAATGGTGCGGGTGAAGGAATGGTCAAGTTTTCATGGAGGTAAATGGTGGGAGAATGGGAATGGGAGTAGAAACTGATAATAGATATAACAGAACCTACTAAAATGAAAATGGATGAATGTTGGTTAATAAAACACTTACTGTTGTATAAACTTGATGGCTAGAGAGCAATGGCAGTTGATTCAGATGGATGGAGCTTGATGTGGTGACGTTGCTTCCCTGGGTGCTTCCATGAATGTGAATGGCTCTGTGATTACTTCTGATGCTGGTTGTGGATGCTCTAATGCATGTACGAATGTTGGTTATACTTGCATATAGCTCTGGTTTCATCTCTTACTCTCAGAAAATGTGTTAACCTTGAAATTAGGTTGTTTTGGGGAATAAATGGTAACCGACGATGGTTCCTGGGTTGACCAGCGGTGGTTTAGGGTAACCGGCATTAGTTAGGGTGGGATTTCCTAGGTTTTCTAAAATGGGAAGATCCTCTTGATTTTCTTGGATCTCGTTCATTTTCTTCCATGGATTATAATGGAAGCTTCCTTTCTAACGGGTGGGAATGTGGTTAGAGGGAATGTAGGCTTTGATTTTTAGGGTTTAGGTAGGTCTTAGTTAGTTATGGCAACATACTAAGAATAGGTCTTAGGGTGAGGTGGCTAGATGAGGTGTATAGGTGAGGTGCGTGGTGTGAATTATCTCAATTAGGATATTTAAATAATAAATATTATGAGATCATGAATTAATTTAATTAGATTAATTAAATTAATATTAGAGTGGGGTGTAATGGGCCATGGTTAGGTGAGTGTGTTCAAGTTGATTATTTGTCAAGGGACCAAGAGGAGTGTGACCTAATTTTGGTGTCTACACCTACATCTTCCATAATAGATAGTCACAACTGTCAAATTTACTTACTCTGAATTTTCCCCCTTCTCCCATTGATTTTTTTCCCACTCAATCAGAAATCCCTTTGTGAGTAAATTTGTCAACACACACAACCCTCAAACAAAGATGCTCTGATACCAGTTTTTGGGGTTAACACACCGGTTGTAAGATATATTAATCAGATATAAGCATAAAAGCAATCGATATGAAAATAAAAAAGAAGAAACAATACACAAGATTTAACATGGTTCACCCAGTGTGGGATATGTCCACCAAGAAACAACCAATTTATTATCACAGAGGAAATACAATGAAGATTTACAATCTTCCACAAGTTCTTGGATGTCATGTACTTTCTTCTCTACAAATTTCTCTTTTTCTCTCAAAAGGAAACTTCTCTTAATCCCCAATTAAATCTATCTTCTAAACCCTAACTTTATACTTATATATGCATCTATAACCTTAGGGCACTTTAGCTATGCAATTACTATCATTATATTCACTTTACAACTAAAGATAGATCTAATTCCCTCAACTTAATTATAGTAGTTATGCATATGCAACTAATGTCGGTTAGCCTTAAACCGATGTCAGTTCTTCCTTGTCTGACTGTTACCGGTCCATGGGTGACCGATGTCGGTTATTTTGTATTCCAGCAAGTCTGTAAAAGCATGTCAGTGAAGCAATTAAGCTCCACAACTCAATAGAGAAAATTGAAAAAGGTTTTAGGTTCAAAACTCAACCAGAATGCTTGATTCTTGTAGCACTTTGTAGCCTCCCTTTCTAGTTGTAAGTATAAGCAATTATAGGAAAATAAGCAATGTAAAATAATCATTGATAATTGAGCTCCTCAAGCAGTTGGGCATATGAGTGGTAGGTACATTTTATTGACCAATCACGATTTGCTATTTTTTTTATATAATGACATTAAGATTTAAGTTGAACGATGCATGATTTGATAGATAACACGTAGATATGAATGAGAAATAAAAATGTGTGAATTAAATACCTGCATGTTCCACACCTATTCCACATATGAGACTATTCCTACTAAAACATTTATGTTATCTATGCTTCACATTATCGATCCAGTATCACAAAGAGCAAAAAAATAAAAAATGGGAAAAATTCAATAGGTTTTTGATCCAAAACCCGTTTAGAATGCATGCTTCTTATAGCACATTGTATCCTCCCTTTCCAGTTGTAAGCTCAAATAATTGTAGGAAAATATTTGATGCCCAAACAATCATTGATAATTGAGCCCCTCTATTGGTTGGTCATATAAGCAATAGATATATTGTTTTTTCCAATCAATCTTTGTTATTTTTTAATTTCATGGCATGAAAGTTTTCAATGGGTCAACATTTAATTTGATTGACAAGCCGTAGACATGAATAAAATGTTGGAAATAAAAAAAAGTGGGAATTGAATATGTAAATGTCCCACCTTATTCCATGGATTATATTGTTCCTAACCAAAAAATATTTTCTATCTTTTTCCATTGTATTTAGTGTCTCACTATAGTGGCGAACATTTTCACATAAACCCCTAGGGATGAAATGGTTGTTCGAAACCCTTACGAGGATATAAATTCCACAAAGATGAAATGGGACCACATTACCATCATCATTGAAGTTTAGTATATGTACCTAAAAATGCCCACAGAGGTTTTAAAAATTACATTCGAAAAAAATTTGGATCAAGGACCTTGGGGAAAGTTACTTGAATTTCGTTGAAATATAAAATATATTATATCCTGGAAATGGTTTGCTTAGTTGTAAGCGAAAATTGGTTTCTATTTTGATGTCTTGTGTTACTCATTACTTGTTTCATCGTGTCCCATACCTGTTCCACGTCTCAATATATGAAAGTTTATGAGTGGGAACCTTAATCGCATTCTTGAAATCTAAAGAGAAACCATTATCATACATGAACATGAAAAAAAAGAAGATAATGAACCCTCAATTCAAAATTACCTACATGTTCCACACCTATTCCATGGATGAGACTAGTTCCTACCAAAACATATATGTTATTTATGCTCCACATTATCAATCTAGTCTCACAAAGAACAAAAAAATTAAAATTGGGAAAAATTCAATAGGTTTTGGATCCAAAACCCATTCAGAATTCTTGCTTTTTGTAGCACATTGTATTCTCCATTTGCAATTGTAAGCTCAAATAATTGTAGGAAAATAATCAGTGCCCAAACAATCATTGATAATTGGGCCCCTCTATCGGTTGGTCATATAAACAATAGATATATTGTATTTTCCAATCAATCTTTTCTATTTTTTAATTTCATGACATGAAAGTTTTCAATGGGTCAACATTTAATTTGATAGACAAGACGTACACATGAATAAAATGTTGGAAATAAAAAAAGTGGGAATTGAATATGTAAATGTCCCACCTTATTCCATGGATTAGATTGTTCCTAACCAAAAAAATAATTTCTATCTTTTGCCATTGTATTTAGTGTCTCACTATAGTGGCGAACACTTTCACATAAACCCCTCGGGATGAAATGGTTGTTTGAAACCCTTGCAAGGATATAAATTCCACAAAGATGAAATGGGACCACATTACCATCATCATTGAAGTTTAGTATATGTACCTGAAAATTTCCACAAAGGTTTTAAAAATTACATTCGAACAAAACTCAGATCAAGGACCTTGGGGAAAGTTACTTGAATTTCATTGAAATATAAAATATATTATATCCTAGTAATGGTTTGCTTGGTTGTAGCGAAAATTGGTTTCTAATTTGATGTCTCGTGTTTCTCTTTACTTCTTTCATCATTTCCCACACTTGTTACGTGGCTAAATACGAAAGTTCATGAGTGGGAACCTTAATCGCGTTATTGAAATCTGAAGAGAAACCATTATCATACATGAACATGAAAACAACAAGATAATGAACCCTCAATTCAAAATTACCTACATGTTCCACACCTATTCCATGGATGAGACAGTTCCTACCAAAACATATATGTTATTTATGCTCCACATTATCAATCTAGTCTCACAAAGAACAAAAAAATTAAAATTGGGAAAAATTCAATAGGTTTTGGATCCAAAACCCATTCAGAATTCTTGCTTTTTGTAGCACATTGTATTCTCCATTTGCAATTGTAAGCTCAAATAATTGTAGGAAAATAATCAGTGCCCAAACAATCATTGATAATTGGGCCCCTCTATCGGTTGGTCATATAAACAATAGATATATTGTATTTTCCAATCAATCTTTTCTATTTTTTAATTTCATGACATGAAAGTTTTCAATGGGTCAACATTTAATTTGATAGACAAGACGTACACATGAATAAAATGTTGGAAATAAAAAAAGTGGGAATTGAATATGTAAATGTCCCACCTTATTCCATGGATTAGATTGTTCCTAACCAAAAAAATAATTTCTATCTTTTGCCATTGTATTTAGTGTCTCACTATAGTGGTGAACACTTTCACATAAACCCCTCGAGATGAAATGGTTGTTTGAAACCCTTGCAAGGATATAAATTCCACAAAGATGAAATGGGACCACATTACCATCATCATTGAAGTTTAGTATATGTACCTGAAAATTTCCACAAAGGTTTTAAAAATTACATTCAAACAAAACTCAGATCAAGGACCTTCGGGAAAGTTACTTGAATTTCATTGAAATATAAAATATATTATATCCTAGTAATGGTTTGCTTGGTTGTAGCGAAAATTGGTTTCTAATTTGATGTCTCGTGTTTCTCTTTACTTCTTTCATCATTTCCCACACTTGTTACGTGGCTAAATACGAAAGTTCATGAGTGGGAACCTTAATCGCGTTATTGAAATCTGAAGAGAAACCATTATCATACATGAACATGAAAACAACAAGATAATGAACCCTCAATGCAAAATTACAATTTCTGTAACAATTGTTGACTTCCACATTGAACCAAAAAATGCAAGTTTTCCTTTAAACTATTCATTGACAACACCTTGCTTTCTAAGATACCTCCAGACTGTGTTTCCACAACGCCCTGCATGTCGTATCCCACTTCTCTTTCAAACAATTGACAAAAGATACACATGATACATATCTTCCTCCTAGAAAAAAGATAGTTTCCACAAAATGGTCCCTTCCCCCTCAACATTATCCTCTCCCAATTCCTTCTCCTCCCTCTAACCTCTCTTCTACAACCCTCTTCCCCCTTTAATTTTTTGGTCCCTCGATTTATGTTTTGGTCCCTCGAAATCAACCTCATGGTAGACTTCCCCTTCGACGTTCACATCACACATTTCACGTGTGACTGCTACTTTTAACACTACTACCTTGCACTTTTACTGCCATTAGACTTAAATATAGTTGCTAGTTAACCCAAAAAAAATTAGAACATAAAAATTTGAAAATGTCTTTATTACCTATTCGAAAATATACACCCCATGGATTGGAAGAGTACCTGTCATGAGGAACTAATAATCAAAAGTGAAGGAAAATTAACATGGATTTGTGTACCCTTAACTTCTGAGTCCAGATTCAAGTCAATTCTTGCACCCATACTCGCAGGGTGCAAAATTCTTTAATAAAAGTTAAAAATATCACCCTTCCAGAAGATTAGATAGAAAAAAATGCCCGTGAAACCAATACCTTTCATAAATCCTGTGCATAGTCAAGATTAGAATAGGGAGAGAAAAGCTCATCAAACCAACTATTCTTCCGCAATGGATTTCGTCCCATGTCTCTGCAGAGATGGTCGTTGTCCGCAATCTGAAAAGTTGCATGACAAGATTTCCAGTAAAAGGGTGTGATTCTCTTCACATAGTTCTCATACATATCTGTATACGCTTCCATTTCTTTGATAGATGGTAGCACTATTTTGCCAGATATAAAATGAGCCAGCCACTGAGATCGTAGCTCCGAAGAGTGCAGATTTGATAAGCTCTCTGAATACCCAAGAATTGCCATTTGAGAAATGCGTGGATGGACACGACCCCTGCAATACCATAATGTCAAGACAAGAACACTAATTTAGGCTTTCAGAGCTTTTCCACAACAAAATTCAGTAATAACACGGATCCAATTGCCACAACAAAGTTCAGTAATAAAACAGATCCAATTGCTCATGATTTAAATCAAGCTCCTCCATGAACCAGGTAATACAGAGGACAGAGAAAAATGTGTCTAACAAGTTTCAACATACCTGTATAAAGGAACCACACCAGCCGATTTCTCTAGAACATCTCCAAATTTGTTTGGAAGCAGACTCTTCAATTTCTTGACCCCATCAAAACCAGTACCCAAAACCACAATATCAGCTTCCAACTCTGTTCCATCATCTAATATAATCCCCTTGCAAGAAAAACTCCAGCTAGATGATTTTCGAAAACGTATGAGACCTTCCTCTGCTTTTGAAAAAAAATTGTTCGGAAATAATCCAGTGTAGCAAGAAGATATCTCCTGAAGAAAGCTGTGATCTGGAATAAGTCCATACTTTCTCAAGGGAAATTTCCAAAGCAGGGAAAACTCCACAAACTTGGACACTGCCCATCTCTGTAGGAAAAAATCATCATTTCAGGTTGATTGAGATGCTAAGATTGAACTTGAATTTGTTTACTTGTAAATGTAAATCCACGCGAAAGAAACAAATCAAATGATTTAAAGAAATGTACCAATGGTGCGAATAGGTACGATATCGAGTTCAACATAAACCCCTGATCAGGTTTTCCAAGTAAAAATTGTGCAAACCGTGTACCATACAAATAAGCTAAGTGCACTCCCGAACACATGTAATCCTCAGAAAGAATCCAGTGGGTCCTTCTGAAAACCATTGTACAAGGATGCCCATTTTCTCCTGCAAACACAGATCAATTTCCTTGTAAATATAAATCCACACCAGAACACCCAATTGGGGTTTGGCAAATGCACTTCCAATTCGTTTACTTATTTATCGTAGCCTCTCTCAGACAGAGGTTTTGAGCTTCCCCATGCAAGTGAACCAGGAAAAACATACATATTATGCCTCTAATGTCTAGCATTCATGTATACCTTGATTTGCCTCAGCACATTCCACAGATAAATCCATTGCTGATTTTTGATATCCGATAATTACAACTCTTTTTCCTTTGAGAAGTTTGTAAGCCTGTTTTTCCTCTAAGGCAGAGTAATCCATGGTATGCAAAACTTTTCCCTGAAATACTTCTGGTCCTTTATTTGGAGGAAATGATGGGATTTTTGGCAGATCCCCATATTTACCAATGCACAAGACCAAGAAATCAAAATGATGCCACTGCAGAAACCTCACACAAGCGATTTCAGTATAAAAATGAAAAAAGAATTAAGGGGTCTTGATATCTATCTAGCTTCAGTTATGCATTATGCGTGCTTACAATGAAGCTACACCATACTCTGTATCATGCGTGAACATACATGGTTATAAGAATTAACAACTAACAAAGTACCGGAGTCATTGTTAAGCAGATCAAGAAAAGTTACAGGATTAAGATTGTTTCTCCATGGGTATCCAGAGGTGTTATTGGGTTCAACCCACAATCCGCCTGTTGATATTTGGTCAGTTGCTTGCATCTTTGCTGTAAGGTGAAAATCCAACCACTTTTTTCCCTTGGGATTCTTAACTACTGCATCACTGCTTCATATCTTCAGAATACTTCTAACCCTAAAGAAGGGTATATGATGAAGGGAATATGGTCAAAAATAAAGTTGTATAGGACTTGAATGAATATGGCCTATGTTGTTCCCAATATATCAATCTGTGGGCCTTGACACTCTTAAAAAATTTCAGCAGTATGACCCTCAAAGATGATTGCAACAAAGGCAGTCTTGAAGCATCCCTTACCTGACAAGATTGAGATATTTGATTTTTAAATTTTGTTTTAATGATGAATAAGATTTCCACTCTTTGTAGGAGCTCAAATGGATCTAAAAAGCCCTAGCACACATTTAATGGCATTACTATTGCCAGTACAGGAGCAACAGAATAGTTTGTTAACCTAGAAGCTCAAGCAGGCATACTCTGATAGTTTTTCATTTTATGGTACCATTTCATACAGAGTCTCCTTTGGTGACTTATCCTATGTTTGAAAAAACAAAAAATAAGACCAGATCATTTCGATATTTGAAGCTAGCTGTATTCAATATATAATTTAATGCAAACAGTATTTTGGGAAACAATTGTGTATGAGATTTTTCAATCAGCGTTTTGCATCATGCCATGCGATTAAATCAATCTTTTTTATTCTGTGTTTCGGATCACAAGTCATGATGTACTCAATCTTTTTGATTCACATTTTGGATCGCACCACATATCCATTCAATATTTTTGATTCAATGTTTCAGAGCACACTCCATCAGTGTTTTGGTCCTTGGATCATATTATGTCGATCTTTTTGATTTGATGTTTCGGATCAGACCACCTGATCCATTCAATCTTTTTGATTCAATGTTTCGGAACACACCACGGCCCACATCAATGCTTTGGATCATACTACGTCGATCTTTTTGATTCGACAGTCAAGCACAAGCTGCAACACCAAGAGGAGGGGGAATTTACGAGCACTAGGAGGAGCGGCTGGTAAATTCCGATTCGTTCGCCTGGCTTGCCAAGCTGCTCCTGGACTTTTTTATGGTGTAAAAGTTCTGGTTTATTCACATTTTATATCACACCACATGATCTATTTAATCTTTTTGATTCACATTTTAGATCACACCATGTGATCCATTCGATCTTTTTATTCACTGTTTCAGATCATACCTCATGATCCAACAGCATTCTTGATAATGGATCATGTAGTGTGATTTGAAATGTCAATTCATTCCATACATAATTGTTTCCTCAAAAACTGTTTGCATTAACATATGGACTCTGGATTCTGGAAGCCTGGAGTCTCAATTTTTATTTTATTTTTGGATGATTTAGCATGGATGGTAGTGATTGTATAGGTCACATATGGATCGATTGAAAATTGGATCCATTGCACCATGTGATGAATACAAAGCGATATCGGAAGTAGGTGCAACTGCAGCACATGCCATAGTATATGGTATACTTGAGTGATTTGTATGACCATTTAAGCCTCACTTCTAATATGTGTTATTGTATATGCAAATCAAGAAAATTACACCATTTTTCTCCCCAGATCCAAAATTCCAAGATTATATATATATATATATATAAAAGAAAACAACATAATTTATGGTTACGAGCTCTACCTCTATGGATTCTCCATTGCTTTTCTGCACACCTACTTGCCAAACTCTACCGTCAGCATACGAGCCTCCATTCTTACCCCACAAACCAAGAGATGCAACAGTTTCTTTGCCTGTATGTTGAATATCTACTACTTTGGTATTGAACTGAATGCAATCCAGCAGCCCAAAATGGTTTGCATAACTGTGAAAATAATCCATAACCTGGGACTGTGTGGGTAATTGGGTGGGTAACATGACTTGGCCATGGAAAATCAGTGAACTGGAAGGCAGGACGAGGAGTCTGTAGCTTTGTTGATGCAAATGTTTCTCTCCAAACTCCTCCTATTCCTTGTTTGGCTTCAAATACAGTGGGATTCAAACCTATATTGAGTAAATATTTAGTTGCAAGAATTCCACTCATTCCTGCTCCTATAATTCCCACCTTCATTTTTCCAAATCCATAATAACTCTTTGTTTCCTGCAACGAATCCCCTCTACAGCTAGCCATGACTAAAAACTAATACCAGTACTTTGGGAAGAAAAGCTCTCAAAGTTTGATAACTGCCTTAGATTTTAGAGAACAAGCACTGTCGTCTTTGAGTAGGGAATCGGAATTGTCGCCTGTTTTGGCCGCTTCAATGCTTCTGTGTCTCTAGATGTGTCATCAGACTATGGTGTCAGTCATTTGTGTTTTAGCTTTTCTAAGACGTCGTTGAACTTTTAAGCCATATGACGACCAGTGATCAAATTTGAATTGAAGAGCTAGTCCCAATTTCATTGTGAAGGGTAAACATTGGACCAACCTTTCAACTATGAAAAGTAGTATAATCATTTTATACTTGATATGAAAAGAGTAAATCAATCACACATGTCACAAAAATAGAACACTTTTTATAAAGAGAGATTGTCTTTTTTTTAATGAGTGATTGTACACATTAAAAATGTCAATATATCATGTCTAATAAGAGTATCTCCACTTAAGATGTAATAAATTCCATTTCATAAAATAATGTAATGAAAAAGATATATTGTGAGATGTAATAAATATTGTGAAATTAAACTCTCTAATCGACATTGGAATTACCAAGTGACAAACTAAACTTTTAACACATGTAGTAAGCATAAAAATTAATGACAACACAACAAGGTTCTTTTACGCAAGCTTAATAAGTTAAATAAAAAAGGAAAAATAATTAGGTTTATACAAAATGGTTGACTAGAATGTTGAGAGATACCAAATTCATCAGCAAGTGACAATTTTTTTTATCCTTCTTTGGATGACCAATGGAAGCCATTTTCTCACAACTAACATGACATTTGTCACCTATTCCAATGAAATAATTATAAATAAATATCAAAATAGCGTTTTCACATGAATTTTCATATGTGTATTCATAAGCAATTAAACAAAAAAAAAAATCATCATTTGAACTTGTATGTTCACACGAAACTAAAAGTGATTCAATTATTTAATAACAATTTTTTTCAAATTGATCTGGTAACTTCTTATCATAATGAGATTTTCAAAATATTTATAATTAAGTGATCTATTTATCAACATACAACATAGTAATTCAAGCATGTAACTCTTATATTTAAACACACTTAATCACAAGTTTTTTACCCTAAGCCATAAGACTTAATCACAAGATTTTATGTAAAACATAAGATTTAACCATTAGTGATTTTCGAAGACCCAATATATAAAATATAACTCTATAAAACTTCACCACAATGATATTTAAGAAAATAATTTAGAATAATTTGTATAATCATGCAACACTAAAATTTCATATATAAGGTTACACTAATAGAGGGTTGTGGATTCATATTCCTTACCTCTTCACGCTTGCAAACTACTCTCTACAATGTAACTTTTCTTCCTCCTGAAGCTCTGATTCTGTAGCTAAATTTGCACGAAGTCATTTGCCCCTCAACCCTGAATAGGAATTGGAAAATTATGAGATATTTGTTTTCATTCCAAAATTCAACATATACAATGCATTCTCCACTTTGCAGGTCTCCTAAATATGAATTCAATTAAGTGCAAGAGCAGACACATTTAGTCAAAAATACCGAGCGTCTTTGCCCACGCATCTGCCAAAAGACAAAGATTTGAATCCGCCCCATGTGTTCGCTCAGACCATTCCAGGACCATACAACAATCAAATATCACTGACTTCTTTCTCTTCTTTGTTCTATATCATTAAAATCATATCTGTTATATATATTTTGCAGTCGTGTTCCTGATTTCTCCAACATCTCACCTACATATGATGATTTCTGTTTGATTTATGTGCATCAAAAGCAACGAGCTTTAATCCACATTAGATCCTCCCTGACTCAAATTCCAGATTGTAAATGAAAGGTGTCTGTCACATTTTAAGATATTCATTTTCTCTGTGCTCAATATATTAGTTATTACAATTTAGAGGTTTAATGGATTTAATGGATATAGCCGCCATATATGTTCTTTAATGGAAAAGGTGGGAGTCGTGGCCCGTGGGAGTAGGTAACTGTAGCCGCAGCCCACCATAGATAATTATCCAGCCATGGGAATCTGCGATTCATTAATGCACAAATATGAACTACCCCTTACCTGTTACTTCATACGTTACCTAAACTGGCAGTGGCAAGTGGCAGCCCGTCACATGACAATTTAAAAAATATAAACCTTCCCTTGTGTCATACACTTTTTACATTCTAATTTATTTTTACGGGCAAAACTAAAGCTACACTTTTCTGACGTGTTGAGAGCACTCTGACGGGCTATGACATGTTCAATTTTGAACACTGATGACGACCCAACACCAGCTTGTGTGTTTTTAGTAATATGTACTATTTCAATTTAAAACTAGCAATTCCACGTGAAATGTACTATGGAAACGTTAAAGGGGATGAAGTGAAGAATTTAAACTTGAGAAAGCAAAAAAAATGGGAGAGGAAGAGGGGTGATGAATAAGGGGTATGGGAGAGAAGAAGTGCAAGGATGGGAAATCGATGCAAGGGAACCATTACGTAACTCTTCTTTTTACAATAGCATACCATTTTGTCAACCATTTGAAGGAGAAAAAGAGTGCAGTGTGCAAGTCGTCAAAGCAGCGTACCTTGGAGATATATTTGAACAAAACGAGTGGGCCATCAATATTGCCAATGTCAATAGTAGTTGTCAACAATTTCAACCTTGTATTTATAATGTAATTGGAACACATAAATTTAAGGGGAATTCACTTGTGTGTCTCACGTTACACTTTAGATATAGGGATATGTGGAGTGGACCAGGTATTTCAAGGAAACAAATTCATGCACAATTACAAATAGGGTTTCTCTTTAGCTATGAGGATAATGATGAGAGTTTTCCAATTTTTCCCTAATAAAAAATGTGGGAAATCCACTAGGTTACTGGTTTGAAACCTAACTGTAATGTTTGATCCTTGTGGCATTTATTGTCCCCCTTTATCAATTGTAAGCTCGAGTAATTGTAGGAAAGCAGGAAATGTGCAAACAACCATCTTTCATTAAAACATATGAATCTTCATCCTATTGGACCGAGAAATGTGAGATCATGGTATTGGGTGGTCTTAAGCCTCCTCCATACTTTGATTAGCAAGAAGGATAAGCATTCTTAGCATGGAAGAAATGGCACCCATGTCCTTCATACATGGGCACTATATATACTTTGATTGGTAGGAAGGACAATCGTGTTTGACATGCGCAAGGAGTTGTTTGGTGGCGACAACATGACAATTGACATAAAATGTGCTTTGTTATTTTTTTATTTTATTTTTCGGTATCAAGGTTATTAAGTGGACGATATTTAATTTGTTAGATAAGATGAAGACATGAATGGAAATTTGGAAATAAAAATGTGGGAATTAATACCTTGCATGTCTCGCACCTATTTCACTTTATCTTCACAGTCTCGTTTGCAATATAACAATCATCGATAATTGATCACCTTCAGTTTAAGACTATAGTAATTGCAAGAAAAAAGGAAATGCATGAACAAGAGTGCCATATAAGTGGTGGGTAGATTTTACCTTCCAATCAAGCTTTGTTATTTTTTATTTTATTTTTTTCCAGCATCAAGGTTTTCATTTGGACAACGTTTGGTTTGTTAGATAAGACGAAGACACCAATGGAAAGTAGAAATAAAAAATTGAAAATTAAATTCTTGCATGTACTGCACCATTTCCATGGCTCAAATTGTAACACCCAAATAATGTCTGCTAGTTGTGTTCCACTTTATCGTCACTATCTTGCTCACATTATTCACATGAATGCAATTTACGTTTAAAGGGGACAAACTAAAAAATGGGGGAAATAAAATAAATTCCAAGTTTGAAACAAAATTGAAATGCTTGCTTCTTGGAGCACTTTGTAGCCCCCTTTTCAATATTGAGCTCGAGTAATTGCAGAAAAACAAGAGATGTTAAAAAATCATCGATAATTGAGTCACTCTAGTAGTTAGTCATACATGTCTGGCACGTGAAAGGTTTATATTGAGACTCCATTATTCATGTGTGTAATTTGAGCTTAAAGGGCCAAAATAAAAAATGGGGAAAATCTGAAAGGTTCCAAGTTCGAAACCCAACCACATTCCTTTCTTCATGTAACATTTTGTAACCCCGTTTTTTAGTTTTAAGCTTGAGAAAATACAAGAGTAATTACAAAAAAATAAGCAATGCATGAATAATCATTGATAATTGAGAACCTCCATTGATTAGTCATAAGAGTGGCAAGTAAATTTTATCTATCAATCGATTTTTTTTTTTAATTTTAGTTTTTTACACCATTAAGGTTTTTGATTGAATGGGGTTTGATTTGCTAGAAAAGATGATGACATCAATGGAAAGTTGGAAATAAAAAAGTGAAAATTGAATACTTGTATGTGCTTTATCTTTTCCATGGTTCAATTTGTATCACCCAAATAATATCCATTATCCGTGTTGCACTTTATTCATCTCGATCTTGCATGCATTATTCATGTGGAGTGCAATATGCGCTTAAAGGGGTAAAAAAATGGAAAAAATCCAAGAGGTTCCAGATTTGAAACCCAAACGTAATGCTTGCTTCTTGAAGCCCTTCGTAGCCCCCCTTCACAATTTTAAGCTCGAGTAAGTGCAAGGAGATATGTGGTGTGAATAATCATCAATTATTAAGTTCGTCCAATAGTTGGTACATGTCTCGCGAGTAAAAAATTTAGATCGAGACTCCATTATTTATGTGAGTGTAATTTGAGCTTAAAGGGGCCAAAAAAATGGGGAAAATCCAATAGGTTTCAGGGTTGAAACCCAAGCACGCTTCTTTGTTCATGTAGCACTTTGTAGCCCCACTTTTCAGTATCAAGCTTGAGTAAATACATGATTAATTGCTAGAAAACAGGGGATGCCTGTGAACAATCATCGATAATTGAGGCCATCTAATTATTAGTCAAATGAGTGAAAGGTATATTTTATCTGCCAGTTGAGCTTCATTATTTTTTATATTGTTTTTTAATGTCGTTAAGGTTTTTGATTAGATGGCATTTGATTTGTGTTAGGTTGTGGAGCTAGATTGCTTCACAGTTAGCATGCAATGGAAAGTGACTGGAAATACAAGCGACCCATCATCAGTCAAGGGGGGAACCAACACGGCACCCAGAACTGTGGGATCAGATAGGCCACTTTGGAGAGCTATCATCGGTCAAACAGGACAGAACATCGGTCAGAGCAAGTGGGAACCATTCGCATGGTTAAGGTCTAACCGGCAGCGGTTACCTGTGCGATGTGTTTTATTTTAAGTCATAGGCATTTAAATATAGATTTTGTTTTAAAGCAAATCTATTGGATGTAATTGCATAGCTAAGGTGCCCTAAGTTTATATATTTTATATATAAGCATGAAAGTTAGGGCTTAGGTGGAATAATGAGAAGGATTGGATTAGATCCTTGATTCTCTGAGACCGAGAGGATGAAGACGAAGAAGAAGAAGAGGAAAAAGGAACAGGTTACATGAAGACAGAGACTCCATGGAGAGGAGCAACTGGATAGAAGGAAATAGCAGGCTACTGTATTTCCTTTGTATTATTTAGTCTCATGTAATGGCTTGCATAGTATGCAAAGCACATAGTGTTTCTTCTTGTAGATCCACATGTTGGTGAGATCTTGTATTATAGATCTATGTAGATCTAGTCTTGCATTGTAGATCCGTGAGATCTTTGTATTATTGATCCATGTAGATCTAGATATTGTAGAGGTCTCGTTTGCAGATTCACAATACAGTGAGAGCTTGGCTGCACAGTGGCAGATGCAGGGTAGCTTCAGGTATGTGAGATATGGTTATGTTTGAGAGGCACAGTTGGAGTGCACTCAGGTAATATCCAGTTAGAGATCTAGAGGAGACACAAGTGGTGGTATGGAGGCACAGTTTAGTGTACTCAGACAGATCCGGTTGGGGATCTGGGAGGAGGAGATACTCTTGTAGAGATACATGTACTCTTGTGCAGAAGAGTGGGTTTGTAATCTTGTTATTATGTATATATATATATATATATATATATATATATATATATATATATATATATATATATATATGAGATATCTAGTTTTTGGTGGACGTAGCCCACATTTGGTGAACCGCTGGTACATGTTTGTTACATGTGTGTACTTTTATGTGATTTATATTATTCTAGTTTATACTCCCATTGCTATAGATTTTGTGTGTGAATTGTTTGGATCCTGTGTGTGCATGATTTTGTTTTTTATTAAATCATAGCACTATTCTGTTGCCCCCCCCCCCCCAAATACCTACAACTAGTATTATATCAATGCATTTTTTTTTCTGATGAGAAAATCATAGGAAGAGATTTAATCTCAAGTGGGAGCTGAAAGAGTAAGGTTGCTGGAGAACACAATGAGCGACGTCATTTATGTGACAACTAGCATTGGTAGGGTAATCGTGGTCCATTACTAAGCAGCCTGGTTTTTTAAATAGAAAATCACAGATATGAAGAAATGGAAAGATACATAGATTGTATCTTGTTTGCTGAGGTGTTCCTAGTTCTTGGAGGCAGAAGCATGATGTTTTGATTACAAATCCGGTTATTGAGGTATGATTTTACCTTGGTATTGCAGTGCTTATATCATTTTTGTTTGCACATGCATATTTGGGACTGTATATATAGATCTAAGAATGAGAGAAAAAGGAGCAGTTAAGCATCCTTTGTTGTAGTTAGATGCACGGGCTTCGGTAGAGAGGAAGGTAGTAGAGAATAAAGACAGGGGCTTCCATCAGAGAAGCATCTACTTCATTTGAAGATGCAGTTGAGTATCTTAGTGATAGTAATGTGATGTATTTCATCTTGATGAAATTTATTGCATGGACTTTCTGTATTAGTTTTCTGTATGAGATTTGGATGCTTCTTAAAACAACTGGCTCAACTCAACTATCGGATTCGGTCAAAGTAGGCACCTGGTGTGGTGTGATTTTCCAAATTGTGTGTCATTGCATTCGTTCCAGCAGAATTGACATCAGTCTGAGAACCCGAGGTCAGTCACAAAGGAACCGATACTTGTCAGATAACCATGGTTGGTTAAGGGATGACTGTGGTTGGTCTTTGTGGTAAGTTATCCATACATGGATTTCTGTAGGAAGAGAGGGTAGCTTGGTTCAATGTCATGTTTTAGAGGATCAGGTTTATAGCACAATGTGTACAAGCACAAATCGTGTTGATCACTTCAATGGATTGGATGAAAAAGAGGAACATAGTTGGCTCAGTTAGTCCTTTAAGACTTTGAGTCAGGTATCTCTATATGGTTCATGTTTTATTTCTTTCATTTGGAACAACTGATATTATGTTTGTATTTTGTGCACAAATTTACACCATAGTTTCTTGGTGTTGTTTGACCTTTATTTCCCGGTTGTGTGTAATATTGAGGACAAGGGTTTCTAGTCTAAGGATGAGATCTTCAATGAAAATTCATGGTTATACAAAGTTTATAGGAAATGAGATATGTTGAGTACATATGGATGGAAAGAAGGTGATTGACCTACTTCACAAGAATTAAAAACTTTTTTGATGTAGAAAGTATTTCTCAAATAAGAAAAGGAATCAATTTTATATTTTCTTTCATGTGGGTTTATTTCTCACTGACATATTAGCTTTTGATCTTGGTGTTAAAGGCAGTGCAGGGGATTTCGTGTTTAGTGGGAGCAAGCCATGGTTGTTGGCATTGCAAGATTGGATACATGATGCACATGCAGAGTGAGAGGAGATTGCTACTATTCAGAGTGGTAGAGGCACTAGTTGGTTTTGGAGGACAGTCAAGGATTTGTAGGTATATTGAGTTTATTACTTTGTGATGTCACTTCTAGTTTATTTTGTGGTGCCTAGATATCCCTATGGGATTACAGTTGATGGTTAGATTCAGCTGGGTGAAGATGATAGAGCAATTTTTTAGAGTTTTAAGGGTTAAAAGAGAAAATCTAACTGTTACAGAGACCGGTGTTGGTTAGGATTAACCATGGTCGGTCATTTGGTAACCATGTGGTTGGTCAGGAAGTGACCGGGGTCGGTTAGGAAACTGTGGTTTGGTTTGGTCACAGGTTTAACAGCAATGTTTATTTACCATTTTTAGATGGTGCCCTTGTTTTGCTTTCATCTTGGTTGATCTATGTACAGTATGTTGATGACATGTATGTTGATATTTACACTTGGTATTAGTGGCATGGTTTAACATGGATGTTTGTTATTGACATTGATGAGCACAGGATTCATATTCAGATTTGGAGTTAGTCGGTGGCATACTTGGAGCTTCTGGAGAGCTGGTGATATGGATGGATGTACATGGTGAGTTTGTACATGTTGGATAGATTCAATTTTGTGAGTCTATGATGATGTAGATGTTTGATTTGCACATGGATGCCTTGAGCATGAGTAGGGGATGTTTGTATTTCCTCTTGTTACTATGTTACTCCTTGAGAGATGTTATCTACAGATGGTTGTCTTGGACATGCTAGTTTGTTTATGTAGGAGTTGGATTTGTAGATTGCAGTGTTTGGATTCTATTGAGTTATGCAGGTTTGTGGATTGATCACCCACTGTTGCAGGTAGAACTCATGTGGGTTGTCTTTACCCAGAATCTTGTTTTGCTTTCACATATTCCAGTTTGACCTGTCTTGGTTAGTTACATTGGCGGTTGCATGGAGACATGGATAGACGGATGGAGAACATGGTTGGTTTTACAGGTATGGCTACAGATGCGATTGAGGCTCAGAACTTCAGTTTGAGTGGGAGCTCTTGTAGGTGTGTTAGTCATGATGGCTTGTTGCATAAGGAGTTAGGTTAGCTAGTTTGTCTGATACCAACAATTGGTATGGTGTTATGATTCAGTGGGAGCTTGAGGCTTGGTGTCACGGATCAGTTGTAGCTTCGTGTAGGTTTGGTAAGTCATGGTTTCAGCTTCTTGGTTTGAGAAGATGGTTTTGATCTTCCTGGTTTTATTTTTTGAGAGAATTGTTGAAGGAAAGAATAGATGGTATTCACGGTGCATAGAGGACGGTGATGTACAAGTATAAGTATAGAGATTCAGCAATTTATCTCCAAGTGGGAGATTGTTAGGTTGTGGAGCTAGATTGCTTCACAATTAGCATGTAATGGAAAGTGACTAGAAATATAAGTGACCCGTCATTGGTCAAGGGGGGAACCGGCACAGTGGTCAACCAGACAACCGAATTCAGTTAGAGCAAGTCATCGTCATCAGTCAGATGGATAGACATCGGTCAGAGCAAGTGGGAACCAGCCGCACGTTAGGTCTAACCAGCATCTGGTTACTTGTGCGATGTGTTTTATTTTAAGTCGTCGGGCTTTAAATATAGATTTTGTCTTTAAAGAAAATCTATTGGATGTAATTGCATAGCTAAGGTGCCCTAAGTTTATATATTTTATATATAAGCGTGAAAGTTAGGGCTTAGGTGGAATAATGAGAAGGATCAGATTAGATCCTTGATTCTCTGAGACCGAGAGGATGAAGACGAAGAAGAAGAAGAGGAAAAAGGAACAGGTTACATGAAGACAGAGACTCCATGGAGAGGAGTCTGGACAGAAGGAAATAGAATAGGTCTTATTCTGTATTTCCTTTGTATTGTTTAGTCTCATGTAATGTCTTGCATAGTATGCAAAGCACATAGTGTTTCTTCTTGTAGATCCACATGTTGGTGAGATCTTGTATTATAGATCTATGTAGATCTAGTCTTGCATTGTAGATCATGTGATCATCTTGTATTATTGATCCATGTAGATCTAGATATTGTAGAGGTCTCGTTTGTCAGATTCACAATACAGTGAGAGCTTGGCTGCACAGTGGCAGATGCAGGGTAGCTTCAGGTATGTGAGATCTAGTTATGTTTGAGAGGCATGGTTGGAGTGCACTCAGGTAGATCCAGTTAGAGATCTAGAGGAGACACAAGTGGTGGTATGGAGGCACAGTTTAGTGTACTCAGGTAGATCCGGTTGGGGATCTAGGAGGAGGAGATACTCTTGTAGAGATACATGTACTCTTGTGTAGAAGAGTGGGTTTGTAATCTCTTGTTATATTAATTATATATATATATATATATATATATATATATATATATATATATATATATATGAGATCTCTATTTTTTGGTGGATGTAGCCCACATTTGGTGAACCACGGTACATGCTTGTTATGTGTGTGTACTTTTATGTGATTTGGATTATTCTAGTTTATCCTCCCACTGATTATAGATTTTGTGGGGAATTGTTTAGATCCTGTGTGCATGATTTTGTTTGTTATTAAATCATAGCACTATTCCGCTGCCCCTAAATCCCAACAATTTGTTAGACAAGACGAAGGCATAAAAAAAATTAGAAATTAAAAAGTGAAAATTAAATACTTGCATGTACCACACCCTTTCCATGGCTCAAATGGAAAATCCAATAGGTTCCATGTTTGAAACCCAAACACAATGCTTTCTTCTTAGAGGTCTTTGTAGCCCCCTTTACAATTTTAAGTTCAAGTAAGTGCAAGGAAATAGGCGATGTGCAAACAACCATTAATAATTAAGTCCCTAGATAGTAGTTGGTCATATATGTCTAGGGTGAGTGAAAGTTTTAAAATGAGACTCCATTATTCACATGAGCTTAATTTGAGCTTTAAGGGGCCAAAATGACAATGGGGAAAATCCAATAGGTTCTAGGGTCAAAACCTAACGAAAACAGTTTCTTCATGTAGCTCTTTATAACCCCCCTTTTAATTCTTAATTTCGAGTAAATGTAGGGTTAATTGTAGGAAAACAAGTGATACGTGAACAATCATTGATAATTAAGCCCCTCCAATAATTAGTCAAATGAGCGACATGTATATTTTATCTACAAATCAAGCTTCACCATTTTTTCATTTTATTATTTTTACGTCATTAAGGTTTTTAATTGGACGGTGTTTGATTTGTTAGAAAATATAAAGGCATCAATGGAAAGTTGGAAATACAAAAGTGAAAATTAAATGGTTGCATGTATTGCAACTTTCCATTGCTCAAATGAAAAATCTGATATGTTCCATGTTTGAAACCAAAACATAATGCTTTCTTCTCAGAGCACTTTGTAGCCTCCCTTTACAATTTTAAGCACAAGTAAGTGCATGAAAACATGACATGTGAAAACAATCATCAATAATTCGGTCCCTCCAACAATTGGTCATACATGTTTGGTGAGTGAAAAATTTAGACCGAGACTTCATTATTGACACGAGTGCAATTTAATCTTAAAGGGGCCAAAATAAAAATTGGGGAAAATTCAATAGTTTTGAAGGTCGAAACCCAATCACACTACTTTTTTCATAGAGCACTTTGTAGCCCCCATTTTTAGTTTTAAGCTTGGGTAAATGTAGGAGTAATTGCAGGAAAACGAGTGATGCGTGAACAAACAATGATAATTAAGCCCCTTCAACGATTAGTCATATGAGTGACAAGTATTTTTTATTTGCCAATTGAGCTTCCCTATCATTTTTATTTTTTTATTTTATTTTATTTAAGGATAAAAGGTTTTTTGAATGGGATCCTACCCAGGTAAAAAAAGGCCAACTGCTAAGATAAGACGATGAATACCGAAAGAAACACAATCAAAACACACTGCGAGACAAACATAAAAGCAACAACCCAACACCAAAACCAAACCAACTGAAATCAACCCAAAGTGGAAGATTGAGATCTGAGTATCATGTGGGAAGGAGATGAATGCAACTTAGAAGAGGCCCTTTTCTTGTTTTTGACCAACGTCGACTCCTCCTTATTAATCTCGTCAAATTTTCTAGGTTCACATGGGAGGATAATGTCAATAGAATAAATAGGTCAAAAGTGAGACCTATTAAGAGAAGAGGGTGTTTCCCTCTCCTTGACCAACCCAGAAGAGCTCTAGGTATTGTGAGTTGCAAAAACCATTTCCTTGAAGGGAACCTGAGGGGGACTCATGACAAAATATATCTTTGAGGGGCATGTATCAGAAGTAGAATCAGCAGCAAGATCAGATGGGGCATTCACGGTGAAGTGAGAATGAAGGTAATCCTTCCACCAAGAAGGAATAACCCCATTTGTTCTCTTAGGATGCCCACAATCAAATATCAAATGTACAGTTTCAAAACATCTGTGGCAATAGAATGCCAACCTTTCGTAGTCATGACGTTGAGTCCATATCCTATCTCTAATCCACAGATTGATTTTTTCAGGTAAATTTAGGAATAAATCTCAATCCACTAAAATCTGAGCATATGTGGTATGTAGCTGTTGGGAGGTCACATGATCATATTTTTCAAAATTACCTAACTTGTTCATAATGGCTTTAAGACAAGATTCATCCCATAGTTGCAGGGGCAGACCTGAGAGTCTTACCCAAATAGGCATTTTGTCAAATGAGTCTTTTAGTGGGTCAAAAGTGGGATACCATGGTTTTTGCATGAGGTTGAACTGATCTCCCTAAACCCAATACACACTATCAATAGCCAAGTGGTCCTCAAAAGATTTAAAAATAGATATGAAATAAGCTTTTGAATAGGGATAGAGTTCGATCTTACCCTTGATTTTAGGGCTCCATCTCTCTGTGACCCATTTGTGCAATTGAGTGAGCTTTGGCCAAAAATGGTGGAACTTATAGATGAGCCCAAGCCTGCAATAATCTTCCTCCACCACCCAAACCTTCTAAAGAACATCATCCTCGAGATTCAACTTTGGGATGTCACTGGCAGGTTGCAAGGGCAACATCCTTCCTCAGGAATCTTTAACTTTATCGGAAACAGCCTCAACAAAAGTGTTGTCATGAATCTCCCAGTGCCCACCTTCCTTGAGAACCCCATTACTACCAACAGTCAGGCCATGTAAGTTACCAGTTGTCCCATTTTCATTGGCATGCTCATGTTTCCCCTGACTGCTTTCGGTAACCCTGAGATCAGAAGTGTCTAAGGGGAGAGATCCACTGCAATCGTTGCCAGCTATAGATCCGCCCTCCCAAACAACTTTGGGTTCTTAGTTTTCGTTCAGATTTTGAGGGCTCAGTTGCCCTTTCACCAAACCGCCACCTCTAACTATGCTCGATATGTCATGTGGGTTATTCAAATTTCCATTTGACACCACTGTAGGAGGAAGAGGAAAGGCCATGCGTGGAGGGCTTAGAGCCCCTTCCCCAAATTGCCACCACCACTAGATACAAAACTCTTGCACGTTGTCTCTCTTTAGAGTTAGGGCTCATGTTCGCAGTAGCATGAGGGCTCAACATGCTAGCATCTATTAAGTCCACCAATATAGTGAGAAACATAGAGGAATCATTTTTTTTATTTTTCATGTCACATGATAAGTATGTTTTATTTGCCAATCGAGCTTCACTATAAAAAAAAAATTATGTCATCAAGTTTTTCAATTGGAAGACATTTGATTTATTAGACAAAACAAAGGCATCAATGGAAAGATGGAAATAATAAGTGAAAATTAAATGTGTGCTTGTACCACACCTTTTCCATAACTCTAATTATAACACCCAAATAATATATGCCATTTGTGTTCCACTTTATTGTCACAATCTCACTTGCATTATTCACGTGAGTGTAATTTGTGCTTAAAGGGGCCAAAATAAAAAAATGGGGAAAATATAATAGGTTCCTGGTTCGAAACCCCATATTTGAAACCCCTGCAACGAGCCACAGTTTTGTCACCACCAAATTGATGTCATTGACATCAATGTCGACGTGTTTTGACATGTTGTCTCGCTCATTTTGAAGTGTTTCAAATGCATCAACCATGATTGGGCTGGAGGAGTTGTCGATGGTGGCCAAGTCGGCGGGCCCGAGGTAACCATTAACGCTACCAAGCATAATGTTAGAGGTCGTATGTAGGAGCAACAAGGTCATGTTATCTTAGTAGATGATTTTGTTTAAAGCATTGATAATTTATTTGAAGTGGGCGGAGAATTTCATTGTTCAATCGAAAATCACACCATTAAGTTAATACACTCTAGTAATAAATTTCAAAAAACATTCAAACGAAAGTTGAGAAATCTCATGGCAATGAATAAAAGATGAACTAAAAGTACTCATAATTGGTAGAGAATTGTTTTTCAAAGGCACTTACACACAAAAAGAATTGTGCTTTGTTGATAATTTTGTTGGGTAGGAAATGGGAAGTTCGGCGAATGGTGTTATGGAGGTGGAGGTAGAGAAATGCTAATGTTGTGGATTGAAGGAAGAGTGCACACCAATCTACATTGTGCATATTAGGGAGTGGTTCCATGGTTGTTAGGTTTGTGGGCTATATAATAAAATTATTAAGGACGAGCTTTATTGAGCAGAGAGAACTATAACCATGGTAGACATTGTCACAACCCACATGCAGTTCTGTATGCAATTAAATGTTAATCCGGAGGTAAACATTATAAAGGTTTTCTATTTACAAGTCGTTACTTGTCACGTGGATGGCTAAGATTATGTTGTGCATTAATTACTAAAACCATCCGAGCCATTTATGCCTCTTACACTTGTCAGAAATAACAACCTTATTCTAACTTAGAAAGTGTCTTCGGTATAAATATATGTGATTAATAATGGGAAAAACTAAACAAAATCAATTCCACATTATATATACACATCCATTTAAAAGGATATTAGCAGCATCAAAATCCCCTTTAAATAGATAATAATGGGTGGTAAGACCCTTTATTTTGGTTGTACCAGCCTCTTAAAAAACCATCCTTAATTAAAAAAATAGATAATAATGATGTGTTAATGTTTTCCAGAATGAACATTTACAATTAGATTTGTGTTCAACTAAGTGCTACATCGGATATGTGTTTTTCAATTTTTTGAGTGATTGTGTTGGCTTTTACTCAGTTTCTTGAGCTTCTTGCGAAACTTTCTTTCATCTATGATCACTCTAGCAATTTTGCAAACAAATCTTCATCAACTCTTCCACTTGGGAAACAAAAGTATCATTATAGGTCTCAAGATCCTTGTAGAACTGAAATTGACAGACCTTCAACTTTTCATCAATTTGATTGAGGTAGAGCCTTCGGATGTAGATCACCCTTACATACCCTGTTCATCCACTCCTCTGTAGGATTTTTCCCAAATCTGAGGATATGTCCTCCGAGGAAAGATTCAATTACAGTGTCATATTTCTCTCCTATGTGAAAAAAATAACACAACTTATATCTCTTTGCAGGGCTAAGATATTCATTCCGAGCATCCATGTTGAGCACGGATTGGAATTCCTTCCAATTCAAAATGCTTGTGGGTATTGTGATTTTTTGTGCAATTTCAGGATTCCTTATTTTGGAAACATTATCCAGACATCTCTGTGTTAGACCCACTTCTTGACCATCTTCATAGTGAAGTTCTGCAGACTGCAACTGATTAACCCTATTCTCAATAGGCCCGGCCAGTACAGTAACATGTGGGTTTTTCTTGGGTGTTATTTTTTTTTGTAACCGTTCTGATATTTGGGTCGAATTACAACTTCCTAAGTTGCTTCTGTAGATGGAATTAGCCGAGCACAGTGGACGGCTGGGTTATAATTCAAATATTTTTAAGTTTAGCTGGTCTTTCTCTCCTTCACACATTATTCTAATGGAGACGACATTACTGTCTATAAACAGAATGATGGAGGCCTGTTCTCGGATCGTGCCCAAGATTTCACGTTTGTTAATAATGTCATCAAGGCTTGCGTTCCGACACTAGATCCCAGGCTTCTGTTGATTAACATAAAGGTTAAGGTGAAAGCCAAGAACAAAAATTGTGAATATCCTTGGAAATGATGACATGGCAATTACTCACACGAGTGTTACAATTGTTGAGTTAATATTGGAAAAGGTATTGTTTTTCTTAAATTGTTTTCCATCTAACGAAATCTGCTTAAGTGTAAATAACTACAGATTTAACTATAAATACTTGTAGGTAGGTATTTTAGATATATTTATCTAATTTTAATATTTTTTACATCTTATTGACGAGGAAATAAATTATTTATATAGATATCGATATATCTACTTTTTAGAAATCAAATTATATTAAACAATGGATTAAACGTAGATGAGTAAGTGTATGCATAAAATAGTCATTTTCTAGTATATTTTTGGTCTGTTTTAAAATATGAGTTTCGAAATTGGGCATGGCCATACACACAAAAAAACATAATAGAGAAAGGGAAGAAACTTGTTGTCATGTTAAATGTTTGGCATGTAAAATTTAAAATTTTGGTCATGACAACCAAACCCACTACTTGAAACCCCCTTTCTCGGTCATTGTAAACCCTTCATTTAGCTAGCCTATCGAATCATACAACCCCTTTGAGTCTATGTCATCCTCATCCTGGCTAAGAGGAACATGCTAACATGAATTTCAAGTGTGTTTTATGTTTAGGGAGGTATAATCAAGTGTATTTTGAGTCTATGTCGTACTGATCCTAAGGTACGCATGACTTACAATGCACATCCTCCTCTACCTTCCTACACTTATAAAGCCATGGAGGCTCATCCTATAGATGGAATGATTGGTACATCTATAAATGCAAAAGGACAATGCCCTGTGATTAAATTTTACAACCATGAGAGTATTGATGATGACTCCAACAATGCGTCATTATTCATGTGTGCCTTCACTTACTCACACACCATACAAAGTGTTATGTTGCACAATGGGGCAAGTGACAACATATGCACTATGGCACTACTTACTAGCCTTGGTTAGACACATATAGTTGATCGATACAATAGCCATGGTAAAAGCTTTGATGGACAATGTCAAAACCCTCTTGGGATATTTCCTTAACACTTAAGGTGTGGCCTGCAGTTATCTTTTGGATCTTTTTTTTTTCAATTTGGGAACATTTGACATGTTATTAAGACAACTGTGGATAAATAAGGTCTGTGTGTTCCCATAGGCGTTATATTGATGCTTGAAATATATCCACAATAACCAAGTGGTTACAATTTAAGTTGCTCCCTATGAGTATCCCACCTAGCCTAGGACATAACCTTTTATACTTCCACCACACTTAGTATTCAACATACAGAAGTGCAACCCCCACAACCAATATGTGTACAACCTTTACAACAAACGATTGAATTTTCCTAACAACCAATTCTATAGCGCCCATTACATTAACAACCTTCTCAAGTACAAAGGACCGACAATAATTTGAAGAACAACAACACATAGAAACACCAACCAATAAAAGCCTAATTTCTACCAATACTCAATAAACACATAATACACTGGTACCAAAGCATTTAACTAGTCCCAGTAGACACCTAAATTTGGTACTTTATCCCTTGATAATGTCGACTTTGGCTTAATCCCTAAATTATGACTCATGCACCTATTCGATCCCAATTGTTATATCTTTAGACCTATTGCAAGACTTGCAATAATCATTACATTTCTTGGTCACTCACAGAAAATCTTACATCAATCCATTAGTCATAATTGTCGTGCACAACTTTATAGCATCAAACTCCTTTCCCGGACCAAACCGTCCAAATGGGACCAAATTGTTGAATAGTTGGGTCCAAAGTAATGATTTTGTTAGAGCCCCCCAATGATCAATTTATAAATTCAATATCTTTTATGGGTCAATACTTTCCCTATGGGTTAGCCTTAATGCAAAATAATACATATAGAACCTTATATAAGCAATTCAAATGCACTCATTTACTCATCTTACACTTTTAAGAGCTCCCCTAACAAATACCATTGAGAAAGCATACAAAGCTCTCCTAAATCATCCTAAAACAATAAAAAACATTAGGAGTAACCCTTATACAAGTATGAAGCACTCCAAACATGGTTCTAGAGTCAAGTTTCCCAAGTTAAGAGCACTCAAAGCTAAGGCAAACACAAGCAAAACAAGCCATTACAAAACATTATCAAGTGATCAGTTTATCATACACAATTACATCCATACAATATTATATTCTATTGGTTAATTGGGAGCAATACAACTTTATAGTTTTCTTTAGTTAACTGAGAGCAAGATAAAAGGTTCTTTTTCAACTAAGGAACATATACGACATTCCTAATTATTCCATTTTTCAATTTAACCTTTCCACAACCTATAGATCTAATGATGGAATTATCTCCTAGATATGTATTTTCCTCAAATTTAATAACATCTAAGAGGATGTCAGAAATATAGGTCATGTGCCTAGAGGCACAACTATCTAGGATCCATTCATTTTCATTTGAAGTTGAGAGAGAAATATACATGGCAATAGATTTATCAGCATTATTTGCGTGATTTTGTTTTTGATCTTTCTTCTGACTGTTAAATTTACATTTTTTAGTATTTTTAACAAATTTGTTAGTTTTTACACACAGACTCTTTATGACTAAATTTTCCACATTTGTTACACATGCCATTGAATTTTACTTTAAAATTTTGACTGTTTCTAATAGAATTAAATTAAGGATTGGGTCTAAATTTTGATATGATGTTAGATTTATGATTAGGATTAATGTTATTCCTATATTGAGAAGGTTTATGATTCTGAGAGAACAATGCCTGAGAGGCAGTCTCTTTTGAATCAAAATTCTCCATTACACATTTCTCTTGAATTAGCAGTGAAGACAGGGTGTCCAAATCAGGTAAATCATTCTCATTTTGAGATTTAGAGTTAAGGATGGAGATATAGTTTCTAACTTTTTCATGAATATTTATCTAAATAATAAAGTACAAAAGCTTATCCTGAAACAATTCATAATTACATCCATCCAACTGAGCTTTAATATTTTTAATTTTAGCTAGGTAATTAACAATTTTCTCATCCCCCTTCATGTGAGTTGTAAACAATTCCAAAATTAGTTTAATTATCTTGGAAAAATGATTGCCTCCATGCATAGTTTCTAATTGTTTTCATGCTTCAACAAGAGAATCCATATGACCTATATGCATTTAAAATTCATCTTTTATGCTCTGCAATAGAATTGATAGAACTTCTTGAGATGTTTGAGAGAAGGAGCTCAGGTTTTGAGGGTTTGCATGTCTTCCAGTGGGTCATTTTTCCACACCAATTATAAGATCCAACAATTTTCTAGCCATAAAATAGGATTTTAACCTAACTCTCTAAATACTATAATTAGTTCCATTTAATAACTGAGCTTTATCCATATTGAGAAACTAGCATTACTGGCCATTTTCTATCAATGCATTGTTATGTCTAAAAAGTAGCATTCGTACGCTATCGGTGCCTCTTGCATCACCGCCCTACCCGTCGATGCTTCTGTTATTGTGCTACCATCCGATAGCACCAAACATGCTACCAGATGGTAGTACTTTATATGCTACCAGATGGTAGCATCCATACATGCTACCGGTCGGTAGCTCTGCACCATTTTTTTCCTACAAGCTGCTGATCCTTTGCCACCCGCTTGCTCCTACTAGCATCCAGTAGCAAGCTATGATGTTGTCGACCTGTAGCATTTTTACTACCTGGCTTGTTTTCTTGACCTCAAAAAACTCAGCTATAACTCGGTCGTCGTGACTCGCCCATCTCATCGCATCAACTCAACTCAATCAAAACTCGATCGAGCCGCCCATGAGCTACCCTGTTCTATGAAATACATGCAATCCATTGATAGCCAATGCCCAGGTTTGTTAAGTCATCCATTTTGCAGGGGGTGCAAAAATTGATAACAGATATGAAAACAAATTCAACATAAACACGAACAAACTCCTAGTAGGAGATCCAAACAGATAATAATGGATTAAAATTTCAAATAAAATGGCTCAAACCTTGATGAAAATAATCCAAGAAAATTTTAAGAACTAAAGAGGAAGACCGCAAAATACAAAAAAACAAGTCGCAGAAGGCTATGGAGCAGAGGAGAAAAAATATTAAATTTTCAGATTTTGAAATTTGTAGTTTAAAGAAAAAAATGAGATCCATGGTACAAAGGAATAGAACCCCGCAGTTTAAAATAAATTTGAAAACCCGTGGTATATAGAATAAAAACTGGTATAAAGAGAATAAAAACATGTGATACAAATAAGATTTTGAAAGGACAAGTGGCGAAGATCTAAACACAGTAGCAGGTTACGTATCGGCTTTCCAGAAAATTTACAAATAGATCCCCTTGGCATATGTGAAGTCCCCAAAATTTAATCAAAACAAATAGATTATCGGGTCTGCAACATGGTTGAAAATTCAACCAAAATATGTGGCTAACAAATAAAGAACCACGCGACAAAAGATATAAAAAGTTTGACACTGCGAAAAATAATATACACGCGGTGATTTGCTATTAGTTTGTACTTCGCAGTGCAACATACAAGTTCAAAGACCAATTAATAGAAAAAACAAACTAACAACGTGAAATGTGAAGAGACTTGGAGATTTTTTAATGTATCGGGTTTCGCATGGGTCAGAAGCAAGTTAACAAAAGTCTGATTTTGTGAAGAGCGTGAAATTTCCTTATTTCCTCGCACTTCGCAACTGACATAAGGATCTATTAAAGTTCTAACACGAAAAAACTAGATGGACGTTTATTATTGGCTAAAGATTTGCAATAAACAATGGAGAATGCATAAGCTTTAATCCTCGATCCAACCAAAGGCAAACACATGGAGCAGATTAATGATAGCCTAGGGTGCAGGTGTCACATTTTCGTGAGCTTTCCTCATAGAAGAGCCCAGAGGACGTGAATCCCAAGAAATAAGACAAATTTTAATGAATTTCGGGTCCAAGTAATTAAAAAAAGGACATGAAAGTGGAAGACCGAGACTGAAGACTAATCAAAGAGTGCCACTTGGCGACGATCTAATGACCAAAGTGGATGGAAAAATTCCTTCAACCTTTTGAGAGATGGCTTTGGGAAGACGTGAAGTCGCCAAAATGAGCTAAAATAAAATGAATTTCGAGTCCACTCCTCCCTTCACAATCAAATAAAATGAAAAACATGAATTATTCAAATTAGACAATTAGCTATAACGGCTATAAAGGGTGCAAAATAATTTTAAATATCCTACAGACGACTGTGAAGAACAAGAACAAATAAACAAGGTCGCAGATGGAGAATAAACACAGACTTAGGCACACAGATGCACAAGAAATGTCTCTTCAAAAAATCAACCGAAATTCTTATAATATTTTGGCGGAAATTGGAATTTTTCACCAGATTAACTTAAAGTCAATGGTGGAACAACTAGGGTTTTGCAAATCCAAAAAAACTTCAAGTTTCTTTACTCCTACAAATAAAAAACATCTATATCTATCCTGCTCAACCACAACCACTCGTTATGATACCATGTTTGGGAATTAAAGGGAAGAATAATTAAAGAATTATAAATCCACAATATAATTGCCGAAGATTATAGATTATGAAGTGCGGTTAAATTAAACATAGATTTAGATGTTTTATATTGCACATTACATAATATGAACAGAAATTAAATAACAGTAAAGTAAATGAAACAGGAACACCAGATTTATAGTGGGGAAACTCGAGGGAAAAAACCCCACTCAGAAATAAAGCATTTCCTTTATTAATAATTTCACAAATACTTTTACCCAACACTTCCACTTCGCTGCCCGGTCTCACAGAATAATTGTAGAACAATTTCTCACAATTTTAACATTTTTTTATCATAACAATCATGATTCGCATCGTATATCAATCCCATGAGGGATCGCCCTATTTAAATAGGATGGATGAACTGTTCGCACCGTTTCACTCTTAATTGTGGAAGACTGACATAATAAACTTTAATAAATAAAATTTTTTTAAAAAGGGTCATGAAGTGGTGGTCCACCAAAAGGTATCCCCACTTGACATTATTACCCCAAAAATGTTGTAGTTCTTGCTCTATTTTATAACACCTTATAATTGTTTTGAAAACTGATTTCTCGAAGTATACATTGTATTTTCCTTACATAAATTTCTTATTTTACTTTCAATAAACAAGTAAAGTTATGAGTTTTAAGAAAAACTTCCACATTGTACCTATGTTTACATGATCATGTCCTAAAAAATGCAACACTATATGAGCACATTTAATTTTTTACACCGCCTTCTTTTGTGAAAGTATGGATTGATTTTTCCTTCCCTATGGCATTGTCCCACTATGTTTATGTACCCCGCAACCCCTCTAATCCTTAACATACAAAACATGATATACGTAATATTATTCGAGGTATATAAAAACAATTTTCCTTTCCTACATTGTTTACTATACTTTCCTGAATGTATGTATTGTTTTTTCCTTTTTTGTGTCATTCATCCCACTTGTTTGTTTAACATGCAACCCCTCATATCCTTAGATTACAAAACACATAACAACTAATAGCACCTTAAATTGTCATACCCTTAATGTACTATATTACAACATAAAGCTACTTTAAGCCAACTCATTTTCTAATTCATTTACGCTGTCTTTCATTGTTTAGGAACCAACAACATTGCACCCTCCACTACCCCTGATGTTGTGCCTCCCCAAATGGCCACAAACATGTCAACTTCATGTAGTGACACTCTATAACAAAATGCTCATGATGGACGCCATGTAGAATGCATACAACTCACACCAATAAATTTGTTAAATCCTTACTAGAGCCTTTGGTCTATCGAAGGTAGAGTCATAAAAAAAGGCTACCTACACAAATACATCACTGCCAAACACACATGGTAAGTTTTTAGCTTCAACATCATCAACAAATCCAGTGCAGATATAGTGGTGACTTATTTTGACTAAGCTACGGATTTGTATTGCAAGCAAAACATACACAATGAAAGGAGGCATTGTAGCCACAAAATCATGCACTTTAGACATGATTTATCTCAGTCTCATACTACTATTTAGAAGGTTCTTAAGTGAAGAAAGTAATAATTAATCCCACCTTTTGGCCATCTTGTTTTATCTTTTGTTTCGTCATTCCCACATATTTTTATATACACGCCCATCTATTTCGGTACTTCCCCATCATTTTAGCCTAAACCGGGACACCCATACTTGTACTGGGGTGCCCCAGGGCGCCCTAATCCTTTTTTAACTTTTCCACCTCTTTTTGGGATCTTTCTAACCATTTTTCATCCTTATCTTTTTCCTAGTGGCCATGTTGAGATTAATTACGAAATTAGAGCAAGAGAGCCTAGTAAATATAAAGTTATGAGACCATAATGGGGGTCCTAGTGCCACTTACTACTATCACTCCATATAGAGTTGCATCCATTACATCATTTACATCCACATAGTTCCATGCATCAAGGCTAGGAGATCTACATCAACATATACTTCATAGGGGGGGATTTTATTCCATTCCATGCACACATATTATTACATTTTCTACATTTATTTATTGATTGCTACTTCACAAAGTATGAATGGCACAAGATCACCTAGGGCATGACATGCACACACACATGTCAGAACTACATTTGGGTATGAAATGTAGTGCAACGCTCAGTTTAGTAAGCCCATTATTGTGGCAGTTGAGATCAATCTGACCCATTCATTTGTATCTTTTATTTTTTTAGGGTTTTGATACTCCTTTTGTCTCTTGCAGGTCTTCAACTTCATCTTTCTATATTTGGCACATTTGGCATAGTTAATTAAATCCAATGTGATAAGCAGTAAAGGTTACAAAGCATCTTCCAACCCAGAAAGAACTAGGTTCTGAGATTTTTCAGAGACTAGGGCGCCTATTCTGCCATACTAGGGCACCCTAGGGAGCCCCAATACCCTCATGGCTCTCCAGTCTTCTCATATCTTCCTAATCCACTCTTTTTGGGGGGTAAGTGTAGCAAGTTGGTGGACAATTAAGTGGACATAAACACCCAAAATTTACATACCGCGATCATGGTTTATATACCGCGATCGTGGCTTTTAAACTACAATTGTGGAATTGTTTTCGCAGGTTTGGTGATTTCCGAACCTAAAACTGCGATCGCGGTCCTTTGAGACAAAAAAATAGACCTGCGAATCCTCATTTTCCCCTACGAACAAGGTTCATTTTAAGAGACCTCTTGGAAATCGGAGGTGGAAAATATTTGGTGAATATCCCCGGAACTGGTTTCACGGGAAGGCAAATTTTTTGGGGGTTGTATCTAAAATTTTCGCCTGATTTTTAAGTGGTGTGATAGAAGGCTGCAAACACGTGACAGGAGATTTGTTGTCACGCGTCAACAAGGTTGTTGTCGCATGACAACAAACCTCCTATCGCGCGTCAACAAGGTTGTTGACGTGTGACAACAAGTTTTTTGTCGCACATCAACAACCTTGTTAACGCGCGACAGGAGGTTTGTTATCGCGTGACAACAACCTTGTTGATGTCTGACAGCAAATCTCCTGTCACGTGTCAGCAGCCTCTATCCTCTGGTCGTGCGACAAAAAAATCTCCATGTCATGCATCAACAAACTCTCTGACGTGCATCTTCTTCCTCCGCACTCCTATCGTGCATCAACAAACTCTCCCTGTCACATGTCAACAAACTCTCTATCGCGCGTCTGCAGCCTCCTCCCTCCTATTGCGCATTTACTGTACTTGATAATACATATGCCCCCATGTGGTATGAGTGAGCTAGTAGTGTTCCACCTAGAAAATAATCTAGGATTATATAGGGGATAGTTTCAAGGGTAGGTGAAGCCGACCCCTAAAAAAATTAAAATGTAATTTTTAGGCAAATAGGTCACTGACCTGCGCACCATGATTTCTCCTAGACCTTTGGCACTCAAGATTTGAATACCCCCTAAAAATTGCTCCTTGGACTTCTGGATTGCGAAATTTTCAACAATTCCACCAAGATGAAGAGGTAAGCCCTCGATTTTGATCAAATTTCTTGCATTTTAGGTTTTTTTGTGATTTTCATGGGTTTTTCAAATTTTTGTTTATGTATACAATTTTTTTGTTTTTGTTAGTTGCTCGGCAAGCTCGTAATCCTACAAACCATCCAAATATTCCTCAAAACCCTCCAAACATTCCTCAAAACCATATAGATCCGCCTCCTGTGGCTCCTTCTGTCCCCACGGAACCAACAGGAACACAAGATGATATCGTTGGAAGAATCTGACAAAATAAAATTTCATTGAGAACCTTATTCAGACTATAAGACAAAATCATGCCACAAATCCATCCCGCATGACTTTAGCCAACACATTGCAAACATTGATTGGCGAAGTCGACTCCACAACCAACCAAATAGATAGATGGAATACCTTTAGAGGTGATTGTAGGTGGTGGTATGCGGATAAATTATCCCATGCGGCTGTAAAAGACAAAAAAATTGCAAAAGACCGCATTTGTGCATTATTTACTGACCCGAGAACCAATGCCCCCCGTACCTACTTGCAAATGGTTCCCAATCCATTGGTGCCACGATGATCGAATCAAGAACAATTTTTGGGACCGATGGTGGATGGTTTTTGATTATCCACCATGCAACAACAATGAGGTTCCTCTCTATTTTTTGAAGAAATTATATTGTGAGTTCGTGCTTAATGAGGTCCCAAATTATTTTGACTTTTTTGAGTTTTATGGGTGAGGAGGTGGCTCTACACATAGTAGACCTAGTGCACACGTTGGTCAACCAAGGATCCCCATGCCCCAAAACCCCACTGCCTTCAGTTATCCCTCCTACAGTGAAGGAGGTTGTGGAGATTGACACACTACATGCATTAAGGGAGCTCACTGACACTCTGACCCAGCATAGTGACCAGATTACATCTGGTGATGTTGGTGGAGGTGCCAGTTCTAGTGCACCACACCATTGTGGATCATGTGGTGTTGTATGCACTGCGGGCGAGACATCATTTGCTTGGATCACATGATTTCTTTTCTCTAGATGAGATGATGGCGGATGTTTTTGGAACTGGTGCAAATGATCTTGGTCTTTCACAGGTAAATGTCAAATAAATATTTATATATATATATACAATAGTTTAATTCATTTGAGATTTTAATATATATGTATTTGATTACGTCATGTACATACATGTAAAAACTATTTTTTTTAATTTTAAACAGCAAGAGCCGGTGAAGGACACATCTGGCATCGAACATGCTAGCTACTGCAACTGGGCGTGTTACAGACGTAAGTTTCAAGTTATACTTACATTTAAAATTTCATTTGATTGCACTTTTATTATTATAATGTTTCACGTGTACATGTACATATTAATATGTTTGTCTTTTATACGCAGGAGCCTGACGGGTCATCATCTACTCTGGGCACTGAGGCTACTGGCACGCCTCACGTGAATTTTATGCAGGTTAGTTTCTCTTTACACTTTGTTTCTAATTGTGGAAGTTTAGTTGTGTATCTACTCTTGTAGGAATTTTGGAGACTCGAGTAACATCGAAGCTTCCCTAGAAGATCATTAAACCTAGATTCCTTGGTTTGTTTCTATTAGCAAATTAATATGTATTGGTTTGTTATGTGTCGATTATGCTTTGGGTCTGTTATGTGGCAGTCATGTAGATTAATATTGATTTGTACATGTTTTTTGTATAGCTTATGACTGCCAGAGAGACTCCTCCATATATGCAGACTGTGGAGGCTACTGTAGATACTGCCATAACATCTACAAATCCACTAACTGAGGTACAATTTTTCAAATTTGTTAAATTTTGGAGGAATTTTTTCTTATTACTTAAATCTACAATATCAAATTTTGTACATGAAATATTTAATTTGAACTATTTATTTGTATGTAGCTTACCCCTCATGAGTCTACCATTGACCCTGTGACGTGTCGACGACAAATTGATAGGGATCATGAGATTGCGGTAAGATTTCACATGCATTAACTAAATTCTAAGTTTCTAAATTTTGAATGTATTTTAAAATTTTGGTGTTAAAAACTTGTTGTTTATGAATGTGCAGGCTAGGTTGCAGGCCTGCTTAGAGACGCCTAGGACCACACAGATGAAATCCGTAGTGGCATCTCCCTCCACTACATCCCCAGGTCGTGGACATGCTTCTTCTAGCAGGGCGAAGAGAGGGAAGATGTTTCATGATTAGATTCATAGGACCTGGATGTATAGATATATATATGCCATCTGGTCCTAGTTCATGATTCTTCATATAGTCCATGTATATAGCCTTATGCGACCGCATGTGGTCCTATATGTATGACACACTTAGTTCGATACATGTTATGAACTTATATTTTCAGAGACACGTCCAACACACTTAGTTTGATACATTATATCCATGTTGGTTTTCATAACGATATTACTTCTATGTTTGATTTGATTTCATTGCACATGATATCCTTCTATGTATGTTTTCATAACCATATTAGTTCTATATGTTTGATTTGATTTGATGGCCTCGATTATGTGACCATTATGGATATGATATATATGATATATGATATGTTAAATGTTATTGTTAAATATATGATATATGATGTTATGTTATATAATGGTTTTGAAGGTTCTTGGGTGCAAGATCATTTTTTTTTCAAGAGATTCAAGTGTGGACTTATATCAATTTTCTTATTTTAAGCACGTGGTTAACACACTCCAAAGTGAGACAAAATGTACACAATTAAAAATGGTCTTGAGGGATTTATTACAAGTCATTTTATATGTTTTTAGTGTACTTACAATTTATTTGTTAAGTATTAGTCCAAATTAAACTTGTTATTGATGTGTGTAACAATAAGGTCCTAATTTGAATTCGCTTGTAAAAAAATACAAAAACATTGTAGAACTTAGTTGGCACAAGATATGCAAAAAATATTCTTAAGACTCTATTGTGTATTAACATGCTTTAAAAAGAGATCATTTAACAATCATTAGAGTATTTACATGGTAATGTGTTAAACTTGTTGCAATCTCATTGATGCGAGCCGAGTAGCACGAGAAGTCATGCCCCGGGAGGTCATGGTCCAGCAAACTGTCACTGCCAACACGTTCGATTGGGGGGTATATGCCTTCAGGTGCTATGGAGGGCTCTAGGGAGGCCCGGTTTGGAGTCAGACCACCCGATCCGAAGCCTTCCTTGGCATTTCTTGAGCCTTCGTGGCATAATTGTTTACAAACTACCTTTTCTAGGTAGTCCTAGGAAATGAACGGAGGTGAGTAGTGAGTCATGCCTCGGGATGAACCAAACCAACTATGCCAACACTCTAGGTGGCTAGGTGAATGCTAGAGGATGGCACCAAACTTCGTTCGGGCATAGTCTGACCAACACTGTCTACGGGTGAGTGAATCACTGAGGAGGCAACCATGACAATCGTCGTTGCTTCCGGGCTACTTTCGTTCGGGCGTAGTCCCTTAAGAGCCAAATGAGACCAAAAAAGGCAGTCGTTTTGTTCAACTTCGACGGGTGACTACTCGTGACTCTGTGGCACCTAGAGATGTCTCATTAGATCCTACACCTCAGCATAGGGACCCTCTACAATATCATTATCTCTATTTTTTCCATCTTTAATCGGTGCTCTCGTTGCCCTATTGTTTCCAAACGCGTGAAATAGTGCAGTTTGAGCCAGTGTAAGGCTGTCAAACACTATATTTTACAAATGGTGGTCGTGGCACCAAACTGACTATGCCAACACATCTGGGTGGCCAGGTGAACACTAGAGGAGGTGTCATTTTGGTGCGTGACAATGTCATTGCTTCCGGGCTACTTCGTTCGGGCGTAGTCCCTTAAGAGCCCTGAGACCAAAAAATCGTTCAACTTCGACGGGTGACTACTCAGACTCCATGGCACCTAGAGATGTCTCATCATATCCTACACCTTGGTGTAGGGACCCTCTACAATAGTCTGTCTTATTTTTTCCATCTCCAATCGGTGCTCTCGCTGCCCTATTGTTTGAATACACACGAAATAGTGTAGTTTGAGCCAGTGTAAGGTTGTCAAACGCTATATTTTGCAAACGGTGGGTTGTGGCACCAAATCGACTGCACTCAACACATCTAGGTGGCTAGGTGAAACTAGAGGAGGTGTTTTGGTGCATGACAATGTCGTTGCTTTCGGGCTACTTCATTCGGGTGTAGTCCCTTAAGAGCCCTGAGACCAAAAACCATTCAACTTCGACGGGTGACTACTCGGACTCTGTGGCACCTAGAGACATCTTGTCAGATCCTACACCTTGGCGTAGGGACCCTCTACAATAGTCCTTTCTTGGTTTTTTCATCTCCAATCGGTGCTCTCGCTGCCCTATTGTTTCCAAACGCACGAAATAGTGCAGTTTGAGCTAGTGTAAGGCTGTCAAAACTATATTTTGCAAACGGTGGGTCATGGCACCAAACGACTATGCCAACATGTCTAGGTGGCAGGTGAACACTAGAGGAGGCATTTTTTTGGTGCTGACAACGTCATTGCTTCTTGGGCTACTTCGTTCGAGGCGTAGTCCCTTAAGAGCCCTGAGACCAAAAAACGTTCAACTTCGACGGGTGACTACTCAGACTCGTGGCACCTAGAGATGTCATCAAATCCTACACCTTGGCATAGGGACCCTCTACAATATCCTATCTTGGTTTTTTCCATCTCTAATTGGTGCTCTCACTGCCCTATTGTTTCCAAACGCGTGAAATATGCAGTTTGAGCCAGTGTAAGGCTGTCAAACGCTATATTTTACAAACGGTGGGTCATGGCACCAAACCGACTACACCGAAACATCTGGGTGGCTAGGTGAATGCTAGAGGAGGCTTCGTTTTGGTGTGATAACGTCGTTGCTTCTGGGCTACTTCGTTCGGGCGTAGTCCCTTAAGAGCCTTGAGACCAAAAAACCATTCAACTTCGACGGGTGACTACTTGGACTCTGTGGCACCTAGAGATGTCTCGTTAGATCCTACACCTTAGTGTAGGGACCCTCTACAATATCCTGTCTGGTTTTTTCCATCTCCAATTGGTGCTCTCGCTGCCCTATTGTTTCCAAATGTGTGAAATAGTGCAGTTTGAGCCAGTGTAAGGCTGTCAAATGCTATATTTTACAAACGGTGGGTCGTGGCACTAAACCAACTATGCCAACATATCTGGGTGGCTAGGTGAATGCTAGAGGAGGCATCATTTTGGTGTGTGACAACGTTGTTTCTTCTGGGCTACTTCGTTTGGGCGTAGTCCCTTAAGAGCCCTGAGACCAAAAAATCGTTCAACTTCGACGGGTGACTACTCAGACTCTCGTGGCACCTAGAGATGTCTTGTTAGATCCTACACCTTGGCGTAGGGACCCTCTATAATAGCCTATCTCTAGTTTTTTTCCATCTCCAATCGGTGCTCTCGCTGCCCTATTGTTTCATACACGTGAAATAGTGCAGTTTGAGCCAATGTAAGGCTGTCAAATGCTATATTTTACAAACGGTGGGTCATGGCACCAAACTGACTGTGTCAACACATGTCTGGGTGGCCAGGTGAATGCTATAGGAGGTAGTCATTTGGTGCGACAACGTCATTGCTTTCGGGCTACTTTCATTTGGGCGTAGTCCCTTAAGAGCCCTGAGACCAAAAAACCATTCAACTTCGACGGGTGACTACTCAGACTCTGTGGCACCTTAGAGATGTCTCACTTTGGCAGATAGCTTAAACACATTTGTGGCTAGGTGAAGAACACATTCTGGACAATCGTTACTTCCAGGCTACTTCATTTCTACTACCTTGGCTAGAGGGACACTTTGGCATAGGGACCCTCTACAATAGCTTGTCTTGGTTTTTTCATCTCCAATTGGTGCTCTCACTGCCCTATTGTTTCCAAACGTGTGAAATAGTGCAGTTTGAGCCAGTGTAAGGCTGTCAAATGCTATATTTTACAAACAGTGGGTCATGGCACCAAACTGACTATGCCAACACATCTGGGTGGCTAGGTGAACACTAGAGGAGGGCATTGTTTTGGTGTGTGACAACGTCGTTGCTTCTGGGCTACTTCGTTCGGGTATAGTCCCTTAAGAGCCCTGAGACCAAAAAACCGTTCAACTTCGACGGGTGACTACTCAGACTTCGTGGCACCTAGAGACATCTCGTTAGATCCTACACCTTCAGCATAGGGACCCTCTACAATATCCTATCTTGGTTTTTTCCATCTCCAATCGGTGCTCTTGTTGCCCTATTGTTTCCAAACGCATGAAATAGTGCAGTTTGAGCCAGTGTAAGGCTGTCAAACACTATATTTTGCAAATGGTGGGTCGTGGCACCAAACCGACTGTGCCAAAACATCTGAGTGGCTAGGTGAACACTAGAGGAGGCATCATTTTGGTCCACGACAACGTCGTTGCTTTCGGGCTACTTCGTTAGGCGTAGTCCCTTAAGAGCCCTGAGACCAAAAAACCGTTCAACTTCGACGGGTGACTACTCAGACTCCGTGGCACCTAGAGACATCTCGTCAGATCCTACACCTCAGTGTGGGGACCCTTCTACAATATTTGTCTCAGTTTTTTCCATCTCCAATCGGTGCTCTAGCTGCCCTATTGTTTCTAAATGCGTGAAATAGTGCAGTTTGAGCTAGTGTAAGGCTGTCAAATGCTATATTTTACAAATGGTGGGTCATGGCACCAAACTGACTGTGCCAACACATCCGGGTGGCTAGGTGAATACTAGAGGAGGTGTTGTTTTGGTGCTGCACGACAACATTCGTTGCTTCTGGGCTACTTCGTTCAGGCGTAGTCCCTTAAGAGCCCTGAGACCAAAAAACCGTTCAACTTCGACGGGTGACTACTCGGACTCCGTGGCACCTAGAGATGTCTTGTCAGATCCTACACCTTGGCATGGGGACCCTCTACAATATCCTATCTTAGTTTTTTCCATCTCCAATCGGTGCTCTCGCTGCCCTATTGTTTGAATACGCGTGAAATAGTGTAGTTTGAGCCAGTGTAAGGCTGTCAAACACTATATTTTGCAAACGGTGGGTCGTGGCACCGAACCGACTATGCACACACATAGGGATGGTCTTGTAAACACTTGGGGAGGTGTCATTTTAGTTCTCTAAGCTCCCGGTGCTTCTGGGCTACCTCCTCCGGAGCCAAGAACCCCCTCCACAGGTACATAAATTGTTGTTTTAATTGCTTCTCTTTTCTTGTAAAACAATGAAAGCTTCTCTTAGCTTCGAGAATATAAAATTCTCTACTAACAGTGCCAACCACATGAAGGTGGAAGATTTTCTGGCACCACTAACCTGCATAAAAGTGTTAGTCAAAGAAATTTAAGTTTCAAATCAAAACCATACTAGATATATACAAAATACACAAATTTAATAAAATATATGAACTTGAATCTAGAACTAACAAATTTAAACAATTCAAAGAAAAATTATATATCAAATGAGCTTAGGTAAATTCATTCCAATGTTCACCATCAGGATGTGAAAGTGTCCAAGCTTTTCTGGCACCACTAACCTGCATAAAAATGAACTAGTCAAAGAATTTTAAGTTGAATCAAAACCATGTATACTAGATATATACAAAATACACAAATTTAAACACTTATTATACAAAATACTAGATATATACAAAATACACAAATTATAGATGGTTGAAAAATTTAAACACTTCAAAGAAATTATATATACCAGACGTGAGCATGTAAATTCATTCCAATGAACCATCAGGATCGGATCTACTCTGAATAGCAGACAAGATTGCTTCATGATCTGACTCTCGAACCTTCCAAAGAATCTTGTTATTAGGCCTTCCTCGATATCTATACAGCTGAATATTTGTTGCTAGAACTAGATGTGAATATAAGAGTATTTTCCTGTGTGTCTCAAAGTCTTCAAACACCCAAACAAAGGAGTTTTTTAATGGATACCGTCGAAGCCAAGTTCCAGTAACTACCACTGACCCTGTAGGGTACTCAATATCTTCACCATCTATAACAGGAGAAGTCAACTTCTTTCTTTCCTCGATGCAACGACATAAGAAATAGTTTGTTCCTTCTTCATTGTCTTCTATCGCAATAACTGCAAACACATGTCCTACAAAAAAACAAAGGTTTCAACTCAAATTTAAATTACATATTAAAATTTCAATGGACATAACTCAATACAAAAATTTTAAATAACCATTTACCTTGTCACACCAAAATCAAAATTTCGTCAAAGTCCTTGGATGTTGCAACTTCATCTATAGAAACAAGTCGTAATGCCTGTGGAGGTTGATAACTGGGAAGCAGAGTTAGAGGCCTACAAATCCATCCATCCACCCATTCTTGTGAATCACACTCAGCAGTGAAAAATTTGATACAAGATGCACAAAAACATGCCAAATTTCTTGTCCATGTGGCCCACGAAGTAGCGTCTGAGCTACAAAATGAGTGCATATCACTGGACCCTGTGAGTGTCATACAATCCTCGTAGTTAGCAATTTTTTGTTCCTCTATCAACCAAAAATATCTGTGAACTGTGGAATTTTCTTGAGAACCTCGGGCCATGTTATCAATACACCATTCCACTATGCTCTTTGCATCTTTCAATTTAGCACCATCTTTGTACTTCAACTCTTCTCTTGCAAGAGCTCTTTTCACACATGCCCCTGCACCGTCATGCTCTCCTTTTCCATGTCCAGCCTCAGTGAAACTCCAAATATGTTGCACACCCATCTTGATGTGCATCCTACTCATCCAATAAAATATTTGTGCATTCTTAAACTGAGACATGTAATTATCTGACCATATATAATGTTGTTTGAAGTGGATGTCCCTATCAGACAAGTTTCCATAAAATAACTGGAAACACCCTTGCACAAATTCAGTAGAATGAGTACGATCATCACTGATATAAAAGTGGTACTCTCTTAAAAAAATTGATCATTCTCTGTACTATCAGGAGAATGTATAAATGCTATATGCACAAAAATGGCAACTTGTACTGAGTTGTAATATTGCGATTGAACCTCCATTTGTGGTTGCAATGTGTAATTCTCTGCAAAATCGACCACTGAAACAATAGTACCAATAGGAAATGTGTCCTTGCATATCTTGAACTGTTCATCCAACCATCGAGCTCTGTGTGTATGCCTAGCATACTCATAAACAATTTCATCCTTAAATTTTCTCATAAATTGAAAAACAGGCATATGTTTTGTAACTAGCTCACACCGTTTAGACTCCTTTCCATCTTTCAACTGGTATGGTACTGATTTATATTTATCAAACTCAACTAAATTATGTTCCTATTGCACCTTCAATTTTCTCATGGATGTAACTTTCCAATTTAGGTAATCCGCCGCATGTACCACAACTTCCATCTAAACAATCCTGACTATAAAAAAATTGTCCAACTTCTCTTTCACAAAATATCGTAGGTATGAAATCCCTGGAAGATATTGGTGGAAAATGAACACCACATTTTGATAACATAGTTTCAAAATGAAAATTAGAACGAATACGTAAAAATTTAGCATAATGCATAGCAAATTCAACATGTTGCCTACAACAACAAGTGGTGCGAGTGTGGTTGATTTTCACATAGAATGGTTTCAACATTTCAAAAAAATGTTGACTAATTTTAATTTCTAGATGCTCTTGTTCAAACTTACGAAAAAATTGAGTTTGAGTCATATCTAAGAAATGCTTTGGATGTGGTTCGCGATTAGTAGAACCAACTCTCTGTTTTACAACATCTCTTGTATTAGGTGAAACTCTAGTGTTATCATGCCAAAATTGAATAACAACTTCTCTTATAGCATCAGATTTATCTTTGTCCTTACGCGGTGCTCTAGCAGAAAATGCCTAAAAATTGGTGTTATTGAGTGATTGAAGGATATTACGTCTTTCAATTGCTTTCATTAGAGTTTTTTGATTAACTTTCAACATTCGACTTGTTTGCGTAATCAAAACTATTTTTTATTGATTCACTTACAACACTAGTAGCAAGTACACGACGCACAATATTACTATCCCTAGTGCGTCTCTTGACACCAACAGTGTGGTATGCATCATGAAGGTTTTCAACAATTGTAGAGGTTTGACCACGTATATTAGATGTTGTCAATCCTAAGGTGTTTAATGTAGGTCTCATTTTAATCAATTTCATCAAACTAACCAACAACTGACATCTTTGGGAATCATTTAAAATTTCAAAATGATTATCCCAAATTTCAGTGGCTTTTCTTCTGATTTTCCATTCAGAAAGTTTGTCAGACATTGGTTTCAAAATGTTTTCATCAATTTCAATAAAATAATTAGGTTTCTTATGTAAAATCCTAGGAGGTGTTTTTGTCAAATTTTGCTTGTCTACAGTTTCAACCTGAATTTCCTTATTCACATTTTCATTGTCTCCTTCAATTTCAACATCAGCTACATCACGAGTATTTAATTCTTCTTCAACATTGACAGTAAAAACATCTTCATCATGAGTATTTAATTCAACTTCAACATTGACAGTAGAAACATTACCTGGTTCCTCATTGCTTACAATAGTAGGGGTTGAAGATGAACCTCTTCTTGATTCACGAAGATTCCGCATTCGCTCAGCATTTTGAAATCTGTTTGCCTCTAATTCGTCTGGCATTTTTTTACTTAATGACTTCCTTTTTTGACTTCGTTTCTTGTCTCCCATGATGTTTTGCTTCTGGTAATAAGAAAAACATGCAGAAAGTGACAAAATTTCATAGTAATTCATACGGTAAGGTCAAACAGTAAAAATCACATGGTAATTCAAACATTGGGATGTGTGTAAATATGATTTAAGAACCGTGATCGATCACTTTATGCATTTATAAAGCACGATCGTGGTGCTTGTTATCAAAACCATGATCACAGTTTACAAACCGCGATCGCGGTTCTATCTGTATCATCAAATCCGACCCTAAGGCTCGGGAAATCTTTGTTTTTCCCCAACCAAAGCTATGGGAGGTCATTATGGCGTGTAAAAGGTCAAAAAACTTAAAATTTTCTCTTCCGCAGACTTGAACCATGCTGAAAAACTGAAAACATTTCACAAAAATGGTGCCATCGCGTAGGGGAGACTGTTAGCTTCATAGAAATATTGATTTTAAAGTGAATAGAATAAGATAAATATCATTTTATAATTTTTACTAACAATAGGTCTTTAACACATTTTTTCCCTCGAATGTTCATGTCTATGTTTAAGACTACAACTTTTGTTTCGCTTATCAAAATGTGATAAAACTTATACCATCCCAAGCATGGAGAAATTCTATACATGTATTTATATATATATATATATATATATATATATATATATATATATATATATATATATTAAAAATATATATATTTGATTTCGATATTTTTTGATATAGTTATGGCGGGCAAACGGAAATGCTCTATTTTCTAAAAAATTTCAGACCACTTTCACAGAAAAAATCATTAAAAAAAATATTGCTCGAAAAAATACAAAATAAAATCCATCCCAAGATAGACAATGACATCTAACTTTTCACCAAATGAAAAAAAAATAACAAGATTTGGTCATCCAAATCGCGGGCAAACGGACTACAATCTTATAGGTTTTTTCAAAAAAAAAAAACCAAGTCATATAATTTTGAGTGTTTAATATAGCTAAACTTGTCCATTTTTAAAAAAATTAGTAGTTTAGAAACTAGATTCTGGATGCTACGATTCATATTTATATAATTTTTCTAATTTTGAGTACGTGTATTGCTAATAATCCCTACAAGTTGAGATTTCATTTTTTTTGCAATATAATGTCCACTTATGACCCCTTTTTTGTCCACCAACTTGTTGCACTTGGGTATAGACCTTGTCCTTCATTTATTTAGCTAGCATCTTCTAATATGAACCCTAAAGCTATAGATGATGTTGTTGTTTCTTATTTACGTACTATTGATCCTGCCATCTTAACACAAATCATTGAAGAGGATCAAGCCCCTCTCCCTGATCCAATCATTGCATATTCTACTATAACTGAACCACACAATGATTCACCTTCACATGTTAACTCTCCTATAGTTGATTCTCCTAATGCAATAATTATCCCTACCTCTCCATCTTCTACTTTTGGACCATTATCTCTTGAAGCTCTGAATGACTCGGTCCCTACTATTTATATGGTTGATGTGGTCCCCCATGATTCATCATTAACTCCAGACGTCACCAATGCCATGATACTTTATACAGGGTCTACTCCACAATATTCTCTTTCTTTACCTATTTCTTCACCACCTCCGCTTGTCAATAAGAAAACAATTGAAGATGACATTCGCATGATAGACACAGTTCCTTCCCCTCCACCTATTACTACTAAAACTATCATTCCATATTAGAGGCCTCTTCAGTCCACGGACATCACTCTCTCATGCCCTTCAGTATGCCCACCATTCAATTGTACTCTCTTCATGAATAATTCTTATTGGCATATACCACTAGATATCTCTTGCAAGGCCATTGAATGTTCACACAATGGTCTCCTTCAACTGGGTTTTGCATTTGAGGACCTCCATTCTCATTTATATGATCCGCATTTATATCATGGATCTATTATTCTCACCGTTGTGTATGGGCTTCATGTTTTTCATCTCGTTGTCCACCTTGCACATTACCCTACTCTCTCTCCACTTACTCTCGGCTAATCTTGGTTAGATTATATTGGAGACACACTCGATCCAGCTCACATTGATATGGCATTTCCCATGCCCTTTGGTATTGTGCACATTTGTAACAGTTCCTTTCTTTGTTATTCACCCAACTTCACTATGTGGTATGCTCATGGATGTCCATTACCTCCCTTTACTGATGAATAATACACCATGAAAATGTATGTATTACGCATTCATGGTTATTTGGATGACCAACCTCACACCTTCGCTTATCATGTCTCCTGTGGTGTTCAATATGACTTTGACAACAATACAAATGATCTTTTAGACAATTTAGTTTATCCATTTTCTTTCTTCATTGATGACACTTCACCACCGCACCAAATAGGTCCAATATTTGCCCATTTAGCTGAAAGCTCTGGACCTCATAATCACCCAACTAATGCATCTCCATCGGACTCAATTATTTCTTTACATACCTTATTCCATTTCACGCTATGGAATCTACGATTTCCTCTCTTACCGCTGAAATTCAACAACTTAAGGATGTTTTTCAATCACATGTTTGTGCTAGTTCTACATCTCATATGTGCTCTATGACTGATACTTGCCACTTAACCGTAACTCAAGGCATACTGTCACCTGAGCCTCTCATATTTGAACATAATACTCCAGCCTACGACATTCTTATTCAACTTCTTAAGCATCAGTTGATCACTTTACCACCTACTCCTTCTTATCATCCTTCACAACTAGCACAATATCGATGTCGTCCATATTGCCACTATCATCGAATATATGGACATCATGATAAGTATTGTTGTAATGCTTTGTCACAAATAATTAAAGATATTGAATGTCTTATTCTTCTTTCATTTGCTACACAACCTTCTAATACTATCAATCACACGCATTGGGCTCGTATCTCGCATGTGTATCTAGCTAGTGTTGCTCAACCACCTCCTAAGCAATGCCCTTCTACAAACAGTTCATCATCTCTTCACCCTTCTTTGGCATCATCACAATGATCCTTTTCCAAATCATCAAACATATCACTGCAACCACCCCCACCCACCTCATCACCACCGCATGTCACTACACCACATTCTTCATCTTACACTCATCCTTCAAATACATATAGATTTCATTCACCAACTTCAACGTTTATCTACATATGCCACCACTTTTAGATTATGGCTCCTTGTACTTTCTTCCTCACAGCCATCAACTGAAGGACCTTCGGCCTTCACTCTAATTGGTTATTTTTCCCATTTATACGCGCTTGGGGGGGATTACACCCTACAGCCCCCCCCCCCCCACTCACTCGCACATCTATCTTCTTTACATAGGCATACCATATCACACGTGTCATAGCACCATCATTACCCAATGACACACTCTTGTGCTTCGGTTTACACTTGATTGTTGAGGGATTACCATTACATTCAACCCCACCCACCACACTTAGGCATTACACATTTCATTTCATACATATCAGTTCATTCTATACAATTATTATACATTATACTAGTCCTCGTCTACGTAACATTACACATTATTAGGCTACCCACACATAACCTATACATAGTCACATCATACACTGCACATTTCTACATATATACATATGCTAGGTTACATTACATATTGGTATAGCTTTACATTTTATCATTACATATTCTATTTCTATCTACACCTATCATTACATCTTACATATCACATAGTATACATCCTACACACCCTACACATCCTACATTACATTGCCCACACTGCGCATTTATAAATCCTACTCATCACATGGTCATCTAGTTTCATCATACATGCTACATTGTCTTCTACGCATTGCACTCACTACCCTATGACGCACTTTAGTTCCGCAGTCCATACTCGACTGCCGAGGGTTTACCAATCAAATAGACCTTACACTCACCATGCAACATTTCATCATTCGAAAGTTCTAGTGACATACGATTTAGGCTAAATCGTCACCTATTCTATCATTATTAGTAGTGATATACACCTTAGGTTAAATCACCACTCCTTCCTTTCATATTTTAGTGATCATACTATTTCTTTAGGCTAAATCATCACATCTATCCTATATCATCGTTATAGTGATATACGCTTAGTGCTAAATCATCACTCATCCTAATCCTTTCATCATATAGTGATATACGCTTAGGGATAAATCATCACTCATCCATTTCATCTCATAGTGATATACGCTTAGGGATAAATCATCTCTCATTCATCTTATAGTGGTATATGCTTAGTCTAAATCATCACATCTATTCATCGTGATATACGCTTCAGGCTATAGGGTTCATGCACATATCTCTCCACATATCACATCTCATCACCACTACATATACACATTCATCGCAACGCGCTAGACACAACAAAACACTACTCGACCATTTCTCGATGATGCACTCTCATTTACGAGTTCATTCTTGACTGCTAAGGGGGAAAAAAAATGAACCTCATTCCATACATTTCCATACACTTAGGGGGACATGTTGCTCCTATCATTCCATCTTGCATTCCATTCCATCCATCCACAGCATATTGCATTGTCTTGGGGCATTTACTCTTGTTTACTACTGTGTTTTGCATGATCACTTTACTACACATGTTAGTATTGATTTCTTATATGTCATTATCTATATCATACACACATGCACGTTCACGCCTTTGTTTAGTGTGATCACAGATACATGACTCTTACACGCGGCACAGATGCTCACCTTCTACCCTTCCTATACTAGTCGTTGGGGGCATCCACATTTGTCTCATACAGGTGTTATTGTTTCATTTTTTACTTAGCATCTTACATTATTTGATCATACACGCTTTGACATATTGGTTATTGTCTCTAACATGATAACGGGTGTTCCATGAGCAACACTTTTTTTACAGGATTATATGTCTCCATGACTCCTTGCTTGTTTTGTTTCTACTTGTCTTCCATTCTTTGTCATTATATGTGGGCTTTGCCCTATGTTTGTGTGCATAGTTATTCGTTGTTTGTGGCCATGATGGCCTTGCGTGTCTTACAACATCGTGAGTGATGTCCCATGTTTATAACCCACTTTGTATGGCTAACTTATTTCTTGCATGTTTACACTATTGTGCTTGGTAGTTCTTACATTGTCTGCATCTTTTACACTTGTCTTATTGCATGCATGTGTTTTCAAACTAACACTTGTTTTGGCTAGCCATCCTTGTTTATGTGTGCCTTGGTTTCTACCAATCCCAACCCCTTTCCCCCTGCAGAGCAGAGTTACTGAGTCCAGAGTGCAGTAGGTCCTCTTTTGGGGCCACGTTATCCTATCAGCGACATTGCATGCGCATCAAAAGAGGGGGGCATTATTGAGGGTTTACATACTAACACAATGTATTTACATCAGTTCAATACAATTCACTTTTCGCCCTTGGCATTGTGGGTTTACATACAATAAGTGGGCTCAGACTAGTCTATGAACCCCATACACAACGGATTTTATAGGACATATGTCCTTAGCATTTATGGGAAGTAGTTACAGGCTTGGAGGTTACAGTGGGTGTGCCTCTCTACACTACTTTGGCCAGTGGCGTTGAATCACCTGAAAAATCAGGACAATACAAAGATCTCTTCATACACATTTCAGCAAAAGTGGTTAGAGCTTGGAGGATACAACATTTTCTCCCTACACTTTTTCTGCCAAGGTGGCGTGAGATCGCCCAAAAAACTTGCAGTAGTACATGATATCCTTCTACACCCTTTTTCTGGACATGGATCAGGTGCACATGTTCCATTTACACTTTCCTTTTCATTTCACGTATTTTACACATTTCCATACACACATGTATTTTACATAGCATTTTTGCATGCATACATATTTGACTACTTGATCGTTTTCTCCTTGCAGGTCCGACCATATGAGAAACAAACAGTTAAATTGCAGGCAACAAAAACGATGCCGACGACGATGAAAACAACATTCCATGATAACACGTCTTTCTAACCATGCAGGTATATTACACACCCCAACAGCTACACCACATTTTTCCCTAGGCTCACTGTCATCACTTTTTCTATGTGCATTTTTCATTTATAGTTTCCACACTCCTCCATTTTTTTATCATTCCATGCTTTTGTCTAGTCCTTTGGCACGTTTTCTACTACACTCTACATGAACATCATGTACGCATCTTTATCTACTTTATGTTACCAAGCTTTCTGCTCACTAACATAAAGTGTAGGAAAGATGTAGTCACAAAATCATGCACTTTAGGTATTATTTAGTCTGGTCTCATGTTATTATTTAGAAGGTTTCTAAGTGAAGAAAGTGCTAATTAATCCCACCTTTTTGCCATCTTATTTTACTTTTTATTTCATCATTCCCACACATTTTTACATACATTCCCAGGTGTTTTAGAAATGTCCCATCATTTTAGCCTAAACCGGGGTGCCCAGGCTTGTATTGGGGCACCCAGAGGTGCCCTAGTCCCACCTGGGGTGCCCTGATCCTTGTTTTACTTTCCCACCTCTTTGTGGGCTTCTTCTAGCCATTTTTTCTTCCTTATACTTTTTGTAGTCGGCCATGTCGGGGTTAATTATGAAATTAGAGCAAGAGAACCCTATAAATATAAAATTATGAGACCATAATGAGGGTCCTAGTGTCACTTACTACTATCACTCCATCTAGAGTTGCATCCATTACATCACTTGCATCCACATAGTGTCGTACATCTAGGCTAGGAGATCTACATCACACACACTTCATAGGGGGGGGATTCTATTCTATTCCATGCACACATACTATTACATTTTATACATTTAGTTATTGCTCACTACTTCAAAAAGTGTGACTGACACAAGAGCACATAGGGCACAACATGCACACACACACCAAAACTACATTTGGGTTTGAAATGTAATGCAACACTTAGTTTAGTAAGCCTATTGTTGTGGCAACTGAGGTCAGTCTGACCCATTCATTTGTATCTTTTTTTTTTTAGGGTTTTGATACTTATCTTGTCTCTTTCAGGTTTTCAACTTCATCTAGCTATATTCGACACATTCAGCGCAATTCAACAAATCCAGTGTGACGTGTAATGAAGGTTACAAAACATCTTCTAACCCAAAAAGAACTAGGTTCTAATCTTTTTCAGACACAAGGGCACCTATTTCGCCATACCAGGGTGCCCCAGTACCCTCCTGGGCACTCCAGTCTGCTCAGATCTTCCAAATTCACTCTTTTTGGGACCTCTATGTAGTTGTTTCAGCTTCTGTATTTTCCAGTCAGACCTGCGACAATACAATCCATAATCAACTGAGTTCATTCCTTACCTTCCTCTTGCATATTAGGGTTTTATTTCTACTAGTTCAATCATTTTAGTCACTTCATCTTACTTTAGTGCATTTATTTACAACATTTATGTCCTCCTAGATTAGATTAACTATTACTACATTTCCCCCATTTTAGTTAATTTTAGTTAAGCATGCACATTGTGAAATGAAAACAAAGATTACAACGATTCCACAGCTCCTTGGGACATCATCCTAGACTTAGAATCCTTTGTAAATCTCAGTACAAATCAGGGCGCTGAAATTCCTCAATACCTTTTCCATTTCAAAACAATAACATAAATAAACACCTTACCCACCAAATACACCGTTGACCTCCTTGTTATTGCACTATCCATTACTATCCCCTCCACTATTAGGAAAAACAATAGTACTCAACCACAAACACATAATTATGCTTAGTGATAACTCCACACTCTGTATTGAGGCAACCCTATGGGGCGCTTTTTGTGACAATGAGGGAAAACTTGTAAGTGAATTGTGTGTATTATTGACAACAGTAACACCAATTCTCGCAATAAAAATAACAAAAATTATAGCTTTGAAAGGAACAACATTAGGCACAAGCCCTAATACACAAATCTTTATTGATTCTGATATAGGTGAGGCTCATACAGTGCGTGCATGGTTTACTTCCCTAGGCTCAACCCATGCATACCCATCAAGTGAGTATTGACAACATTGAAGAAAAATATATCATAGGCATAAAATCCTCGTCCCAATCAGGTTAAAGCAACCACTTTCTCCATTACGACGACAATCATCCACATGAATATGTCCTCAGTTTAGCTATCCATACTTGCACATCAATTGTTAACAATAACCATTGCAAGAAAAAACTTGAACTAAATGCAAAATCCTCTTGATATTGTCCGAAAATGCAACCATGGTGTCTACTAGTTACGAATACAAATATGCATTACACTTCATCATTGAGGACACCATAACAACAACATGGGTAGTTGCTTTTGATGAAGTTATTATATCCATATTTGGCATATCAGCACAAGAGCTTCAACTTCTTACACCAACACCCGACATGTTTTGGCCCATCGTTAAGCCAATTCTCTTCCATCATTACATGTTAAAAACATCCACGAAGCTAGAGGTCTGCAACTCACAAGAGAAAGCCCAATGCACTATTGTCACTGCATAGTTAAGGATGTGAACTGTAACGCGCATGAATCCCCATTAGATTCATTCCTTGCATCCCCGTAAGTATGTATTCTTGAAAATAACCCTACAACACTTCAAAATAAACTTCACACCACCACAATATCTTCCATTTACCTAAAGAAGACATACTATACTTTACACACACATTGTTATGTATTTCTCAATATATATTTACCGTATTACCTACTCCACATATAGGTGTTTGTATTAGCAATTTTGCTTAGCATTTATTTCACACATGATTTTTATACGGTTTCAAATGTCTTGCAAGAAAAGAAAGAAATGGCACTTTATTAAAGGAATGCAAACTCTATCAAACTTAGTAAACATCATTATGTAGTATTGATATACGTTGTTGTACTTTCATGTAATACATACATAAGTATCTATACTTTTTGCATTCATTTGTTTTCTTCTATACTTAATTACTATTTCCACCTTGTCCTCATTCCACACAGAACTAACGCACACTAAAAAAAACGTAATCGCTCATCTAAAGTATGCAAGCAATAAAAACAACCTAACATGAATGTCGCCGCTCATATAGCTTGCATCAAATGGCTGAAAATGAACACACATGCACCAACATCTGCAATCCACCATGTTAACCCTCTCAAAGAACATACTCCAAATCATGCATTCACGTTCAAGTTGCACAATGATCAATTCTGTCAAATATTAGATCATCATCCCACCTCCAAACACATGTCTCAATATGTAACGACTTATATGTTGGGATATAGACAAGGGTTTACAAAGGTGGAAATGCTTGTCCTTATATGCATTGTTGAGAAAGATGGTCGCCGCTTCTCAAGTTTTGAATAACATGAACCCAGGTCCTCAGCCCAAAGTTCTATCCTCACTTACTCAAGTTGAGGAAATGCTAATAGCAAGGGTCAACCTAATATTGCAAGTGAATCAAGCTAGAGGTTGTTCAATACAAATACATGGGCCATACCAAATGCTTCTCCCTAGGATGTTTCATCCATAAATAGAAACCTACCTCAGTGAGTCGAGGGCTTGGACATCTTGATTATCAGAAGAATTGGATTAACATAAAGGTCTTACGAACGCTTCGTAAGTAGAACTCGTGTTTTAGCTGCTTTGCAATTCAAAATAGCTCACGACCCTTACTACAAGGATGTTGTCCTAGACCACAATGTCATTGCACTCCCTACCACCTCAAAGTACTGATATATCTTCTTTCTTACCATACTTTAATTCAACTATCATAGATAATGTTGATGTGGAACCTGAAGTTGACCTTCTCCCATGTTCCCTACCACATACAAACGAGCGACAACCATCATGTTTTATGCCCTCTCTCCCTCCAAAACACTATGGAAACTTGACCATATAACAAGATTCCTTCAATGACAAGAACCAAACTCCACTACAATCAATTAAATGGCCATTTATTGGTTCATCCTCAGTCAATGAATACAACACCAAGGGTTTTCTCATCTATGGCTTTTCCATCATTGTTCCCTACAAGGCCTTGCAGTGTTCTACCAAACACACATCAAAAGGGTTCACATTCATGAAGAAAATTTACACCTAATGTGTTACCATGATAATATATTTGGAATTCACCCACGCTTCCGCTACTTCATTCTCAACATTATGTTGCGCCACAGAAGCCAAACAACATCTGCAATTTTCACTGGTAAAAACAACATAGGGGGACAACTTGCCTACCACGGTCTCTATATTATGTCAACAACTTGTGCACTTGCTAGACACTCACATTGTAGAGCAACTAATGCGGTTTGGGTCTAGTTTGTGGGGGACAAAATCATTTTGGTGCAAGCGCAGAGCATGAGCTCACATGGATATGATAACCCAACTTGAAAGCCCTACACTTTTCTTCACTTTGAGTGCAACATATACTAAATGGCTAGATTTACACAGAGCAATGTCAGGATCCCCTATGCCACCAACAACAACTGACCAACACTGGAGAAAAAAAAACTTGAACGTGCACCCCCATATCGTGTCTACATATATGGAAAAAATATTTACAATCTTATGTGAGGAGGTGCTTTAGAAAAAAATGCATTACACAAACTACTCATACATGTGAGCTCACTACCACTTAGCTTTTCGTAAAATACGACTCGCTTACCCATTTTTTCCAACATGGTTCGTCTATGTGAAAGTATAGGTATGAATGGATAACACAGAGGCTCGACTCATATCCATGGGTTTGTATTCCTTCCAAATGCACCAAACATGGAAGTGCTAGGTTGGGATGACCCCCTTCAACTGGATGCAACAAAGTTTTTCTTCAACCAATCAGTAACCACATGGAATCTAAGGATCCTTGATAGTGGAACATCAGGGATTCACTGTTCCCGCGATGATGACCCATGTCTTGTTAGACATATATGGGATACTTAGATATAACCCTGCAACCGATTATGAAAACTTGTTGAACTACGTGTAATGACAAACAAAATGGAGTGAGACAACTTTCTTGCAAAAGAAACATGGCACTCTTCAATGTAGATATAAATCCCCCTAGCCACTGCTAAGAGTATTCAAGTTTGGGCATAAATGAAATAGGAAAAAAAAATGTACAACTCCCGCACACAATGATGCACGGGTCAACATACACAACTCAGACATGTTGGCACTATGGCGAGCCAATGTTGACTGCCATTCATTTTGTGTCACGTCATGTAGTCCTATAATACATTGCAGAATATGCAACCAAGGCATAAAACAAATAAAAAATTTACCATCACATGTTGACACAGATATCTAATGTAGTTATCATCGAAAACTCTTGCAAAGGCCGCCTACAACAAGTTCCTTTCAAAAATTATTGTTGATCGAGACATTGGTGCATAGGAGACATGTCGCATGCTACTAAAACTCATCCTCTCAAGTTGTAGTCATACATTCATTATCCTCTTCATTAGTATATAGGTATTCAAACGTGTCCTCACATATGTAGAGAGCACAACAAAAATCCCTTCATTCATAGATGCATACATAAAACGCCCTTCATGACTAGAGAACACCTCCCTCTTTGAGGCCGCCCATTCCTGGTCCTTCAATAGCCAAAGGAAAGTTACATAATGGATACAAAGGAGAATCCATGTAGTTGTATGTTTATTCCCTAGTTAATGTGATGTCCCCGCCCCAAATGTGGAAAACTATGAAGGATTTTGTTGTTCAGAACTTCTGCTTTATAAACCCTTTCAACATATCCAGACAAACATCGGTATTACTACATCTGAAATAACTAACCAATGGGAAAAAAATGAAAAAATCCTACCTCCCTTTACATGTACATAGAGCCACTACTCTAGAAGAACTTGCAATGGAAAAAGAAACAATGACAATAACTTGCAGGGAGTCCAATCCCCCTTGCAGGAAAATCTATTTGAATGGGAGCATATATCACGAATGCACCCATGTCACTCAATGCAACAATTGATGACATAGACATGATAGGCCACCATGACTTTGACACTTAACCATAATTGGATGTTTCATACCATCCCCACTGCCTTACAAAATAGTGCACCTAAATTCATAGACTACGCGCACAATGAGAATGGACTACCACTTGTTTCTCCACCTACCCAATTAGACATCATCCCACTATCATCCAAACAACACCTTGCATACTCAATTGTAATTTCCCATGCAACTCAATGAGGGAAACACCCACCATTGAAGATGATCATTCAAGGAACCACTAGTATAGGAAAATCATACCTTTTACAACGCATCAAAAACGGGCTTCAAAATATCACAAACAAAATAAAATCATCCATTCTTGTACTAGCCCCAACAGGTATTGATGCATTTAATATAAAATCATCTACTATACATTCCACCCTCTGAATACCCATTTTCGACATGAAACCTCTTGAAGGTCAAGCCCTAGAAATATTCCAAGAGCGTATGAGTGCCATAAAGTACATACTCATAGATGAAATGATCTTTGTAGGTCCTACAATGTTAAACAACATCAACTAAAGATTGTGTGAGGCATTTCCCCCAACAAAATAACCATACATTCAATAGTTGTTCAATGATTTTGGTGGGTGACTTAGGCCAGCTCCCTTTGATCAACTATGTACCATTATACGCAGGAAACAAAATAGGACAACTCCCTCTGGCATGCTTTTGATACAGTAATTACCTTGGACACAAACTTGAGGCAACAAGGCTTGAACCCGACGACAACTTGAATTCAGAGAAATGTTGACCAACATCAGAAATGCATATTAAAAAATTAAGGATTGGTCTCTTCTCATGTCACGTACAAAGTCATGCATGTCTACCTCAGAGCAATATTAGATTCACAACTGAAAAGCACCTATTTGCATAATGAAGGAACTAGCAAGCAAGACACAATAAACAAATACTAAAATCCTTGCACATGTCAGTTGCAAGAAGCATCGCAGAAAAAAGAAGACATAGCTCTGACTCAGACATCAACAACACTCAACTGGAGAAAAAAAGAGTTCCTATGCACCGGACAAGAGGTCATGTTGACATCTAACTTGTGGGTTAGCTCAGGATTGGTTAATGGTGCACTCGGGCAAGTAGTCGATGTGGTGTACAATCCAGAATCACACCCACAAAACTTTCCATCCTTTGTTGTTGTCAACTTCAAACACTATCAAGGGCCCCCATGGGACGTACTCAACCCAACCCACTTGCCCCTACCTCATGTCACACATGGAAATAGTTTCCAGATTTTACTTAAAATGTCTTGGGGCCTCACCATCCACAAAGCACAAGGCCTAACTCTTGACAAGGCCACAATAGACATCGGAAATGTTGACTCGTCAAGGACTGACATTTACAGACAATGTCAAGAGTGTGCACCCTCAAGGATCTACAAATCTCACGAGATTTTACATTTGAACACTATGTAAGAATGAAATATACAAAGAATGTAATAGCACACAAGGAAGAGGAGAACATACTATGTCATACACAACATTCACTTGACATACAACACATGTGTGCTCTACTACCTACATCATACACACAGTAGTGTTTACATATCTTGTTTCCAACACATATATATACAGAATGCATTCCACAAAAATAAATCCAAAACCCACTTGTAATGCAATACAAATAAAAGTCACTTTCATTTTAAAACCAAACCATATTGTACACATAGATTCAACCCTTCTCCAATGTAATTTTCAACTCTTGTGTTAATTAATCTATCATACAATTGGTATTTTATATATATATATATATATATATATATATATATATATATATATATATATATATATATATATATATACATTAACCGTCTCTAATGCTGGATCCAGTATATACATTCTATTTTTAATTCTAGTTGGATAAATTAAATAAGAAATCCCCACACTTATTCCAAAATTTAAATGTACGGAAATATTACATCCTTACTCTCCACAAAATGATGAACGCTATATTGCAACATGAGCCATTTTCCATATAATTTATGCCTCGGAACAAGATATCTCATTCAAAAGTCAACATTTACCAAACAAATGGAAGCTTTTACATTGGCCATTCAAACTTTAACTTGCATTGGGACATTACATAAATGTCCAGAAAAAAAATTGTGTTGGAGGTTATACTTCTACTAATGAATCTAGGGTGGTTTTAATATTTTGTACAAGCTTAGAATCACTAATACTCGTAAGTGAAATGGATGTACCTGTTTTGGGATTTGGGCTCGCTTGACCAATTTGTATAAATTGAAAGGAATTCATTCATAAATCCCTTTCCATATGTATCATCATTTTGGTGTTAGGTACTCCATTAGGCTCCCCCTACTACTTCAAGGTAAAAATTGTAGACGGAAACAATGAAAGAGCACACTCTAGCCGCATATGGAAAATAATGTACATAATATATAAACTAGAAAAAGCATCCATATGTTCTTGTGGAAGGATGATAGGCACATGTTTAATGTTTAGAAAACAAAATTAATAATAACATTCCATTTGGTCCACAGGTGAAGTTGTTTGGCTCACATATAGCCCACTAGAGATCAATTATTAGTGAGTGTAAAGCCACTTGATGCCTCAATATGGAGAGTTAAATAGTTGAACTTTGTAATTTTATGTGTTTACTTCAAAATATGAATGCTGACATTCTATATTCAAATTAGTAACCTTTAAGGTAATGTGTCAAGTTTAAATTGTAATCTTTCTCAACTGAGAATGGGACTTGTAACCTAACGTAATGTGTCGTCAATTACCATATATTCACTTTGGTAACCTTGTTTCAGAGTTTGGAAGAATTATTCAAGTTTTGGAGAAGAGATATCTGCATGCAAACACACACCAGAGAACTTTTACACATCCAGACATCATGAACCAGCACCAAGCATTGATCTGAAGAGAAAGCATCTACTTGTAACATTTCAGGAAGCACGACCGCAACACTGACCACCAGTTCCATGAATCAACCATCACCTCTATCCAACCACCAGGTCTACAAGTACAAGTAAGTACCTTTTGGACACTGCATCTTTCCATACTTAGATTAGTTTCTTTATCTCTGTTTGGGAGTCCTAGTCTCCTTTGCATCTCATCCCCTCTCACCTTCTTGCCAATCCCTCCACCTAACCACCTACAACCTTGCATCCCTCCATACCTGACTCCAGACACCTCTGAGTATTCCCAGCACTGTTATCAACTTCACCATTCTTTATTTATTCTCTTTGCAATCACAAAGAGTCATCAAAACCCAACCTTATTGATTCCCTATCAGCCCGACCCTACCGATGTCTACGGTTAGCCTAAACCGTCTTTGGTCTCCTCGCAACCGGCATCATTCATACTAGACCGATGTCGGTCTTTGTATCTGGTAAATCTTCCTGTAACAGCAACTTCATAACATTCACCCAAATAAACCAAACCACCAAAAACTTGACCCTGACCTATCTCAATCACCTGATTCACCTATCTAACTTCCAGATCTAGATCATAACCTAGCCTGTTAGATTAGATTTGCTTATTGTACTTGAATGAGACACCTAAATCATATCAACTACAGTAGGATATTATTGGTTTACTTTATTTCTTGCATTAAGTTGTGTTAAACAATGGATTGACAGGCATCTAGGAAGTATAACACTTGCAGTGTTGTAGATGGTTGTCAATCCACTTTTTAACACAACTTAATGCAAGAAATAACTTAAACCAATAATATCCTATTGTAGTTGATATGATTTAGGTGTCTCGTTCAAGTATAATAAGAAAATCTAATCTAACATGCTAGGTTATGATCAAATATTGAAGTTATACATGTGAGTCAAGTGGTTATGACAGGTCAGGGTCAAGTTTTTGGTGGTTTGGTTTACCCTTGGCTGAATGTTATGAAGTTGTTGTTAGAGGTAGATTTACCAGATACAGAAACTGGTGTCATTTTGGTATGAATGATGCCGATTGCGAGGAGACCGACGACGGTTTAGGCTAACTGGTGTCAGTAGAGTTGGGCTGATAGGGACTCAATAAGGTTGGGTTTTGATGATTCTCTGTGATTACACAGAGAATAGACAGAGAATGGTGAAGTTGATAACAGTGTTGGGAATACTCAGAGGTGTCTAGAGTCAAGTATGGAGAGCTGGGAGGTTGTAGGTGGAGGGATTTGCAGGAAGGTGAGAGGTGATTAGATGCAAAGGAGACTAGGAATCCTAAATAGAGATAAAGAAACTAAGTATGGAAAGATGCAGACCTAAAAGGTACTTACTTGTACTTGTAGACTTGGTGGTTGGATGGAGGTGATGGTTGATTTGTGGAACTGGTGGTGAGTGCCACAGTCGTGCTTCCAAGAACGTTACCGTAGATGCTTTCCCTTCAGATCAATGCTTGGTACTGGTTCAGGATGTCTAGATGTGTAAGAGTGCTCTGGTGTGTGTTTGCATGCAGATATCTTTTCTCCAAAACTCGACTAAATCTTCCAACCTCTGAAATAAGGTTACCAAAGTGAATATATGGTAACTGACAATGGTTTAGGGTGACTTGATGTTGGTTTCGGGTTGACCAGCATTCGTAAAGGCGGGATATCCTAGGTTTGCTAAAATGATAGATCTTGGAAATCTTTTTGGTCAGTTCTATCCATTGTCTGGATCAAAATGGAATATTGCGCTTAGATAAGCGGGCATGCGGTTAGAGGAAGAATAGGCATGTGATTTTAGGTTTGAACTAATGTTATCCAATTTTGCACACATGATAAAATTGGACAACTGAGGCCCATTTCTAGTTATCACGGAGGTAAAACGATAAAATAATTAATAATTTGCATAATTGAGCTGACCTAGCATCAAACGGGGTCAAATTGAGTGTAACTCAGTAATAACTCAGTGTTATCTCGGTTGAGAACTCAGTCGTTTATCATTGGAGCGCAACTCAAAGGATCAGCCGAGCCCAACATTGAAAGGAGTCACTCGAGTCGAGAAAATACGGGAAAGTTTCCAAAAATAGGAGGATTTTACAAAACAGGCCAATGGCCATCAAGCAAACATCAAGCTACTTGGTTAGCTGACCAGGTCACAAAAGCATTAATTCAATATGAGAGCTTGGTTCAAGGAGTAGAGCTAAATAACAAGCCATAATATTTAAAGCATCAGTGACATATCAGCAAGCTCGAAGGGAGTGGCTCGAACTAGGGATCAACTCAGCATCAGGATGAGTTGCAATGAGCTCAATCAAGGCAACCATGTGAAGCATAAAACATTACAAAGATCTCGGTCGGTGGTCGCTCAATGAGTTAAGGGTTGGAGCTCAGTCAGTGGTCGCTCGATGTGTTAAGGGTTAGAGCTCGAGCAGTAGTCATTTGACATAGAATGATGTGGCGAGCCATGAATATATATAGATCTTGGATTGTATCGAGCTTTGATCTCTTAGTCGAAGGAACCTTGTCAACTCAACGAGTTGGTGATGCATTCGAAGCATTTCCAACATCAAAACGATAAGCCACAAGCTGACACGGTTGGAAATGATGGGGAGTGTAACTCCCGCTAAAAACGCCCACAAAGACTCAAGAATAACCTAGAGTTAGCCAGAAAAATTATGGAATAATTTTATTTTTGAAAAGCATGCCCATAAAAAGTTTCGTAAATGACAGTTGCCACATTAATGTTTCAAAGTCAATTATATATTATATTTAATAATAAAATTTTCCCCATTAACAAAACATTGAAATCCACATTTAAACTTTAATATATTTAATTTGACTAAGCATGGTTAATCTCCCTCTAAGTATTATTATTTTTATTTTATTAAACAAAATAATTCCTACTATAGTTAAATATTCCATATTTAAATTTAGAGGGTTAAATGGGCCAGGATATATAAATACCCAAGGTATTTAATTCCACAAGGTTTAAACAATTAACAAGGTCCCCATTTGACATGGGGTTAGAATAAACATTCCCTTACCCCATAAAGTGATCCCTTAAAAAGTCAACCCATGAATTTGAAATTAAAACATTTAAATTTAAAAAGGCAATTTCCAGTCACCCACTCTCCACCTACTTTTCGTAGGGATGAATCTCATCCCTTGGATGGATTCATTTAGAACTCTTGATGAGGAAAATATGACAACTAACCCTAAAACATGCTTAAGAAAAATTCTTTCCTCTCATCCATTTGGCTACATATTGTTTCTTTTTTGTTTTGCATGTTGTTGGAAGAGGAAGGGAAGCCATTGAAGGCCATTCCAAGCTTTTGGAAAGGCTTATAAGTTTTATTATTTTCTCATTTTGTTCACACCCTCTCCTAGGGTTTTAAATGTATTTAAATGCTCTATTTATCACATTATTTTAGTATTTGCCCAAATGGGCTTGTGGGTTTTGCCCCATTTTATTTATATAATTATATTTGATATGAGAGAGAGAGAGAGAGAGAGAGAGAGAGAGAGTTCTGTATGTATATACATACCTACATACAGTTACAAACATACATACATATATATAGTTATATATATATACATACATACATATGTGCATGTGTGTGTGTGTGTATTTATATACATATGTGTATACACACATATATATATACACATATGTATATAAATACATGTGTGTGTGCGTGCGCATGTGTGTATTATATATTTGTGTGTGTGTGTGTGTGCGTGCGTGCGTGCGTGTGCGTGTGTGTGTGTGTGTGTGTGTGTGTGTGTGTGTGTGTGTGTGTAAATACATATACATACATACATGTGTGTGTGTGTGTACATATTTTATTATTTATTCATTTTTTTTAAATTTTCATTGACTAAAACCTAAATATAATTATATGCCAAAAAATAATTATAAAAATCTTTTATTTTTATATATATAAACAAAGTTCGGCCCCAAAATCCGCGGCCATACCAAGCAGAAAACGCAGGGAGAAGGTAATATGTGGTATCGCCGTTTGGGGTTTAAAAACATTAAAAAAAAACTATTAGGGTGGGGTCGCTGACCCCGCCCCCCACCATTTCCTTTAAACCCTTAAAGCATGGGCCATGGATTTTAGCCCTTTCACTGCATTTTTTCTTTTCTTTAAAAGTTTTTACATTTATAAAATTTTGACATATTAGAAGTTACGTGGATATATATATATATATATATATATATATATATATATATATATAGACACACGTATGCACACACACATTTACGTGTGTATGTGTCTGTAAATATAGAAGTATGTAAATGTGTAAGTATATGTGTGTAAATTAATATATATGTGTATTAAATATTAAAATATCTCTCAATATATTAAAACTATTAATAATATTGTAATGCAAACTTTTGGATCATTAGGTAGTAATGTTTCCTAATATCAATAGTATTAGTACAAATCTAAGGAAACTTATACTTAGAATTTTCTATTTAATATTTGGTAGGATATGTTGTCCAGAAGGTCTAAATTTAAAATTATGTTTTTCACTTATTGTTACCATTTAATCTTGACAATCTAATTTAGAATGTAAATCTATAAGTTTAACTCTATAGTGAATGTACATATTCCCAAAGTCAAACGTCTAGGGTCTTACTTGGAACTTGGTAGCTTCTTTACACAACTAGCTTTAGGAATCATTAACATATTTTGTTGAGCAAATGTAAAAAACCACTAACACCTAAGTTCTTTCCATCTTAAACATACATAGCTTAAAACTCTCTTTCAACTAATTTATAAAAATCATGGAATACACTAGAAGCTAACCATCCCTTTATTTTATTTTATTTTCAAACTACTATTTTCAAATAACACAATGAAATGTAACATTTCTTAATACAAATTTCCAACATTTCAAAAGAGAGTTCACAACAATATTTCCAATAATATATTTTAAAACAAGAGCACACCCTTTTGTGGGAATAAATCAACTACAATGGAATAAGTTATTTCCTTTTATAAGTTCCCTTTCTAATTCAACAAAACTAGCTTTACAAACACAATTCTTTCTTTTTTCTTTTCAACATACAATACAACTTCAATATCCAACAATCAATACAACTTTTCTTCCCAAAGATTAATACATTGTCTTCCACTTAAAGTGGAAAATTTTTTACACGAAGGAAAGCTAAAATGGACTTCAATTTTTCTTCAATCCTAGCTCCAAAATCAAGTCTTCAACCAAGCTCTATCTTCTCATCACTTAACCACAACAACCAAAAATGGGGGAGAGGCAACACTCTCCACCCAACCAAAATTCCAATGAGAAGAAGAAGCAATTCTTCTAATTGGCCCCCGAGCCCCAACCACAAGGCAATAAGGGTTGTTTTAACTGATGGCAACTTGAAGCAATGCTTCAACATTCACTACCAAACAACCAAACACATACAAGAGAAAATCACATAATACTTACTTTTAAACACAAAGAATTCCCAAACAAAGGCTTCAAAATAGCCTAAAAAGAGATTTAAAAATGGGGGTGCCCTTGTGCCTCCCAAGGGTTTGGATGTCCACCTCTAAGTCCCTCCAACACACATTCAATCTCAAGTCTCTTATGTCTCCCTCCACAACATAACCAGGTCTCTTATGCCTCCCTCACTCTTATGGCTCCCACAATACATAATATAATAGTATAAAATAAGGTGGGGCATCCAAAACCCACTCCCTCCTAAACCCAACAACAATCTCTTATGCCTCCCTACATTATTTCATCCCCACATCCAAATCTCAACACAACCTAAGGTCAACATTCTACCCAATACATCACAAGAATACCATTTCACACAAATGCATTGCATGCAAGAATTTAGCAAGCAAGATAAAAGAATAAGAGGTCTATTTTACTTCCTAGATGGTTGTCAAGCACTCAACTTGAACACATAAACCAAATCTGAATTTCCAAGGAGATGTGGAGTGTACAACACTCAAGATCTCAAGCACTCAACTTGACCACATAAACCAAAGAGCTATCAAATCCAATAAATGAATTATTTTGTCCCATCCATGATTAGTTTTAGCACCATGATCAATTTATTAACTAAACACAATTTAATTAATTAATACTGTTACGAAATAAGGGATAAAATATGTGGAATAATCCCTCACAGAATCGCAACAGTAGAAACTAATATGTAGAAATTATTACAGATCTCAAATAAAATTGCAGAATAAAATAAAACAACATTAAAGAGATAGTATTTAACGTGGTTCACCCAATTTGGGCTACGTCCAACAAGAATCACTTGCTCAAATTTTATTACAAGCCACCGCTCTCTCAATACAATACCCAGATCCGTTTGGAGCTATGCTCAACAAACTCTACAGAATTCACAGCCGAATTCAAAGCACATCTGCAATGTTCTTCATACATCTATCATATGCATAAAACCATATAAATAGACAACTGCTTAAGCAGTTTTACAAAACCGTGGGTATTAAAACCAAGGGCAAAACCCGTCCCATAAACCTATGGGTCAAAAATCTCGCCCATATGAGAAGAGCATGTTTCCTGATATGTCGGGTGCATTTTTTCGAGGCCAAAAAAAAAATTTACGCCTAAAAAAATTGTACAGTATACATGAAAAGTGTACAATACTCTTAGTGTACAGTCTTCAACACTTTCACACATAAAAACAGGCTCCACAACCTAACAAATACAAGGGGAAAATACATCACTAAATAATCACATATCAAAATTAAATTAAAGGAACAAAATAAAAGAACACACACCCCTTGGTCACATTTGGAGGTTATCCCCCCCATAGGGACCCCCTAACAACAACAAGACACACACCACAAACACACTAGTTGCCATGACCTGACCCTTGTTGAATTCATCCGGTATTCTAATGTGGTTGGTCTCCAATCCCCCATTGGTTGTTGTGTTATATTTTACCTGCAAAACATACAATACCTCCTTCGGCCTCGTGGCCGCATCAAACATCCAAGATAAAATATACAATATAAATCAACAAGCATCCACATATAATTTAAATTAAATTATCATCTAGATAAGTAACGTTACCAATTTCAATTTCTACACATCTCAATTTTACATTTCATCAATATTCATAGGATCACAAAATTAGTTTAACTGCTAAGGTCTACTCAATATAACAAAACATGAAAGTTTAGAATATATAATCATGTCGACAGTCCATCATCATCAATATAGCACACCCCTAATAATCCACACACACATAATACTATAGATCAAAGTCCAACCCATAATCCATGTACCTCAATCATCTAACATCAAGCCTAAGTCCAAAATGATGCTACAATTTTCATACGTATAACCAACAATATAAAAATCAAAATAATAGGTGTCGAAGGGAAGTGGACACTACATTCATGCTTTCACAGCTGTGGTGGAGATAACACATTGCCAAGCCAAGTCGATAATTCTATGTGGAGAAATTTGAAGAACTAATTGTATCAACTCGCATTCACAGATGAAAAAAATAGAAAGACAATATACAATTTCTAATACAGAATATCAAGTATTAAAGCATGAACCATCTCTGATACCAATCTAATTAGGGATCTTTTACTCATGCAGTAATACATATATATTCTCAAACCAAAAGACAAAATCTTATTCAATGCATCAAATGTAGTGAATGAAACTAAATCCCTTATTTATAGGAATTTTGGTAGCTTTTCACCGAGAAAACTGGCAACCTAGAAACCTACAACCGGGAACCCCGGTAACCAAAAAGATTCTTACTTTAAGAAAAGTAAGAAGACATGGACATGGGTACATGCCACCCATAATAGCACCTTTAGAAAGTGGGGAGGTCCACCACGCTTCGGATAAGATCAAAAGAGAATCTTATCTTACTTTATTTAAAGTCGGTAACATGCCTACCGACATAGCACTAAGGACTATACTGTACAATGGGTCAGTGTTTTCATCATCTGATGAGGATGAAGTCTCATCAGTCCTTTCTGGTAGTGGCTCAAGATTCCTCGTGTTTCTTTCAAACCATTGTTGTGAAGTTGAAGTTGTTCCATCTTCATTCCGGATAAGATGGCGTCTGGTTGGAAACATGTATTGTTCAGGAATCCGTAAGAAATATCCAGGAGCTGGAGGATGTATATTCATCGTATGATGAAGTATTATTCTTCTCCATAGCTGTCCATTAGGATTGGCATGATGTCCCCTTGTAAATGTTAGTTTTCAAATAATAATGAATTTTTACATACCAATGGATTTTACAATTTATAAGGATATTCCTTGCAACATCAGGAGAAACATTTAAGAGAGGACTATCAGAGATTTTTGTAGGCAGATATTTTAAAAGAAAATATTTAAAATGGTTAGAAATATACTGCCTGTCACCAGGAGTGCTGGGCCTGTTCCAGATATCAAACTCCAGAGGATGTCCTTCTGGCCATAGACGAGAGAACTCAAATCTCCATAAAGTATTTGGCCTTGGAATCAATTGTCTGAGTCTTAGACCTTCAACTGGCAGATGATCATTAGGATATTTAATATATCTGGAGTGCCTCCATTGCCACTGTAAGGTACAGAACACCATAGGATCCTGAAGAGAATGAAATTCTGTATTTGGAATTTCAGGATCCACAAACCTGCATGCCACTTCTGTCATATTATATTCTGAGACTGAAATGATGCCTCTGGATTGAAGCAATTGTTGTGCTTCTCTGGACATTCTGTCATCACATCTTTTTCTAGAATTTATATAATTCTGGCATGTTTCAGTGTTCCATATTGTACCATCATATTCATGAAAGATTTGAGTGACATTTACCTTCCTGGTTAGATTCAATTCTCTGCTAGCAAAGTCAGCCAGAGAATTACCTTTCCTTTGATATGTTCGACATCAAATGAGAAATTGTCGAACCAGAGTCCCCATCTCTGCATTCTGTTGAATGCAGTCTTGTTTAGCAGGGTCTCCACTATTGAGCCTTGCTTTGAAATCTTTAAGATCAGATCGTAAAATGAAATGATCATTCTGAATGAAGAACAAAAAGGCTTTGATTGCCTTTTTGGCTGCCAATATTTCTTTATGTGTAGAATGGTATTTTAATTCAGATCCTTGAAAGGATCCTGAAGCATATCTGCAAACTTTTTCTTTACCATTCTCTGTTTTTTCTTTAAGAACTGCTCCCCAAAACAATTCACTAGCATCACATTCAATTATTTTTGACCTTGTCCAGGCAGGGACATAGGCGGTAAGATCAAGAACTTGCTTCTTGATTCTTTTGACTGCTAGTGTCATTTCTTCATTCCAAGCAGGAGCATTCTTCTTCAACCTCTTGTTTAAGAGGATTCTATCTGCAGCAATGTTTTTATAAAATCCTGCTACATAATTTACACAACCCAAGAATCTTGTAATTGTTCCTTTTCTTTTAATTCATCAGGAAACTCTTGGATTTTAGACACAACATGTTTCTGCATTTCAATAGATCCATCTTTTATTTTTATGCCAAGAAAATCCATCTCATCTTTGAATGTTTCTATCTTAGATGGAGAGAGGCATAAACCATTTTTATAGACAACATCATAGAATTTTTCTAGATGTTCTAAGTGATCTTTAGGAGACTTAGAAAAAATCAGAATATCATCAATATACACAAGCAAGAAATTCTGAAAGTTCTCCAAAGATACTATCCATTTTCTTTTGAAATATAGATGGAGTTGTTTTAAGACCAAAGGGCAATACCTTCCATTCGTATTGTCCTCCTGGAACAACAAATGTTGTTTTGTAAGTGTCTTCAGGCTGTAAGAAAGATCTGCCAAAAACCACTCTTTAGGTCGAACTTGCTGTAGACCTTGGATCCTTTGATTCGAGCTAGCAGATCATCTTTTGCAGGTATGGGATGCTGAACTGCAGATATAAATTTGTTGAGAGGCTTGTAGTCAACGACCAACCTCTTCTTTTGTCTTAGCTGTTCACTGCGCTTGTTCACATAGAAGGCTGCACAAGACCAAGGAGAATTAGATTCTTGAATGAATCCTCCTTTTAATAACTTTCTGTATTTCTTCATGACATTCTTTTCTTTCTGAAGGAATCATGCCACGGTGATGTGCCTTGAACTTTGGAATTATTTCATTGCCTTCTTTATCTTTGATAATTTGCAAATCAAGTGAACAGACATGCCTTTTTCTGGAAATGAAGGCATGTGGATTATCAGAACAAAGATCTTTTTTGATCTTTGACACAATTTCATCTATATTGGTTTTACAGACTGAAATGGATTTATGTATCCATTCATGATTTGATTCTTTCTTATGGACAGGTAGAGGGACTATGGTCTGGAATGTATACCTTCCTAGGTATCTGGACTTCAGGATTGAACAAAGAAATAAATCCTTACTAATACTGAATGTACCACAGTCTTGTAGAGATTCTACCCCTATTAGGCAATCATAAGAGTCCATATCATGCTGATAGAATCTGAATGTCCTTGTAAAACCTTCTATATTTATAGGAATATAGGCCACAAACCTAGATATGACTTCTTTTTTGTCAAAATGAATTTTCAAATGAGTTTTTTCCCAACAGTCTGCAGGGATTGCTAAAGACCTGATCATGCTAATGTCTGCCCCTGTGTCTATCATTGCATCAAGGCAATAGGGCTTTATATTTGGAATGCAGATAGTCATAGAGATGAAAGGATTTTGTGTACAATTTATAGTACATACCTCTGCATCTGGTTCATTAGCAGATACTCCTTCTTGAGCTTCTTGCATCAAGTATCTGTTGGTATGCTTCCTCTAGGTCTTCTTCTTCTTCTATTTTCTTTTCTTTTTCTTCTTCTGCGATGAGTTTTTTAAACTCATCTGTGGCCTTTGAGATTACTTTCTGAAGAAACTCAATTCTGTTTCTTCTCCATGTTCTGAGCATACTTGGATCAGGAACTGATAGCATTGGTGCTATTTTCTGTTTCTCTCCTGTTTCTTCATAAGATTTCTCTTCAGGGAAGAGAAATGGAAAACTTCTTTGTGGAGGCGTGAAGCCTCTTCCTCTGTCTCCTCTTCCTCTCCATGGTCCACCTCTTCCTCTTACAGGAACTTGCCTTTGGCGGATCCTTTGCTGAAATGGAGGCCGGACTGGTGCTGGAGAATATGTTCTTCTGAACAAATTCAATTCTTCTTCTTGAATCTCTGATTCTTCTATCTTCTTCAAGCTTGCTTCTGCTGAGTATATCTGTCCTGGAATTCTCTGGACTTTCTTTTGCAAGAACATCTTCTTTGTAGTGTCCCAAGGGGGACAATGCTCATATTCACTTTGATATAATTCTAATTGCTTGAGAAGAATTTCTGCACTTGGAGGAGCTAAAGGATGCTGAAAGTTAGCATTCATATTTATTCTAACCATATTTACAAAAGAGGGTAAAGAATCATAACCAGATTCTGTACTATCACTATCACTGTCAGAAATCTGAGCTATATTACATCTGAAAATTATCATCCATAGATTGATATGAAATATTTGAAGAGAAGCTTTCTGAATCACTGACCAAAAAATATTCTTCTTCTGTAATACCCTTGGCTGCAAGAGTATTTACTTTTGTTTTCCTTTCTCAGTATCTTTCTGTGGACATTTGTTAGCATAATGCTTTCCTTTACAAATAAAACATGTAGGAGAAAATCTTTTATGCTTTCCTACATACTTTTTTTTCTGAAAACAAAATTCTTGAATGGCCTTCTAGAGGCAAAAGAATTGTTAGAATCTCTATATTTCATATTTACTGTATTTCTTCTGTTTTTATACTGACCCTTCCCCTTTGAAAAAGAACAATCTGTACATTTGGACTTTTTGGGGCTGCTAGGCTTATCACAACCAAAAGGATCAAGAGCATACATGTCACAAAACTTATGACCAAGAGATTTTGCATTCTTTATAGCTTCTTTTCTTTCCCATTTTTCTCTACACAATCTATCATTAGTTTTATTAATGATCTGATTGATTGCTCCAAAACTCAATTCATCTAGGATGAATGCCATGCATTGCTTTCTTATATTCTGTAGAAAAATATGGAGGAAAAGATTCAACATACCTCATTCTCATGGTCGTATCATTTATATTACCAGAGTTGTAATATAATTTCTGCATATAACACTGGTATTCCTTTATTCTTGACATGTCACATAATCTTGCTCTTAAAAACAGAGAAGTATTTAAAACTTTATCATCTTCTATATTACCAATAAATTCTTTTATTATAGCAGCTGTTAAGCCCATGTAGCCACTTTGCAAAATTTCTGACTGATGTGGAACTGTATCCCACCATTCTTTGATTATGCCAACAAAACCATTTGCAATGGCTGATGCTATTGTATGGGGATCTTTTTTATATAATTCTAACTGAGAATTTCCCCATCCAATCATTCCATGTATCATTTCCTTTATTTCTTCTAGAGATCTACACTCTAGTTTATACCAATTTGGCTGTAGGGTTTGAACTCTGGCCATTCCTTGAAGAGGTTCAGGCTTAGGATTTGAAGTTTCTCCTAAGATCATTCCTTCTGCTTCTTGGACTTCTATTTTGACCATCCCTACTGATTTCTTTTCATCCTTTTGATAAAATAAAGGATTATATTGGGCTAATATTTGCTTATGCTGTTGCTTATCAGATGAAATCTTGCAAGTTCTGAAACTTGCTTCCAGGAAACAGTATTTGACCAGTCTCCTTCTTCTACTTTCTTGGTATTATCCAAGATTTAATCTAATTTAGGGACTATGATTGGCAAACTACTAACTGTTTCTTGATCAGATCAATCTTTTGATCTGTTTGTTCTAATGGTCTCATGAACATGAAACAAACCAGATTCTACAAGCTCATGAGTATATTCCATAAGGCTTGATGGAATGAATTTGAAAGGGCTCGAGTGAGTTTGGAAGTGAATTTCATCAGACCGAACCGAAGGAGATCGCTGCGCATAGTGATGAGCTCGCAGAACTCGGTTGTGGGCTCACTTCCGGATTATAAATCTGAGTTGAGCCATCAAATGGATGAGAGCATGGTAGTTGTCTCGATAACGAGATTACATGGAGGAAATTTGACGAACTCGACTAAGCAAGGTGATCGATCCACACGGTTGAGTAAATAGGAATGGATCGGTTAGAGCCATATCGGTTCGCAATTACAAGTGGAGCCCATGCGAGTGTACAACTCATGGAGCAACTTAGCTTGAAGGATGAGACAGAGCTTAGCGGTGAGTTCATGTGAAGAAGTTGTGTTCAACATGGTGAAGCGTAGGGAGCTCGGAAATGTCAATACGAGTTGGTGGTATCTTGTGAGGATAATAGCTCGATCAGAGTCGGTCTCATGGCGAGGAGCTCGTTCACGGTGGGAAAAAATGAAAGTAAGCTCGTAGGAGACCGAGCTCAGTGATGAGCTCAGTGCCCAATCAATGCACGAGGCGAGTCGGCGGTGAGTTCGAGGTGGCAAAACGAAGGAGTCCATGAGCGAGCTAATTAGAGTAGCTCGATACCCAACTCAATGGGTTGGCATGTGAGCCAACCACCGAGTTGGTCCATTTTTACAAATTAAGCTTCTTCAAGTCAAACTAGTCAACGGAGGGTCCCACATTATTTTTTAATTAATTTAATATTTTTATTTTAAAAAATTAATAATAATATTTATTATTATTATTTAAATATTCTTTTAATTAATTAAGGAGAACTAAGTCAACTGGGTATTAATGATACTTGATGGAACCTTCTAAAGTGGTTCAACCAACTTTAATAAATACATCATGTGCCTTCATTTTAGGATTGAAATTTATGACCTTTCCTCTTCTCTGTCACATATTCTTCTATAAATGTAAGTTGGAAGCTCATTCTAAGGGGTTCCAATATGTCAGATAGGTTGGAAAATTAGATATCTGAGACAAGTGCAAATTTTTCAAGATTCCTCTCTCTTCTACAATTTGTCCTTGTATGTTGAGGGAACTTTCAAGCCTCCTTTCCAAGACTGTAATGGCAACCATTGCATCTTCTGAATGTATGATGTATTGTGCATGTTATTGAATTAATAAAAGTGTGTGTTTTGTGAATAATCTTGGTCCTTTCATCCTTCTATACTTCTTTGTGCCTTTTCTCTTGCTTGCAGGGACACTATGCAAGTCCACAATTTCTGTTGCAGGTTCTTGGAGTTATGTTCTTATCAAGTGGTGGAGTATTGTATACATTTGAGTTCTAGTTCCTTTTCATCCTTCTCAAGTTCATCCTTCTTCACTGGAATACGGATAGACTTGTTGTGTCTGATTGAGTTTAACAAAGGGAACATATGCTTCATAGTCTATGGTATTTTGTTACTCTCTCTAAGGTTGCAGTAGGTGAAGTTGACTTGTGGTGCACACACTCTCTTTAAATTAACCCTTCTTGAGTCTAGAAACAACCTTTTATTTTATGCATCACTATCCCTAGTATAGTTTCATTTCTTACAAATATATTTCCCTAAAACCCATGAAAATGTTAACATATGTCTAAATAAAAAATTTATTACACTAGGAGTAGTACAACACTTAGTTTAGGAAGAGGAAGCCGGCATTCTCCGGAGGTTCACATTGATCCCAAGTCCCACAGCTTGAGACATGATCCCATGTGTCCCAATCACTCCGAATTTCCTATTCACATTCTGGCCATTCTGGAGGGTGCAGTGAATTGGCGACAACAATAATGTAGGACGTACGTTATTATAGAAATGGGTGATAAAGTTGGTAAATGTCTTATAGCCTACACAAGTCAAAGTACTAGGCGGGGTCTATAGTGTAATGGTATTCTCTTAAACATCTTAGTGTGATAACTGAATCACAAGAGTAATGTCATCGGGTAACGAGGGTGTTCAGAATGTTTAAGAGGAATGCATATGTGTGAAGATATCGAACATAAAGCATAGAGGTGCAACTACGCTAATAGAAGAAGAAGGGGGATTTGGTACATGGCACTAGTTGCCCCCCAAGTAGTCCTCATAAGGGTCAATCAACTGATGACAGTACAGAGGATGAAGTTTCCATTAACCAGTGGCTGGGATCAACCTGAAACTACTATGGCATGATATTCGAGTTAATCCCCCTTGTCAATGGGAGAAAAATGTCCTCTTGTGGGGGGATTAACATTGACCCTATGCATGCAATGCGATGTACTATAAAATGAATTTACCATGGTGTAGTACACATTGTGTGGGAGACTCACGATACTCCGACGGAACGTGTTGCACGTAAGGGATGAAGATGAGCATTTGTGCAGTACATAATAACGAGGAGGTGATCAGATATAAGTTACGGTAGTAGTTCTAGTGAATAGGCCTATGTCGATGTGAAAAGCACTTCAATGGAATGGAGTGGTCATGTAGTTAGCCAATATGAGGTCGTGGGAGTGAGTAATATGATGCACATGCAGTGACTATAAAGGATTTATGTGAGTACAGAGGGGGAGACACACTATCAGGAGTGGAATAAGAAGCTAACAATTTTACCAGGTGAAGGAGGGACTCTGTTAATGGAAATAACATGAGTGTTTTTCGTAACTTCAAATTTAACACACAAATGGTTCATAGAAATAGGATTCCGGCACTTATAAGACCTTCTACGAATCATAATTGCAGGCCAAGTAGTAAATGCACATCCTTTGAATAGTTTGACTAACAAGGCAAGGGATGATCCATTCCATGTGAGAGGAAACACTGTGATATGTATGCTTAACAACGTTGCCATATGATCAGTTGAACGAATAGTCCTTTATGTCAGTGATGGAAGGGTAGCTCCACATACATCGTCAATGCCGTTGTCTCTGAGAACTTATGCACTAATCAGGGGAAGATGGATCAACTATTCCAGTAGCCTGTTGATCAACCAGGTTGACCCAATATATCCCTGTATATGTCAAATCATCAGATATAAATGTCAAGTCACTGGTAGTCAACATTTTGGAGAAGGAGATAATTGGTGCTGAAGTAGTAGTGTGAGACAATTTCAAGACAATCTTCGAGAGGTCCATGGGATAGAAGATTAATAGTGTCAGGCTAACCATCCTCCTTTAGAAGATGAATCGATCAACCGCTTAGTATCATGTTTGGGCAAGTGGGTTTTACGAAAGATTTGGAGTTTGTATTTATCATTGGTAGGGGCTTGATGCTGGGGGATTCTGGGAGTTCATAGATGGCCAATATCCAGAGTAAGTCTAGTTCAAGACTAAGAAGTTGTTATCCTTGTTCTCAACCCCACATGATCAATGGAATGCCTGATGTATTGATGATAATCACAAGAAGGACAGTTCATTAAATTTATTCCCTTATGGATCAGGATGCGTATATGCCCCTTATAAAGGTAACAGAGAACACATCTACGTGAGATTACTATCAGATGATTTTTTCGCACATGAAGAAACCACTTAGCTGGGTACTAGGTTTAGTAAAAGGACTGGTGGTATGGCTGAGGGTGAATACAGATTCCTCATTAGTGAGTGGCAAAGACTCGTATCTAAGAACAGTAGAATTTGGATCACTCAGACTTTCCAATGCTGATCAAGCATCCTTGAAAATCATCTTGCCTTAGACACAAGTGGCAGTTAAAGATAGAAGGTGCATCCTGATATTTAAGCTTGCTGACAGAGACAAGTTTGGTCTCGCACAGTTTTAGACGAGTGAAGAAAGTTGGTCAAACAATGGAAAATTTTCAACAGAGCACACTATCTAAAATAGGATCCTAACTCAGAGACAAGCTCACTGGACGAATAAATCTTTTGGTTCTAAGTCTACGAGGACATTGGTCATCTTGAGCCACATTGTTCAGGATATCATAGAAATGGTAATCAAGGAGATTGTTTGGTTGTTCAACTTTTTTAAGACGTGAAGCTCAGCTATTACACTAAGAGAGTGTGAGAACTAATATTGATAGAAAAATGCGTTCGATACAACGGAGTGTCAGCTCAAAAACAAAAATGAAACCACCAAATATAGTGGCTAAGTCATAGAACCAACACAGGTACATAGTCTTACAGACTATGCAGAAATAACTTGGCAAGGATGGTATGATCTGTAGCATAGTCACGATAGGTGACATGGAAAGCACGGAGGTGTTCTTTTGGATCAACGTGGCCTCTAAAAATGTGTAGTTTGGGAGAGATGAAGTTAGGAGGAAAGGGGTGAGTAGAGATGGATGGTGCAAAGGGAGAATGAAACAAGGAAGTGGAGTCGAGAGATAGAGATCCTTTAGAAGTAGCAAATTATAACTAGTAGATTTGGTTTCTTCGATGAACTCGGTTGTGCAAGGTGATTGATCCACACAGTCGAGTAAATAGGAACGGGTCGATTAGAGCCATATCGATTCGCAATTGCAAGTGAAGCATGTGTAAGTGTACAACTTGTGGAGCAACTCGGCTTGAAGGATGAGACATATCTTAGTGGTGAGCTCATGCGAAGAAGTTGTGTTCAACATGGTGAAGCGTAGGGAGCTCGGACACATCAATATGAGTTGGTGGTAGCTTGTGAGGGTAATAGCTCAATCATAGTCGGGCTCATGGCGAGGAGCTCGTTCACGGTGGGAAAAACAGAATCAAGCTCGTAGGAGACCAAGCTCGGTGATGAGCTTAGTGCCCATTCAATGAGCGAGGCGAGTCGGCAGTGAGCTCAAGGCAACAAAATGAAGGAGTCCATGAGTGAGCTGGTTAGAGTAGCTCAATACCCAACTTGGTGGGTTTGTAGGCGAGCCAACCACCGAGTTGGTCCTTTTTTGCAAATTAAGCTTCTTCAAGTTAAACCAGTCAACAGGAGGGTCCCACATTATTTTTTAATTAATTTAATATTTTTATTTAAATATTTTAATAATAATATTTATTATTATTATTTAAATATTCATTTAATTAATTAAAAAGAACTAGGTCAACTGGGTATTAATGATACATGATGGAACCTTCTAAAGTGGTTCAACCAACTGTAATAAATACATTATGTGCCTTCAATTTAGGAATGTAATTATGACCTTTCCTCTTCTCTCTCACATATTCTTCTATAAATGTAAGTTGGAAGCTCATTCTAAGGGGTTCCAACATGTCAGATAGGTTGGAAAGTAAGACATCTTAAGCAAGTGCAAATTTTTCAAGAGTCCTCTCCCTTCTACAAGTTATCCTTGTATGTTGAGAGAAATTTCAAGCCTCCTTTTCAATACTATAATGGCAACCATTGCCTCTTCTAAATGTATGATGCATTTTGCACATTGTTGAAGTAATGAAAGTGTGTGTTTTGTGTCCTTCTATACTTCTTTGTGCCTTTTCTCATGCTTGTAGGTACACTGTGCAAGTTCACATTTCTATTACAGGTTCTTGGATTTATGTGCTTATCAAGTGGTGGAGCGTTGCATGCAGTTGAGTTGTGGTGCTTGTTCACCCTTCTCAAGTTCATCCTTATTCACTGGAAGACTGATAAATTTTTTGTCCGATCGAGTTTAACAAAGGGAACGCTTGCTTCCTAGTATGTGGTATTTTGTACCCTCTCTAAGTTGGAGTCGGTGAAGTTGACTTGTGATGCACAAACCCTCTTCAAATTAACCCTTCCTGATTCTAGCAACATCCTTTATTTGGTGCATCACCATCCCTAGTATAGTTTCATTTCTGCAAATCTATTTCTCTAAAACCCATGAAAATATTAGTATAGGTCTAGATAACTATTTTATTGCAAAAGGAGTAGTACATCACTTAGTTTAGGAAGAGGAAGTCGGCCTTCTCTAGAGGTTCACCTCGAGCCCAAGTCCCATATCTTGGCTATCTTTTGGCTATTTTTTCCCATTTTACGGATCCAAAATGGATTTTTCCATGTAATTAAGTGTGCATGTGGTTAGAGGAATTATAGGCATGTGATTTTAGGGTTGAACTAAGTCTTAGTTAATTAAGGTTAGTAGAGACTAAGTCTTAATTAAATGGTAACATGTTATGAATAGGTTTATGATGAAGTGTCTAGGTGATGTGATGGGGTGAGGCATCTAGGTGACATAGAAATTAGTTCAATTAAGATAATTAAATAATGAATATTATTATCATGTGCATTAATTTAATTATAGGTAATTAAATTAATATACATGTGGGGTGAAGGGGGAGTGTGACCAAAATTTAGTGTCTACATTTTTCCCCTTTTTGTCGTGTAGCTTTTAATAGTAAGCAAAATGCTGAAAAAAATAGGATTTGATTGGCCCATGTGTGGGTGAAGGTGATCCCCCTCAAACCAAGAATTGATGAGGTGTAATACAAAATCGGTGAATGGTTTGATAAATTTATAGTTGGAGGAAGAGAAGGTAGGAGGGGGATGGTATGAGTATTATGGGAAAGTGTAGTGTTCAACTTGAGTAATTGGTAATAGGCCGGGATCAAAATTCAGGTAATGGGAAATTGGAAATCAAATGCATGCAAACACGTATAGATTCCAACATAGTACCAAATTGAAGATCTTGTAAAATCTACATCATCTAAGGTTGAGAGGTTTATCCAAACAAGGGTTAAGTGATTTCATGTTATCCAAGGTATAAGATATGGTACATAAACATGATGTAGGTTAAGTTCCATGAATGTTTAGGTATGTTCCGGTACACCCAAGTTTTGGTCAGGATTAAAAAAAAATGGACAATAGGTAAGGTATGGTTGTTTCAGGCTAAAAGAACATAGGTAACAAAATCACAAGGAATAATGAGTACTTAAGGTTAATTGTCACACCAAGTAGATCAGGTTTAGGAAAATAGGTCATGACATGGGTGAGGCTAAGATATAGGTAAAATAAAAAATCCCAATACACAACTAAGGAAATGTAGAGGTAGTTTGGGTTTGTAGGCAAGGTTCAATAGGTGTCCTTAATGAGAAAAGGTGTTTGAGGAATAATGGTTGCAGGAAAAAGAAGCCTAACATTAAGTAAAAAATATAAGGGTTGACCGATGCCAGTTATATGGTGACCGACGTTCGGTTAGCTAGGGAACAAATATGACTGATGTCGGTCATGTCAAATTGGGGATAAAAAAGAAAAATTCCATGTTCTAGAGAATCATTTGTCATTTGACAATTGTAGAAAATAGCAGAGGAGAGGTGGAAAGCTAGAAAGTGACATAACAAAATGCAGAGATAAGTAGGCGAGCCTCGTAGTGGGTGATTGGCATTTGGTGGTGGGTCCACAAGATTGGTTTGAGTGATTAGATTTGTTTGCGAGGTGGGGAGTTACTTTGGTGATGGTAGAGGAAGGTGAGGGATTGGGTGGGCCACTGGCACAGTGGCCAGACGTACCACCATGCCGATGATGCTGAGATGAGGTAGGATTATATCCAATCCACACATTTGGTTAAAAATATTATTGTTTATTTTTTATGTTAAAAAGTTTGGGTACAAAGTTAATTTTGGAAATTGTGGGTAAAAATGAAGGAAATGAGGGGTAGAAGGTCCAATGTAGGCTAAATAATGTTGGGAATGAAGCTAGGATAGGTTTTGGTGGGTTAGAGTAGGTTGTTAGGTCTGATTTGTGAATTTTTGAAAAATAGGGTAGGGGTTTACAAATTTAGATGCTGCGATAGTGACCAACGAAGGTCAAGGGTTGGCAAAGGTCAGTTGGCCTTGGACAAAATCAATCAAATATTAGGTGAGTGATTCCGGTTATGATGGAATCATATCGGTGAATACTGAACAATGCCAGTTCGCTCTAGGGGAAAAGAGGTCAACAAACGAGATATGGTGGGCGGGAATGATAGGAAATGAGATATAAAGGTGGGTATATTGAGAATGGGTAGGGTAATAGGTACAAATAGGTACAAGTTAGGGGATGTGAAATTGGGATGGGGGATAAAGTGGTAGTCTTGAGGGTTGGAATGTGGTTATGAGGTAGCAAGTAGTAAGGGTATTGAGAATAGGTTGGTTGGTTAAGAGGTATGTTGGGTATGGTCTGGGTTTAATAATGTTGTGGTTTGTTAGATGTAGGCTAGGGACCAACTACATATGAGAGACAGAGTACCAGCTCTGTTACTAGCGGTATAGTCCAGCATGACCACTGAGGAGTGGAGGCATGTGACAGATGTCAGCCTAATTAGGATCTGATGTTACAGGAACATATTTTGGGATCTGAGGTTGATGGTCACACTCATCGACAAATGGGATTCAATGACCAACATATTTCATTTACCAAAGGTGAGATCACAGTCACCCTAGAGGACTTATATAGGATCTTGCCACTACCTGTAGTGGGAGAGGAGATTTATTCTATTTCCTAAGAGACATCAGAGGAGCTAATGTTGGCGGTGTTTGGAGAGGGGATGGCAGAGATGAGGTTCCATAGTGCAGGATTGAGCTAAGAATACATGTATGCAACCCATCCTCAAGAGATGAGGTTACTTTTCTTGATCATGGAGGCAATGTGTTGCTTTACGTTTCTAGATGTAGAGGGTGGGAGATTTCCACGAGCACTGATGGGGGTTCTCCATGACATGATTGAGGATAGGACCCATTTTTCTTGGGAACTTGAATTTTTGGTGTAGTTATACAAGGAGCTATCGGCCTATGGGAGGCTACGAAGGTTCAATTTGTGTTGTACCTTTCTTCTTCACCACTAGGAATACAAGCACATTGTATGTGTGCATCTAGGTAGTATGCGCTCACCTAATGTATTTGATGCGGGATTGGTTTGATTTGGTTACAGGATTTGGGTACCTACTATTAGAGAGCGTAGGGTTGCTATGACTACACATGATGTAGCACACTACAAGCATGTTAGTAGAGGGGTTATCTAGAGTGGACATCATTTGGAGACCATACATGGGCTTCCCTTCATACAAGAAGATGAAAGTTGAGTTAGATGAGCTACAACTGCTCAGATGGATAGAGGGACATCGTACTAGCGAGTACATGATGATACCCATGGATAGGATTAGATTGTAATTTGGGCTACCTCAAGATGTGTTTCCTCCATTCCCACAGTACAGGAGAGACGATGTGGAGAGGTCTATGCCTCTACCATAGCTGATGGTGTTGATAGGGTAGGAATAGCAAGCAGTGGACCAGTAGATTGATGAACATAGAGTTTCAAATAGATACATGTAGTGTTGGGAAACAAAACTATCAGTAACACCACTTAGGCTGGGGAAACATGACCTAGCCACGATTATGGTTCAGAGGGATACATTACAGGGGATTGTGGTTATCCTTTTGACATAGTTGGGAGTAGTGTAGGGGCAGTTGATAGGATTCGAGGCACAAGTTACCACATTATAGGCACAAGTAGTAGCCCTTTAGGTCCATGTTGCACAGAGGAAGGTACCCGCATAGGGTGGGGATGGTGATGGGGGACAGGTGGCCACCTTACAGGCATATATTGCAGGTTTGTAGGGTCAGTTGGCCACTTCACAGGCTCAGATTGTGGCCATACAGGCCCATGTCATAGCACAAGCACCCTCACAGGCATAGGGATAGGTTCCCATTTTATAGGCAACAACGGGACAAGCTACCATGGTACAGGGAGGAGGGCAGGGTTCACAAGTACAGGGGCTAAGGCTATTATTAGTTGGAAAGAGTTTACAGGTTGTTACAAGACCTATGACACCGCCACAGACAGTGTAAATGGATAAAGTTAGGGATGCCCTGAATGAGGCTAGATACTATTAGGATCATTTGATTACTACCAGGATAGATGTCCCCTCCTATGTAGAGTACATGGTATAGCAGGCCTTGAGTGAGAGGACAAGATCTCACATGCATAGTGTAGAGAGTGCAGGGGGTTGACAAGCCCAGAGACAGGGTCAGGGTGAGGCCACTAGTTCATGGAGGCCTGACCCAAGATAGGCCAGGCAAGCAGAGGCGAGACCTAGACCCATAGAGGGTGGAGAGATGATGGTAGGGCACAAGCTAGGAGAAGAGGAGGAGATAGATGAGACAAACTTGGACATCAGATGGGAAAACAATTGATGTCCCTGTACATTGTCATTTTGATTATTATTATTTTTGATATATATCATCCTGCGTGCCAATGATAGTGAGGCTGTACATAAGAGTTTTTTGAGTTTTTGATTATTTTACCAGCCTGTGTGCCAAATATTTTGAGGCTGTACCTGAGAGATACTTGTATTATGTTGTATCAATGTATATTTGATGGATACACAGACTTTATTTATAGATGGTGAGATCGATGGTTATGGAGGATGTACTTATGTTTAAAAAGTTCTTTTGTTATCTGTATATGGATGGAAACTAGGTGGATTAGGCATGGTGGAGTTAGGTTGAGTTAAGCATGGTTGAGTTAGGTCAGTTAGACATGCTTGAGTCAGGTCCTTTAGGCATGGTTGAGCTAGGTCGGTAAGGAATGGTTGAGTCATGTTAGGCATGGTGGAGTTAGGTTGGTTTAGGCATGATGGAGTCAGGTCATTTAGGCATGATGGAGTTACGTCATTTAGGCATGATGGAGTCAAGTTTTTAATTTTGATTTAATTTCCAAGTTATTGGTAACATGGGAAATAAATGATGAGTTATATGTATGTTATGGTGTAGATTTCCAAAATCTTTGATATTATGGAAATGTGAAATGATTGATTGGATGCTTTTATGATGTGATAACATGGTAGATATGTATGTTTGTATTAATTTCCAAGTGTTGTAGAAAATGGAAACTAAGATAGAATATGAATAGGAAAATGTGGTAAAATAGGTTCGGGTAAAGAGTGTCTGAGCTAACCTCAAAGGGCCCCATGCCCTAGGAGTGTTACCTACATATCCCTGACAAAAGGGGCCTCAGGCTGATGTAGTTCTCCATAAGCTAGGGAAGAATATGATGAGGTAGAGGAATGGGTTTGTAGGTTTCAGGCATGATTGATTCTAGGTCATAGGCATGGTTGAGTTAGGTCACGGTAGGCATGGTTGAGTCACTTCATTTTAGGTGATAGTGGAAATCTTTTAAAATATAGGTGTCGATGGTCTAGTCCTGTATAGGGTAATCAATAAGTAATAAAGAAGGTAAATGGTAAGAGGTTGTAAAAAGAGCCACCTAATTGATAAGAACCCTAATGAGTCTATCATACCAAAGATTGGATTATGAATGTGAGACCTAAAGGCATTGCATAATGGACTATTCTAAGGGTGAAGAAAGTCACATGATCACAAAATGTCATAGTTACGAGAAAGTCCCTTAAGTAGATAAGAAAAGTAGGGTGAAAAGGAAATGAGGTGAAAATGGGTGGTTTAGCGTAACTTAGTGTATGACAACATGTTTACTTGGCAAGAAACCCATGATAAAAAATAGGAAAGTCCATGATTGGAAAAATTATTATTTTCTTCTTTTTGAATTTTGTGTTTGAGTAGAGCCATGGTCGATATTGGGAAGTCTACATGGGATGGGTATATTATCTCCTTCAGGTATTCGTGGAAGTTGATCAATGCAGGAAACTTCTGAGATATTTTATTTTGTTTTTACAACGATAGTCCCTTTTTATGATAGACTATGTCAACAGTATGGAAAGCTTTGTATAGTTGTCCTTCGAGGGAGTCAAGTTTATTTATAACGGTGAGATAGAGAGAAGAGATTGTCCCTTTTTGAGGGATATCATCACATTGCTGGAATTTGGACTCAAGGATTTGAACCCCATCTCTTGAAATTATTTTTCTTTTTGGACATGTTTAAGTCATGGACAAGACTATAGTGGAAAATTGGGCTCTTGTTTAGAGGAGAAAAAACCATAGCACACATAGAGGTTAACTATTAAAGAGATGGTTTCAAATGATTAAGAGATTGTGGGATTCCATCTTGACTCAAGTTGTGCTAAAAGTATCCATGAAAATCATGTCATGAGTAGAGTCTTGTAGTACTCATATTGAAGATAAGGTTGAAAGTTGATGGGTAATCACATGATTTTGTTTAGTCATTGACCACAAGAATAGGTGTGTATGCGAAGGTGAAGGGTGCTTAAAGGACGAGTGTCAATAGCCAAAAGGTGATATAGGATGTTGATGTTCAACAATACCAAATGGTTCAACTATGTCAAGGCATTCAGGGGTTCAGGTTTCATTGGTTTACCTTCGAATGAAGACAAATGATAAGCACCTGATCCATAGGTGATGAGTAACGATATATGGTCCAAGTCAATTAGGAGCAAATTTTCCCCGTTTAATTTTCTCTTCTTTGGTTACATGTTGATTTTCCTTCAGTGACTGACCTGGAAGGTGAGGGACACCAACTTTTGATAGGTTTTTGGAATTTGGAAATGATCAAGAGAATTAAGACGATGGTTATGCCAAATGTCCCTGGTGAAAGTCATCATAAGTATGTCTTGGAGTGAGATATGGAATTTTTCAAGAGGTGAGAGTGCCTCAATACCATAGACTGAGAGAAAGGTGTGGATCCGTCGAAGTGTGAATACTAGTGCGCAATTGAAAGGAATGTGTGTACGCCAATCCTTCCCAGTATCATCAACTACCTCATTATAATTTTGTTCAAATTTTTATTAGATTCTGTGGCCATTATTCAGTAAGGTGGTAAACTAAGTATGAATGTCAAAGGCATTGATAAAGCTTTCATAGGGTTTTGTTTTTGAATAGTTTTCCATTTCAGTGATGAAGAATGAGGATTGATTTCTCTTAGCTTTTGTAGAAATGAGGGGGATGGCTTCTACAAGATCCAAACCCATTGTGAAGAATGAGGATTGAGATATAAACCCCAGAAAGGCCAAAGGTCTCATGCGACCTGTAAGGCATGACTAGGTGTGTGATGAAGATTAGCATGTTATTGGCATTTCACACAATGTTTGACATAGTCACAATAGTCATGGTTTAGGGTTGGCCAATAATAGCCTAGGCGAAGAATGTGTTTAGCGACAGCTAAGCCACTAAAGTGACCTCCACAAATTTCATCGTGAACTTCCTTGATGGTGTAGGGAATTTCAAAACTTGTAAGGCATCGTAAGAGAATACCATCGAAGCCACGTTTATAAAGGAGACCACCCATGATGACATACTGAGAGACACCTTTAAGAAAATGCATGTTGTCCATTACGAGTGAGATCGAGAGGTAGAATGGAAAGGGAAAGATAGTCTATAAACTACTTATACCAAAGGTCACGTGGGTCAGGTGCAACTGTTCTGAAAGAGTTGATATCTTGAGATAAATAAGAGGGTGATTGCAAGCCTTTGTATTGTGAAAAATATTTTAGAGTCGGCAGGTGAAGCGGGTATCTGAGAAGCTAGGAAGGCCATGGTATCTGCAAATTTATTAGTAGAACATGTGGGGTGGTTTGAAGTTCGTAATGGTCAAAGGTAGTCAAAAGTATGTCGACATGACATTTGTACTTTTGGAGTATTTCATTACAGACACTTATATATACTATTGACTTGGTTTACAAGCAGTTGAGAGTCCCCAAATATATTAATTGTTTTGATAGCTAGGGAAATGGTGGTTTGAAGGCCTAATACAAGTGCTTCATATTCCTTGATGTTGTTAGTACAAACAAAATCTATTTTGAAAGATAAAGGCATAGGTTCACCATCAAGAGGACTGAGGATAACACCTACACCACTCCATGTTGACATTTGGAACCATAAAAGAATAAGGTCATATGGTAAGTAGTATCATCAAAAGAGAGGGTAGCAATGGATTCTTCTAGGAAATCAAAATTCAGAAGGTTGATCTCCAGAGAGAGGTGCATCTGCAAGTTATTCAGTGATGGTTCATCCTTTGACAGATTTTTTGATGGATGAATTTGAGGTTTAGGTCTGTAAGAAGCATAAGTCAATGTGTAACACGTTTATGTTGGTAGGACTTGGCGTACATGTAATGTAAGGGATCAATATTAGTGATGACAAAGGTTTTTTGGTTGAGTAGGTAGCGACGAAATTTAGTGGAAACAAAAACTAAGGCTAAGAAGTGTTTTTTTCAGCAATGGTTATATCTAGTTTCATATTCCAAAAGGGTACAACTTATGTAGTAAACTGCTTGCTCCCTATGTTGCTCATCACAATGAGCAAGCATGACACCTAAGGAGTTATCAGTAGTAGAAATGTATAGGTAAAAGGACTCATCATCTTTAAGAGGAATGAACACTAGGGGTTAGAAGAAGGTATTGTTTTGAGGCATCAAATGATTTGTGGCATTCATCATCCCATTTGAAGGAGACATCCTTTTTGAGTAGATGATGAAATGGTTGGCAATGGTCAGGAAAGTTGTGAAATAAACTGTTGAATAGATTGTAACTTATCTTAAAAACTTTAAAGTTGGTGGAGATTAGTAGGCAGAGGAATTTTGAGAATAGCCTTTACTTTAGCAAGATCAACTTCTATGCCACGGAGATAAATGATGATACCAAGGAGCTTTCCTATGAGCACCGTGAAGACACACTTCTTAAGTTGAAGGTGAACACAATACTTGATGAGGCAGTTAAAGATGACCTTAACGATTGTAAGGTGTTTAGCTTGACATGTTTGGATTTGGCAAGACGATCATCTATGTAGTCTTCCAATATGTGATGCATTATGTCATGGAAGATATAATTCATAGCTTGATGATATGTAGCACCAACATTTTTAAGGCCAAAAGGCATGACTCGATAATAGAAGGTCCCCCAAGGAGTAATAAAGGTAGTTTTGTGTTGATCCTTCTGGAGTGAGTAATATTTGGTTATAACCTGAGAAACCATCCATGAGTGATAACATCTCATGACCGGTGGTGAGATCAACTAGATGGTCGATGCCTGGTAGAGGAAATTCATCTTTATGGCAAGCTAATTTGAGGTCACAAAAATCCATGCAAATGTGAAGTCCCCCTGTCACTTTAGTAACAGGAACGATATCAAAAATCCATTGGGGATAGTCAATGCGTAGGATGAAGGAAACCGAGAGAAGGCATTGAAGTTCCTCTTTGATAAGAAGAACAATGTGAGGATGTATTTTCCGTAGCTTTTATTTTATAGGTTTGGCTTTAGGAATGGTTACAATATTGTGGACCACAAATGTTTGGGTCAATACCAGACATATCAGCATAGGACCAAGCAAAGGTGTTGTTATGATCTTGGAGGAAAGAAGTAGAAGCTTAATGTTCAGTAGTATCTAAAGATTGGCCTATCTTTATAATGTGTGGGTCATCCTGAGTGTGAATGTTGATTTCAATAGTCAATTCATTCAACATGGTTTACATCTCAGATGGAAATGGCCAGTGAATATAATAATCTTCCGCACCAAGGTAGGTGAGGATACACTCATCGTCCTTACATTAAATGATGTTAATGGAAGGTGTATCATCATTGATCATGTCAGGATACATGAAGGGAAGAGAAGAGGGAGCCTCACCATCACGTTGATAAGTCAAAGGTCCCAGGTAAATTGTGTTCACGAAAAAAAAAGTTAGGAGGAATAAATTTGGGATCTGTGAACTCCGTGGGTGAAGATGGTGACATTGGTGAATGGTGTGGAGAAGGTTTTCTTGTCGTCAATGAGGTCGATGCGGGCCTTCTTAGAAGATGGTGTCGGAAAAGCCAATGCCACTATGATATTTGTGTTTATGGGTGGTCCATGGGATGATAGTATGATGGCCTTGTTTGTAAAAACCAAATCCAAATCCTTCCCATGCACGCAACGGTGAAGGAAAGTGTGGGAAAAGCGGTAGTTAGTGAGAGATTGGAGGTCAGATGAAAATGGTCATGTTTGGGATGGAGGTTTGGGTGAATAGGTTGTAGTATCAAGTCCCCCATACGTTAAGTTAGTGCAAAGGTGAGGAGGACCATAAGGGAAAACCTCTCCTATGCGATAGTCATAATGAGGATGTTGGCATAGGTTGCCATACTCTTGTGGAGTGAGGAAGGTGTTGATATTGTGGAGGTGGTACTCCCCCAAAGTGAGGAATTGAAAAACACCCTCTAAGAAATCGATAGTCAGATATGTGGGTGGTGAGGGATAGATGAATTACTAGGCGATTGGGCAAGAGGGGTATCGATTGGTTGGGAAGTAGAAGGTCCAGTTGCAAAGGTTGCAGTAGCACTTGGAATAGAAGAGTTTGGTGTGGGAGAGGTGGCAACATAGGCATTGGTGGATGGGGTATGGGGGGTGAAGGAGAAGTGGGGTCGTGGTAGATTCCTTAACTGGTACAAGGACATCGTTAGGTTCGGATAAGAAGAACTAGAAATGGCAGGTGATGTTGAACTTATCTACGGATTGGCTGGAGGGTAGTGAGTTCTTGTCTTTGGATGTTCACCTTCTTAAATGGTGTAAAGGTGAAGGGACGAGAGTACCCATGATGCAGAAATCCAAGTAGATGGTGAGAAGAGGCTATACTGGAACTCTACCTGTAAGGGGACAATAAAGTTGGGACAGTGCAAGGGCCCACACGGTGGAGTAATGGAAGTGGTGGAGGTAGATGGCGTCAGGTGGAAGGTATGGGTACAACATAAGTGGGTTATTATGGAAAAGTTGGAAGTTATAGTACATTGGTGGACGTATAGGTGGTAGGAGATGATGTTAATGCAAGTACCACCATCGATGAGGGTGCATTGTGTGTAGGTATGTAACAAAGGATCGTGATCGATATAGACATAAGGATGATGATGAGGTAGGTTGCTTGGTCATTTTGATTGGTCTTGGGTAGGGGGTTGTTTGACCAGAGATCAACGGTGTAGGTCGATGACATTGAGGAGTGGGATGGGGTAAAAGAAGGAGATGACAAAGAGTGCCACGTAGGTGAGACTGGTGATAATGGTGGCCTACTGGTGTTGGGTCATTGGGTAAAATTTTAGGCGGATTGGAATAAGCTCCATTTGGTGCTAGGTCTATGGGATTCAGACGTTTGGACTAGATCATACAAAGACATCTTTATGAGGTGGATTGGGTAATTTTTTTATCATTGTACGTTGGCATGACACCCAGAGGTAGGGTATATGGGTCCTAGATATGGACGAAGATATAGGTTTGCGTAGGTTATTATGGTATATTGGGACATGGGTTTTAGTTGATGGGTAAAGGTTTAGAACTTCCTTTCGTAGGTAAAGCTTTTGGGGATAGGTGAAGAACTTAGGCCATTCTGAGGGGAGGTCATAGCTGGTTTGAACGGGGTGTCGATCTGGTTGCTAATTGGAAATACCTTCAATGGATAGATTGTGGAGGATTCTATAGGTGATATTTGCATTTGAGTTGAAAAGAGGAAGGTTTGTACTTGGTGAGATGTGTCTAGTAGCATAAGATCTAGTGAATAACTCTATAAGTCTAGCTTGAGGTAATTGGAATGCCAATTGGTTGACAAGACTTTTCCTATGAGCAAAGAAATATGTGATAGATTCATCTTCATACTAACATGTCGAATATAAGTCAGTCATGGTGACTTTTTTTGACTACATTGATTGAGAAGTGGTCCAAGAATGATTGAGCCACTTAGTTGAAGAAGTAGATGGAATGTCTAGGTAAGCTATTGTACCAATCTAAGGCAGGTCCTGTCAAAGACATGGGGAATGTTCATAAGAGCAAAGCATCATCATGGGAAATTAGATAGCACCCATGTTTGAATGACTACAAGTGTTGTTGTGGGTCTTCTTTACTGTTGAAACGGTTGAAATTGAGCATTTCCCAATGCACAGGGTATGGGTGAATAGGAATAGATTGATGAATAGGCTCATTACATATTTTGTCATAAGTTAAGGAGTTATGAGAGCCAAGAAACTAATGCTTCTAGTGTCTACATATTTTCCATCATCATTCTAAGGAGGTCATTGGTGGGTTGTGAGGAATGGGTGCCTCCTGCAGTAAAGGGAGGTTGATGATGGGTGTATGATGTGGATGGCATCCCAGTACATGGGGGTGCTCGAATATGAAAACTGTGAAGGGGGAATAGATACAAGTGGAAGATACCCCGAATAACCTGATAGATGAGATTGGGGGTTGCTAGTGATGTGTGTAAATAGGTGGGGTAGTCAACGACTCTTGTGGTAATGGGTGGTAGAGATTGAGGGATGGAAAGAACTATGATTTTGAAATGGGGTGTGGGTTATCGACACTAGAGGTGGTTGTGATGCAACTGGTATATACAAGAAAAAGGGAGCAGATGGGGCCATGTTCAAAGTGGTTGGTGAAGGAAATTGACAACACCATGGGTGCAATAGACATCATTAGGGCAGCAGTTATGGCAGAGGTGGGACCTAAGTTGAGACCATAGGGGGTAAGGTAGATGAAGGAAATGTTGAGCTAGTGGTAGCTGACGCGGAAGTGGGGGTGAGCATAGGAGGAATAGATACAGGCATGTCTGTACACTAGTTGTCCTGAGGAGTCTCAGGTAGATGAGTGGGCAAGATAGTATTGTAAGGCCACAAGATTCTGATCAAGGTAGTCTTGTGAACTCCTCGTCACCGGTAGAAATGGTGATAGGCTAAGTTGGATCCATAGGTGACAGGATGGATGGAAGTGATGGGCTAAGTGGGAGTGGCTAATAGCTGATGTGAAATACAAGGGAGTTAGTTTGGCTGTGAGTCAACACCATGTGAATTAGTTTGACTTGGTAAAATTATATTCTGTAAATGCACATAAAAATAGTAGAAATGGGAAAGAAGGATATACTCTAGGGGTAAATCTGGTCAGTGTTTTCAATTAAAAATCAAAACAGGGAAACGACGACTAGTTCAGTATGACCGATGATGGTTAAAGAGGAACTAATGATGGTTATGATAACTGATATCAGTTACTGTGGGAAAATACCAGTTTGAGCAAATGAAAGCAGAATTGATGAAAAATGAAATGGGGAAACTATATCTTGACATTGATATCATAATGTTTGGAATATGATGATGTCCTGAGGACCAAAAATAGAAAAGAGAAGGTGATGAAAGTTGTTTCAGGTAAAATAACCAAAAGAGATGGTAAGCTGACACCGGTCAGGTAAACCAATGATGGTTAGATGTAAACCGATGACAGTCAGTTGGACCGACACCAGTTACTATGAAATCTAGAAGAAATGAAGAAAAATAGATTTTGTGAATTAAACTAGATGAAAAATCAACCCAGAAGATCTGAGAATGATAATATGAGGCCCTGACACACTCAAGAAATAGTCAGAATACTCCAACTATGATGGTGGAGTGTGAAAGGAATGAAAAAATGAAGAATGTAATCCTCACAACTCAAAACTGCAATTCAAGAAGAAAGCTAAGAAAAACACGTAATCCTATGAGTGAATTTTATGTTTACTTTAGCTTATGCTATTTGAGACTGACTTGTGAATTTAGAACAAGATTTTTTGGTTGGGAAGGTGTCCTATGAAGAGGTAAATTCTAAAGGTGAGGTTTCAGGTTATGTTTTGGCAGGGGTGGTCCTTTCTCTGAGATAATGACTGGACAGAGAAACCAGTTGGGCACCCACTATCAATCCTTTGATCATGTGATCATTGATAGACTTCTTCCAGGTAAGGTGTTGTTTAAGAAGATGTGTAATTTCAAATTTGTGTAGTTTGGCAAAGAGAGAGAGAGAGAAAGTGCTTTCTACAGTTCAATTGTGTCAACCATCAGTTGGGCATGACTTTCAGTGTATAGGTTGCCCTCAGTTTTAAATGTGAGCTAATAATGCAACATACAAGGATGAAATGCAAAAAATTTTATAACCCAAATCGACAATTATATTCGATGAATAAAATGATGAATAGGTCAGAGAACATGATCTTTCACTACTATGCAGAATGCAAGAAGAAATGATTGGTTCATTTTAATGCACCAAATGAAATTTTTCATTTAGAGAAATTAGAAAGAAGGAGAAGATTACTAGAGAAGAAGATTTAGTGAATGTGTATTTTTCAAAAGAAAGGAAACACACAAGATTCAACCTATATGAAAAAAATTCAATGAACCCATAGAGAGGGTCCCACCGGGCGTGCCAAAATGTTTCGCCGAATAAGTTGTGTACTGTATGAGAAAAATAGATAAGGTAAGGGTGAGGAGGAATACCTGTGAATGAAGGTGGAAGGTAGAGTGTGCACATTCTGATTTCCTGATCCAGTGATGATTACGATAACTTCCTTTTTGCTAGGAGGAACTACTTGCGAATGCAAAACAAGACCACAAGAAGAATATTAAATAATATATGTCAGTGGACTGCCTAGCGCGTATGCTAGATCCAAGAAGTGTGATACTTCCTAGATGGCTATCAATCCACTATTTAACACAACTTAATGCAAGAAATAACGTAAACCAATAATATCCTACTGTATTTGATATGATTTAGGTGTCTCATTCAAGTACAATAAGAAAATCTAATCTAACAGGCTAGGTTATGATTAGATCTGGAAGTTAGACAGGTGAATCATGGTGGTTGGGATAGGTCAGGGTCAAGTTTTTGGTGGTTTGGGTTATTTGGGTGAATGTTATGAAGTTGTTGTTACAGGTAGATTTACCAGATACAGAGACCGACGTCGGTCTGGTATGACTGATGTCGGTTGAGAGGAGACCGATGATGGTTTAGGTTAACCGACGTCGGTAGGGTTGGGCTGATAGAGACTCAATGAAATTTGGTTTTGATGATTCTTCTGTGATTACACAGAGAATAGATAGAGAATGGTGAGGTTGATAACAGTGCTGGGAATACTCAGAGGTGTCTGGAGTTAGGTATGGAGGAGCTGGGAGGTTGTAGGTGATTAGGTGGAGGGATTGGCAGGAAGGTGAGAGGTGATGAGATGCAAAGGAGACTAGGACTCCCAAACAGAGATAAAGAAACTAATCTAAATAAGTATGGAAAGATGTAGATCCTAAATGTACTTACTTGTACTTGCAGACCTGGTGGTTGGATGGAGGTGATGGTTGATTATGGAACTGGTGGTCAGTGTCATGGCCTGTGCTTCCTAGAAAATTACTGTGAATGCTTGACCTTCAGATCAGTGCTTGGTGCTGGTTTAGGATGTCTAGATGTGTAAGAGTGCTCTAGTGCGTGCTTGCATGCAGATCTCTCTTCTCCAAAACTCGAATAATTCTTCCAACCTCTTGAACAAGGTTACCAAATGAATATATGGTAACCAATGATGGTTTAGGGTGACTGGCATTGGTTTCGGGTTGACCGGTGCGTCAGTTAAGGTGGGAAATCCTAGGTTGCCAAAATGGCAGATCTTGGCTATCTTTTTGGCCTAGTTCTTTCCATTGTTACAGATCCAAAATGGCATTTTGTCACTTAGATAAGTGGGCATGTTGTTAGAGAAAGAATAGGCATGTGATTTTAGTGGTAGTGTTATACTAAGTCTTAGTTAGTTATGGTAAGTAGGGATTGAGTCCTAGTTAAAAGGAAACATGCTAAGGAATAGGTCTATGATGAGGTGTCTATAGGTGATGTGGTGGGGTGGGGTGTCTAGGTGAGGTGGAAATTAATTTAATTAAGGTATTTATAATGAATATTGTGAGAATGGGCATTAATTTAATTATAGGTAATTAAATTAATATACATGTGGGGTGAAGGGGGAGTCATCAATGACAAAATTTTGACACATTTCCCAACAGGATTATATTGAATTTATCATTATATTTGAGATTCATATAATTTTTTTGTGAAAACATGAGAAAGATGGTGATCAAATGTTAGCATTTGACGGTGGAAGCCGCACAACAAGCCCACATTACAAGGCGGCTTTTCATATACTCTCCTCTTTCTCCATTTGGAGATGTGTTGTTGTTCCCTCTTATTATTCTTCTGATCATGGGTCGTTATAATTAGATGCTTGAGCTCGGGAAGGAGATTCATTATTCAAGGACTCAATTGCTCGTTGCCGAACATGAACCGAAGTTCAATGAAACCTCTTATCTCTTGAAATTCCATTTTTGTTCTTCCTTAAGTATCACATTCCATTTCGTTTGTTATTGTTGTTGTGGGAAAGGAAGAGGAGACGAACAATTAAGAATGTGAAGAGATCCGGAAGTGGCCCAGGGAGCAAAATTGCATATATGCAAAAATAAATATAAAAATATTAAGGAGATGATGACGATGATTAAACAAAAATTACAAAGAAAGTTAACTTTAGGAAGGCCTATCGGCCAATGAGAATAAGGTGTATAAACAACCCTCAAACCAATTAATATTTTCACTAATCTTAGGCATAGAGGATAACATCAATAGATCTTCGTGGCATAGAGTTATAGACACAAAATCTGAAACCATAAAATTCATATGAATGTCAAGTCCAAAACATTCAAAAAGATTGATTGGGAAAATTATTTAAGTCCTTAAACATTCAAAAAGATAATTGGATCAAATGGATAGTAGTTCAGTAGTGTAACAGGTGTTGTGTAGTCATCTACCAAGGTTCGAATCCTAAGAGATACCATGTAATAGGGGTTGAAGTCAGGATCATACCCCAAACAAATTTGACAGAATAGAAACCCCTCATTCTTTGGTAGGTAAGCTTAAGAATTATCTGCACCTACCCCGTGCAAATATTTCAATTAAATCAAAAAGATTAATAGGCAAAATTACTCGAATAAATCCTAACAATTTAAACACATTGATTGGGCAACTACTCGTCTCAATTGAAGTTTATAAGGCTTAATTTCATCAAACGGTCAGCTAAAATCCTTTGGTTCTCAAATTGAAAATTACAAAATATCATTACTCATACTAGCAGCTGAATATAAGGTACAATACAGCAAAGCGAGCACCATGTGCATTTAAGAGTTTTGAGAATGCTAGCAATTCTTTGAACATTAAATATATTCACCCTGGTGAGGAGTCACTACAACGCCTCCCTTAGCATGCTAGGACTAGAGTTTTCCAAACCTCCTATTCCGCATCGGATGTGGTGTCATGGACCTTTTGGTTCTTCCAATCTACATCATAAAGACGATGGGCTGTTTTATACCATGAGATCTTGTACAGTATGAGAGTTTCTAGGGTTAATCTCCTACATCTCTCTACAATCATCCCCCTTAACCCTACTACGATCATCCAATCCATCCCCCTTAACACTAGGCAGTCCCCTATGGAGTTCATCAAATCTTGTATTAGGCCTTTTTGTGGTAATTGCTGATGACGACTCTTATATTTCTGAAGCAAAACAGATGAATGGCGAAGGAAATGCCAAAGCTTTACACCAATTTTCATAACTTAAGTTTTATGATAGTGTTTGTCTCCTCTTCTTGGCTCTTCTAATATGGATGTTTGATCAATAGCATTTACGGGCATCCACTTTGGATAATCTTCTTTGACTTGTGTTGGTCCAAACTTACATTTTGGATTACGGATTTATGTCCCTAGCTTCAGTCCATCACTTCTGGTTGTTTTCGTAGCCCCATTTCCCTATTTTGGTCAATCATGACCATTAATATAATTTCATTCGATATCAATTCTCATAACAGGGTGTTTGGGCACTCAAAATATAAATATGGATGCAGGAGTATTGTTAGGCTCTGTGGACTGAGTTGGAACAGATCTGCAACACAATCAGAGAACTACATTTTAATCCCAAGAATCAATTAGTAGGCATATAAATCAGGTCCCACAGACTTGCTATAGGCGATCAAGATATTTAAGAATCCTACAATCCCAGAACGTGGAAAAATGTACAATATCTACATCCCAACAACTGGAGAAACATGAATACTGACCTCTGACTTTGCCAAGGTGATAAATGAACTAAATGACAGATTTTTCAAAGGTGCTAGATGAACTACACGAGTGTAAAGGAACAGCATTCAGATGCATATCTTTAGAATTTAAATAATATTTGTCAATATAAAGGAATTACTTTCTGTGATTAGAGAGACTGATAGAGCATTTGTTGTTGCTATTGCCACAGCCTCCCATTTATTTCAATACTTGCTTAAATTTAATTATCTTTTCTCAATTGGCTCAACATCTTGCTGATATCGTGTGGCAAGCTGAACTAATCAAGTGTACTTTCTTCCATGCCACAATAGAACTCAATAGCCCCGACAGAAGGTAAGAAGGGGAGATATTTTGTTTCACCTAGCATTTTGTAAGTCATCTTAAGATACTCTCTAGTGTTGCTATTATAATAAAAATATGCCAACTTCTCTAAACTCTTGCACAGTTTTCCAGATAAAACTAGCACTATGTCAAACTGTGGAAATCTTAGAAAATTAACTGACGTAAGTGTTCACCATCTATACAGTATGTAACGAAAACATCAGATCGACAGAAGTGGTGCATTTATGGCAATTTTGAAATGTAACGTGATAAGCTTAGCCAATGGTAGGTATATAGTCAATGTACAAGTCATAACAAACAAGCTTTCATACATGGACAATATTGTAAAATAGTTGTACCAGCCCATTTTGAAATATGGGTCTCTTCAGGGAAATACGTGCAAAGTGTTGAGAGACATACGTGTCTTAAAATTTGCTACAAGATAGTCTGATTTTATAAGCCCTTTTTCGTAGTAAACTCGGCTGAAATATCATTCACATCACTTTTAACATTTCAGAAAAATAAAATGGAAATGCAGTACAAACAATGAATTCCAGAATTATTCACCAATATTCAAGTTATAACTATATTCTACAACCAATATTGTTATGATAATTATAGTGATTGACAAAACCCCTCTGTTACAAAATTCATATATATTCCCTTATTCTACCACGAAAATTCCCTAAGCCACAAAACATCATTTTGATAATAAATTTAATGGGATATTGTATGGTACGGAGACAAGATGCAGCTGATTAAAACTGACTATTGCGCTTATACAGGATCCACCAAGAAATCTTGAGGATCTCTCCATGCAATTGTCCATACTTATAGCCGGGACTTCACAGTTTTCCCTGGGGAGCTCTGCATTTGGTTTTCACCAATGAGAAAAATCTTGGTAAGGAATCTTGTAAAAAGGGGCCCATGTCAAATGATAATGATCAAAATATGAAATGGTATTCTGCTTACCAGCTTAGCGGTATTCTTAGCTCTTTCTTCCAAGTATGCACAAGGTTTAAAAAAACCCGCCATATATCTCAGACCAGCTCTTTAGTTTCTTATAAATGTATTCTGGTCCAAGAGAATCTGCCCAGAAAATAAGACCGCCCCTGAAGAAAACACTATTTTAGTAATTTGAATAAAGAAATTATTGAAATCTTTTTTATCAAAAACATATTGAAATCAAATGTAGGAGTCATTGGGGGAATTGGGCTAGCCGGCTTTGAATTAAAATTTAGTCTCGCCAGTTTTTTCCAAAATCGTTAAAGATAGAAGAAGATTCCCATTAGTAATCCACCTTTATCCCCTATGCGAGTAAAAGCCATAATGTCGGCAATAGGATGCAAATGAAGATGAGAGAACACTGAGACTTTTGAGTTACCTGTAGGGTGGGGAATCCCATGCCCATGACAGATGCAATATCAAGATCTGAGGCTTGAACTGCTATTCCCTCATCTAGAACTCGACAAGCTTCATTGACAACGGGAAAGAAAACCATCTCAATTATATCCTTATCTGTGAAGGAAAAGGGTCTGCAAACACACAAAAAAAACATGTACGGTGTTAATTAACTCCTAAATGTGATCACAAAAACAAAATAGGAGTTGTTGATTGCAAAGGAATTACAGAAGGAATAATAATACTTTTCCATCAGTTATCAAGCCAGCTATTTTCCTTGACTTCTCGATATACTTCTTGATTTCAGGGTCCTGGTCGAGCCTTCCGTCGATCATCATACAAATAGAAGCCTTTACGTGTTTTCTCTCCTGAGAAAGCATATTGGATTACAAAATCAATATTTAAAAACAAAAAAATTAATAAATAATCAATTTCGTCATAAGCTAAGTTTAGAATTTTTTGAATAGCCAGTGTTGCCTTTATGGAAACCTGACTTTACCAAAGTTTTCTGAATTTCCAGGTTGTTCAAAAACTTATTTGTTCAGACATTGGGACTTTTGTAGTGGTCAGGGTTACTAATTGTAGGGTAATGGGAAAATTTATTTCACATGCTAGTGTTGTGGCTGTAATCTTTAAAGGGTTTTCTAATACGCAAATTTTCCGTTTATCATTACAGCTTTGACATTCCAAAGAATATGCCTTTTTCTGGTGTAATTCTTGTGCATGTTACAAGCTTTTTACCGAATCTCTTGTCTTCCATCATGAATGGTAGCAAGAGTGACTTGTAGACGCGCTCTGGAAAATGCTCTAGGTACTGCATCCCTGTTGCTACTGCAACCTCAAAACCGACAAGATCAGCCAATCTGCAGAAAATTTATGAACAAATCAGAATACATAATTATTTGGGCAGGTGCTTGGAAGTTGGTGCGAAATAGATACTCAATTTTCAATGGTACCTAAATGGACCCATAGGCATTCCAAACTTGGTAATTACTCTATCAATTTGATATACGTCCAAGCCAAGATCTATCAACAATAAAGCCGATTGAGTGTATGGAAAAAACATGCGGTTGACAGCAAACCCAGTGCAGTTTCCAACCACTATAGGAGTTTTCTTGATCTTTTTTCCAACATCCATGAGGTCAATTATAACTTGAGGTGATGTCTTTTCTGCCCGCACTATTTCCAGGAGTGGCATTACATGCGCAGGACTGCACAAGTTCATCATAAAACAATCAACATCCCAATTGATATAACGAAAATCTGACGTCCAATGCATGCCCTTTTCCAATACAAAACATTAAGAGATTGACTATCAAAAGCAAAGCGAGAATGTGCACAGCAAAACATTTCTTAAAATGTATAAGAAATACCTGAAAAAGTGTGCACCAACAATCCGATCCTGTGAATTGGTTTTTTTTACCAATCAAGTTTAAATCTATAGTAGACGTGTTTGTTGCTAGTACACAATGTGTCGGACAATTTCTCTCGAGATCAATAAATATTTGTTGTTTCAGAGAAATTTTTTCAATAACAGCCTGCACAGAAATGAAGCATCTTCAATTGAGACAATTAGCCTAATGCAATAAATTTCTTTCATGTGCATGTATGAGGACAAAATTGTTCAGTAACGGATGTTAGATAATACTTACTTCAATTACCATATCCACATCCCTAAAATTTTCATAACCAAGAACTCCTTGTACCAAAGAGATTGTCTTCTCAAACTTCCCTTGGCTCATTTTACCTTTCTTCACGCGGCTCTGTAAGTTTGCTGCAAACATTCAGACTATACTAAGAATATACATGAATCCATTCTCAACAGGTTACTCAAACAAGTATAATATCCCTAGTAAAAAATAACAGAATCTACCAAACAGCTATTTCCATCATACAAGCCCTTGACTAGCAATAAATAAGTAGGATCAACTGCAGTCACAATACTATTTACATGCCCTCTAAAAACAGACAAGGGGATGATAAACAATAGGTGTAAGAACAATTTGGAAACATATCACATCACATTCAGACCTTTGATTCGGTCAAGACCCGCCTGAAGAAATTGATCGTTTACTTCTTTAAGGATCACAGGATAGCCACTCAAAATTAAAGCTGTGGCTATGCCAGATCCCATTAAACCCCCACCAACAACAGCTACTTTTTGTATTTTTCTTGGCTTTACGCCTATATCTGTGACTCCGGGAACCTGTAAAAACCAACTCTCTTATCTAAGTTCCAAAAGAGAAATAAAGGATTAACATTCTGATTCTGTGAAGCTCACATATGCTTGTTTTTAAATGTGAGAGCAGATCACCACCTTTGAGGTTGACCGTTGTGCAAAGAAGATATGAATCAATGCCTGTGCAGTATCAGAATTGATAAGCTCTTCAAAAGCACTTGCTTCCTGCCCAAAACCCAAAACAGTAACAGAAACTTGTGAGAAAAAAGCTGCTCAATAGCTCATTAGGAGTCATATTCTTGCATGGCAACCATTTATGATTGCCCTGCCAATGACGAGTGTCTGGCCACAGTTCCACATGAAGAGTCAGGAGCCTTTGAGAACAGAAAAATAAATCATATACATAGAAACCCCCCTCATTTCTACCTTGAGCAAACCAGCCATTGGTCCAGATGTTATACCCTCTTCAATAACATCAAGGCAAACAAGAGGATGTTTGAGATTGGCAGCCCCTCTTTTGTGCTTGATTTCGTGTGAATTTTAAGATTTCACGTGCCTCTCCAAAAGGCTCTAATTTGTCAGTTCGGTAAAGGCTGCGTACCCAAGGTCTTCTAAACTCTGCAATGTCTAATGCCCAGCAACAGGCTGTATTTACCAGTTCCGCAGGTGGTACTATAGCATCAACAAGCCCCAACTCACTTGCCTCTTCAGATTTGATTGGTTTAGACAACTGTATTGACAAAATGGATGTAGTAACCATTAAAGGTAAGCAATGGTTGGAGGAAACCACCTAAATATGACAGAGAAACCCCTTTAATATGAAAGAAGAAGCAATTACAAAAACTTACAAGTATCATCTCAAGTGCCTTCGAAAGTCCTACTAGGCGTGGAAGCCGCTGTGTGCCTACATCAGAAAGACCAGTGATCCAATACCATCAGGAGAAAGGAGATTCTGATTTAGTCTCATTTATTATTAAGGGAAATCATTTAAATCACTATAAAAGGAGAAAATCAGAGGTCTAATCTACTTGAAGAAATGCATGGCCCTAATGGGCATCATGTATGAAAAACTACAGGTTACCTGCATAAGCTGGTATGAACAATTTTTTATAGTAAAGTGATCACAATTTTGTAAAAAATCACAGGTCCAATCTATTTAAAGCATAGTTAATATATAAGGTTGATAGTTGACTGTTTTTTCCAGAAAACTTCAGAAAAATTTTAAAAATAAATAATATTTTTTTCCCTAAATTAGGGCCAACCCAGACAGAATTTATCCGGGTCAGCTGAAAAATCTAGATCCGGCCAGATTTTGTGCAGATCCGGCTGGCTTTGGTAACTATGATTTAAAGAAATACATGGCCCTAATGGGCATCATATATCAACAATGACAGATTACCTATGTAAGCTAGGATGAACACGTTTTCTATAATAAACTTAAAGTGATCACAATTTTGTAATTCCCCAAATCCAGGTCAACTTACCTCCAAAACCAGGGATAGACCCCTAGTTGGAGTTCAGGTAATCCGAGTTGAGCCTGTGGTGTGGCTATGCGCCCATGACAAGCCTGCAACAATAAACAGAGTCACCAATGGCATTTTCTTTTCTTGATGCCTTTCAACAAAAACAGCCTCACCAGTGCACAAGCCTAGAAAGATACTCGAGTCCTCCTAGTAAATACTCCATATGCATAACAACAAAAGTTATAAATACGTACCATTGCAATCTCAAGTCCACCACCAAGAGCAAAGACCTTGGATAGCGGCAACTGAAGGTTTCCTTGCACCTATGTATTTATACAATTGCATCAGTTGTAATACTATTGATCTTTAAAAATCGAAACTAAAGCACAAATTACACGTAAAGAATGCAAATCTAAATCAGCTAGCCCTATCATTAAAGATATACTAGATGGTAATGAGCTAATATTCTTTTCTCACAATTACCTTCCAATGATTGAGTTATAATTCCCACCGAGATGTCTACTCCATTGGGCAGTCCTGTGTAATCAGAGCATGTATTCAGATTAAAAAGTATTTAAGAATCTGTCCAGAAGACGATAAACATAAATCATATTCGTAATACCTTCAAGCTTGGCGTTCCCTAGTGTTCCTATATCAAAACCCCCAGAGAATTTGCCACTTGCACCTGTAAGAAAAGTTCAATGTTCCACCTGTTAGCTGCTCAAACTTCACAAAAATGCTGACGATATACATAAATACACTATTATTACCATTATTATAATTTACACAATTGCAATGTTCTAAATAATAAATCAGTAGTTACAAATCCATTGAGAGTAAAATAATGGATCAAGACCAATTAAAACCCATCATTTCAGTTGTATACCAGTAACAACTATTGCTTTCACATCAGGCCTTTGCATGGCTTCCTCATATTTCTCTTTCAAGCCTAGCAAGACTGCACAGAGAATATTAAAAAAATCATTAATAATAACTATATCCAACGACTTCATGATATAGCATAAAAATGCAAATCCAACACCCAACATATATGAATAAGAAGCACATATTTGTACCAGATTTCTGATTACAACAAACAGAAGAAAAAAGGTCAAGTTACCAACATTAAACTCCAAGAAACTAGAATCTGATTTGCAAGGAAAAACTTCTAATGTTTCACAGGAAACTGATCCTAAGTGTTTAATGATTTACGTAAATACAAAAAGAAAAAACATCATCCGTCTCAATAACATCCACCCGACAGCAAAAAGTCTTAATTAGACTGAGATCTTCTGGAGAAAATAAAACCTTAAGAAACTAGAATCTGATTTGCAAGGCAAAACCTCTTACTTTCCACAGGAAACTAGTCCTAAGTTTGAAAGCTCCCATTAATTTAAGAACATAGCTCATCTCAATAACAACCACCTGACACAACAAATTTTCATAATTAGAGAGAGTTTCCGAAGGAAATTGCACAGAAGAATTGTTTTGATTTGACGTTTTGGCCTTCAGACCACTTTGTTGCTCATCATCAAGATTAAACATGGTGACGAACTTAATCAAACTCCGCCAGCAAAATTTTCCCATTGGCATATACTACCAAAGCATGGCACTGGTCAAGGAGTTGTGTCATGGTAATGGGGGCACTTTTAGCAGTGTGGCCCACAATCAAACCCTCCTCACTGCAAAGAAGGTGCCCCATAACTCCAGTTAATATGTTGGCACCCCCAAACCCCCTGCTTCTTGGTCTGTTATTCAATGCTTCCAAGTTGCCCTCGCTACTAGGTGGGCATATTGCTCGTGTATCGAAGACCAGAGGGTAAGGTTTGGTCTGACAGGCAGTCAAAAAACACTTTTTTCATTGCTTCATGTTTGCTCCTCTCATTGCAGACGCATTTTTGACAGATCCCAACGTCCTGTGTTTTTTTTGGGTGTTGTGTTATTTTTCGAGTGCGTTCTTGCATCCATCATGGCTTCTTGCACCAATTGCCATACTCTCCAGTCAGAAACGATATGCTATTTTATAAGATCTGCTCATTTCAAGCAAACATCGTTTTGTTTGTAGAAGAGAATAGGCAGCTTAAAAAATAAAATTACTTTTTGCACACCCTCATTTTCCGGCAAGGAGACCCTCATACGTGAATTGCAACACAAAATTTTAGATAAGTAGCATCAACTTGATTGATTGGACAGACAATCACTTGCACTTGGTCCACCTTCAGACATCACTCCTGCACCTACTGATTTTGAATTGTCGGTATTTGAGCATGTTTTTTTGTTGTTGCACTTTGTGAGCATGATACTCCTATTATTGCATTCTGCGCATTTGATGATCCTACTCCTGCACATGTTTTTTGTCCCATTTCTGATCCATCTACTTACTTTCCTGGCACTTTTGAGAGACATACTACTGGACTTGGTTCTCGCATGGCTCCATTCCATAAAATTTCTTGGCAGAGGTATTAAGAAACACTCGCAGGATATTGCTTCCCCTATCCAACCTATTAAGTGGGATTCTCTCCATGGCATTGGTTTTGACACAGGTACTTTATTGGGATCTACTTGATGAGAGTGCTCCAATTTTTGTTCGCTCCACTCTTCGTGGGGATCTTGAGTAACACATGCAGTTCCGTATCACACCTTCACTCAGGCCTAAGAACCATGAGATTTCAGTTGTCAAACATTATCATCCTAGACACATATTTAGATGTTTCCTCACAATGCACCGGTAGTTCATTTTGCATTGAATCATATGCACGCATCCTCATCCACCATCCATATTCATCAAAGGCATAGATATCAGATCACTTGTCTTGGCAACGTCAACAGTGTTCGTTGAGAGGATGCATATAGCCAAGCGTGCCACCTCCAATATTTAGTTTCTTCGTCCACGCACCATTGCTCCTCCTGCCTAAATTGTAATGCTTCATTTGTTGATCTAAGCTATTTCCTTTGGCAAGTTGTAGAGACAACTCTCTTGCTTTTTTCTTGAGAGATATATTGTATCTGTATTTTTGGACTTCATTTTTGGCACGTTGATAGACTCCTTCAACTTGTATTTGAGTTTTCCCTCCTTATGTAAGTGTAGTTATTCTAGTGCATATAGTGTCAATTTGTCCTGTGTTCGAGTAGTGGATTCACTCCACTCATACAAATGTGCCCACATCTTCTCCACCCATTCAACATTCTAATGGGGGTATGTGGTGCAGATACTACTTTCATTAGGTGGATGTTTAGTGTCCCTTGCATCTGTTGTACAAGTAGTTGTTTTGTGGGTGTTGAGTGTCTCCTTGCACCTACTTCAGGCAGTTATATGGTGGACTCTTGTATTTACGACACTTCTTCGACAGATTGGAAGTCTCCTTGTATAGAGCTATTCTAGATGCATACAATGTCTCTTTGTTGGTGCTCAAGCATAGTGGTTTCATTGCACTCATATAGTTTCTGAGTTCTTCACTTTTTGTGCCCTCTAATGTTGTAGCACATGTTTGCACTTTCTTCAATGATGGCTTTCATCCTATCCAATGCATCTTCAGTGATGGCTTTCATCCCATCTAGTGCATCTTCAGTGGCTTTCAATCCACCCAGTGCATTTTATTTGATGGCTTTCATTCCATCCAGTGTACTGTCTTCAGCATTGTTGTACTACTCGTGCATGTTGTGATGACTTTCATTGGGATGCCAGTGTGTCTTCATATCTTGGCACCTTCAAACACCAATGCCGATCTCTAGGTGATGGCTTTCGATTCCACCTTGTAGTGCACTCATTTTTTCCAGTTTCATTGTTGTACTACTAGTCTTTTGAGAAGTTTCTTCCTACAGGTTGCAACATATCTCAACACTTGTGGGAAATCACTTTGCTAATTCACAAAATATATGAAAATAACTTGCGATGACTGATTTTTCCAATTTCATTGATTTATCTCTAGTTTTTAGGAGTTCAGCAATATGTAGTTTTTCAAAGAAAAATTCTGTATTTCTACATTTAAGGGAACCTAATAATTGTACATGGATACCCCATCGGACCTAATTGTCAAGACCCATTTTTCAAAGGATTCTTAGCCCTTTTTATATGTAGATACCTTCCTAAGTTAAACTTAAAGGGGGAGTTGGTGCATAATTTTTATGCACTAACGTCAAGTTTACTTAAGATTTTAGTTTATTTCATTTTACACTGCTACGCGGGGACTGCCTTGCCATTTTCCTCATGTCCAAGGATGTCCAAGACGTCTTTAGGGACTTGGGGATGGGGATAGGACGTTTCCCTGCAGTCCCTATTTCCAGAAAAAAAAGGGGGACGTCCCCCACAAACCAGGAAAGCACCCAAGACGTCCCGGGTGCAAAGGGACTTTGGGGACTTCAATTGGGGACGTCCCGGGGACTTCACTACTGCAAAACCCCAACGAAATCTGCACTTTTCCAACATTAAAATGATGCCCAAATTTCAGTTTTATAATACTTTTTTTAATATTTTTTAAAATTTTAATACATTCTAGTAAAAAACAACATGCAAAGTTCTCATAATTGCCATAAATATGCAGTTTATTATTTTGGTTTGCCTGAAAGCAGAGTAACTGATTATCTCTCAATAATGACGAACTAAATGGAAAATGGTCATTAGAAAGATGAAGGCCTCCAGTAAGTACCATCCTTGTGAATGATGAAAATTCCCAATATATCTCACTGTTCTACTCAAGTAAGCACTGTCACTGTACTGGAATAATATTCTGAGGTGACCATTTTCATAACATGTCACTTGCACAGAAATTCAAACTTCATTAGGGAAAGACAAGTAGACTGACATTTATTCTGCTTGCCAGTACCACTTTTATGTTTTACGGCTCTCCAAATGTCTAAGCAATACTCTCAATCAACCATTCTTGTTTTGACTTTGAATTGCCATATGCAAATTGCAAACCATAACACCTATAAAACAAAGGTTACCTTTTGAATTAAAAATCCTTAGCAGCCCGTGAAAGAAAGAAAAAATGGATACATACATATACATATACATATATATATATATATATATATATATATATATATATATATAGCATCTCATAATATATATATTCAAAACATATAGATCTACTTAAATGGGTCCAACAGAAAAAAGTAAAATGAAAAACTTCAAATAAAGACTCTTACCTCTTAAATCCCCGTCGAAATCTTTTGAAGTTGATGCAAATGAATAACTTGGATTAATCATTATGGTTTCAATCTTCAAAGTTTCTAATTTTAACAGAAAAAAGTAAAATGAAAAACTTCAAATAAAGTAAATCCCCGTTGAAATCTTAGTTTATTGAATTATTCATGTTATATTTGCCTAGTCTTAGTTTATTGAATTATTCATGTTATATTTGTAAAATTAATAAATTATATATATTTTTTATTAGCCGTCCCCTGTGCCGTCCCCAAATTTTCAACAAAAATTGTACCCGGGTACCTCATCCCGCCGTCCCGGAGTTGTTGGGACCCATTTTTCAATTATGATTTGTAGCCTGTGCATGTCTCGTGAAGTGTGCATTTATCCCTACTCACCTCACAGTGTGCGTGTATCCTTTTTGGAGGCCACCTGTTGGTGGAAACCACCTTTATTTCTATGCACTAGGGATTAGGGGGAGCTTGGTACTTGCGCAAGCTTTGTTATTCCATCATATCCCTTATGTATTAGCATCGTGCACGTTTAACCATGAATTTTGGGTGCAACCACTATTATGAGCTACTCACCTGCTATTATGTCTGTGTACTAATATTGTGGAGGCCACTTCTATTGATGGAAACTGTGTGGTTTTAAGCTGTGGTGACGCGTCCCCTAGATTTTGGTGACGTACCGAGCATCCTGAACGTTTGAGGGACTTGGGGATCCTACAACATTTGTACCTCACATTGCATATTGATCTTTCATTGCACAAGTTGCTCTGATGTTCAGATTTTCAATTGCTAAAAAGATCTTATCCCACACCACCAGAATTATCAAATTGATTAAGGATCTTGCAACAAAGTACCTAAAAATATTTTAAATACAATTTAAATCCCTAAATGTCATTGAAAAAAGTAAAAATGTTGAAATATTAATTTTTATGTATTATTTTAAAAGCCGTCCCCTTGCTGTCCCCCAAAATTTGGGAAATTTTTTGTCGTCCCGGAAACCCCATCCCTCCATACCCCCGTCCCCAAGACTTAGGTAACTATGATGGAAACCACCTTTAGTGGAACCAATAGGGAAAGGGGAGCTTGGTCTTGCTACTTCTATTATGTTAAGTGTGTGGTTTTTACTGTGGTGATGGTGTGCGGATTAGATCCTAGTTGATTGAGTGTTTGTCAATCCTACAACATTTGTACCTCACATTGCCTATTGATCTTTCATTGCACAATTGCTCTCACATTCAGATTGTCAATTGCTAAGAGTTGATCCCACACCACCACAATTACCAAGTTGATTAAGGAGCTTGCAACAAAGAGCTTATATGATTTTTTATTTGTATATACCTCCCTAAGTTACACTTAAGGGGGGCGTTGGTGCATTATTTTTATGCACTAACGTTAAGTTTACTTAGGAAGTTAGTTTATTTCATTAATTATATTTAGTGTGTGCATGTCTCGTGAAGTGTCCATTTATCCCTACTCACCTCACATGTGCTATATCCTTTTTGGAGGCCACCTTTGGTGGAAACCACCTTTAGTACAACCAATAGGGAAAGGGGAGCTTGGTCTTGCGCAAGCTATTTATACCCCTCATATCCCTTTGTATTTGTATCGTGAGTTTAACCAGAATTTTGGGTGCAACCACTATTATGAGAGATCACTGCTTTTATTCTGTGTAATAATATTGTCTACTTCTATTATGTTAAGTGTGTGGTTTTTACTGTGGTGATGGTGTGCGGATGAGATCCTAGTTGATTGAGTGTTTGTCAATCCTACAACATTTGTACCTCACATTGCATACTGATCTTTCATTGCACAATTGCTCTCACATTCAGATTGTCAATTGCTAAGAGTTGATCCCACACCACCACAATTACCAAGTTGATTAAGGAGCTTGCAACAAAGAGCTTACGTGATTTTTTATTTGTATATACCTCCCTAATGTTACACTTAAGGGGGGTGTTGGTGCATTATTTTTATGCACTAACGTTAAGTTTACTTAGGAAGTTAGTTTATTTCATTAATTATATTTAGTGTGTGCATGTCTCGTGAAGTGTCCATTTATCCCTACTCACCTCACATGTGCTATATCCTTTTTGGAGGCCACCTTTGATGGAAACCACCTTTAGTAGAACCAATAGGGAAAGGGGAGCTTGGTCTTGCGCAAGCTATTTATACCCCTCATATCCCTTTGTATTTGTATCGTGAGTTTAACCAGAATTTTGGGTGCAACCACTATTATGAGAGATCACTGCTATTATTCTGTGTAATAATATTGTCTACTTCTATTATGTTAAGTGTGTGGTTTTTACTGTGGTGATGGTGTGCGGATTAGATCCTAGTTGATTGAGTGTTTGTCAATCCTACAACATTTGTACCTCACATTGCCTATTGATCTTTCATTGCACAATTGCTCTCACATTCAGATTGTCAATTGCTAAGAGTTGATCCCACACCACCACAATTACCAAGTTGATTAAGGAGCTTGCAACAAAGAGCTTATATGATTTTTTATTTGTATATACCTCCCTAAGTTACACTTAAGGGGGGCGTTGGTGCATTATTTTTATGCACTAACGTTAAGTTTACTTAGGAAGTTAGTTTATTTCATTAATTATATTTAGTGTGTGCATGTCTCGTGAAGTGTCCATTTATCCCTACTCACCTCACATGTGCTATATCCTTTTTGGAGGCCACCTTTGGTGGAAACCACCTTTAGTACAACCAATAGGGAAAGGGGAGCTTGGTCTTGCGCAAGCTATTTATACCCCTCATATCCCTTTGTATTTGTATCGTGAGTTTAACCAGAATTTTGGGTGCAACCACTATTATGAGAGATCACTGCTTTTATTCTGTGTAATAATATTGTCTACTTCTATTATGTTAAGTGTGTGGTTTTTACTGTGGTGATGGTGTGCGGATGAGATCCTAGTTGATTGAGTGTTTGTCAATCCTACAACATTTGTACCTCACATTGCATACTGATCTTTCATTGCACAATTGCTCTCACATTCAGAGTGTCAATTGCTAAGAGTTGATCCCACACGACCACAATTACCAAGTTGATTAAGGAGCTTGCAACAAAGAGCTTACGTGATTTTTTATTTGTATATACCTCCCTATGTTACACTTAAGGGGGGGGTTGGTGCATTATTTTTATGCACTAACGTTAAGTTTACTTAGGAAGTTAGTTTATTTCATTAATTATATTTAGTGTGTGCATGTCTCGTGAAGTGTCCATTTATCCCTACTCACCTCACATGTGCTATATCCTTTTTGGAGGCCACCTTTGATGGAAAACACCTTTAGTAGAACCAATAGGGAAAGGGGAGCTTGGTCTTGCGCAAGCTATTTATACCCCTCATATCCCTTTGTATTTGTATCGTGAGTTTAACCAGAATTTTGGGTGCAACCACTATTATGAGAGATCACTGCTATTATTCTGTGTAATAATATTGTCTACTTCTATTATGTTAAGTGTGTGGTTTTTACTGTGGTGATGGTGTGCGGATTAGATCCTAATTGATTGAGTGTTTGTCAATCCTACAACATTTGTACCTCACATTGCATACTGATCTTTCATTGCACAATTGCTCTCACATTCAGATTGTCAATTGCTAAGAGTTGATCCCACACCACCACAATTACCAAGTTGATTAAGGAGCTTGCAACAAAGAGCTTAAGTGATTCTAGGTAAGTTGCATAATTGAGTTAATGGAAGCAGCACAAATACTCCTTGCGGTTCTAATTAACCGTGTGATGTTTCTACCTCTAATGAGCCACATGATGGTTCTAATAAGGCTCTTGTTGAATACACTAGGGAGCACTATGATTATGAATATAATGAATATATTGATTTGGCTTGATTTTTGTGTATTTGTAATTTGTAACATTTGCACAATGAATATCCTGACATTTGACATTGAATTATCAATATATTTGTAGTTATTTTGTTTACTATATGCATATTATATCGTTAATTTGCTTGTTTAGATTTTTTAATATATTTATAATATTTTATGTACTTTTTGTACAGTCATACCAAAAACCATACCCAAGCCCTCCAAAAAAGAATGGCATATTGATGTACCAGGTCCCTGTCTAAGTATCCATACCGGCTACCTAGGTTACATTTGAGCCTAAACCTGACAAATTCTCCTAGGTTACATATGAGATTTTGGTGTAACAATGAAAGGTAACATTTAATTGTGACCCAGGTTTACAAATCTTACGAATGTGGTCTAAGCTAGAATAAAGTACAAGCTTACTCCACACCAAATTAAAGGTGGTCCATAAACTAACACACAATTTATCATGGAAGATAACAAGCATGTCCTTGTATAGTCTTGAGGAACTTATCTTCCTTAAGGTTTCTTGAATTTACCGATTGTTTATCCAAATGCCAAAGACTGATCTGTTTACCATGTAAGCAACAGTTAACCATCTAAAAGACCGATTGTTTGGTGGTAAGACTTGGTGCTTACTATACAAACTTCAATTTCATGTACATATTGCCCATCAAGAGAATGCTGAAAGATCTTTGATGTCAGTGAACTCTGGTAATTAAGACGGACTATGGTTACTGTGTCACAATTAACCTTCCAATATTGTAATCAAAAGCTCTTAAGCAATTTTTCTTTGGACTCTAAACCAAGATCACAGGCTACTGATGGATGTCTAGGCTATCAATAGAACTATAACCTAGCCCCATGGAGGGGGAAAACTGTAAAGTTTTTTGCAGCCACTGCAGCTTGATTTGAGGATGCTTTTGCAGAAAAATGGTTCCGTGGTCTATACATTTTTATGCTTTGCTACTGTATTTTAAACTACCATTAGATTTTTTCAAACAGAATATACTATTTACCTTAGCCAATTTGCAGATTTCAATTGGCAATAAGAAACTGTACAATCTCTTTGGGGATCCTGAAAACTTTCAGCCCCCAACAGCACGCTGAAGATGACATTGCTCTCCATAAGCAGCCACCGTTCCACAGTTTTTGGAAAAAATCTAATTATTTGCAATTTTGCAATAGAAGCAGCAGCCCCCTCCATGGGACCCCTTGAAAAAACCTAGATTCTTTCGTTCCTCACCAAAAACTCAGGTCAATCTCTTAACGATGTGAAAACTTCGACATAACCTAATTGATTTTCTAATTGGGCCCAAGTACTGTCAAAATAATATAGATCCCCTCTTCGGCAAAAATCTAGGAGCAACAATTGAATGATGTGGGTATTTTCTACATTTGTCCCATCTCTCTGCCCTAACTGAGCGATTTCATTAAAACATGCCAACAGAATGCAGTGAGAAATTCCTCGTTTTATTGATCTGTGAATACAGCTCACTCTGTGTTTTACCCGTCATCAAAACCTACATGAGAATCAAATTTGATCAATCTACATGCCTACCATACACATGTCAACACATTAGATTTAATCCATGGCCAAATTGTAACCAAACAAAACCCCAACTAAACATAAACAATCTTCACCAGATACAAACTTGGGAGCCCAAATAAAAAATATGCATGGAAGGAAATTTTACATGTCATACATCAAATGCCCAAACAGAAATTATACACGGCATTGATCATACACCCCAAATAAGTGAAGTCGTAGAATACCTGGGATTGAGAGAGAATTTACAGGCGGATTTGTGATGGTTATGAGTGCCACCCCATCAGCCCTGACCTCCATATCTACTTTTCCTTTGCCCATGTTTTCTCCTTCAACAATCTCAGTTCAAATACAAATGTTCAAATATAGATGGCAATATATATAGACCGATCACAGAAGAAAGACCAAATAAACGAAAATAGTTTAGAGAGGGCGTTTGCGAGCAAACACTGCAATTACGAATCACTAGGCCGTAATGCGTACTAAACTTCGCATATAATGTTTAATTATTGTTCGCAATGTGTGTTTCCGTGTTGGATATTGTTTTTAATTTGGCTTTTGTGCAGGTGAGATGGCGTCATAGCTCTTTTATTGTTTGAGAGTTCGGCTAACCGCCTTACCCACTGACGTTGGGTAATTTACTATTTGTGGAGAGACGACATTTTCAGCAGTTGTGTATTAATTGGGGTCAATGTTGTAGCCCCTCCTCATTAGATACACTAGCAAGGGCACCCTCTAAACATCCAAGGTGGTATAGAGGGTTGGAATGAGCGAATTTGAATGGAAATAAGTATTTTTGGGTACCTGGTAATTGTCGCACTTATTTGGTCCATGGTTCTTGTAAGAATTATTTATTTGATTAAAAAAATTATGTATTAAAGAGATTTTCTAAATATTCAATTCATATAAGAGTAGAATTCAAACTATTTATTGACGCGAGGAGGAAGGAAATGAAATGAAATGAAAACTTTTTTAACGTCCACGGGATTAAAAATAGCTTATGAGGACACTAAAACCACTTTCTTTTATTTTCATCATTTGTGATCTTCTTATGTTAATCTTGTTAATGAAGTCCTCTATTTCAAATATCAACTCTTCATTGAACATATCATGTAATGACAATGTTGTGAAATTGATTACATATCTCAAATAAATGTCATTATAAGCATTGCATTCTATAATAAAGTGTTTTTCTGATTCCACTTCCCCATTTGAAAAAAGACACATAGTCTCTCTTCCCATTTTTTCTTTAGAAGTTTTTTTCCATCTACATGTTTCACATCTAATTCCACTGAGAGTTAGTCTTTAGTTGAGCAATCCAGAATCTTGAGCTCTTCATGGTGGATAAGGGCCTGACTAGTAGGCATTTTGTTGATGATCACAAGTGTAGTTATATTCTTCGAGGTAGTATAACTTGTTGCTCCCCATGGATGCGCTTACCCACATATCTTTGTGGAACTTATGTAAAAACCATAATGCCTTGATATAGGTCTTTACCACCATAGATGGGCCATGCTACTCCCACGTGGATATTCCATTTTCTTCATCTGCTTAATGCTTGACTTAAATTCAAATGGCTTTGTTGAGCTAGAAGGTAAATGGCCCAAGTTGTAAGACTATGTTGGGCAACATGTCTTATTGTCATCTGCTCAATTTTATTGAGGTATCTTAGAAGTTACCCGAATCATAGCAATGAATGCTTGATTGGAACTGCACTTGTTTTGGCTACCAAAAATATCTCATAAGGGATATAAATTTTTAGTTTGAACTTGCTTGTGATCATATGTTTTTAAATTCTCTCAATTTAATTAGGCATTTTGATACATGGTATGTTGTTGGTCCATATTCCGCACCCATAAAGTACAACATGGAATAACTAACAATTCGAAAAAGGGTCAAAGAGTAGTTTTCTAATCCCATAACTTTTCTTCTCTACATTTGTTTTATAAAGCATATAGAGCTCTCCATCCTCCTGGTTGTTCTCTTTTTTTCTGTCAGAGTCTCCCAACTAAGTTTGTTGTTGAATGTCAATCCCTAAGTATTTGTAGTCCATGGTTACTTCTTCTATAATACTAACCTCAAAGTAGAATTGTTGTTGATTTCTTTTCCTTCTATTACCAAAGATCATAATCTTGGTGTTGATGATATTAACTTGCATACCCACTTTTTTGCAAAAAAACAACAAGTGTGACAAAAATGTTCTTTGCAATCCTTGAGTTACTAACGTAGCCATCAATATAAGGGTCACTCAACATATAGAAGAAACCTTATAGCATTACTCAGTATGAGAGTCAAGATAGGATCGCTACCGTCCAATTTAGAATCAATAAGTGTCATTGAGAGTACTTGTTTTATTTTTCACAAAAACTCTAAGAGTGAATCAAGATAACTTCAACAAGATCCACCATATTGGAATTTAACCTAACACTTTCTTATGATTGGAGTCTTGAATATAATTAATTTGGATGACATAAAAGATATAACATGTAAATAACATTATGAAACCAATATCATACACAATAGCTAGGACTAAGGGATTGGAGAAAATGAAATGCATGCTAGTACAATCAATTCCATCATGAAGATGAAAGCGAAAATCCCCAAATATTTATAAGAATGCGAGTTGACTAATAATAGAAAACCTTAGGTCTGTCTATGTAATATACACACATGTTCACAAAAATGTAGGTGTGGAAAGTGGATTTGTACTAGAAATAAACTTCACTAACCATGCAACACATTAGAATCAATTTTAAATAGGTACAAAATAATAAATGATATCTAATTGCGTGAAAAATAAATAGTCTAGGTGCATAGGACAATATGTAAACAATTATAATAAAAAGAATAGAGAATAAGGTTTTTAAGAGTGATAATCAACTTTTCACAAATCTAAAGATAAACATCAATAACAAGTATTGGAAAATAGGCCTTGAAAACTAGATAAACCAGGCCCATAAAAATTTGTTAAATTTGACCACCTTGACAAAAACCATCCAAGAACTAAAGTGGCACATGTAGAACCATAACAATATAATTATGGAAATTTTTTGTTACTAAAAGACAAATTGGATGACGCTAATCCTCTTCACTTAGGATTCAAAAACCTTGCTCACTTTTCCAAAATTCTTTAAGAGTGGTTGTGAAAGTTTACTCCTTATTTGAAACCTTAATCAACTTACACAAACCTTGTAAAACAATAAGAAGGGGATGCGGATTCAAGGTGTTTTCTCAATTAAATACCCTTAAGGGAGCATGCCTTAAAATGCAACTCAACATGTAGTCTAGTGTAATACGAATCTCCCAACCCTTATAATTTCAATGCATAAAATAAGTAGTAAATGCTATATAATTATCTAAATGCTTGTGTTATACTTAAAGGCATGAGAATGCTTTAGGAATGGAATAAATTATTTGACCTTATAAGTTCAATATAATTCAATTTTTATCATTCTATGTGTCGTTAAACACACTATTGTACCTATGTATTTATGCATTTCTTGAATTCAAGGTAGTACCCTATTGACATGTATGATAAAAAAAATAGGAAAAAAGGATGGAAAATAAGGGCCATAACGCCGAGGAACCAAAATTATTGGTAAAATGGTATTAAAAATATCAATAACCCTAGTGGAAAAACAAGAACCGATGTCGAAAACAATGCACCACAACACAGTTGCACTCCGATGGTAACGTCAAGCTCCAACACAATAAGAAAGATTTGAAACAATGGAATGAAAATGCAAGTAAGAAAATAGGTCTGCTCATGCTCATAGATCGAAAAAAGGAAGTACAAATAGGGGTGTTGTGTAACCCCCATGCCTAAACAAGGAAACAATATCAATGATGCCACTGACGCATATGACATGACTGATGCATATGATGCCACTAAAGGAGGAGTTACAATTCCAAATAAGGAATGTAACTCCTATGATGCACTGATGCAAATGATAATGACAGAATCTGCCACTTGTCATTTGACTTCCTAAGACCTATGACTCTCGCAAGGTGAGATGACTCACCAGGTGATGTGGACATGACTATACATGTCACACACACCAACAGCCCCCCTTCATCAAAGCTAAGGAAGAGGTAATGGTAAGCCAGAACAGAAAAGAGACTCCCATAGACAACTAAGAAAGATGTGTTAATGGGGCCTGATAACTAAAGGCCTGATAAGGTGCCCATATACAAACAACATCTTCCTAGAAGAAGAATAATAAGAAGAAGAAGAGAAATGGGTCTCGGCATAAAGCCTGATGAGGTACACATTCACAAAAATAATTCGCAAACAGTGAAGGAAAACCTAGTGGGAAAAACATCCATCACAAGAGAACAAAATACTCTCGAATATAAGAAAGATGCCAAGGATGGGTCCTGGCCATAGACTAGCCTATAAAGGTACCCATGAACAAAATGGTGATCTCTCAGAAAGATGAAAAAGAGAGAAGATGAGGGAGATGAGATGGATGCAGAAGATGCCATGGATGGATCTGAACTCTGCAACTCTAAGAAGTCTCCCAGAATAATGTCGATGACGAGATCCTCTGCCTCTGGACTGAAGAAGAGCCATCTGCACAATGAACTGTGTGCCTACCCTTAGGAAGGACAAAAATGACGTGCTAGAAGTCTTCCCACTCCATGAAGGAAACTGAAGGCAGCAACATGAAGAGCTCTGAGTCTGGTCCACGAAAGTGTGACATAGGTCTAGCAAGTGAGTGTAAAGGAACCATAGGTAATGTACAAGCACGGAACTGTCAGAGTATGAAGGTGAACACCTGTAGAAAGGATGTCCAACTGAATTGAAGGAACAAAAAATCCCCCACAACAGAAAATGGATCCACAAGCAAGGGTGGATCAATGAAGGTTTCCAAAAAATTGGAAGTGGTAAGAGTCCCAGAAGGGGCACTCCAACAACGGAGATGATGAACTCCTCTGAAATACCTGTAGATGGATGAGGAACCTGTAGTACATCACAAGTGTACTCTATGAAAAGATGAATAAGGTCAGGTAGATACTCGTCCCAGTGAGGGGGCTCAACAAATAGAAGAGCGATGTCAGATAGGTATGAGTCATCCAATGAAGGTGGAGGAGTGAAAGGGGCCTCAAACACTGAAGGTGGAAAAGAGGCTGGTGTGATGACTGTATGAGGTTGTATATGATTTTACTCAATATCTGATGAGATGTGGGAAGTGTTAACACTCTCTGGAATAGTGAGAGAAGGTGGAGAAGAGTCCTTTGTAGTACTCTCGACATCATAACTAGGTGCACAATCCTCGTCATCAGAAGTAGAACCAAGTGAGTCTGTGTCAATGGAACTATCATCACATGAAGAAATAGGTGTGGGTGGCCCTTCGTAAGAAAAATTATCAATGAAGTCACTTTCCTCCATGGATGCAAGATCATCAACAGATACATAACCAGATGAAGGAGGATCAAGGTCACCATGAAAATTTCTAATGAAAGTCCATGCATGGTGCGCAAACTCTATGAACTCTATTCGACATTGAAGGTCCTCTGGTATAGTAAGACAAAGAATCCCGTATGCCATATCATTCTCGTTCAACAAATTTTTGTGATGAATACGGTCAATAGGTTCAAGTTCCAACCTAAGAAGATGTGGTAACAAGTTGTACATAATGTAATGATCGAGTATCCCATTCTTCCATTGTAGGTAGTTTCCTGGTCCTAGTTGAACAATGGAGCGATGAAATTTAATGTCCATGACGAGAGGAGCCTCTAAGGAACACAAGTTTAACCCCCCCTTTTTTTGGCACTTTATAGTATAGTGTGTTGATTACAATCAGATGTGACTGTGTGCCGAGAACCAGTCTGTCACTCACCTTGCAATCAATTGTTATAACGTGCAATAGTGGAGACAACAATCAAGGTTCGTTGGGTGCAACAGTAGTCTGACACCGTAAGAAAGCACAAGAACAAGTGAAAACAAGAAGGGGAAGAGAAGGCCTTTGTGATAAATAGCATCTCACATCGCATGAAAGAATCCCTTTGCTGTAAGACTATGGCGGACGCACTCACAAGTCCACAAGCAATAAAAAGGATAGAACAAGGCTCGAAATGAGCTGAATTAAGCAATACAAAGACACCCCCCAGAATTTGGCACTTTATAAAATAGTGCATTTACAAAACTGATAATCTCATCAACTAGAATGTGAAAAACCATGCAACTTTGACTAAATAAGTGCTTAAAACTGAGCAACAAGTCAAAAGTTATAGCAAAAACTAATTCTTGTAACTAATGGAAAAATGCTAATAAGTATGCAAACGGATTTAAAAAGTGCCCTAAATGCATGCAAAGGGTGTCATATGTATGCTCATTAGAAACGGAATAAAATTTTAGATAGGGTTTGTTTTTATTGCGAGGGGGGATTATCCTCCTGCCAACCTCGGACCTCACCCTCCGTCTTCGTCACTCAAAGGAAGGATAATAAAACAAGAAAAAGACCCCAAAAAATTTACAATGCCAATTAAATAAATGATTTACACCTTAAAGTAACATTAATTTAATTAATCTGCTTTCAAAGTAAGTATATTAAATCCTAAACTAACTAGGATCTAACAATATAAAAATATTAAAAGCTCATGACAAGATTAAATTAAATTAATCTAAATTACATTTACCCCTTTTATTTAAAAAAATATTAAAGTCACCTTTTAATATTTAAAGCTCACCTTTTTAAAAAAAGGCCACGTATAGGATTTAAAGGCTTAGTTTGATTTAAAAGAACTTTACTTTATAGTAAGGCATGACAACCCCCTTTTTAATATAAAATACACCACATAAACATAACCCACCATGTATTTAACCACCTACCAATATTAATAGTGAACCACCAAATTATTTAAACTGATTGCCTTTTTTTAAAAAGCGGAGGAAGGATTCAATTAAATGGTCAAACGGTGATCAGGCTGTCTAGGCCATGTGTTGGCATGGCAGGGAAGAGGATCCCAGGGCAGGTGGAGACGGTGAGGGCACGATCCAAAGCAAACCAGCAAGAGTGCAAAGGAGGATAATGCCATAGAAAAGGACATAATAACCACCAAACACAGGGGGCAACAAGGAAAAAAGGTGAATACAGAGCCGAGTTCAATAAACATAGCCTACAACAAAGCTCAATGAGAAAGAGATAATGCAAAAGGAAATCAAAAGAACCAAGGAAATGACACGACCTTCAATGGGAAAAATAATTAACATGCAATGTGGGTAAATGCAAAAACATGAGTGTTGAGGCAGAGGGAAAAGGCACAAACTAGCCAGCAGCGGGTTCAAGGCAGGAATAGGCCCAAAAAACACTAGATTTTTTTTGTCTTTTAAAAAAATACGAATAAGGCCAAATATGCACCAACCTCTAAAAATGATTGTTTTCCCACCGAGATGAGATTGTAACCAGAGGTGAAACCCAGGTGTAAAACATAAACCTGCACACATGCACAAACCCCAAAAGCACTGAAACTCCAAAGAACAGCGAAACCAACTTTGATACCATGAAAGAAGGAAAAACAAGAACCGATGTCAAAAACAATGCACTACAATGCAGTTGCACTCCGATGGTAACGTCAAGCTCCAATGTAATAAGAAAGATTTGAAACAATGGAATGAAAATGCAAGTAAGAAAATAGGTCTGCTCATGCTCATAGATTGAAAAAAGGAAGTACAAATAGGGGTGTTGTGTAACCCCCATGCCTAAACAAGGAAAAAAAATCAATGATGCCACTGACGCATATGACGTGACTGACGTATATGACACCACTAAAGGAGGAGTTACAATTCCAAATAAGAAATGTAACCCCTATAACGCACTGACGCAATGAAAATGACTAATTCTATGATAGAATTGCCACTTGTCATTTGACTTCCTAAGACCTATGACTCTTGTAAGGCAAGATGACTCACCATTGAAATCTCCCAAAGAAATAAGTTCTCTGAGTTGAGAATAATCCACGAATGGGTTTCCTCTTCAGTGAACTGAATGGGATTGTGGTCCTCCCTATTGCATAAAATGCTAGATTGTTCATTCACTGTCCTAGCATTGAAATCTCCCAAAGAAATAAGTTCTCTGAGTTGAGAATACACACATATATCATTTTTTAGATTTGCATATGGATCCTTGCCATTTAATCCATTTTTTGCTATATTTTTTAGCCATGTGGTGCAAAATAACAATTGGTAATTTTAATGTGTCTCCCATTTTCTGATATTTTGAACCATATATGCTGCTTATTTGTGTCTTCTTTTTCCAACTAGATCTTTCTACCCTCTACCTCTCTTATTAACACCATTATGCCATCGATATCTTTTTCCCTTACCCACGGTATTGTTCCAAACTGTGAACTTCGTATAGCCATCAAAAGTAGGAGTCTTACAACCATCATGTTCATGAGTTTTTGTGAGGCATATCATGTCTCTTCCTTCTATAACCTAGCCTAATTTTGGTCCCCTCCTCCAAGGATATCCTATACAATTCCAACATACCAATTTTAAACATTCTTGGAAAGGGGGAATTTGGAAAGAGATGGATAAACCATAGTTTCATTCTCAAAGAAAAATCTTGTTATAGCCAAGGCGATCAATAACCCTAATCTGAATCACATAAGAAATCTTGGCATTGATGGAGGAGGAGGTCAATAGATCATCCCAACAATAAGATCCTTGTTTTTTAGAGGAAAGGTTCTAATATTGTATGAACAAGGAACTCATTGAAAAATAATTGAATAAATAAAACTTAGTTTAATTCAATGCTCATTTAAACTATCATGTATAGAAATTAGATGCTCTATGCGCAAACTGTGCATATTATTTTCATGGTAACACCTTTTGAGATCCATAACCAAACTCTATTTGTAGTTTTTCATGGAGAAATTAACTGATGTTTTGGGTTTATTTAGCTATTTCTATAGAACAACAAAGTAATAAAATTGATACCCAAAACCATTTGTTTTTATTAGCATAGGGCCTAAACATTGAAGTAAACATAACCACAATATTATCAAAAAATACATGGATGCAATACATCTGCCTAAAAGGCTCAATAATGTGGTAGTTCTAGCTAATGATATCAAAATATAAGAATATTCTATTTTCTCCACGTTTGAGGTACTTCCTTTCATTGTATTTCCTACACACATAATCATGATTTCAAATTTACTTCAAAGTTATAAGCATATCTAAAAATTCAAATCAAAACAACTTATATGTAGGGTTTAAAGAGAGAGAAAACAAGGGAATAACAAATAGGTCCATTAATTTCAACATCATTTATTATGTATCTCCTTGCATAACTTCAATGCCCAACACAGAAACACAATAAGATCAAAAAGCTATTTTGTTATCTCTTTTTTTTTCTCAAGTGGGATATACACAGCGTTTTGAATGAATCGTTAGATTATAAAAAATCAATGTCCATCTATTTTTTTGACCATCATAGATGTGCTTTACATTTTTTCAACATATAATTACTTAAAAAACATTTGAAACATTCTTCCCAATCCAATGCTTATATCCACCCAACCTATAGTTAATCAAACCCTTGCCCACGAAGGTCTTTATCATTTTTTTGAAGTACTTAAGTGTTGTGATGGAGCGACATAGGGATAAGTTAAGTGTATGTGAAATGATAGAAGGCATAATTACTACTTGTCAATTATATAGGGAAAAAGTTATTACCCTAAGATCCACTAGTAAAACAATCTACCCAAAAAATGAAAAGCAAGAAAAATTGTTTTCAATGCAAGAAAGACATTAGTTTCAGACAATGTAAAAACATAAACTCTGACCAAATAATTGGAAGGGACATATTTTCATTAAATATGATAATTACAAGCAACATAAGACAAACAATGGTACCCTTTTAATTGCAAATTTGATGTTAAAGACGCATGTAATTTTTGGAAGCATGTTAAAGGCGCGTGAGCTATTTTACAAAATTTAAATAGAAGTTGAAAACCCTAACCTAAACTTTATGATGGGCTTTAGTAATAATTTAACTGAACACAAAAAACTCAAAATAAGGTCTTTTAACCACTTTTTTGCATATTTTACAATTGTTGCATTACATGAGACTACATACCTTTTAGGAATTTTGTCGAACAATCTACATGCTTGTGCATTTTACATACATATATCCCAAGGAGCTTTCCACTAAAACATATAGAACAAATTTCCCTTGTCCATAATGCTTTTGTTAGATGTCCACACCTTGTTCAAAGATCCTTCTTTGATAAAGGTTAGGAGTATGCTAACAAAGGTGAACTTATCAAGTTGGACTACTATTGTTTGCATTTGGTGATATAGTGTGAAGACTTATATTCAGGGTTTAAAGAGAACAAAAAAGAACGGAATAACTTATATTCAAGGTTCAAAAAGAGAAAAAAAGAAGGGAATAACAAACATGTCCATTTATTTCAGTAACAATTATCATCTAGCTCTTGATTCAATAAAATCTGGTTATTTTATTAAAGTCTAAATGTACAGAGTTGTTACAAATGGTATATAATGGAATGTAAATTCTAAACATTTTATTTAAATGTAACTATGAAAGGAAATAAGAGGGGTAAGGTACTTATCTGAATTTTGCTTACCTCGCAATGAGTTTGGACTAGATAATGTGATGGAACATAAGCACATGTTGTCGCAGCGAACCACAGAAAAATACAGCAGAGGTGGAAATGGCTGGACTGGGGTGCCTGGCGAGGGATAGGGGCACCTGCGGGTGCCCTAGGCCTATTTATAGTGCTTGGGTTTGTAGAAAAGCTCATAACCTTGTTCTAATGTGGTCGCTAGGGCTTCACACTTGCCCACCTTTTGTCACATGTATGTCTCACTTAAATTTCCAAGGTACTTGTAAACCTGCAATGAAGTATAGACCTGCAAAACCCTCAAATAGACATCAAATCCTAAAAATAAAGATGCAAAATGAGGGGTCAAACTATCCTTAATTGCCACAATGATGGACTTACAACTAAGCGATGCACTACATCTCAAACCCAATGTAGTTCTGTGTGCTTGTGTGTGCAATAGTGCTCATAGGTCACCCTCGCGCCAATGATGCCAAGATAGCAGGCAATAACTAGATAAAAATGCAAATGTGTGGATGGAATAAAATGAACTCCCCTTTCTATACAGTGTGTATGTAGAGTAATAACCCAAATACAATACTCTATGTAGATAGCTAGCCTTTGATAAGAACTTTCCACCCTTATAATGGTATGTATGTTGTGTTTATATAGGGATATCTTGTTTGAATTTCAACACCAATGACCTGACATGCCAACTAGTACCTTGAGAGATGGGAGGGAAAACCAAAAAGACCGACCTCAAATGTCAAAAATAAAATCAAACAAAAAGAGGACACATGAACCCAGGATGGACAGGAGCGCATGACGCTAGTGTTTAGTCCCGGACACTAATTTCTAGAGACAAGTGACAACAGATGGGTGAGAACTGACAGACAGGGGTCCCTGTGACCTGACTAGAAATATGTGTATGAATGACGAGTGTGAAAGATAAAAAACCAATAAATACCAACAAGACAAGCGGATGGATTTTCTGATGTAAGATCCATATATAAAATAACATACTTTGTGGTATAATAATAGTAGTAAGTACGTGATTTTGTGTCTACATTTTCCCTCACTTTATGTTGGTGAGTGAAATCTCAGTAACATAAAGTAGATAGAGATGCATACCTGAGAAGTTCAAAGAATTCCATATTGCTGAAGTACGCGAAGAGTGTAGTAGAAGTGTGTGTCAAATGAGAACATATAACATGAAAAACTATGGATCAGTGTGTTGATCCATGCGATGTAATGAGAGACATGGGACTGTCATGAGGAGTGTTAAGCAAGATTGATGATTGTGATGTTGAGCAATTGGAGATTTTGATTTGTTGTTGACAAAGATGGAGATGTGATGGGGAAGGGAGTGATCAGTTCCTAACCTAATTTTGTGTGTGTAAAAAATGGAGGATTTGGGCATCCTTCTGGCAGAGGAAGAGTGTAGGGAGAGAGGTTTAGTTTTACTCTCCAAGCTTTAACTACAAACTCAAAAGATCTAGTTGTTGGAGATGGACAAAGATCAAATTTTGATGATTTTGGATCCAATTTTTTTATCAAACGTGATAACCCATATGGGAGCACTATAGGAAAGGTAATGACGTCTCATTTCCCCCACTCTATGGGTGTCACTGAAATGTGTATGTGTTGGATTCCATGTTAGGTCATCTGGAAGTGGTCGTAAAATGTAGATTAACTTCCCATGGTAGGTCATCTAGGAAAGTGGTGATATAACCCCCAAGTTAGGTCATTTGGGAGGATAAATATGTTGTGTTCGTGTTGATTGATTGATGTGATTTTTGTTGTCGATAGTTGAATTTATGTGATTGATTTATTGGTTACTCATGGAGATAGTTTATGTTTGTTGCCCCCAGGTTAGGTCATTAGGGGGAATCGATAGAAAGTGATGTGAAATGTCGCATGGTGTACGAGAAAATGTTTGATGATAACATGTTAGAAATGTAGATTGATCGCATAATGATGTAAGGGGAATCATGAGATGACCCCGATTTTATGCCCCCCATTTTGGCGAAAGAGGGAGTGGCGATGAGAACGAATGTTAGAGCCAAAACTAAGCGCATAGTAATATAATTAACAATGTATGATAGATATCACAAAAGTATGTGTATATCAAATGGGAATTATGTCAAGGAGAAAAATTGTGTGTAAGATTTATATGAAATGGTAGATGGCTGGAATTATGAAGAGAATGACGTGAATGAGATATAAAATTAGAGTAAGTATGCTCAAGATATGATCAAAATCATGTAGTGCATATTAATTGAGAGAATGATCGTGAATAATGACTAGAATAAAGTAGGAATGAAGAGTTGTTATAAATAGTAATTGTGAAAAAGTGAATAGGCAATTCATTTGATTATTGTGCTAGTGTGATTATGAGATATGGGTGTGCAAAGATTCCTCAAGTGAGAGCACCACAATTGAGTCAGTTCGAGATGGCGGTGGTAGTTGTGGCCTAACGTATGATAGCAGAGCTAGTAAGTGTGATTTTTTTTCAAAAAATGTGTGGATATGAGCTGTTTTTGATGAATTTTTGGAATTTTTTTTTTTGAATTTCTTGACATTTTAGACCCGGGCCAAAGCGATGAAGGTGTTAATGACCCACAACACACTAGCGGCTAGGAATGTGTGCTAGTGACCTACTCCTGGGTGCTCTAGTCCTATTTTTGGGCGCTAGTGTCCCAAAAAGCATGGGTTGAGCTTAGAGTGTTATAGATGTGAAACAAGATGTTTTTTGATGAATTTTAGTGGTTTAATTTGCATGTGTATGATGTTTTAATGCTATGTTTCTTGACATTTTGTGGTGTGTAGAGGGATATCCAATTGAGGGAGTTTTGAGGTGGTTGTCATTTGAGTACGATTGCTAGGATTGGGGTTGTTGGATGACGAGTGGGATGTTCTAGACCGTGTCGGCCTGAGGCATACTAGCAAACATAGGGAATGTGCCCCATAGTGGACCTATGCTTAAAAATTTATGTGAGTGATGGTGTACAAATAGTGCACGTATTGGTTGTCTACAGGGGAGATGACAGTTACATTAAAGGATGTGTATTGTATACTGCGATTGATTATCATTGGTGAGAGGGTACAAGTTATGGCAGTGGATGATGCATAAAGGCATATGATGGTTGCGAGGTAGAATTTTACGGGGACCTGAGTTCATACATAGGTCCATGTTATTTTGGATGCTATTTTGAGATTAGGGGCTCCACGATTGTGGAAGTTATTGTTGTTGTGATTGCATCATCGATTGTAGTGGAGGGTGGTGGTGTTGGCATCTTGCATAAGATGCATGACATATGTCGTCAGATAAAGGAGGAGAGTACGAGGTATGCTTGGGCACGATGTGTATTAGCCCACCTGTAGAGGGATCTATCCATATTTACACATGAGGATCACGGGGTGGTATTGGAGCTACCGCATTCTTACATGTATGGGCCTATGAGCATAATGTAGTATTGAGGCCAATTGGTGGACCACGAGGAGAGTGGGCTAGGATGGATATGTTCACAGGAAGATGGGTAGGTGTACGTGATAGGAAGATGGTTATTGAAACTTATATAGCCATGTTATATCAGATGGGCCCTGAGGCTATGATACAGAGGCCATACTGACACTACGGGGGATGTGACAGAGGATGCAGTGGAGCTATAATGCATTCAACATACTATGTGCTTCAAGGATCGGTTTCCAGGGGTGGTGAAGTGATTTTAGGTGGAGCACATATCATGACAGTTTGGTATGGCCCAAGATGTGCCCCTAGATCCGTATCTATGGTTGAGAGTCAGTAGGGCACCAAGGAGGACGGTAGCTAGATCAGGGCCCATAAGAGAGCAACTAGTACCTCCAGGGCCAGGCGAGGTTGATGTGGTGAGGTTTTTCGATAGATGTTGATGATGTTGATTATCATTGGGTGAGAGGGTACAAGTTATGGCAGTGGACTGATGCATAAAGGCATATGATGGTTGCGAGGTGGAATTTTACGGGGACCTGAGTTCATACATAGGTCCATAGTATTTTGGATGCTCCCCAGTGAGCGGGTCAGGGGTGTTCGGGGGGGTTAAGCCCCCTCGATCGATGAGGGCTTGGGGACGAAGCCCTCGAAGCAAATTTTTCATGGGTGGTTTATTAATCCATGGGTAATGGGTAACCGTTATGGGCTGTTTTTGGGCCCATGGTTTTTCGGTACCCATTGTTTTGATATGCACGGTTTTTGCCCATTTTTTTGATACCCATGGTTGTTTGCCCATGGTTTTGATACCCACGGTTTTGTATCAAACTGCTTAAGTAATTGTCTATTTATATGGTCTTATGCATATGATAGATAGATAAGAAAATGTATTGCAGATGTGCTTTGAATTCGGATGTGAATTCTATAGAGTTTGTTGAGCATAGATCCAAACGGATCTGGGTATTGTATTGAGAAAGTGAAGGCTTGTAATAAAATCTGAGCAAGTGATTCTTGGTGGACGTAGTCCAAATTGGGTGAACCACGTTAAATCTTGTCTCTCTTTGTTGTGTTATTTATTCTGCACTTTTATTTGAGATCTGTAATATTTTCTGCATATTAGTTTCTACTGTTGCGATTCTGTAAGGGATTATTCTGCATATTTTATCTCTTATTTCCTAACAATTGGTATCAGAGCCTGGTTTGGTTTGCTGAAGTGTTGAATTGCAAGGAAAGTTTTTAGCTTGAGTGGGAGCTATGGCAGATGATGGAAGATATAAGGTTGATAAATTCAACGGGCAGAATTTCAGTTTTTGGAAGATGCAGATGGAAGATTACCTTTATCAGAAGGATCTTTATACTTCACTGTTTGAGAAGGTGAACAAACCCTCGAGTATGACAGATGTGAAATGGGATTTGTTGGATCAGAAGGCACTTGGAATGATACGGCTGTGTCTTACATCTTCAGTATTATTTAATGTTTTAAAGGAAAAGACTACAAAAGAATTGATGGATGCATTAGGGAAGTTGTATGAAAAACCCTCTGCCTCTAATAAGATATTTTTAATGAAAATTTTGTTTAATATGAAGATTTTTGAGAATAGTTCAGTAGCAGATCATTTAAATGATTTCAATATGGTTGTGAATATGCTAGATTCAGTTATAATAGAATTTGATGAAGAAGTTAGGGCTTTATTAATTTTGTGCTCTTTACCTGAAAGTTGGAATAGCCTGGTAATGGCGGTAAGTAACTTTGTTCCAACTGACTCAAAGTTGAAGTTTGAGGATGTCGTAGGGGTGATTCTAAGCGAGGAAATGTGAAGGAAAAGCTCCAGGGAATCTTCTACTTCAGGGAATGCTTTAACAGTGGAAACTAGAGGGAGACAGAAGAATAGAGGAAACCGTGGAAAATCAAAGGATCGGGCAAGGTCAAAATCCAAAAGCAAGATAGTATGTTGGCACTATGGAAAGTCTGGGCATGCAAAGAAGGACTGTTGGGAGCTTTGGGATAAGAAGAAACATCAGGAAGAAAACAAGGAGGCAAATGTGGCATCGGGTAATGTATGTCAGGATGCTTTGATTCTTTCTTTGCATAATATTAATGAATCTTGGGTTTTAAATTCAAGGGCTTCTTTTCATGCTACTCCACATAGGCATTATTTTGTTGATTATGTTCAAGGGGATTTTGTGCATGTTTTTCTTGGTGATGATGAGCCTTGCAAGATAGTTAGAAAAGGTTCTGTTCATGTTAAGATGTAGAAATGGGAATACATGGCTATTGAAGGATGTCAGACATGTGCCTACATTAAGGAGAAATTTGATATCGGCGGGGCAATTAGGAAGTTATGGTTGTACTGTGATATTTACAAACGACTCTTAGAAGGTCACCAAGGGTACTCTTGTGGTGGCAAGAGGTAAGAAGGTTGGAACCTTGTATCTAACCACTGATAGTACTAATGATTGTAATCTTGTGGCTTCAGATGTAGATACAACATTATGGCACTATAGGCTCGGTGATATGAGCCATAAGGGCATGGACATCATAAAGAAGAATTTTCCTGGATATACATAAACAAGTTTGGATTTCTGTGAGAAATGCATATATGGGAAACAGAAGCAAATAAGGTTTCTCAAGGTTAGACCTACGAAGAAAGAGAGTAAGTTAGAGCTGGTACATTCTAATGTGTGTGGGCCAGCTCAAGTATCATCTCTTGGGGGTTCAAGTTATTATGTTACTTTTATTGATGATGCAACAAGGAAAGTTTGAGGTTATTGTATTAGAAACAAATCTGATGTATTTCTTACTTTTGTTAAATGGAAAGCCTTGGTAGAGAATGAAACAAGCCTTAAGTTAAAATGTCTTAGGTCAGATAATGGAGGGGAATATTGCAGCAATGAATTTAATGATTACTGTTCTAAGAATGGAATTCGTAGGAAAAAGATGGTTCCAGGAACTCCGTAGCAGAATGGGGTATCATAAAGGATGAACAGAACAATAATGGAACGTGCTAGGAGCATGAGGTTACATGCAGGACCGCCTCTTTCTTTTTGGGCAGAAGCAGTGAGCACATCTGTGTACTTGATAAACAGAGGACCCTCAAGTGCCTTGGATGGAGGTATACTTGAGGAGGCTTGGTATGGTAATAAAGTTGATTATTCATTTCTTTGAGTCTTTGGATGTGAGGTGTTTGCTCATATTGACAAGGATGATAGGACCAAGCTAGAGGATAAATAAAAAAAATGCACTTTTATTGGTTATAGTGGTGATGACTTTAGATTTAAATGTTGGAGTATTAAAGACAAGAAAATCATTCGGTCTAGGGATGTGGTCTTTAATGGGAAAGTCATGTATAAGCAACAATTGCAGGAAAACATGGAAGAATCCAAGAAAGAATATGCAGTGGTAGAGGATATTTCGGATGGGAAAGTGACCCATGAATCAATTTAGGAACCTACTCAACAGGAACCCCAAACTCCTACAGTGAGGAGGTCTTCTAGGGTAAGAAAAGAACCTGAATGTTTTTCTCCTTCTCTTTATTATTTATTACTCACTGATAGTGGAGAGCCAGAGAGATTTGATGAAGTAATGCAGGTAGATGCCAGTAAGAAGTGGGAGCAAGCCATGGATGAGGAGCATAAGTCTCTCATGGAGAACTAGACTTGGGATTTGGTGAAGCTACCGGAAGGTAAAAGAGCATTGTAGAACAAGTGGGTATACAGAGTTAAAGATGAAGAAGGAGGAAAGAAAAGATATAAGGACCGATTGGTGGTCAAGGGGTTTGCACAGAAACAAGGTATAGATTTTGATGAGATTTTTTCTCCTGTAGTAAAAATGACTTCTATCATAACTGTTCTTGGAATAGTAGCAGCAGAAGACTTGTACTTAGAACAGTTAGATGTAAAGACTGCATTTCTCCATGGTGATTTGGAGGAGGAACTATATATGTAGCAACCAGAGGGCTATGAGGTCAAAGGTAAAGAGGAGATGGTGTGTAAATTGAAGAAGAGCTTGTATGTCTTAAAACAAGCTCCACGTCAATGGTATAAGAGGTTTGATAGCTTCATGATGGAGCAAGGTTAAATTAGATGTCATTCTGACCATTGCGTGTATACAAATAATTTTGAGGATGGAAGTTATATTATCCTATGTTTGTATGTTGATGACATGTTGGTTGTAGGTAAAAACATGTAGGAAATAAAAGTACTCAAGAAACAGCTAAGTGAATCCTTTGATATGAAGGATTTTGGGGCAACCAAAAAAATCCTTGGTATGAGGATAACTCGGGATAGGAAGGAACGGAAGCTAACTTTATCTCAGGAAGAGTACATTAAGAAGGTATTGGATAGGTTTAACATGCAGGATGATAAACCGGTTGGGACTCCTTTGGCAGGCCATTTTAAGTTATTAAAGGAGAAGTGTCCCAAGACAGAGCAGGAAAGAAACTAGATGTCCAAGGTACCTTACTCATCAGTAGTTGGTAGTTTGATGTATGCTATGGTATACACTAGGCCTGATATTGCCCATGCAGTGGGAGCTGTGAGTAGATTTATGAGTGATCCAGGTAAAGAGCATTGGTAAGTAGTAAAGTGGATCCTTCGGTATTTAAGAGGGACCATGGGGACAATTTTGTGCTGCAGTGGATCAGACACCACTTTACGTGGTTATGTAGATTCATACATGGTTGGAGATGTAGATAACAGGAGGAGCACGACATGTTATATTTACACTATAGGTGGGACAACAATGAGCTAGATTTCACGATTATAGAAGCCGGTGGCTTTGTCAACCATGGAGGTTGAGTATGTTGCTGCCACAAAGGCAAGCAAAGAGATGTTTTGGTTACAATAATTGCTTGAGGAGTTAGGGCATAAGCAGGAGGAATGTAAGCTACATAGTGATAGTTAGAGTGCTATACACCTAGCTAAAAACTTTGTTTTCCACTCCAGGATGAAGCATATACAATTGAGATATCACTTCATCAGGATAGCTTTGGAGGAAGATAAGTTGAAGGTGGAGAAGATTCATACCAGTCAGAATCCTGTAGACATGATGACCAAGGTGGTCACAAGGAATAAACTATAGCTATGTTCAGCTTTGGTTGGCCTTCGCGGATGACAATGAAGGGTTGAGAAGCTTGCTCAGTGGAAATCAGTCTCCAAGTGGGAGATTGTTATGTTTGTGGAGCCTATTTTCATGTTAGAGTGTGGTACACCTTCTATGTGTTACACTTGGGTATTTTTTCGGCGGTCCCGCTCGCCGGTGAGCGGGTCAGGGGGGTTCGGGGGGTTAAGCCCCCCCGACCGATGGGGGCTTGGGGACGAAGCCCCCAAAGCAAATTTTTCATGGGTGGTTTATTAACCCATGGGTAATGGGTAACCGTTATGGGTTGTTTTTGGGCCCATGGTTTTTTGTACCCATTGTTTAGATACCCACGGTTTTTTGCCCATGGTTTTGATACCCACAGTTTTGTATCAAACTGCTTAAGCAATTGTCTATTTATATGGTCTTATGCATATGATAGATAGATAAGCAAATGTATTGCAGATGTGCTTTGAATTAGGATGTGAATTTTGTAGAGTTTGTTGAGCATAGCTCCAAACGGATATGGGTATTGTATTGAGAGAGTGGAGGCTTGTAATGAAATTTGAGTAAGTGATTCTTGGTAGACGTAGCCCAAATTGGGTGAACCATGTTAAATTGTGTCTCTCTGTGTTGTGTTATTTATTCTGCACTTTTATTTGAGATTTGTAATATTTTTTGTATATTAGTTTCTACTGTTGCGATTCTATAAGGGATTATTCCGCATATTTTATCTCTTATTTCCTAACAGTTGGCTAATGTGTTTATTTATGGGTGCAGGTAGCACATATTGATTGTTGAGTGTGGACACATCCATCCACACACTGATGCGGAATGTCCCCACTAATGTACTTGTGGGAAAAGGTATACTAGAGCGTGTGAATGTCATTGCGGGTGAGCATGCCCTTTTGTTTGAGCCAGTGGCAACAGGAGCAACAACATGTACCGTGCTATTGGATAAGAGGGCTGATGCATGTGAGGAGACATGACAAGATAGAGAGGTATTGTATAAGCAAGTAGAGAGATATAGGGGCCATGACCAGAGGCACAGACTGAGCTAAGAAGTTTCTAGTTCTAGATCTCTCGTAGTACCAAATATTGATAGTAATGACAAGCTATGATATGTATTGATGTATTGATGTAGGGGAGTTTCCCCCCAATGATGAGATGTTTTGTACTTATGATTGTGAATGATGTATATATGGATAGATTTATTGGCGTATGATCATTATATTTGATGTTTTATTGATGTGTTTTTGTGATGATGATGTATGATTCATTAATTATTGTTGTTATATGTGATGTGTTTCATATTGTTTGTAGTTGTTGAGTTGATTTGCAATGAGTAGTTGTTGAGATTGAGTAAGTTGATTATATATAGATAAACAATGATATAATGTATATGATGATAGATTATGCATATAATGTGATTGCGAAAAAGTGTATTGTATGTATGGATAAAGTTGCGATGAATGATAAAGTAAAAATGAATAATGTGTAAGAGTATGAGATTATCGTAATAGTGTAATGAAACACATGTTAGTATGATGAAGAGGGTGAGGTAGGAGAATAGTGATACCCCCAGTGTATAGATGATAAAGTTCATTTATAGAAGATCCCTCATCAGTCAAGAATGAACTGCAAAGAAAGAGTGTGTCATCGGGAAATGATATGAATGTGTGCGCAAAATAGATTGATTGATGATACATGTAGCACATGAGTGAAGTTAGGTTCTTATTGTAATAGATCCCTCAATAGTCATGTAAGAATTGTAAGAACACAAGTGTGTCATCGGGGGGTGAGGTGATAAAAATCACCTACCAAAGACCAAGTTGACATGGAGCGGTGGAATCATGTGGAATGAAAGTAGCATGAGTGTATGAACTAAACTGAATGTCGAGTGGAGCAGTGGTGGGAAGTGGAGATATCAAGGGCTGTGGAATCCAATGTGTTGTGGTAGCATTACGTGACAGATGGGATAGTATAGCATTAGATGGATGAGATGGAGGATGCGCATGAGAAACAATTTACAGTGGTGGACGAATACTAGCTTAACACTAGATGAAGGAGATAAATCAATTGGATTAACATCACACCTACGTGGGAGTGGATATATAGACTGCTCACAAGAGTGAGGGCCAAAGGAAATGATACCCTTATCTTTTAATTGTTGCAAGCAATCATAAAGGGTACAATAGTCATTGTCACAATGGTAATTGATATGATGATAATTACAGTAAGATCTATCACACTGGTGTTGTAGGAGATGAGGTGGATGATGTTGATTAGAAGGTAAGTGAATCAAATGACTGTCAAAAAATGTACACAACACATCATGAGGTCTACCGTGATGGTAAAAATGTAATGGTTCTCATGAAGCTTGAGTAGGATTTTGAGGTGTAGCCTTATGTGGAGGAGGAGATGAAGGATGTTGAGGCAATGGAGAAGATTGTACTTGCTTGTGAGGTGGAGGAGGTGGAGATTGTGGAGTCCACTCAACAGATGTTAGTCGAGAAGAACTAGATGAAGTAGTGGTAGTAATAATATGAGAAGGATCTATGACATGTGTAGCAATGAGATCATGTTCTAAATCAATGACCTTATATCACAACAGTATGAATTATTCACATGTGTCATATTGCAATTGTTGCTTTAAAGTGGGAATTAAACTACGACAGAAGATGAACTGCTTTTCTAAGTCAATAGTTTGAAAGACTAATTGATACATGCAAACATTGAATCGTAAAATCTAATCACTAATAGGTTCTATTTTTCCTTGATGTAAGCCAAGTAGGTGATCATATGTAACTCTAGGGCCATTGTTGAGTATGAAGTGATGAAGAAAAACTTATTCCATCTTATAATAAGTACTAATAGATCTGAAGGGTAGATGTGTGTACCATTGAAGAACATCATCTGTAAAACTATGGTGAAAGGCTTTAAGTAATAATCGATTATTAGAGGATGAAACCATAGCTAGATGACAATGAAGATGCAGATGGGGATCATCACTACCATGAAAACATGTAAATTTAGGCATAATTAAATCCTTAGGGAATGTCAATTTGTGATTCTTTTTTGAAAAAGGAATACCATGAAAAGAATTTATCAATAGAAGCATAATAGGCCTTTCTTTCGAGTGTGAGAGAATGGACTTGTGATTGTAAGTGGCCAACAACATTTATGAGTGATAAGATGTCTGCAGAGGAATAGTAGGAGATGGAAAAAGTATATTGAGTGGTTGCAATTTTCCACTATGGGTGATCATAGGAATGTCAAGAGGAGAAATAGAAGATGTCGATGTGAAGGGCACACTAGATATGGGTTTCGAAGAAGTAATAGGTGAGGAAGAACATGGAAACTCAATAGAAGCGGTAGGACTAGCATCAAAAACATCATTAGGAGATGATCTAATAGAAGGAGATGAATCATGCATGCTATTAGAGACAATCTTAGAAGAAGATGAAAGTGGAGCAGGGGATTCAGACTCAAAAGTATGCAAAGAAGTAAAATCATGACTATTAGGTGTCTCATCAAAATTGAACAAAGATTCAGATACAAGGATGTCATTAAGTGTGCCATCAACATATAATGAAGGAGGATGAGAAATAGTATACAATACATCATGAGAAAAAAATTCCGAATTAGGAGTACGAGATGCAACTATAGAATTATTTGAATTAGTATGAGAAGCAAAATCATGCACATGTTTATTATCTTCTTGTTTATTAGATAGATAATTATCATCAATATTAAACATGAAACTAAGAATAACATCAACTAAGTTTTCATTAGAAACAATAGAAGGATGAGTGTGGCTAACTGTATAACAAGGTGTACAATGAGTAAAGCGCATCAGATCATAGACAATGCCAATGGTAGAATTATCAAAGCTAGTAGGCACATTGCATTCATGAGCTAAGAGTTGTCTTTGAGTATCATTTAGAAGAACTACATTATGGTATAGAGCAACAAGCTCAGCAATGGTTGTTTCATCATAAATAGGATTGACACTCACAGGAGGCATGACTAGCCGAGAAGAAGAACTATCCTTAGCCATTAGGGTTTTAGTGGATCATAGGGAAAGAATTTCTATGCTACGGGTTCACCAAAATGATTCAATAAAATAAGGTTATTTTATTAAAATCTAAATATACAGAGGTGCTACAAATGGTATACAATGGAATTTTAATGCTAAATAATTTATTTAAATGTAACTATGAAAGGAAATAAGAGAGGTAAGGTACTTATCTAAATTTTGCTTACCTTGCAATGAGTCTGGACTGGACAATGTGATGGAATAGAAGCACAAGTTGTCGTAATGAACCACAAAAAAATGCAATAGAGGTGGAAATGGTTGAACTGGGGGACCTGGAGAGGGACAAGGGTTCCTGTAGGTTCCCTAGGCTTGTTTATGGGCATCTGGGTCTGCAGAAAATCTTAAAACCTAGTACCGATATGGTCCATAGGGCTTCGCACTTGCTCGCCTTTTGTCACATGTATGTCACACTTAAATCACTGAGGTACTTGTAAACCTGCAATGAAGTATAAACCTGCAAAACCCTCAAATATACATGATGCAGGAGCATCATGTAAATATATATATTTTTGTCTTTTGTAGATGTTTTAGGTGTCTTGAGTCCATCTAGGGTTATCATAGTTGGTTCTATACTCTTTTGGACTCCTTGAGTTTGAACAAGGGATTTTCCCTCCATTTTGTAATTTAAATATTTGAATTTAGCATTAGGGTGATGTAGTGTCAGATCTTAATATATGAGAGTCAAGAATGTTAAAAGATGGCTAGAAATCATCCACTCAACCTTTATCATGAATCACATACCTGACCTTTAACTCATCATGAGTTATCTTAAGCAAAGTAGGGTTAGTGAAGAGAAACCCTAACTACCTTGTTGCTCATTTCATTTTGTATGAAAATTCAAGAGCATTCAAAAAAGGGAAAAAGAAGAAGAAGAAGGGAGATTTAGAGCGAGAGGGTGAAAAGTATGTACCAGAGCCTTATGGGCTCATGAAGCCTTGTATTTTGCATGCTTTAATCATTTTAATAAGCTTCTTGTATTGAAAATTGTGAATGAGCATGTATGTGAATATTGTGTATTGATTGATAAAATTTATGAATGATTTTCATGTATGAATGTTGTGTGAATGTCTTATACAGATATGGAAGGGTGAAAAAGTCTTAAGAGAGACCTAGAAAGTGTTAGAAAAGAATGAAATGACAAGAAAACAAGCTTGTGTAAGTTTGGGGAAAAACTATGTACATTGATGTTATGCTCGTGAGAAATATTTTAAGTGCATGATAAGAAGGGTTTGAAAGTGATATTTTCTTGTGTACTTAAGTGAGACACTAATTTTAGAAGGTCATCTAAAATTTGTTTTGACAATATGCTTCTACGTGAAAAGGGAAAACATGGTAAGAAACTAAAATTACAGAGATACCCAGAAATCAAACTAGTAAAAGTTTATTTTCAGGAGTTAGAAGAATGATTAAAATCTGAAATTTTGTGTGGATTAACTAACCAGATATAAAAACCTTGTGTATACATTTTTAGCAATAAAACATAGACGTCAAAAATTTATAGATGTTTCTTTCTCGTTGTTAGGCCTGTAGGAAGGGTTTTGCCAAATTTCTAAAATTGTGTTTTTGAGAGATTCAAACCATTCCAGGGCTTAAAATTTGACACACACCATGGAGAGAACATGAAAAAAGTGTTCCAATAATTTTTAGGGCCTGGTGGTATGGGAAAGTACCTAAACCATTAAATGCCCAGAGGACTAAACTTAGAAGACCTAGTTTTGAGAAGGGCTTTACAAAGCAAGTACCCTCTAAAGGAAGAGTTAATCCTTGAAAATTATTAGAAATCTAGTTTGGAATAATGGGTGACCAAAAACATAAATTTTTAGGCTGATTCATGAGGGGGTGAAGAGATATTTACATCATATTATTGTCCCAGACTTATTGGAAGGCTTGAGAGCAAAAATACAAAAGGTGGCATATAAAGAGTTACACAAAGAGTTAAGCCTTGAGTTTTTGCAAGCATGTTAGAGGAGTTGAGAGACAACTATAAAATGTGATAGGAATTTTTTGGTAGTGATATAAGTGCGAATGAATTTAGTTGGAGCAGAGTACATGCCCTTAAGAAGCCAAAGATGACAATTTTGTGAGATAGAAGGGAAGTTGAAGATTTTGGTTGATTTGATCAAGTGTACTAGTTGAAATTGCATGGTTTTGTCTAAGTAAATAGGTGAAGTGATTTCATTATCCAAATTGAGCCTTTAATCCAAAAATTTTATGTTGAAGCAAGGTTTCTTGACTTGAGAAAGTAAACTAAAATTGTATGTTTTGACAAGATTATGAGATTTTTGTTGATTCTAACATTGAAGGATGATTGTGTTGCATGATGTATCTACATTAAGGCATAAAATCCTAAAAAAGAAAGATGCAAAATTAGGGTTCAGACTATCCTCAATTGCCACAATGATGGACTTATAACTGAGTGTTGCACTACAGTTTAGACCCAATGTAGTTTTGTGTGCTTGTGTGTGCAATAGTGCTCCTAGGTCACCCTCGCGCCAATGATGCCAAGATAGAGGGAAATAACTAGATAAAAATGCAAATGTGTGGATGGAATAGAATGAAATCCATTTCTATGCAATGTGCATGCAGAATAATAACCCAAATGCAGTCCCTTGCTCTATGTAGATAGCTAGCCCTTGATAAGAATTGTCCACCCTTATAATGCTATGTATGTTGTGTTTATATAGGGATATCTTGTTTGAATTTCAACACTAATGACCCAACATTCCGACTAATATCTCGGGAGATGAGAGGGAAAACCAAAAAGACCGATCTCAAATGTCAAAAATAAGATCAAACACAAAGAGGACATGGGCGCCCAAGATGGATAGGAGCGCCTGGCACTAGTGTCTAGTCTTGGGCGCTAATGCCCAGAGAAAAGTGACGAAAAATGAGTGAGAACTGATAGACAGGGATCCCTATGACTTGAATAGGACTATGTGTATGAATGACGAGTGTGAAAGATAAAATCCAATAAAGACCAACAAGACAAGCGGATGGACTATAGAATTGGTCATCAGTGAATACTTTTCTTACGCAAGATCCTTATATAAAACAACATACTTGGTGGTATAATAATAATAGTAAGTGTGTGATTTTGTGTCTACAACTCCTTACATAACTTCAATGCCCAACACAAACACAATAAGATAAAAAATTGATTACATCATTGCTTCTTCTTCTCATGTGGGAGATACAAAGCATTCTATTGTAATCCTTGGATATTGCACAAATCTATGCTCGTCTAGTTTGTCGACCACCATAGTTGTGTTTTGGATTTGTTCAAATATATACTTACTTCAAAAACATTCAAAACATTTTTCATGTTCGAATGCCCCTATCCACGCGACCCATTGTTAATCAAGGCCCTAATAATGCTAGTGGGGAAAAACCCCAAGTGCCAATATTTTGTTGCGCATAGAGTACAACATTACATAGTCACAACAAAGGCATCACCAACATGCCACTCACCACATAATAGTGGAAACACAATTTTTTTAATGGAAAAAGAACACCCAAAGCAAGTTTTAATTTTTTTAAAGCTTTTGGGTGTGTAGATCAACATAAAAAATAAGTATAGTGGGTTCATTCATTGCAATATTTTAGGGATGAGATATGATGTCTGGACTTGTACAACATGGTATTGGAGCTATTTTATAAAGTTATCAATGAAGCGGGCCATAAGATATCCACCATGGCTTAAATTTGACGATCGTGTAGACATTTTCCATCATTTCAACTATTAAATACTTACAAATATTTGAAATAATTGTTTCATATGACTTGTATATTTAAAATGCAATCCTCATTTTTTATATAGATTTATATGTAATATATTAATATGCACAAATATATATTAAAAATAGTTAAATAAATATAAAATAATATTCTAAATAGTTTTTTTTAATAATATAAAAAATAATATTATTTGTATTTTCAAAAGGTAATATTGAAAACTTACCATGAATTACAAATTATTTGATAGGTAAATGTGGCCATCAAATTTAATCTCCATTATCCACAAGTTAAAAATATGAGACGAAAAAGATAAAAAAGCTAAGGCACTTGTACCTCTTCTCGAAAAGAGGAAATTATTTATATTTATTAAAATATTTTCCATATCAATGAGATAACAAAGAGAGAATCCTGGGGGTGGATATGATAAAATAAGAATTGAGTAATATGTGTCCACCTAATCAAAAATATTATAAGTTTAATAATAACATTGTACCACATGTTAACTTGTCCATTAGTTTGAGGGCACAAACTGTAGACACCCCAATTTCACATCTGTCCTAAATCAATTAATTCCCCTTCCTCATTTCCAACAAAAATACACTTCGAATTAATCAAATATAATTTGATTAATTATCCATTTCAAAATCTAAAAAATAACCCAATCCTCATCACATGTCATTATTCTCCATGTTTTTCTACTATTGAATTAAAAATTCAAATTCAAATCCTCACCCACCCTTCGTGGTCCCCACTCACATAAAATCCTCCACTTATGAATTAAAAATATAATTCAAATCCTTACCTATTCTTCGTGGCCCCCACTCATCTAATCTTGCCCACATTTTCAAACCACTCACCTAATCTTGCCCACATTTTCAAACCACCCACTTAATCTTGCCCACATTTTCAAACATGATTACTTAAATTACTCTAAGTTAATCACTCCCCCAGGCTATAAATACAACCTTACCCCTCCCTTCTAAACACATGGAGAATGAGCTTGAATGTCATATCTAAGTTCTTGCATCCTTTGAGCAAAGAACATCCTTTTACCTCGTCCTAATGCCCAAATAGCCTCATAATCATTTTTCTCATTTGGTGCAAAGTAAGAGGATCATTGTTGCAGGAAGGTTTTGCTCCGTCTTGAAGAAAAGCACCTACATATCACACAATCAGGGCTCAATCCAAGTTTCCTAGCCCATTCTGAGGTTTGCTATGGAACGCGAAGGAGGAGGTATGATTATTGATATTTTACTTCATTGTTAGTAGTGTATTTTTCCTAGCTTACATTCTAGCATGCCCGTTTACTTTCGATATGTTACCATTAATTTCCCAATTAGTGGTTTTATCTGTTCTTTATTTATTATTGTTCGTTATTATTTCATTTTCTATTCTTTATGGCCTTCTTTGGTTAAAATTCACACTTTGGGTAGTATTTTTGTTGTGTGGTGTCTTGTGGTGTATCTGAAGGTTATAACAACAATGAAACTGTGAAGCTCTTGTCTTTGATCTTCTCGGTGCTTGGTGTTTAGTTCCCAGTTCTGATTTTGTTATTCACTCATAATCTATAGAAACACATGAATGAGTCATTAGTTTATCATCTTACCGTCATGGGACAAACAATCCGGAAAATGTATTTATTTATTTACTTTTGCTAAAATAACTGCTTTGTAGGAAGTTAATCATTTTTTTTCTTTTTTTTTAATCAATCATTTTGTGATCTAACTCTTTCTTTCTGTTTGTTGTTCTTTTTAACCTTGCTGTCAAAATTTTAGCTTCTCAGGTGAAGTACAAAAGTCAGAAAATAAAAAAAACCAGTTCCCGGGACGTTTTTCTCACGCTCAAATTTTTTTATTTAAAGTGCTACCGTAACCCATCTTCCGGAAGCCATAACTTTTGTTCCCAAACTCGGAATGACTTTACTTTTTTTAACAGAAAGGTATCAAAAAAATATATGCAATAAAAAATAATTTTTAGATTTAGACTTACAAAAAAAATTTGGTTTCATTTCTTCTAACACCTATCTTTTTAACAAAAAACAACAAAAATATAGTTTTATTTTTTTAATTTTTTTATTTCACGTAACAACCTCACATGTATGCTCTTTCCTTGCACTTCAAAAGTGATCTTGGAAATTAGAAACGTGAGGCCACCTGGGCTCTGTAAAATAATTTATTTTATTTTTTTAATTTTTAATTTTTTGCCTTATATTTCAATTTTTCACGACAACACTTCTAGGTAACATTTTCACTCTTCTTTCATCGTTTTTCTTTTTTGTGAAAATAATCATTATCACTATTTCACAATCATGATTAATTGCAATAATTATTAACATTTAAAAAAATATATTTTTTTAATTGTATCCGCATGTGCTCTTTTTTTGCACCTTCGAGTGATCTGGAAAATAAGAAACGGTCACAATTTTTTTAGTTTCTTGTTCTAACATTGCAGGATCCTCTAGCTTTGTTTTCCAACTGTCATTTTAATAATTATTTTCCTTTGTCATATTCTTAATATTTGTTTGGTCGTTGGTTGTATATGCTCTTTTCCTGTGCCTTTGAGCAATCTGGTAAATCAAAAATAACCACAATCACTTTTCTAACATTTCGTTTGCAGGATAACTACTAATTTGTTTTCTGTAGAACCGCGTTGCTAGAATATTGTCAAAAACAAAAACAAAAAAATAACAAAAATCCTGCAAAAATACCACCATTCAAAGAAAATTGCTGAAACAAAAAAAAAGTACGCTTAGGTATACAATTATTTTCTGCTAGTGATTTATTTCAAGTTGGAAAGAACCTTGCGTTTAATCACTTTATCATTTTGTTTTTGCACGTAGATGAGGTGGATTTCATCACCACCAAAGCTACACCAGTGACGTGGAATTGACTACCATGCACCAACAACATTTACATCTGCATTGCACTTTGAGACCTAGTCTCATCACAGCGTTCGGTATTTACCTTGCCCATGCTCTTCACTTACAGGTAATGCTATCGTGCAGTGCATGCGAGTCATGCCTAAATAGTTGTAACAACGAAGCCTGGGCATCATCCCTGTAAATCTTCGGGGAGTTATAAGGACAACATACACATTCATCCCTCCATCACCTTCCACCTTTTCACAAAACTTGTTCTGGACGTGGTGATTCACTCCGAAACAGGCAAGTAAGAATTGGTGAGTATCCTCCAGTGCTCTAAGGGTTCCCCGTACCAATTCTGTCCCCGTAAAGAATTAGGTATATCAGGACTAGGGTATATTGGAGGACACATCTTCTTGGAGTAATAAGAGCCTGCATCCACCATTTCACAGCATACTTATATGATTGCATGAAACAATGATCATTTCTGAAGAATTTACCTCATAAGCCAAAACAATTGAATCCACATGATTTCTTGCTGTTTGAAAACAAAATAGTTTAGCATTGTTTTATCATAAAAATTGGTTGACATCAATGTGTTCATTGTAAAATTTCAGACCCTAGTTGTGTTCCACAAAAAAATCAGTTCTCGACCAATTCAATACCAAGCAAAAACATTCAAACAATCTAACAACATAGACCAAAACATCGCACCAATTTCATTAGCTCGCTTCAGCCAACATTACATCTACCATAGCTTGTCCTTGGCTATATCCAATTGATATTGAGTCACTAGCATTCACTCTCCATATTTTCAATTGTCAAAACATCCCTCATAGCTTGTTTCCAGCTATATCAAACTAATATTGGGTGACTTGTTTGAGTTCACTCATTATTTTGTCCACCATCGCGTTTATCTAAATCACAGGCAACACAAATCCTTTCATAACTCATTTTGAGTTATATCACAACCATGTTGAGATTAACCTATTCAGGTTACTTTCCCTGTCAACAATCCCAAGCTTATTTAAGCCAAACCAATCAACATCTTCATCATAGCTTATTTGAGCTATATCCCATTTGTATCGAGTACCTTGTTTGAGTGTACTCCTTACATTGTCTTCTGGTAAGCTTGTTTAAGCCAAATATAAACCATTTTCATTATAGATTGTTCGAGCTATCACATATTTATCCCGAGTGGTTTGTTTAAGTTTGCTCCTTATAGCCTTACTTGTTAAAACTCGATTGAGCCAAAACAAAGATCACAATCAATAGGTTGAGTTCTTCATCGCACCTTTATTTGTTCTCCCTCTCTTTCAACTACGATTCAAATTCACAAAAAACATCACACAATGAGCTATTAGAACAAATTAATAAGATGACAACACAACTCTCTCATATGGCTACCCAAATCAGTGAACAATCACCCAAAAGGTCAATCATACAACCTCACGAAGACATCAGTTCACGTAAAGTCCAACGTTAATTTACCCCCTTGGAGAAAGTCTCTCTAGTGTTTTTCATCAACTAAAAGAGACTAAATTGATAAGATATCCAATTACAAAACCCTTTGTCAAAGGGGAAGCTAAACCATGTTGGTACATACCTAACACATACTGTGACTTTCATCGCATTGATGGTCATCACACAGATAAATGTGTACGATTTAAGAATTACGTCCAAGACTTAATTGACGACAACGTCATCTTTGTAGAACTTGATGACAATGCTCTTGCAACCAATGACACATCTAATACCACAACTTTCCATGAAGAGCTGACTATTGTCAAAACTCCTATATATACTGAAATTTGACAAGATCATGATGATAAAGGTCAAGAATCTCTAATTCCAAACCAATCCATATCTTCTTCAAATTTTCTTCCATTAGTTCAAATATACATTGAACCTGTTTTAGACAACAACATTCTTCCAACATCTAATGAGAACTTGACCTTGATTCAAGACTCTCTTTCAACCCAAGCAGATATTGAACCTATTTTGGAAAATAACATTCTTCCAACATGTAATGAGATGTTGACCTCACTTCAAGACTCCCTTTCAACCCTTGATATAAATATAGACACTACAACAAAGAGTCCATCGTCAAACACATTTGAGCTTGATTCTAATATTCCTATGCTTAACATCTCTAGCCATGTTGTCGAAACACAACCACATCAAGTTTGGACACTTGTGAAAATGTAACCTGTCATTTCCATTATTTTTTCAATGATCGATCTTGCAGGTAGCTCTTCACCAATGATTCCCACTTGTCAATACCTTTACGTGCATACATTCTACAAGGTACATATACCTAAGAATATCCTTACACAACCTTTTCCATCTTTAATTTTGAATCTATTATCAAATCAATTAATTAATGGACAAACAGAAGTAACAAATCAAATAATACAAACTGAAGCCACTCCCTTCTCCCTTATTTATGGTGGGGAAGCTATTTTACATGTCAAGGTTGAATTCCCATCCTTTATAATATCCCTCAAAGACAATCAATAAAGATTATTATCAACATTCACGCCTTAAGGAACTCAAGCTTCTTGACGAAAAATGACTTAATGCCCTAGATCATCTTCAATTATATCAAAATCAGCTATGGCATAGCTACCATAAAAAATTCTAACCTAGAAAATTTAAGGTCAATGATTTCATTCTCAAAGAAAATTGAAAGAATACACTCAAATAACGAGATAAACAAGACAAATTTGAGCCCAACGAAATCATAGATAATTTTGGGTTTAGAGCTTATAAATTGTCCATTGACACATGCCAAGTTCTTGAAAAACCCATGAATGTAGTTCATTTAAAAAAAATTATCCTTGAGATGTTCATTATTCTAGGATACAACATGTACATTGTTCCTTTTGTCTTGCTTATTTCCGAATAATTTAAATTTATTCATTTCCATTGGCAGATATTTTCTTTATCAAAATCACATCTTCATATTTATCATCATGAGACAAGTGCTAGTATAAATCCTATTAATTTTGTTAGCGTCATACTTTTTCCATTTTCAGTTGCTTTCCTCTATGGTCATACCTAGAAGCTTACTGATGGTAATATATTCCCTTCAAATACATTCTCTCTTTCATAACAAAGCTCTAAACTTCATTACCCAGTTCATTTGGTCATCCATCTCAGTCTTCGGTGTTGAACCCTCGCGTCCTACTAGTCGTGTGGGGCTGAGATTAGGGGCAGACGTTTCTTCCCAAATACAAAGCACTATTGTAAAAAAATCCATCAATTCAATAACTTATGAATAATTCATTGTCACATCTTTCATCCTTCATAGTCTTTGGTGTTAATCCCACAGTTCTTACTGGTAGTGTGAGACTGGGAATGGAGGAAGGTGCCCTTACTTGTCTACGTCTTGTCTTCGGTGATAAACCCTTGCCTCTTACAAGTGGCATGGGGCAAAGCGTAGAGGGTCATTCTCATATAAGCATAAAAACATTGCAAAATATTAAAAAAAATAAAACAAAACAAAACAAAAAAAGACAAAAAGGGAATTCACTCGCCTATATTTTGCCTTCGGTGATGAGCCCTTGCTTCTCACTAGTAGCATGGGGAAAGACATAGGGAGTCATTTCAAAAATATAAAATCTTATAATGCTTACAAATTATAGAATTCTCAAACACGTAATTTAGATGCCTAAGTGAAGAGAGAACTATCCCTTAACCTCATATCTTATCAATCAGCAGGCCACATAACTGTCTAAGTATAGCATGTGACTCATAAAGTGAAAGCCATTTTTGAAACTGGTTTAGTACCGTTATGAATAATGGAGTCACAATTTCCCAAAGGGATTGTTGTTAGCATTTGTCTCTATATTCATTATCTACCTCCTACGTCCTTTTTGATTCTTGGTGATGAGCCCACACATCTTACTAGTTGTGTGGAGTCAAGAATGGAGTTGGAATTCTTTTCATCATATCATCACCACCATATCCTGCCAATGGAAAAAGAATTTATGTTATTCTGAGCATAAGTTATAACACAGAACACAGTACATAGGGATAATATCCATGTTTATCACCTCTCAAAAATAAGTTCACACTTTGGTTCATAAATTGCCAATCACAATGTAAAAATCTAAAAACATTTGAAAATCGTCAAAAATCTAAAAACAGTATAAAAATTCAAAAATCCAAAAACATTTGAAAATTGTCAAAAATCCAAAAACAATGTAAAAATCTAAAAATCCAAAAACATTTGAAAATCGTCAAAAAACCAAAAATCCAAACACATTTGAAAATTGTCAAAAACCCAAAAATATTAGAAACAATCATCCAAAATCCAACAAAAACATTAGCAAGAATTGTCAAAAATCTAAAAACATTTGAAAATCGTCAAAAATCTAAAAAACATTAGAAAATCTGTATATATATAATAAACAAAAATAAATAAATAAAAATCCACAAAATCGTTAAAAAAAAAAAAAACTCTAAAATAACCAACACAATTTAACCTTTGAACTATTATCCCCAACGAATGATCCAATCACCTTATGACTACCAAATTCAAACCACTTCTCTTCACATGAATCCTCGCTTGGGGCAAATCTGGCTCTCATTGTTTCCTTGTTTGAGGACAATGACCCAATGCTTTACTATGTCCTCATACCCCTACTTGGGGGCACATCCAATCAATCCTCACTGTGGAACACGTTAGGGACATGTTTATTGGTTCTTGTGTTACATTATTAGTTGTAAATTATTAATTACTTTCTTGCATCTTGATATATTACAGGGGGCATCTTGATTTTATGTATCCTGGTGTTCTCTCTAATATTCTTACGTTATTTGATTGCATGTCGTACTGGGGCATATACTTTATTGATGGCCTCTATCCATGCACTCTTCCATTTGCATATCATACTGGGGCATCAAACCTTTTTGATGGCCCCTGTCTATGCTATCATGCATATTACAGTCTAATCATCCTGATTTTTTATATCACAATGCATCCTGTTATGTGCTATATTAAAATTAAGATACTTTTCATCACATGAGTATATTCCTACATGATCAACATCTTACTTTGCACCCCATCCATTCACCCATACTAATGCATTCTCCAGTTTGAGAATCCTACTTGATCACCATTGCAGTTTGCGAATCCTACTTGACGATATTTCTCAAGTACCATTCACTATCTAGCAGCTCCTCCTCCCCCACCATGCTCACCATGTATTTGATCCATTCATCCTCACTCCTCATTTTTAATCCTTCGCCACTTATACCCATATTACCCTTCTCACCATTCATGTCCCCTCTCACCCATTTGTATTATTTCCTTTCCCCCTTTTGCTTCCCACTTGACAATCTTACTTAATAACCCCTTCTATATGGGATCCTCGGTGGAGGTTTACTCTCTCCCTAAGATCTTCCCACTGTAGAAGCTTCTTCACCACCTCCCCTCTCATCAAACAACAATCACCACCAAACACATCTTCCCATTCCACCTCTTCTGCTTCCCATTCTCACATCATTACTCTCACCACACGGGCATCCAATTAAGGATTTCCCTCACACTCTCCGCCCTCCACTACATATATTCCTTCATCTATTCATGTTACACTCCTTTGTTTCCTTTCTTTCTTATTATCACCTCATCTCATATCATATACCACTCAGGCATACCTCACTCACTCTTTTCTCATCCTTCCCCAAATCCGTCTTATGCTTGGTCATCCTACTTACACGCTCTTGTAGTATGAAAAATTCACTTGAGGGTTCCCCTTCAGTCCATTTTGTCCTAACCTATTCCCACCAACTGTAACATCATCCTTCTTCTTACTCAACTTGGTGATCTTACTTAACTATTCCACCCGCATGGCAATCTTACTTAAGACTTCCACTTAAGGCTGATCTGCTCTATGGCCTTCCCCCATCCCATCATATTTCCCCCATCTTATTTCTCCCGCCTCTCATCGCGATCATCTTCTTCACCCTACCATTCCACCCCTATCCCTAATATCATCTTGTCTTTCTCTTTGCATATCATCCATGTCGGTTAGGTGATCCTATGAAACCTCTCCAACAGCATGACAATCTTACTTAAGAGATTCTCTTAAGCATGACATGTCATCTTACACTCGCTCATCACTCTACAATCTCACCATCCATATTTTATCTTCATTCCCCATAATCACATATTTTTACCACCACTATCATCCTCCTCTGCTTGGCAATCTTACTTAACCACTCACCTGGCATGGTGATCTCACTTAAGAGTCCATCTTAAGGATGATCTATCTCCTTGCCTTTCCCCATCACTATGCACCCTTCACCCTTCATTTTTTATTGGCATTCCCCATTATCACATCCTTTTACCTCCTTTTTGATTCTCGCAAACACCACTTCTCGCTTGACCACTTGTCATCTCCAGTTTCACTCACATGGAAATCTTACTTAACCATTTCCTTCACATAACAATCTTATGTCAGGTTTCTTCCTACACTTAACTTATCATCGTGAACTTCTCCCCTGCCTCATTCTTAGTTCACTTTGTTGATCGCTTCTTCCACTTGGTATCTCCTAATACCCACTTTTTCCTCCTACTATTATCTTTTCTTCACATATCCTCTTACAACATACATCTAATCTCTTCCGCCTACAATCACATTCTTTCCCCCCATTTTCCCCTTCTTGATCCATCATCCTTCATACTGTTTCTTCCCATTCTTTTCATGTCTTGGTTCTTCATGTTATGTTTGTGGAGCCTATTTTCATGTTAGAGTGTGGTACACCTTCTATGTGTTACACTCGGGTATTTTTACGGCGATCCTATTCGTTGGTGAGTCAGGGGGGTTCGGGGGTGAAGCCCTCGAAGAAAATTTTCATGGGTGGTTTATTAACCCATGGGTAATGGGTAACCATTATGGGCTGTTTTTGGGCCCATGATTTTTTCGGTACCCATTGTTTTGTAAAAACACCTCTTTGGCTACCCATAGGTTTATGGGATGGTTTTGTTTTTCCCATTGTTTGATACCCATGGTTTTGTAAAATTACTTAAGCAGTTGTCTATTTATATGGTCTTATGCATATAATAGAAAAAACAAGCAAATGTATTGCAGATGTGTTTTGAATTCGGGTGTGAATTCTGTAGTTTGTTGAGCATAGCTCCAAACGGATCTGGGTATTGTATTGAGAGAGTGGAGGCTTGTAATAAAATTTGAGTAAGTGATTCTTAGTGGACGTAGCCCAAATTGGGTGAACCACATTAAATCTTGTCTCTCTGTGTTGTGTTATTTATTCTGCACTTTTATTTAAGATCTGTAATATTTTCTGCGTATTAGTTTCTATTGTTACGATTCTGTAAGGGATTATTTCACATATTTTATCTCTTATTTCCTAACACTTCATCCTCACTTCGTTCATCCTCATCACCCACATCCTCTCCTCACTTTCACCTAGTCCCAACTCATCCACTTCATCTTCTCACATTCCCCCCACATTTCTTCCCACACACACATTCACCATTATTGTTAATACTCCTATATCATTCTTTCATCATCATCTTCTCTTCCCGCACTAATAATTGTAAACATGTTTTCCTTAAAAATCACCAATCCTCATTCCACACGACCTCATTCACTCCCTTGGACCTTCTAGAGTTTCCCTTCATTCCTTCCCTCCTCTAAGCCCACCACTCATTGTAAAAGGGTTTTCCTTAACGTCCCTTTGTTGGCCTAACCCTTTCCAATCCTCATTAGCTTTCTACTTTTCTTCATTTTTTCTCTCACCCTTCCCCACCACTCATTGTAAAGGGGATTTCCCTAACGTCCCCTCATTGGCATTGCTTCTTCTCTCCCCCATTCTCTTTTCTCTCCTATTCTTTTCCCTCAATCCCACCCTTTCTTGTCACTTCTTACCAATCTCTCCATCTCCTCTTTGCCCTCTTCAATATCATTACTGTCTTCATCATACATCTTTTTTCTATTTTCTAGTCATCCTAGTATCCTCATTTCATGCATCTCCACATCTTTTGCAATCAATGTCATTCCTCCCTTCTTTCTTCTCTGAACATTCCTTATACTGTTCCCTTTCTACTTATTACCCCCTTTCTGTATTCCCTTCCTTCTCCATCATTTTCTTTGTTATCCTCTTCTCTCTCCCACCCCTCGTCTTATTTCCCTTCCCCTGTATCATCTCCTTCCCCTTTTTCCATCTGTTCAGCGTTGTCTTGTCTTTTTTTATCATACCACCCTCCACATGCATCTCCATACGGTCTGTTCCATATTCTTTGCCTTGGTCTTCCTCGCAATGACACGATTCCTTCAATCTTCTCCTTGTATTTGTTCTATCTTTCTTTTATCTCCCCTAATTTTTACGTTTCTTCTGACCACTTCTCCTTTTCTCTACCACCTATACCTTTTCGTTCATTCTGTATCTATTTCTCTTCTTTTCTCTCCTCTTTTTCACACTTTCCTCGCCCCTCATAGTTTCTTTTTTTTCTCCGTTCTACTTCTTCTTTCATCCTCTTTCCATTTTCCTCCATTTCACCCCTAATCCCACCTCATTTTCTCCTTCTTATTTATCCTTTCCCGTTTCCTGCTTTTCTCATCTCTATCATTTATTTCACTTCCACGCATCCCTCTTTACTATCTCTATTTCTTCCTTCATTTTGCACATCTCCCTATTTTATCCCTTCACCCTCTACTCTGTCATTTTTTTGTTTTTGCCTTGTTTGTCCTTCATCATTCCCTTCTTCCCCTATCATCCCTATCTCTTATTTCTACCTCTTCCATTATTTTTTTCCCCCTCCCCTGTCTCCCTTACTCTTCTCGTAATCAACCCCCAATCCTATCCATTCCCTTTTCTCTTTCCCACACACCCTCACACCTAGCATTCAAGGCCGATTGAATCCTTTCTCCATTTACGTCTTGTGGTCATTCCAGTCTCTTCCACTCCATTATCGTCCTCTTCTCCGCATAGTTCATTTCTCTTCTTTTCGAGAGTTCTATCGTATATTTCATTCTCGTCATTCCTCTTGATGGGGCATCACCTCATCTCTCCATAATCACATCTTCTCGTGACATTTTTGTCTTGGAGGATACTATGACATTCATCACTCACCAATTTCTATTCTTCCCAACAAACATTCGCTCTACCTTTTGCTTAAGAAAAGTAGATTGAATTCTTCCCCCATGCCGCCTACTTTCTTTGAAAGGACACTACTTTCATAGTACCCTTACAAAGAGGGGCAAATGTAGACACCCCAATTTCACATCTGTCCTAAATCAATTAATTCCCCTTCCTCATTTGCCACAAAAATAAACTTCGAATTAATCAAATATAATTTGATTAATTATCCATTTCAAAATCTAAAAAATAACCCAATCCTCATCACATGTCATTATTCTCCATGTTTTTCTACTATTGAATCAAAAATTTAAATTTAAATCCTCACCCACCCTTCGTGGTCCCCACTCACCTAAAATTCAAATCCTCATCCATTCTTCGTGGCCCCCACTCATCTAATCTTGCCCACATTTTTAAACCACTCACCTAATATTGCCCACATTTTCAAACCACTCACCAAATCTTGCCCACATTTTCAAACCACCCACTTAATCTTGCCCATATTTTCAAACCATGATTACTTAAATTACTCTAAGTTAATAACTCCCCCAGGCTATAAATACAACCTTACCCCTCCCCTCTAAACACATGGAGAATAAGCTTGAATTCCATATCTAATTTTTTGCATCCTTTGAGCAAAGAACATACTTTTATCTCGTCCTAATGCCCAAATAGCCTCATAATCCTTTTTCCCATTTGGTGTAAAGTAAGAGGATCGTTGTTGCAGGAAGGTCTTGCTCCATCTTGAAGAAAAGCACCTACATATTACACAATCAGGGATCAATCCAAGTTTCCTAGCCCATTCCGAGGTTTTCTATGGAACGTGAAGGAGGAGGTATGATTATTGATATTTTACTTCATTGTTAGTAGTGTATTTTTCCTAGCATACATTCTGGCACGCCCGGAATAATTTCTGAATAATTTAAATTTATTCATTTCCATTAGCATATATTTTCTTTATCAAAATCACATCTTCATATTTATCATCATGAGACAAGTGCTAGTATAAATCCTATTAAGTTTGTGAGTGTCATACTTCTTCCATTTTCTGTCGCTTTCCTCTATGGTCATACCTAGAAGCTTACTGATGGTAATATATTCCCTTCAAATACATTCTCTCTTTCATAACAAAGCTAAGGTGCAATATATTTGATAGGTAAATGTGGCCATCAAATTTAATCTCCATTATCCACAAGTTAAAAATGATCGAGACGAAAAAGATAAAAAAGCTTAGGCACTTGTGCCACCTTCTCGAATCCAAGAGGAAGGATCTGTTTATATTTATTAAAACTATTTTCACACAAAAATGAGATAACATGAAGAGAGAATCCTGGGAATGGATATGAATATAGAATAAGAACCTGAGTAATATGTGTCCACCTAATCAAAAATATTACAGACGGATAATCAGTAGCATTGTACTCACATGCTAACTTGATACCATAAAAGTTTGAGGGCATAACCAGATCTTACCAAGCTTATTTGAACTCAGATGCTGAATAAATGGACACCACGATTAATAGAAAAGATGGGAAAAAGGCTTCCCTAATTTGTCCAGAAGTAAAACATTGAGCAATCATCAATAATTGAACCGCTCTTGTGGTTGGTCAAATGAGCGACAAGGCATCATATATTATCTATATGAACTCAATGAAATATAGACCGAGAATGGACCTGATGCTTGATATAAAGGCAAGGATTTTAACAATCTAAGAACCTAGTCGAGGTCGTAGACCAAGCCATAATGTCCAAGTAAAATAACTAGTTATCAAATAACTTAAGTTAAAGTCCATAGATGTTGATGAGAGAACTAGATTTCTTAACGATTCTAGTCGTCGAATACCAAGATGGAACAAGGAAAGAACTAGTCACGTACCATAGATCAAGGAAAGTTTCAAACTATACCTAATATGTTAGATCTAAGGTATGGTCCCCTAGATATTCAACATAAATAAAAAGAAATATCCACACACATAAGTGGGTAAGGATAAATACGAATGTAATAAAACATTTTTCTTGCACTCTTATTGGATGATCCAGACCATTGAGCTCTCAAGGTACAACCAATTTTGCCTACTCTATACACCTTCAATGTAGTACAGAGGTCATTACAGAGTGGGACGAAAATTCTTGCTCAGACCCCATATGGATTGTAATTTCTCCTTATGGGTGGGCAAGGAATCCCACACATTAGATTCAATTTATCAATTCCAGACATATATCAGATTCTATTATAAATTTTGTAGTGATTTAGGACACCTGATCATACATCAGGGGGATTTCTAGACTCTTCACTTCATTGTAGATGTCCACAAGTATGATTTTAAAGTGCAGTCACAATGGGATTTTATATGTTTGAGTATAGGCCACACGTCAAGGAAGCCATGACTCCAATGAATTTTGGACAGTCATGTGTTTCCATGGAAACAACAAATTTGGTATGTCGTCTATTTTCAGGCAATCTTGAAATGAGCAGGGTCTGAGAGACCTCTTTTATATCACTAATCTTCTCATCACGTTAAACATGTTTGATATGTTTTTCAAAAAGTTTTGAGTATAAACCTACACTTTTTTAGCTTGTAAGCATGAGTTTAAAATATATGTTGATGTTGTTTGCATGTACAATATTTTGATAGAGATGGCATATTTCATTGATGTCAAAGCAAGACAAAATAGCATAAGTAGTGTTGCTCATTGATTCAACCCAAAAGAATAAAGAGTGTCATGGGGAAAGAGATATAGTTATTTTGCTTGCTTGATTTCCATATCAATGTTAGAGATAGGTATGTATGCTCATCATTTATTGACTAAAGGGGGAGGTTGTTAGACATGTCTCATGTATCATTTTCATTGATGTTAGGTAACATCGATGGAAAAAGGGTGTCTTAGGTGTGGCATAGGTGAGTCAACATGAGGTGTCAATCATCAAGAAGCATTGAAGGTTAATTGGTAGTGCCATTGGTTTTGGTGTCATTGAAGTGTTGCATTGGTGAAGTGGCATGGTGTCTAGGAGTGAGTGCATGTTCTTGATGCATGGTTCAAGTGAGACAAGGTGTTTTGTGTGAAGCTCTAGAGGTTGTATCCAAGGTTTCTATGGTGTCAAGCATGTTTAGGGAGTGATGTGTTAGAAAGGTGTTAGTGAACTTCTGCAAGATGAAGAACATGTCAGGTTTACATGAAGGCATGAGTTGAAGGAAGCCATTATAGGCCTAGTCTTAGACCTAGTGCAAGTAGATGGTATGTGTTAGCTTGAGGTATGAGGCCAAGAGCTAGTCTAATGTGAGCATGTGAGGAGTGTTGTGACATTGCATAACATGTGTGGAAGGTGTACAAGGTCATGGTTTAGGTGTATAATGCATATTCAAGGTCCTTTGGAGGAAAGTGCAAGAAGAGAAGGCAAGAAGGCATGGGAAAAACTAGGTAGTAGGATGAGTTTCAAAGGTAGATAAGCATGGATGATGCATTGGATAATCATGGAGGAGGTCATTTCAGAGTTATGTGACAAAGTTTGAGGTCAGAAGAACCTGAATGAGAATGCATGAAAAGATTGTTTTGGGCTCTACCGAGCTCTCAAAACTATCATTTCCATAGCTCGAAGGTCAACTTTGAATGCTCACCCACACATGCAAACTCTGACATGGGGACCTGAGCCATTCATCAATGTTGAGGCATGGAGTTATGAGTGTTTTACAATTGGAATGAGGTTCATGATGTCTTCACTATCCTTTATGAATGATTTTTAAGAAGTAAGTGGGTTTAAACCCTCCTAAAACCCTAGTCTTGTAGAGATGGACAAAATATGAAATGTTTGGGAATGAAATGACTTCGGAAGGTGAGTGTGAAGGTTTCAGGCTATGTAAACGAATTCAACAAGAGCTCATTTTGGTGGTGGTGGCATGCTCTACAGTGTGATGGTAAGCTACAACAAAACCTTTATTTTTTGGAAGATTTTCCTGGTTACAAGCATGTGTTGCAGGATGTTCATGAAGTGAAACTATCATATGATGGGACCTCAAGCTTGGGATGTGTGGTAAATGCTACATAAAGAGTATTTGGATAGGTTATGTGCAAGAAATGGGTGAAACCTTTCTTCCAAGATGTTGCCTACTGCTAATGGCCTAAAGAGGTGCAAAACCAGTCTGATAGGTCCAAGAGGGTTTTTGACTTATTTTGCATGTTGTAGCAGTATATGTATGACATGGATAGCTTGGTGAGGTCCCATATAATGTGTTTGAGCTCATGGGTTGATCATGGTGAGGTGTTGTCATGCTTAAGACCTAATGGCCTAATCAGCCCTATTAGGCTTGTCAAGAAGGTCTATGGAACAAGTATGCAAGTGTGAATTTATTCATGTGACATATGCATATGAGTTAATTGAGGAGAAGTGTGGTGGAGATGCTAGTGAAGTGTTCCAAGTGGTGGAATTGAGTGTGGAAGTGGAGTTCCCTGGATATATTAGTGCTTGACAAGCTTCAAGACTAGTTCTGGAGACCCAATATACATGATTTGAACAATGTTCAGAGAAGGAGGTAATTCTGGAGTCTTGTGCCCTGATTTGGTGAGTTGATATGAGTTGTGTGAGTTTCCTAACGATCAAGAAATTTCTATTGATGTTCCATACGTGTCCTTAATGACATGATTTGAGGTGAGAATTAGTTTAGTTTATTGAAGAGTGGATAATGAGGTGCTTGAGACATAATTGATGCAGTGCTTTGCCTATTGGATTGATCCATACTGAAGATGGATAGATGAAAAGTGTTCTTCATGTTTTTTTATTGTTGTGATAGGGTGTTTCTAACTTTTCTAGAGCTAATTGAATCATGGTGAAGTTGTCTCGTTCCCTTGAAATCTCATAATTGTGATCTGTTGGAGTGAAGACCTAATTTTTAGGCCTAATTGAGAAACATGTATTGTGTATGCTTGTAAGGCGTATTCCGGCCTATATAGGCCATTGAAATTTAATTTGATATGAGTTTTGTAAATTGTCTTATTCATGTTTTTTTGTGACCAAACTTTCATGTTCATATAATCATTTTTCTAAACCTACATGGTATTGTGTCATGTAGCTTGAATATAAGGACTAGTGTGAGAAGGTCTCATTTGTGTGGGCTTAGAGGATTGGAAAGTAGAGAAATTTGGAAGAGGTTGTGAGAAATATATGAGGTCAGAGTTGAAGAGTATGAGGGCCTTGAATATCATAGAAAATTCTTCTATGTTTCTGATCACAAAATGGCGAGCTTGAAGAAGGTCATCCATACATGACCTAGGTGGAGAAGAAGGCCTAATTGGTTTGCATAAGGACTGAGCGAGCTTCAGAGAGCTGATTGAGGATGACTTATAGGTCTTAGTGACACATGATGAGAGGGTAGATATGATGTTCATGATGTTATTATTGTGTTCTACAACTGCAGAGATAGGTCACTTGACCTAATCATGCTTAGTGAAGAAGCCCTATGAGTCAAGAAGACAAGAAGGTTGTTTGTGAGAATTTTGAGTGAATAGGATTGAAAGTTATTAATGATAAACAATTAGTTGTGCAATAAGGACATTAAGTGATCTTCATATTCATGTAGCTAAGTGGGTAATTTGGTAATCTTGGAGGGTTGTAGCATCCTTTCTAGAGTGGGTGCTCTACTAGAATAAGGATTGGTGCTCCTTGCAAGGTTAGTTCCTTACTAAAGTTGTAGGGGTTGGTGATCCTTGTGAAGTGGGTGCTTCACTAAAGAAATATCTTGTGTTTTGTAATATACACATGAATCCTTTGTGTTGAGTTATATATGTAGAGGTTCTAGTGGGTTTTCTTCTTCGTGAAGGTTTCCCATGCATAAATATGGTGTTCATGTGTTCTCTCTTGCTTCTTTCTCTATGTGGATGGTTCATATGTTGCTTGATGGTGTGTATAAGATATTTGATATTGCTCTTATAATGGATAATTAATGTTGAATGGTTAAACACAATTTAAGTAATTTTTTTAAAGGATTTATTCACCCCTCAATCATCGTGCTTCCAAAAAACATTCAAGTTTAAACATACATATAAATAGCAATTGCAAGATAGATCAATTATAACATGTGCTAAATGTAGTAAAACATGAGAAGGTGAGTACACTTAATTGTTTCACTAATTTGGAAGATATGAGTGTGATAGAGTGATGAAGAGGAATATTATACAAATGTTTTTTCTTTGATTATGGAATTGTGCAGCCTCCTATAATGAAATCATTACGTTCTACCTAGACCATTTGGCAGTTTTGTCTGCATCTAGCAATTTTGTTTGTGTTGTTAATGGATCCTTCCAACTTTATGTGCCCTTGTAACTAATTGTAATATGCTTTGTTGTAAGATATTAGGTCTCACAAATGTGCAAAACCCTGTGTAATCAACTGAAATGACATGAAACCCCAACCATGGGTGAAACCATACAAAAATGTTGGTATTTGGGTTGAAGTGTAGTTCATATTGTAATGTGGAAAAGATTATTGGTGAGTATAAGAAAACAAACAAATTGTTTTCCTATGCTAATCCTTTCAATAATACCTCAGATTGAGTAAGAGATGTAAATGGGGAGAGAATTAATACCTACACTTACCAATAAAATGAAATACTCCTCCTTTGTTGTATTGAATTTGATCAAGGATGTGTTGATTGCTTCATATTTGATGTGGAGAAACTTGAGTAGTACCTTCCCTTGATTGCCTTGTATTTCTAGATGCTTGATGAAGGATGAATTGATTGGATTGGATTGAATATGGATTGATAAAGTGGATGGATTGGTTGGATGATAAAAAATGGAAAAGTTTGGTTATGGACTCTTAAAATCATATAACTATCTCTCATGGAGGAGGAGAACTTAATTTATAGGTGAGGAGTGGAGGATTCAATAGCTATGATGAAGCCATGTTGGATTTGGATCAATGGTGGAGAATGCATGCAAGGATTAGAGGATTCTAGAGTGGAAGGCTCTAGAATTTGAATTTAAAATTCATGGAGGGAAGAAATTTCCATTGAATTAAAAATTCAATAGAAGGATAAAGTTAGAGAGGCTTCTAGAAATAGAATCCTCTATATTTAGAGGTGTGAGGATGTGATTATGATTAGAATTAGATTAGGTTAATAAATGATGATTAGGGGTGAGGTTACATGAAAAGGCTAGGTGTAGGGATGTTTAGGGTAGGTGGTAGGTGAGATGTAGGAATATTAAATTCCTAGAAATATTAATATGGATTATTAGTGGGATGATATGATATAATAATGAAATAAAGGTGATTAATGATAAGCTGAGATATTTAATGATTGATTAAAAGGATTTAGGATAAATGATAAATAATGATAAAATGATTAAAGGGTAAATATGATAAAATGGATTAAATAATAATAATTAATCTTGTGATTAATTATTATATGGATGATGTTGGGATATTTGTGGGACAAATTAATCAGAATTAATCATGTCGACATTTTAGATGTCTACACATACACCACCTACATTGGAACTACGTATCAATCCGCATATGTAGTTCTCTACCTAGAGATGTAATATTTGTATGGACACAACTATAATCATTAACCCAGTCACTTGATAATGTTTTGTAATAGATTTCTTGACTTGTCTTTGATGACCTTTGGCTTGGGAAGATTGACTCTAGAACATGATTTTGACTGCTTCATACTTGTGTGGGGGATAATCTTTATGTTTTTTTGTTGCTTTATGAAGATTAACGAGAGGTTTATATGCCTTTTGAATGATACTTACTGATGAGGCCCTTGAAAGTGGTTAGTGATTGCAAGGTGAGTAAATGAGTGCATTTGACTTACATATATAGGGTTCTATGGGTATATTTTTGCATTGAGGTCGGCCTATAGGAATAATACCAACCCATAAAAGATATAAAATTAAGAAATAAACATTGGGTTCCCCAAACCAAACTGTTATTTGCATACTAAATTGTTTGACACTTTTTTCCATGTTTGGCAATTTGGTCTAGGAGGGGAGTACAACGTTGTAAAGTTCTGTGTGATAGTTATGATGACTGGACTGCTTTTAATAGATGTGAAATTTTTTTATGGATAACCAACTAGTGCAATGAGAGAAATTCTTACAATATGGGTAGGGATATAAAAATTAGGTTCATAATAGGTGCACAAATTATTATTTAGGAATTAATTCAATAATAACATTATCAAGTGCTAGATTGCCAAATTTCGGTGTCTACATTCCCCCCCCCCCCCCCCCCCCCGCCCTTTTAGCAAGGAAATGAAATTTACATGCTTAAAGCTAAAGATAAATGATTGTGTAAACACACTTTATCTTTACTTAATTCATTTGATTTCTTGATATGCTTGAGGTGGTTACAAGATATTTTTGATGCATGTAGAATATACATCAAAAGGAGGATAATGACAGGTTCTTATGTCATCCTCATTTTAGAGTCAAATGGGTGACTCAGTGCACGAGATGTAGGGCATTGATATTTGAGATCAATGGAGAGTATTTGCTAGATTTTTTGAATCCTTCTAGTATCATTCCCTGCACTTTTTCACTAAAATTATCTTTCAAGAGTTCCTGAATCTAATCTATTTGAAGTATATTACTCAAAAGAAAACTGAAAATAAAGATAAAACAGAGAGAAAAAAAACTATTGTAGAATTCATGTTTCAAAAATTTGATATCCAATAACAAGAAATTACATGAGTTCCCTTTATTTACCAAGATCATCAAATCTAGTTCATACTTAAATTTGTATGTTACCGATGCAAAGATTCAAAGAAGATTAAAATAGACTAGTTGTAACTTGGAAATACCATTTAAATTGCTATAACACACATCTACTTGATCAACCCAAATTTACAGTTTACTATGGTGATTTCATTTAAACTAACAATAACACAATTTAAAGATAATAAGGAAAGCACAACTATAATTCACATACCGTTAAATTTATGCACAGAAATTCACAACAAAATGGAGATGAGAAAAATGACAACTTCAAATCACATGGGTTAATTTTAGAATTGGCTTGCATTCATTCATCAAAATTTCACCTCCCTTTTTTCAAACGGGATCATACATATTTATACAAAGAAAAGGAGGTTCATTACATTCTCATGTTCAAGTAATGATTACATAAGATCTAAGGAATATTTTTAAGACAATCGAATTTATACAAAATATCCTAACTAATTCTTGTTAGGATGATTACATATAGAACAAAGCCAACATGCCACTTAGAATACAAAATATTCCTACGAACTAATCATGTTCTTGCTTCTCCACGGGACCTTCTTGAACTGGATCAACTAATGTGGGTCCCCTTCCAGCTATGATCAAATCCTCTCTGCAAACTTTATAGTCATCATCAAGCATTATGAGATCAATTATAGGGTTACTAAAGAGTTTAGGGGCCTTGTCTAGCAAAGTTTTTTGAGAAGCAATAATTTTACTCGTAATTTCCTTTAGGGTTTCTATTTTCTAAATATTTTATGTAGTTTTGGAAATAAAAATGACTTTAGCTTCTTCTGATTTATTGGTCTCTACAATATTTTTGTGTAAATGTATCATGAATTGATTGAGTAACTCTATAAACTCTCTCATTGCTATTATTTCTTGATTTTTCTTTAATACCCCCATGATAGTGGCTTCTGAAAAGATTTGAATTCCCCTTGAGGTAACATCATCAAGCTATGGGGGAATTCTAATAATTTTTTCTTCCCATTTTTTTAAATAACCCTTGGTATAATTGGCCTATGTTTGGCATATGCCAATAGATTTTATTGTGACTATAATAGGATTCTTGCAGACTCCTTCCTCCATGACCTGGGTAATAACTCTCAACATCTTCTTCATAAATTTCATCATGTCAATGACCAAATTAATTTTCTTGGAGAAATCCTATTCTTTCTTCTTGGTGTTAATGATCTATTTGATCAAAACATATAGACTAAAAAGGTTTCTTCAATATAAAGGGAAATGTTTTTTGGGAATCTGGCCTCGCCTTGTATTTCAAGCTCTTTATTTCTTTCCTTCCTTCCTTGTACCATTCCCATTTCCATTTTTTCCAAGGATTTAATGAAAGAAATAGGGCCTTCTTGGTATTGGACCACCTGAGAAAATTTGTTTTTTCTTTTCTTAGTGAGGGAGAAGAGATCCTCAGATGTTTCATGTCATACAACAACCTCTTATTGGGTGGACATTCTCTTCCTTGTTGCTCTTCTTAAAGTTATAGTATTTGGATTGAACTATATATAAATTAAGGGTTCCTCTTGGGCTACCCAATTTGGTTGTTCCCTATGAGTGATTATGGTTTGTTCAGCCCAGTTTTGTTGATGCTCAAGTGGAGGGATATCTATAGTGGTTACTTGATTTAGTTCTATTTGGGCTTGGACTACCCCTTTGACAATATGGGATGCAATATTTTTAATGGTACCCTCTTGGATGGCCTCATCATCCAAAGAGGATAATTCATATGCAACCAAGGAATGACCTTCAACTAGCTCTGGAACAAGCTCTTGGATATCTGGGACATCTTCTATTTCTATTGGTATGAGAGAAGGGGTGGGAGAACTAGGGCCTTGAGGCTGATTTGGTGGCTCCATGTAAGCATGTGCCACTCTCCTTGTGAATTCCCTCCTAGTTGTTCCTCTAGGGGGAGGAATTTATCACATGGTTTTCACATTCTATTGGATGAGGTTGTCATCTATTTGAGTGATCCATACCTAGTAATTGACATCAACCTCGTGGGCATATGCAAAATTAATCTGCCCCTTGATTGATTCCAAATGTTTTGCAACTCTTTTCCTTGAATCATATTTTATTGGGGGACACTAGGGTAAATTTAAAGATTTACGATGGGCAACTGTAACTCTAAGGTCTAACCATCTTTTAATTCCCTACATCCCATTGTTATGGCCAAAGGAGGGTGATTTTTGAGTTTATTTTTTGTACACTTTCTTGCAATGTCATTACAGATTTGATAGGAAACTTCTTATTCAACCAATTTATTAGGTACATGATAAGGTAGTTGTAATGATGGTATTAACAATCCTTCAATCATTATCACCATATACAAAGGATAAAAGGAAACAACTCCCATTTTCCTGATATATTTAACCACATTTGTAGAGACCTTGGGCATTGGCGCTTCATGCATTACCTTGTATATTGAAGGGTAGAAGGAGGTACAAATGTATTCAATATGAGATCTAAAAATATGAGCATATATGCATGAATATACCTAATTTACCTCCATAGGACATGAGGGTAGCCAAGGGACACAAAATTCAAGACATTGCAAGACCCCATAGACCACATATAACAAGTAAGATGCCATGAAAAATCATTTCTTATGGTTGAAAAAAGAGGCCCTTTGAGATACGAAATTAGAAGCAATTAACTTTCCTAATGAGGGGATTTTATTTTCATCCATGATCATAACAAGTAATACATCTAGCTTTGTGATGGAGGGGATCCATGATACATCTAGCTTTGTGATGGATAAGGATTTCATTTAAACTTGCATCATCTTTATTATTTATTAGGTCCTTATCCCATCTCTATAAAATTCCCCTTCTTTGGCATGTATCCATCCATGTTTCAATGGTTGTGACATTTTAAATAGTATCATACTCAAGAAATTTGTAATAAGACTTGTAAGCATAACCAACAAATAATGCTATCTTATTTTACTTGGTTTGAGAATATAATGCCCAATTTTTATCCTTAACATGAATGATAAGGGAAGAGAGTAGCTCTGTCCATGGGAATACCTCAGATTTGGCCACAATTTGATGAAGGTTGGATCTTTTCAATGCCCTAATATTGACAACTCCTTACGCTTGGTCTGTAAACATCTCTGTTTCATCTGCGGCATCTACATCTAAAATTTACCCTTTAATGGTTGAAAATATATCCGAATAATGCTAAAACTCATGGTCAAGCATTGAAAATACAAACACGGTATCTCTCAATATCCTTGGGTCTGAGTAAGAGTATAGGAATGCCTCCACAATCGATGACCCTGGTTCTCTCGCCATTATTGAGGGAAATCAACTTGCAATATAATTGTAAATCTTATAAATAAACTTGGTTGATTATGAGCTAAAGGGATTCGAATTCTACATGTGACTCTACAACTTAGAAATTTAGATGGGCTATCTCAATTAATACAGTATCCTTATACATTGGGAAATGTTTCATTTGAATTGGTGTGCTCCATGTTAATGGTACATAATATATGACTTGATGTTTTTTTCCTCAAGGAACATTATTTGAATTGAATTACCTTTTGAATATAGGCCTTACACATATCCAGGCTAGGTTTAAATCACATCCATCAATTTTAACCAGACTTTTCCCTTTTAGAGCTTAAAAAACCACGTATATGACTCACGAGATTCCACATATAACACAAGAATTAATTGCTGACATTTCCATGACTTTATTTGACTTTGGACTTTTCTCACATTTGTGAAGTTTGAGTTGATATGAGCATGAAGTGTGAGGTGTGTTCTTTAAGGTTTGATTCCTCACATCTTCAAAGCACAGTCCTTTAAAATACCCACATTTGAGAAGTGTGCATCTTTGAATACTCACATTTGTGGGTCACTTCTTTAAATTCATCACACTTGGCAGTGTGAATTATCACTTTTTGGACTTGCAATGCAAAGTCAACTTTAAGTTAGTTAAGAAACTTTCATTGGTGAAGTGTGAGTCTACACACCCTAAAATATCACATTACACATTATAAACCTCTGAAATCATCACGTAATTACGTCACGATACATTATGACCATTTTACGACCGCTTTCGGCCACTTTTGCTATTTTGCGACCTTTAACATGGCATTTTATGACATGTACCTCCAATTCCCCTAATCATTCCTATCACTTACACATTATCTCAATTAGTAAATATTCATGCTATTGACCCTATTACATTCATATCCCATGCCCATAATTAATTAATTAATCCTATAACTCTTATTATTCATACGTTATACCCATCAGTTAATTTTATCAACAAATTTAATATCAAAATCATTAACTAAATCCTACACATTATCCATTTACATCTCACCTCTTATCAAATTAATTAATATCACTTTGTTAGTTAACATATCAAGTTAACTAGAGAAAAATATATCAATTAAAGATTAAATCATTAAACATATGTGAAAGAGGATAAAAATAGATTAAATCAAATCATGCATTTGAGTTATCTAAACATATCTTCCGAAAAACATGGCATTCCAAAATTAAAAAAAATCAATGTAAAAGGCTAAAAGTCACGTCGCATTCTTGGGTTGAATAAAACACAAGACATGCAATTAATATATAAAAACATGTTCAACCTTTTCCAACTCAAAAATAAATTATTCATACAAGCTCAAATAGAAAATCAACTCCTTAAATAGATTGGAAACTCAATTAAACAATTCAATTTTTCTTCAGTTAGCTTTAGATCAAACATATATACAAATCAAAGACTCATCCTTCATCTAGAAATAATCACTCATTCTTCTACAATTATCATATTTGGAAGCTTTGAGAATTTTCATCATCATTGTGTTGGATTATCATTCAATATCACACGTTGTTATGTTGTCTAAATAATCACGAATCTACAATCAAATAAATCATTCAATCACTTTTCTCATAGCTAATCTACTTTCATTCAGAACATCTTTGGAGCATACAAAAACAAAATTGATAAAGAGATTCAACAAGATTGATGCTTCATTCCAAGCTTCAGTGATCTCATCTGAGGTTGCAAGGAGATACAAAGGTATCTGGTTTGCTTTTATTTGCATTGTTTTCTTTCATTTTGTAGTATTTCTCTATGTTCATTTATGGCACGCTCGGTAGGAAAACTCCACATATTTTTCATTTCTTCATTTTTTGTGAAATTAACCTTATTTTTGTGTTCTTTTTGTTATTTTGGAATCAATGACAATTTTTAGGGATTTTCATGGAGTAAATTGCGAACATTTTTAAAAAAACCATTCAATTTGGTTGTGTTTCTAATTTTGTTTTGTACCAATCTACAAGTTACATGCACTACCATAACACAATTTACACTAGTTTAGCATGTAATTTGTGCTACCATTCAAGTAGCGTACACTACCATCTCAAGTATACACACCATCTTTATACACATGCTACCATTCAAGTAGTCACTACTGTCATATCAATACACATGATATCGTCTTCATACATGTGCTACCATCTCAGTACATGTGTTACCATCTTCATACATGTGCTAGCGTTTAAGTAGATATGCTAGCACTACCATCTCAATACACATTTTATCATTTAAATAGGCACACTACCATATCATTACACATGTTGTTGTATCATTATCTGCACTATCGTCATAGTAGGTGTGTTAGTGTTCTGTGGTACCTTTTCATCCTTTTTTTTTCAAATATTTTCGTAGCATTTTTTAGTCCCCTATTCCATTTTCTATGCATTTTTGGCTCTGATTTGCAACCTAATTCATTAAAACATAACTGATTTTGTTTATATATTTATTTTTATTTCCAAATTTTGTTACTGCAACTTTATCTCAACGTTTGGACCCTTTCCTGATGGTTTTTGGGTATCAAATCAACTTGAAAAATTTTAGGTTTCCCCTTCACATGATAAAACTCATTCTAAGATTTCCAACGCTATAAAGAAGACCTCAAACAAAGTAACGATAGAAAATTTATTCCTTAACTGAAAGGAACCCTTATCAAAACTAAAAATTTAAAGTATTTCATTTCACTTCAGTTTTTAGTTTCTAATTTAATTCTTGTCTTAACAAATTTTATAATCATTTTTCCTTATTTCACATGTCTTTCCCTCATTTCTAAGATCTATTTCAATCAAAATCCATGTATGATCTTTTCTTGCGCTCTTGAGTGATCTTAAAAATTAGAAATTGCCATGATCTTCATTGTTGTTTCTTCTAATATCGTGTTTATAGAAAAAAAATACTAATCGGTTTTGTGTATGACCGATTCATTAGGAAATCTTACTAAAATCAAGAAACATACTACTACCATACTTACATGCAGGTTTCCTTGTCCAAAGATAAATCAAACTTTGTTAAATTTTAATAAACTTTTAAAAAATTTTACATTGCAAGTCCATATAAAGGTTAATACCCGTCTACTTAACTGTGAGAAGTACTTGGGAATAACCCTAAAACTTATTGTGAGGAGTACCACAAGAACCCCAAAGTAGTTGGCACATTGAGACAACTGATTGGATACAAAATGGGTAGTGCTCCATTCTTGATTGAGTAGTTTTACCAGTGAGGAAAACCAATGTTGTCTGTGGTGATGACCTCATTCTTCATTGATTAAGGGGTATAGTCCGTATTCATAATTCTTTGATGTGTGTACTCATTCTACAAAGTATTAGTGAGTAAAAATACTTATCCTTAGGAAACCAAACAAACTAGGGCCAACCATTTACATTACTTGTTTATATTGTTAGTTCAATTTTGTGTTAACACTCATTGGGTTCTAATTTTTAAAATCAATTCTAAAAAAATACTATATTATGATATTATTTAAATTATTAGTTTAAAACATTTTATGAAAATCCACATCTCGTACTTATCCATATTCAATTCAGCATCCTCCAATCCAAATCAAAAGTTTTGAAAATTTGGATATTATCCTTTTTAAATTTACAGAAAATCAAAATCAAAATCTGAATTCAAATCAAAACAAATCAAGATTTGATTAATCAAAATCAAATCAAACCATCATTTAAGCCTTTTCTTTTGGACATTCACTTTGACCAAATTTAAGTCTATCCAATCTAATCAATTGAAATCATTATGTCTTGGACATTCACTTTGTCCAAATTTAAGCATATCAAATTCTATTAAGTTAAAAGTCTTATCATTTGGAAATTCACTTTGTCCAAATCCAAGCTCATCAATGCATTCCAATCACTTTATGATCAGACTCTAAACTCAATCAAATAATCCTATCCAAAAGTCTTATACTTTTCGATATTCACTTTATCCAAAATTTACAGCATATCAAACACTATCACTAAATCAAATCCTTACAATTTGGATATTCACTTTACTCAAAGCTAAGAATAACAAATTATTCATAACAAACTTTAAAATCCAATCCCAACTTAATTGAATCAAAATTTGAATATTCATCGATTGGCAATCTGAAACAAACATATTTAACCTTTTGATCAAATCAAACACTTTGGTACCAGATCTTAATTTGGAACTATAAATAATGGTGATCCAACACAACACATCAGAAGATGATTTATTAAAAAAGGAATTTGTGATATGTCAAAATTAATCTCTTATTGGATTCCTTCAAAGTCAAAGAAAAAGCACAATAAACAACCAATCATAATCTCTAGTAAATAAACTACTCCTTGTAAAGTCAAACGAAGATAGTTCACACCTCTCGAAGAAATTCTTTCTAGTGTCATTCGCCAATTAACAAGTGCTAATATGGCCACCTATCCAATCACAAGACCCTTCGAAAAAGGGAAACCAAAACTCACATGGTATAAAGAATCAGAATATTGTGAATACCACTGCATCAATGGCCATTCTACAGACCGTTGTTCAAATCTTCACCATTAGATCCAGGATTTACTTGACAATAGAGACATTGAAGTCAAAGACACTTATAATACAACCATGCCAAAGGAAGAATTGGAAGTGATTCAGGACCCCTTTCTAACTCATGATACCAATGAAAAAAAAAAGTCAAGGTTCAATCCTCAAAAAATGTTTAGCTTAATTCTATCATTTCATTATTAGATCATGCACTTAACAACATGGCTACCATCAAAACCAACACCCCTAGCCTTGTTGTAGCAACACTACAAAAACAAGTTTGGACACTATCCACGACACCTCAAACTTCCTATCCTAAGTCTATACTTATTTCACAATAGTCATCCAATGCAAAGTTTTCATTTGTTTCTCATGACATTATCAAACAATCAAAGAAGGCATCTAGGAAAATCCCTCTCATGGATATGACCAAAACAACACCTACATTTCAAGACATCCTTACACATGCAATCTATAATGTGTGTGTTCTTAAGGGTATCAATACACAACCATTTCAAGCTTTAATTGTAAATCTTTCATCACATAATTCAATCCTATCATTTGGTCCTTATGACCTTTTGAAATTTAACATCATAAACATCAATTCCTTATGCATTGAAGCATTCATCACTAATCATAAAATTAAATAAAGTTCTTATCCAGATCATAACATTATTGGATATTTTTTCTAAAAAATCATTAAGATTCCTTAAAGGACCCAATCTACATATCAATCCTTCACTCTTTGCGTCATTCCATTCATCATCTGAGGACAACAATGATATTTTTTTTCAAACCCCAACCATATATATCTTCTACTCCATCAACATATTCTACTCCACCTACACTGGATATAATTGACAAAGGTATTGGAAGAGTATGAACTCCAAAATGTAAATTACACATTATCTTTTTGCACACATGGCCTTTTCAATGATCTAGCCAATAAAAACATACTCATCAAAAATCCTTCTATCTAATCTATTTACTTGGATCTTTTCTACCTAAGTTTCATAAGTTAGGACAAATCAAATCACGTAATCATTGGCCTCATCCACCCAAATCAAAATTAGATATCAGGACCAATCAAAATTCAAAAACATGGACCTCTTCCACAATTATGAGTCCATTACAAACCCCAATCTGAAAAAAAAAAATCAAAAAGTGAAAAAATATCTAGCGTATCAAACTCCTCATCACAGTACTATTTGAAATTAACAATCAAATAATAAAAAACTTATTATTCATGGGTACTCTCCACACTGGGGGAGGCCTCTTTTACAAACAATTTTAATTATTTCATCCATTGGAAGATATCTCTATCATTTCACTATCATATTTTCACACTCTTCACATATAAGACGTAGGTTAATATTGTTCCCTGTGGGGTATTGTGTATCTTATCCATGTTTTAGATTATTCCATTCCAGATGTTTTTACGTACAGTCTTGTCTAGAAGCTTACTGATGGCAAATCCTCCTTTTGAAGAAGATCTCTCCTTAACAAGAAAGCACTACACTTCTTTATCTGAATATTTTATCTTCCCATCTCAGTCTAAGGTGATGAGCCCTTATGTTCTACTAGTCACGTGGGGATGAGATTTGAGGGAAAACTATCTTTCCAAAACAAGCACAATAAATAAACAAGGAAAAATCAATCAAAAATATATAAAAAAAATCAAAATCGTTACACCTTCCGTCCTTCACAGTCTTTGGTGTTGAGCCCACACTTCTTACGGAGTAACATGAGACTGGGAAAAGAGAAAGGTACCCTTACTCACCTATGTCTTGTCTTCAATGTTGAACCCTTACCTCTTACTGGTGGTATGGGGGAAAATGTAGGGGGTCATTTGAAAAAAAATCAAACAACAAAAAGTCTTCAAAAAACTGAATCAAAATTTCTGAATCATACCAAAATCCAAAGAATCAATTACGTTCATGTTAAGAGAGAAAACCATTCCTTACACCAGATCTTGTCTAACAATAGGCCACCTACGGGTCTAAGAATAATCACAACCTATAAAGTGAAATCATCTTGGAATCGGGTAGATAATATTGAATGGAGTTGAGTCACATTTTCCTAAATGAACCATTGTTAACCTTGTGTCTTTTACATCCACCATCTTCATTGCACGTCACTATCTCATTTATCTTATGTCCTTCTTGGATCTTGATGTTGAGCCCTCAAATCTTACTAGTTGCACGAAGTCAAGGGTAGGAGTCAGACATCCTATGAATATATCATCTACATTCTACCAATGGAATGGAATGTTTACAATTGTTTGAACATAGGTTCCAACAGTGCACCGCTTTGTCAAGTAAAAAAATCATATATTTTAAAATCATTTATAAAATTCAAAAATCAAAATACAAAAAACATTCAAAAATAATTAAAAAAAAACATTAATCAAAAATACAAAAACATCAAAAATTCAAAAATCCAAAAAAATTAGAACAGTCAAAATCCACAAACATTCTAAATTCCAGCAACTATGGACAACACAACTCAACACTTTCAAACTTTTAACTCCTATCCTAGTGATCATTCTAACTATCCTAAGACTATCAAACAATAATTTCACCCTTAGTATGTATCCTTGCAAATAGGGGAAAGGAAAGTCAAACTCTCATATGTATCCTCGTTTTGGGGCAATATCGAATCTCATTTTCTTCCTCGCATGCATCCTTGCTTGGGGGAAATGACCCACTTAATCTCAAATAAATCATCAATGCAGATCCAGCAAGAGTGTCACTTGACGCCACTCTTCAGTCTAATCCAATCCCCTTTCATGTATCCTTTCTTGGGGGCATCCAAATATTTTTAATCATCATTTTGGAACACATTAGGGTTATAAGTCAATGTCTTTATTTATTGTTGTGCCACATTGTTGTTGTTCTTGACCAATTAAAAGTATTTTGTTATCATCTTGGATTATTCATATCCATGGTGCATATTATTACTGTGTATATTGGGTTTCTTTAATTTTTGTCTTTTGTTTTCCTATATTTTACCAATTACAAGTATTTTTGTTTACATCTCAGTTTATTTATATCCTTGGTGTATTAACTACTATGTATATTGGGTTTGTTTTACTGTGTGTGTGTTTTTATGCGCATAATGGGTTGATCATCATGATTCTTCAATAATCATGGTGTTAACTCTATTGTGCAATAACAAAATAGATTTTTCTAAAATTACAAATATATTAATGGAAGCTTAACTACTAGCAATGTTAGTCATATCATCATTACATTCATTTATGCATCTCATTTAAAAAAAATCATATCAAAAAAATTCATTAATCACAAACATCTATCATATGATTATCATGTACCATCTACCATCATAAAAACTATAGTAGCAAAAATGACCAAAGAATTTTTCTCCTACCCAACCCTCTTTTCAGGTACGAAATCCTAATTTTGACCTTTTACCCTCCATATCCCTTCTTCTAAACCATAATTTCTTGATTTTAGCCTTTACACCCTCATACCTTACACTTTAATCCCTTTGTATGGCAGGAAAAAATGTTTCTAGATAGTGTGCACTCTTATCATCCATTCAACTAGGGTATAAAGGCAACGAGTAAGGGACACACAAGGACTGAAACACAATGGATAAAATTAAAGGGGGTACATGGAATGCTAAAATTGCATACCCAAAGGGAAGTAACCCTTACAATAGGACAACTTAAGGTTTCTAAGGCCATATATCGAAGAAGAGGAAGGAACCCTATTGAGGGTATTAGCACTATGGGGGTGATGATGAACAAAATAAACATGTAAATCCTATCCTAACCAAAGTAAAACATGTAACATGAAATAAATAACTGAAATAGAATATGCTAACCTAACATGTGCATAAAATACTAAGCTAACATATTGTAAATAAAAAAAGGTAGGGAGACATATAAAATGACAAGTCAAGTTAGAGTACTTTCCTATTGGGGGGCAGTCACTGATGTATATATCTCCCCAAAGAACCATACATAAAGAAAGAAGAAATTTTGGGTGGAGAAGGGGAAAAAATATAGTCCTAGCTCACTATTGGTGACCCAAAAGTGTAAGCAAACCAATCCAATCAAGAAGAATATCCAAGCCAAGAGACAAGATGTAAGATATCCAAGAACTGAGCAAGTAGATGTAAGTTGGCGTAAGAGAGAAAGGTTAATGGCAATTTCCTTTGTGATCTGATATGATGATGATGTTAAAAATGTAAGTTGGGGTCTTTATACAGACACCATCACCCGTGTACGAAGGCGTCAGACATGCATTTCAAATAGGGCTGACACAATTGCCCACGGGGAGATTGTGTCATTTAGGGAGGAAAATGCAAATAGGTGTGTGCAAAGTGTTATTAAAAACAAAGATAATGAAAGACAAAATAAATGGGGTCATGAGCAAGTAAGATTTCATAAAAAAGTAGAGGAAAATAAGAAGGTAAGAACAAAATAAGAGCATAAATAGGAAAAAAATCCATTCTCTCTCCATGTATCATCCCTAACACAATGGTTATGTGAATAACCATACCCCTATCCTGAAACGATCCAATTAAGACACTCATTCCCAGAAATAGATGCATTAGTGACCTTTAACCTAGCAAAAGAAATTATTAGTAACATGTATGAAAATAGAAAGCGTAAAAAATTAGGTGTATCTATATGCCCCAGCCATTAATTACTGCACATGTTGCAATAGCGAAACATGGGGTAGTCAGCAAAAAGAATCATACATAATACCAAAATTGAAAGTAAATAAAGGACCAATTGAAATGAAATATACCCACCAATGCATACCTAATAGTGTCAGTCTTCCTGCCACGTACAGGTGCAATCCATGCTGCTAGAACCCTGAAGAAGCAAGACTGAAAGGAAACACTATAGGATCATCAGTAAAATAGGACATAAATCACCTAGCTAGGGGTCCATGGAATGGATGTTGTGGATTCGGATCATAGAGGTAAAGTTTCATAGTGTTAAAGCCAAACAACGGGTATAAATTTTGAAAAGTGCAAAAAAAACCATATGTTAGAAGCTACAAAGAGGTACTGTCATACAAAATGAAGGTGAAGATAAGGAAAATATGGATGATTGGCCCAAAGGGTAAATAAAAACTCTAAAAAGTGTAAAAACATGAGGTAGATGTTATAAGAATAAGAGAGATAAAAAAACCAAACAAGACTATGAGTCTAAGCGAGGATGCACAAGACCGCGAAAATTCTAGAGGGAAAGGCCAGGGAAAAAGAGCTTAGAATAATGCTAGATATGGTTGATGAAGTAGTGAATTTGAAAATGAAAATACAAGAGATGGTAGTTGAGTACCGACACTCCTTAATTCTGTCATACATGATTTTTTTTGACAATTTGGGTGTTTGTTGGTTCTTTGAATATGTGGCCTTCATTGGTTTGAAGGTGATATGTATTAGGGCTGATAATATCTTTGATGAGGTAGGGAACCCACCACTTCTAAGTGTAATTTCCTTTGTTACCATGGGTATAATCAATCTTAAGGACAAGGTAACCCACGTTGAAAGTATGTGATCAAACAAGTTTATTGTTGTGAAACCATACATTGTTTTTACTTCTAATTGTGAGTGTAGGAATGATCACGTCTTTCTTATAAGATGTCAAGTTCATGAAGGCATGCCTCACATATTTCTTCATCTGGAATGATTCCTCCAAGAGATATACAAAGTGAAGGGATATTTCCAATTTAATCTAATCCCCATATACTGAAGGGTCAGGGAGCGGCAATCTAATCCCCATATACAATGGCCACCGCAAGTGCCCCCATGCGCTTCTTCTAAGACAAGGGGAACATCATATTTATTAACGCATCAGAGTAGTGTACCTTCAAACTTTCGATAATATAACACATCATATTTAAGTGCATCCTTGAGATCCTTTTCACGTATGCACAATCGTGCTCATGAGTCTATATCATCAAGATAGATTTGATCTTAGATAAATTGGTGAATGTTTGTGTACCAAGGATTAGCTACATAAGAATCTGATTCAATTTAGCAGATGTCTTAAACACATTTGTGGTACAAGGTAGCGATAGTTTGGAGAATTTTTACTAAGGGAGTGGTTTTATAGGAATAAACATGTGGTTGGAACTATGTGGCAGCTGTGGCCAAGAAGTCATCCAAGGCATTCTGTTCTCGTGGGATTGACTCAATAGTAAAAAACGTGAAGCATGATTTTAATTCTTGAACTAGGTCATAATAAAATTTAAGATTTTCCCTACGACATTGATATGAATCATTAACTTATCAACACACCAATTAAAAGTCCCTCATGGCATGGAGATAAGTGATATTTCTATCAAGGGAAGCTTGCATGCCCAAGATAAGAGATTTATATTTGGCCATGTTGTTTGTGACCTTGAATTATAGTCAATAGGAAAGGGGGAAAGTTTGGTCAGAAGGATCAAGGATCACACAACTTGCCTGATGTAGTCAACAATCATTCTAACTCAATTCACCATGATAAAACTGATACACAACTCAATTTATACTCTTTAGGTATCAGTCTAGCTACTTGTTCTTATACATAAACCCCAAAACTATAAAAATCCTTAAGAATTCACCCCTTCACACTAAACTAACCAATACAACATGTTTTTATATCTTTATCTCAACCAAATTTAACCTTTTGAAATGAATCAAACCACTAAAAGACTATATTGCTTACCTTTTAGGCAATCTGCTTCTTAGGCTTCTTGAGCCAATGAATTTTCTATGTTCCTAGTTAGAGATATCTAGAAGTGCTCAAGATAAAAATTAAAATATTTCCTATCACCATCCATCCACCTTGACATGTGTGCCAAGTTTCAAGCTTTGACTCTCTTACTAGGTGTCTTTTCCACTCTCTAATCTCCTTCGACTTACTTGTTTCCTTCTAGTTTGAAAATTCTTTCTTCTTGCAATAAATTCCAATTCCCTCTCTCTCTCTTGACAAAATAATACCTCTTTTGAGAACCTATTTAGGTCGTATTTCACTGTACAAAATATTTTAATGATTTCTTTCACCTAGTTCCTCTATCTTCAATAACTCAGTTCTAGAAATTAGGTCTTGATGTCTTAACATAGTTGAGGGCCAAGGCTGCCACTATTAACTCTTCCTTGTGACTATATCTTACCAAAATTCTCCTAACATCTGACTCCTCTCTTCCTTTATATACTTTATTCCCAATTTTAGGGTTTGATTTTACTTCTAAACCATAAACTTGTGACCTTGGCCTCTTTCCTAAGCAAATTGGGTTATCTCAGTCTTCTCCAATTTGACTGTTAACAACAATTTCAAAAAAAGAGGTTCTCAACCATTAAATGCTTCTAAAACACATTTATAATAATGACTCAAGGATTCCTTAGAAGTTTCAACTCTATTCTTTACTGTGGAAACTGTGTTTTCTCCCACTATCCTCTAAGATTGTGTTCCCACTATGACACTAGACTATCACCAAATGTGCTAAAATTTTTAAGCCTCCATCTCTCAAGTTACTTCCATTGGCTCCTCAAGATCTCAGGTTTTGAAATTTGCATACAAGTCTCCTAGCCAAACTGAACCAATTTGGGTGTTTTGAAACCCCAATTTTCAAAACACTTCTTAACGATCAATTAATAATTTTAAAATCCAACTTCACTGCATCAAATGGAAATAGTACAAATCCTTAAATCTGATAACAAACTAAATTATGAAAATGCACTCAATCTTATTTTAATTCCCAAAAAATGACTTGTGCATTCGTTTGTAAGGTTGTGGATTATAGATACTGTCAATTTCACTTAAATCCAATTTAACCATTTTAATTGATGTTTGCTTCATCAATTTAATCAAAACCTTCAAATAATGATTTTTATTGATCAAAATCTTCACAAACTGAAAAATAAATCCACAACAAGAAATTGTTAACAGAGTTCACCCGAAGGCTATGTCTCTGGATTCACGTAATCGTGAAATGATCTATTAAGTCCAATGAAGTACAAATTTTATCACCTTCAATAATGACAATAGACCTTTATACCTGAAATGAAGCTTAAAACTGTTTGCAGACTTGATTTCCTGTTAAAAATTGTCCACAAGTTCATCTGTGGCTTCACAGTGCTCTCCACAGTGTGATTTCTTGTGCAACTATGCTACCGAAAAACACCTACATATGAAAATATACAACACTTCATGGAAAAATAAGACCACCATTGTCTTTCTCTCAAAATTTTGAAGCAAGTTTTTATTTTTACACCAAGTTGAAATTCGACTTCTAAGTGCCTCAAATTCTAAGTTTTCAAATGCAAATTGATTATTATCCCCCTACACAGTCTCTACAGACAAAGCCTTTAAAAACACCGAGATCATTTTTTAACCCTGGAAAGCCACTCAGGTGAGTTGGTTGGTATGGATTGAGTTTAGACTAGAGAGGTCATGGGTTCGAATCATCACTTCAACATTTTATATCGACCACTTTTTGCACTAAGGTGGGCTATATCCCACATTGGGAGCATATGAGGTAGGGATTCATAGTTTAAATATTTGGAACCCAGCCATATTTACATGGCATGGCCATTAGCCACCACATAATGTCATCATTTTGATTGGGTGACCCAACTGTATTGAGTTGTTTGGATTAGTGCCGACTATTTTTTTTGTTGATCTGACCTACATTTAGTGTGCCTTAACCGCATTTCGTTACATCGAGTCATTGGTCTATGTTATGTGCCGAGATGGGTGTTAGGCTTGTTTACCCAATCTACAATTTGTTGAACTCCTATGTTGTTGATAATTCATGGTATATATGGCTCCTTGAACACCAATAGGTAGGTTGAGTAATTAGGAGTAATATGAGTAACATCTGCGGGTTTAGAATTTAAATAGTATCTCCCAAACATTATTCTCAACAAGGTAGGTAAGGATAGCTCAAAAAATATGGAAACATATGTGATCAACTCGGTGGGGAGTTGATCACCCCAATGAGCTAAAATAATAGCTCGCCGAGCTGACAGGTATATAAAACCTGTAATGCATAAATTTAACTCTGCAATACATATATCCCACATTGATAGAGTTAGAGAAAATAGTGGCATATATAATCAAAAACTCAATGATAATGGTAATATGAATAAAGGTGGCAAAGGCACCCCTCCTACAAAAGAGTGTGTCGAACCTGGCTGAGGGCCCCTAAGCCAGAAAATAGTGGGGCCCACTAATTTTTCCCTTGTATGTCAAAGACTAGAGGTAAAAACAAAATTTTAACCTTTTTACCATTTTTACCATTTTTCCACGTGTCACATCTCAGATTGGACTATTGACTTAGTTTGACCACTTTTCAAACCTGAACTTTGACCTGTAATATCTTTTGCGTATGAGCTCCATTTTTTGAGTTCCACCTGTCGACGGAAAGCTCTTGAGACACTCTAAAAGATTGCAATGGTTTAGGGAGATTTTGGTAAAATCTGAATCTAGAAAATCCTCCAAATCACTCCTCCCCAATAAGACCATTTTTTCCTCAAAAGGGAACTTTACCCAGCTGAACTTTCAATTGATCCTCTGCATATCACAAACAGTAGAACCCAGTTTATAGCATGGTAATTTTCCAAAAAATTGTAATAAAAAAAACCATTAAAATAGTAACATCACCCATGGCCATTACTGCAACTGAGATGACAAATGAGTCTATCATAGTCATCTGTACACTCTGATCCTGCACCACTGTCAACAATGCAAATGTAACATGCATTCACAGCTTGTTAGTGCAAAAATTTGTACATACTATTTGTAACTATGTTTGACAGTTACAAATATTTAAGCCTAACAATAAGACTTATACATGTGCAAACATCATGCATAGAAACAAAAAGTTTGTATAAAATTTACACACACAAATAATGCCTACATGAAACAATTTACACTCTTAAACAAAACATACTGAATACAATTTTCCAAAATCAGACATTTGATCATTGATCATGCCCCATAGAAATAACTGTACATGTTGTTGTAAAAATGAAGTTTCCAAAACCATCAAAAAGAGAAATTTACCCAAGTATGTTAAACTTGTCACCTGGATTTCCTCTTCAGGTTACTTCACCAACACCAAAGCAAAATAAATATGGAGATTATTCCTTTTTACAAATCAACAAGAATTTTCCAATAATTGCTTTGTTAGTTTGCATGTATTCATCAATTACATTATGCAAACATAAAACTAATGAATTTTCTACCCACCTTTTTAACACATTTTCCTATTTAGGTGGTTGATTCACTTCAGTTTTTACCTGATTCACTGAAGGGGTCATAATGGTTGGTTTAATATTGTTATCCTTCTTAACAAATTTTAATTTTTGTTCTGGATGTAAGCTACCAACACTGTCAGTTACATGACCTGTTTTCTTACAGTGACCACAAATTCTTTGATCCATTTTTTTAGGATCCACATTTTTAGGAAACCTACCTAGACTACTTTTAGCCAAGCCAGATTTAGGAGAATGAACTTTCTCAATCTCTTCCAACAAATATTTATGTTTCCTACACTTGGCCACACAACTATTAGATAACCCACAAAATGTGCATGGGTAACTGTACAACATTGCTTGCATATCATAGCCAAATTTTTCAAATGTAGAAAGTGGATCATTTTTTTTACCTTTTCCTTTACGATTATGGTAAACCAAAGGTGGAGGAATTTCAATACCTCTCCATGGTGAATTATTACCAGATCCTTCTCCTGAGGATGAATCACCTGATGCTAAGGGGGAAGCCTCTTTGTATGTTAGAAGTTTGTCTTCTTCCAGTGGTCTTGGAGCCCTCTCCAATTTTCTTTTTTCCCTACAATAGCATACCCCAATCCTGCATACTGAGGTTGTTTCTTCAACTTTTATGGGGTTAGTTATGCCTTGGTTATCCTTACCAAGGCTAATTCCATTAAATCCCATCTTATTCAAAAGTTTAGATCATATACCTTTGGTGTGCTTTTCAAAATCACCAAGCACATTATCTGAATCTAAATTTTCTTGGGGAGAGGAATTAGGTGTTGAAATACTTACAATGCATTCATCTGTATTAGTGGATGCATCAACAGTAATTGGTACCTCTTTCTTGGGTCCATCAATTTGTAACACCATTAAGAGCTCATCTTTAGATTCTAGCTCTTTTTTTAGATTGCCAATTTGCTCCTCAAGAGCCAACAACTGACACCTTAGGAAGGAATTTTCTTCCTGTATCTGTTGATTGTATGATTCAACTTCCTCAAGCTTTGCCTTGTTTGACAATTTTCCCATGGTTTCCTGCACACCTGTTCTTCCAAATTATGCACACTGTAATGAAAGATCAAGCCCAAAAAATGCAAAACCAACTGAAATCAAATCAACTAAAGCAAGTCAAGAGCTAAACCAACTCTGATACCAAACTTGATCCGAAAATGGTACTATTTTTTCTCTGTACTTTTAAATTTTCTAGATACTTAATTTTTCCAGATTCCTAATTGATCAAGAGTTCTTAATTGAACTAATTTGGGTGTTTTGAAACCCCAATTTTCAAAACACTTCTTAACGATCAATTTTAAAAAATCCAACTTGTAATCAAATGGAAATAGTACAAATCCTTAATTCTGATAACAAACTGAATTATGACAATGCACTCAATTTGATTTTAATTCCCAAAATTGAAATGTGCATTCATTTGTAGGTTGTGGATTATGGATACATCAATTTCCAATTAAATCCAATTTCTCATTTTAAATGAATTGCTTCATCAAATTAATCAAACCTAATCCAAATAATGAATTTTATCTGATCAAAATTCTTCACAAACTGAAAATAAATCCAAAAAAGAAATTGTTAACGGAGTTCACCCGAAGGCTACGTCTCTGGATTCACGTAATTGTGAATCAATCTATTATTGCCCAAAGAAGTACAATTTAATCACCTTCAATAATGACAATAAAGATCTTTATACCTAAAATGAAGCTTAAAAACAGGTTTGCAAACTTTGATTTCCTATCAGACATTGTCCACAAATTCACTTGTGGCTTCACAGGCTCTCCATAGTGCTTTTCCTGTGTAAATGTGACCAAAAAATCCTACACCAGAAAATCTACAACACTTCACGGAAAAATAATACCACCATTGTCTTTGTGAAAAATTATGAGTAACTTTTTATTTTTACACCTAAGTTCTGATTCTGCCTCTAAGTGCCTCAAAAATGAGATTTTTTGTAACTACCTTGTTCACTGTTTCTATACACAGACCTATAGACAGAGCTCTTTAAATAACATCGAGCTCATTATTTTACCCGGCGAGCCGCCCAGGCGAGTCGGTTGGCAGTGATCGGTCTTCTACCGTCGAGGTCACATGTTCGAAGTCCATCCCTATCCCTTTACGTCAGAGACCACTTTTTCTTAGGTGGTGGGATATATCCCACATTCTCCATGGGGATGCATGGGATTGGTGTTTATATTTGGAGGGGCTGACCATTTAGCTCATGGCATAAGGCCACGCTGCCTGCCCTTTTGTCAAGTCATATGGTAATGCTCCGTTGAGTCGTCGATTCACTGGTCCACTATTGTCGAGCTATTTGACATTGCCATGTTCTAAGTGGTTGAGACAACAATGCAAACCGCCCCGATTATGGGGGAGAGCCATTTGTGATAAACCCACCACTGTGCCCATTAATACCTGTCAAGTTGTATGTTGTGACTATGTTTCATTGTATTGCATTGGTTTGATAATGACCTGAGACTATATGTGAAGCCGACGCAGTCAATGTGGGTAATCCACCGAGTTAACCAAGGTACTGCGGATCCACTAGATAGTTTAAACAACCCCAACGTTGAGGCAAGTAATAAGCTTGAATGTTGAGAATGATGTGATCAACTTAGTGGGGAGTTGATCACCCCACCGAGCTATATATATATATATATACAATTTAACTCTCCAAAATGATAATCCCACATGGGCAATGTTAGAGAGATATATATATGGCATACATAATTGAAAATATGATAACAATAATATGAAAAGGCGTCAAAGGCACCCCTCCTATAAAAGAGTGTGTCGAACCTAGCTGAGGGCCTCCAACTAGGAAATAGCGAGGTCTACCAATTTTTCCCTCGTATGTTGAAGACCGGAGGTAAAAACAAAATTTTAACCTTTTCAACCCTTTTTCCTTTTTTTCACGTGTCACTTCGGGTTTGGATTGTTGACTCAATTTGACCACTTTTCAAACATGAACTTTGACATGCGATATATTTCGCGTATGAGCTCTGTTTTTTGAGTTCTACCTATCTTTGGAAAGATCTCAAGATGCTCTACAACTTGTAATAGTTTAGGAAGATTCTTGTAAATTCTGAATATAGAAAATCCTCCAGTTCAAATCTCCTCACACAAACTTGTTTCAATCGAGTTCTTAAACTATGATCACATTCTCTCTGTCACAGGTTAGTAAGAAATTATCCACAAGTATTAGTAAACCCTTCCAATACATACATGAAAAATTTGTAACAACACATCAATCTTCTAATCTCTTCTAAGATCTCTGACAATGAGACTCATATAATATATAAATGAAATGATAAGATATAACATCAAAAGCAAATAATGTCACAAAAATGTACAGTTTTGTTTGCAAACAAAAATGCCTTCTTTTTTGAATTCCTTAAATTTCGTGGAGATCCTCTCCTTCCTTTTCTAATGAATCATATAAGTGGTTAAAAATTGGGTTAAATATGCCTCATTTTCACTTCCTAACTGAATCTTGGCCCATTAGGCCTTTCATGTGACTTGTTTTGCCTTTATTATCACTTCACAAGACCTCCACCAAGCCTAGAACCTTGGAATTGGACATTACACTACAATAATGACTTCATCAAACATTCTAGACCTCAGATAGAGCTTGTTAAAATCTTACAACATATGAAATGCTACAAGGAAGACACCCTAATGTCTTAACAAGTTCAAAATTGTCATCATAGTTCAAATTTTCATTTTGGAGGGAAATAGCAAAATTTGAATTTTTGATGGAATTATCACATTCTAACACCTACAAATGATTCCTAGTAGACCCTAGGTGACCTATAGGACTTATGAAGTCTCTTAGAAATCCAAAATTGATGATATGATTCATATTTACATGTGGAGAGATGATTCTCTTGCATCATACTCTCAGGGAAGGGAAAGTTCCTTATACTGTATGTTAGTTCTTCTTTCTTTTTCTTCTTTCTCTGATTCCAATTGTAGATGATCCTCTGAAAATGCCTCTTACCTGGATAACGACTCTGTTGTACCTCTATTAGTTGTCCTTTTTCCTTCATGGAATGGTTATTCCTTGAAATTCTCTTTTTCTTGATCACAGTGATGACTCTAGGACCATATTTAGTGTCTTTCTCCTTAAGTCTGAGCATATACCCTTGATTTATGGTCATATATGATGTATCTTCATCATTCATGGCTACGAAATTGTCTCTCACATATCCTTGTAGTCTTTCTTGAATCATCTTTTCTTCAAAATGATAATATACTAGTATTAGCTCATTTTTTCCTCTTTCCTTGACTGTAACTCAACTTCTGAACCTGTATTTATTTCACTTTCATCTTTTATTTGTTCTTTATCATCTTCTTGATCTCTTGTTCTTCCTTTTTCTAAACTATTTATTGTTCTTCTAAGGTCTGCTTGCTTCATGTCCTTATCAGACAATGAAATTTATACTGGTTCATTCATTTTAGATGCTCCCATAAGCTCTACAGGTTCTCTATTTCTCATGAAATTTGCATAGTATTTACTTCTTTGACTTGATTTTTTCATTTTCTCCTACCTTTCCCATTCTAACTTCACCATGTTGCTTGCCAATTGTTCTTCATCTTCATTCATTTCACTTGTACCTGCAAATTAAAAGATTAAAACCGTGTTAGATCTAAAAAAAGAGGCTTATAGGCCTCATTCATCTCCCTTTTGCTTTTTTCTTCCTTTTTCTTTGTTATTCCTTGTTACAATCTTATAACATATTAAATGCTCCAAGGAAGACACCCTAATGTCTTAAAAAGTTCAAATCTTCCCTTATAGTTCAAATTGTCATTTTGCAAGGAAATACCAAAATTTGAACTTATAATGGACTTATCACATTCTAACACCTAAAAATGATTCCTAATAGACCCTAGGTGACCTATAGGACTTATGAAGTCTCTTAGAAAGCCAAAATTGATGATATGCTTCATATTTACATGTGAAGAGATGATGATCATGCATCACTGTCCCATCTCCTTGAAGGCATTTTTCCCCATTAAAGTATAACAACCATGTGTCCTCGTGAAAATCAATGGTAATTTCTTCTTTAGTGATCCTAGTGTTGGGTTTATATTTAGGCGAGGGAGGATCCTTGTTATTAGCGTCAGAGGACTGTGCTTCAAGACTGGCCGTGAGGCTAAAGAAATAGTCTTTGATGGAAATAGTGCTATCAATACCTTCAATGAGGAGAATGTCCTCATCAGGTAGTGCATCATGGATAGGTTGAAGGGAAGGAATAAGAGGAGCGGCCAATTTTTCCAAACAAAATTGGCCTTTTATAATCTGTTGGGTGATGATATAAAGGAAAAATTCCATAAGAAGTGTCATCCACTTCCCAATCGATTATGTTGGAAGAACAACATTCAAAAATAATTACCAAAAAGGAGCTGTGTGAACAATGAAATAGGTGGTTGGGTAGATCATATAATGTCCTAGTTTCGTATCTGTGTAGTATATGGCTAGGAAATCCCACTCAATGAAAGTGTATCACATCTCGTAATCTAGTAGGGCTTGACTAACATAGTAGACGACATGATTATTTCCCTTTTCATCCTTTGTTGGCCATTGTGTGTTAGTGTTGTCATTGATGTCAATCCAATTTATGGAAAATGGTGTCATGACATTGTATGATCCCCATATGATTTTATTCAAATGTCAAAGATGAAGATTGAGTGGTTGTGTCAAGTTTGGTGAAGGTCTACAATGCCCAGTGCTTGGTTGAGTATGAAGAATCATGGTTTGAGTCATTCTGAGTTAGTTTGGTGTTTTCATGATGTCATACATGGTCTATGAGGTGTTCTACAAGTATCATTGGGTCTGCATGTGGTCAGCATGACCAGGTCATGAGGCTGTCAGTGATGAATCAGGTCATTCCAGGCTTGTTTCTAACTCTAGGGCATGTAGAATGAGGTAGATATTTGTGATTTGGAACAAATATTTCTTGTTGGATCATGGAGACAATATGTTGATGATACATGGCATGTATGGTGAGTTTCAGAACAATATTCAGTGGTATGATGCATCTATGAGGTCCTTGGGAAGCAAATAGTGAGAAAAAGGTAGGTAAACACATGTAAATGAGATTGGATAAAGAGTTTCATATCTATTTGGGATATTTTGTGATTATGTACTATTAGAGGATGTTTTCATGATGCTCCATTACAAGTTTTGGATAATTCTTGAATGAAGGAATTAGAAAGTTATGCTAGTTTGGGCAAAACTTGATAAGTAACAGTGTGTTTTTAGAGCAAAAGTTGGACCTTCTAATGCTCGTTGTGAACTTTATGCTTTACATGGGTACCTGTGATATTTGGTACTATATTCTTAGGTTAGTTATTAATAGCTTTAAAAAAATAATGAGATGTTTTGATTGTCATGTTTTTATGAGACAACCATTAAGAAGATAAGAGTGGTTTGAAACCCTAGCTAAACCCTAGTTATGAGCAGCTTGGAAGAAAATTTCTTGTATCAAATCTAGGTTTTGATTGTTTCCTGAAAAAGTGATGAATTATATGTTGTAGATAAATCTTCTATATTTCCATGGAAAGGTATTTTAGTGCATATGGTCATATGTGGGCCCCGCCTCAATTTTCTTGTTTCTGGAGAGTTGTAATTTGAGGAGAAAGTTATCCAGAGAAGGTATAAGATTAACTTTCCATTTATGAAATCCCTAGAGTTTTTATTGATTTCCATTTAGTTTTTCAGGTCATGAGGATGACAGTGAATAAATTGCAAAGTGTTCCCTATTTGTGAAGATTACTTTTTGGTGCAAGTTTGGGAGTAGCTTTCAGTAAAATTCATCATTGTATGAGCTATAGGAGTTATGATCTGATTCAAGTTGTGTACAGAATATTTTTTAGACACCATTGCATTGGTATATAAAAAATTGATTATTGGACAAGGTATGAAAAATTCATGAGTTGTTTTGTGAAATATCAAGTTTGAAGGATGCTTGTTTTAGCAGGGTGAAAATAGCTAACGTGAGGTAAAGTGATGAATTTTAGTTTTTCATGCAATGGTGAATGTTGTTAAATGTTTTCTAAATAATTTCTAAGTGTGTTACTTTATTTTTTCAAGTGTGGAAGTGTGTTTTTGGGTGATGGAGCATGGTGGGCTCATAGTCAGTTCTTGAGTCGTAGAAGGCATAAGAAGTAGGTTACAAATATTGGCTTGGTTGAAGGCCTTCCAATTGGAATTGGAAGGATTTACAATATGTTATAGAAATTTGGATTCATGAAATGGATTGGGTGATTCTTTTCATCACCTTAAAAGTGAATATGGATTAATTTTTAATCCATTTAGAGGTCTTGAAAGTGTCAGCAAGGGTTTTAACCAATTGGATTTGTAAAACAAGTGTTTAGGTAGCTTTATTTAGTGAAAATAAAAGTTGATGTGGTTTGAACCAGTGGATGTTTCATGATGTATAACATGTATTAGAATTGTTAAACATGTTCTAGGAATTCCACTTAGTGGTCACATGGAATATTTTAGTTCATCTTGGATGGTCTTGAGGCCAAAAGGTAAAGACATGGTGCTAGAAACAGGTTTTTTGTGAAGGTAATGAACCAGTGGGCCCATTAAATGAAATAATTTGATTGGTTCAAGTAAATTGTTATCATGTATGATTTTTAAATATCATATTACTCATGTGTGGTTATTTTTAGAGTTTGACTAAAAAATTTTTGGCATGAGGGGATTTTTCTTATCCTAGTGATGGGATTTGAGGATTATTGGTGCATGATAAGTGGTTTTTGTATAGGCCGACCTAATTGGGTCATATGTGACTATTATGGTGATTCATATGGGATTTTTTAAGATTATGTGGTAAAAATAAAGGATGTAAACTGACCTCTTTGAATTTGAATGAAGGAGATCTTATAACATTGAAGTTTTGGGTGCCATTTGTGAGCTAGTTGAGTGAGTATGAAAAGTGTGACCTAGGTTTGATTTATTTGCATGTGAGTGAGCATGATTTGATAGCTGATAAAGTGTGTGAAATGTTGAATAATTATTACAAGTATGTGTACAAGGTTTTTAATCTTTGAGAAGTGAATAAGGTGTAAGTTTGTGTAAGGTTGAAGACCTAGGGTTTAAGCAAGGTTTTTGAAGGTGTTTGGAGTTGAATCTTGTGATCACCATCAATTGATTTATTTCAGAATTTTATCAGTGATCTTCTCTATAAATTATTTTGTGATGATTCATATTCATACAATTCTCTTTTTGTGAGTAATGTCAACAAGGGTTTAGGGGTTGTTGCTCCTTGTGGGGTTTGTGCCTCACTAAAATAATCTCCTTATGATGTGTAATGCTTCACTTGAGTCTTTGTTGCTTGTAATATCAAAAAGTTTTCAGTGGATTTTCTTACCCTTGAGGGTTTCCTACTTATATATTGTGTTCGTGGTATTATTCTCTTGTCTCATGGTTATTTGAATGAATGTTGTATGTTATTCTTGTAAACACACTATATGGATGGCTAATGGTCATAAATGGTTTATGTGAGTGGATCTAAAATGAATGTAAGTAAATTTTGTAAGGAATAATTCACCCCCACTCCCTTAGTCCTTTGTGCTTCCAATAATTCTATCAGAGCATTCTCTATTGAAGTGAATTCTATACATCTTGATTGAATATCATATGAAAAAAAATGGATAGACCCATTAGAAGTAGTATGTCATGAGCATAAATAATATCAGTATCCCAAATGTAATGTTAGGTTCCTAGATGTTTTTTTTTTGTACTGAATTATTATAATAGTTAAAAATAGGATAAATACCATGATCAATATCAATCATGTGGATAACAAGGTAAATTCACTTGGGTTATATACTTGAAGCCATTTAAGAGGAAGCATTTTACATGGTATGCAAGAAAAATTGAAATATCTTGAATCATTTAGAGATATTTTCTATTGTTGAGAAATGTAATTGTGCTAGACTAAGGAGCATAGAATTTGATCCATCTTGTTTCTCTAGATTTTATGAAGGCCAAAAGATTAGTGATAAAATAGGCCAAGATTTTGAAGTTATGTCATCCCTAGATGCTCATTTGATGAAGCTGGTCCAAGCATTAAAAAAAATTCATGGTGACCAAGATTCCATGATAATTTGAGAAATAACTTTCCTTTAGAAAACCTAATGCCTATGAAGGTATGGATACCTTATTTAATATATAAACTTTGTTTGTCATGACTTTGGTCATAGTAGCTATATATAATTTCAAGAGGTAAATCATTTTTAGAACCAAATATATTCTTCAAAGGTGAATGATTTTCATGTTATTGAGTATTATTTCTAGGAACATATGAATTTTTTGGATGAAATCTGTAGTGTGTTTGACACTAGAAGGAATGAGTATAAGTATCATGTATCATTTGTATCAATTGTTAAAGACCTTTATCACATAGCAAGATTTTGATGCAAATAAAGAACATATTAACAAGTATGTCCAAAGGATTCATTAAATAGCCTTGAGAAGGAGATCTCAAAACTTAAGCTTGAATTATTCACCATGAAAACAGTATGTAAGGTTGAAGGAGAATTTAGCATAGCCTTATGAAGAAGGTTGGTTTTTCAATTGAAAGGACTCAAAGGAAGTCAAAAAGCATGGTTTGCATTTGTTGAATAATTATCACATGTGTTTAAAATTCATTTTAATATGATGTGCAACCATGATTTGAATAAATCAAGGTCTACTAGGCAACAAAATTTTAAAGGTATTTGAAAATGACTCTTCCCAAAAATTGAGATGCTTGGTTAGACATTTAAAGATGTAATTCCAAAGTGAACAACAAAGGTAATCCCAAAATTGATTTTTAGTAAAAGGTGACATTCATCAAATTCATTTGAATGGTCATGACCGTTAATAAAAATATAAGATGAATTGTTACATTTCAAATGTTTCAGTTTGTAGGTATATTAGTATGAGGAGCAAAACTATCATAGAGTAATTTGCAAGTCAAATGTATGAACTGGACAAATGCCCTAGAAAGATAGTCCAAAGAGGACTAAACATGAAATCTCTAGGGAAATTTGTTAGAAAACTATGAGCTAGGTCCTGAAATATATGGGAATCAATGGTCCTGTAAAAGTTTAAATACAAAACCTAGAAAATTGATAAATCTAAAAAGTAAAGAGGAAGGTGTCCCACGGAAATTAAGGTTTAAGAAAAGTAATAGATTTGATCAAGATTAAGGTCTAACTTATGTTAACACCCTATCAAATATGAGTATAGTGTATGTGGATATAAATATATATATATAGAGAGAGAATAAGTCAGTCATGAGTCTTGAGATGTAAATGAATGCAACTATTATGCATGTAATGGTGTATATAAAGGTACTTTGAATTAATAATGAGATTTAAAATAAACCATACATAACCATAATAAGGCATTCATACTTAGTAACAGTGATAAATGTTATAATGAATAAGAGACTATCAAGAAACTAAGAGGATATGAATATTTAGTAGATGGTCAAAGTGGCTACAAATTGGTCTTTGGATTTGTAAAATGGATTAAAAAGTTGATATGAATTGAAAATGCTTTGTTTCTTACACTATGTATGGAAATCGACAACGTATAGGATATATGGTCTTGCACTTATTATTGATCTTTTGTACTTATTCTTGGTCCTTCTTTTATCTTAGGTGATCTATAACTTTATCTTCCCTTATAACAATGTGGCTTGGTTTCATGTGTCACAAGGTCTCTAGTGCACACAACATTGACGCAACTTGTAATGATATGTAATAAGTAAAAGTATGGATACCTAAAATATACTTAATTGAAACAAGCATTATCTAGTAAAGGGGTGAAATAACTGTGTGGTTGATGGCTTGATGAAAGAAACATCTAAGTCGCCAAAATTATAATGAGGTGTAGCAAAAAATCTCACTTGAAAATATCTTCTTAATGAATATTAGGAATGGTTTCCATAATGCCAATGGGACTAGATCTTCTTACTCTGTCAACAAGTTTTGTTTGAGTGATTTAACATGGTTATTCATCACTTGATAAATATTACCATGAGTGGAATACATGTATTCATACTAGTAGAAATTGGAGTGGAACCTCAATAATTTAGATAAACTCTACTTTTCTAAGTCTTTAGCCTGACTTGAGTCCTCCTACTAGCCCTTCTTATACATAAACCCTATAGCCTGGAACAAACTAAAATTATTCTTAGAAAAGTATAAACACTCATTGAATACCCTTTTTGGAAGTTTTATGTGTATGTTAGGGTGTATAAAAGATGATATAAGTCAAATCTTAATTGTAACCCTTGGTTTCACTAAGTGGATCTTGTCAAATAGACCTCCATTAGGAATTTTTCACCTAGAATCAAAATGTCATGAATTCCAGACCTATGGATACTTAATAAACACAAAAAAAAACAGAAAATATATGAGTATAAAGGTGATCAGAAGGTTTCTCAAAATTCTATCCCACAATTCAATGTTTGAGCCCTACAAACAAGAATGTTCCCCTAAACTTTCTAAGACTTTTAAAGTAACCCGAGTTGGTATTCAAATATCTTTTGGACACAAAACAAAATTTGATAAACTCTCAAAATACATTCTCTAGTGATTCTGTGTAGATGTTCCACATTCTTGAGATGAATATTCTATGAATATTGAATTAGGCATTCATGAAATGACTAAATGAGTTTATCTTCTTTAAAATACATTGAGAAGTCCAATTTATCTTACAAGCTTGTGTATGATTAAAAGACCATTTTTACCACATTTCCTCTCCTCCAAATTTTATGTACCATGCTGAATCCTTCATTACTCTTATTGAATAATAAATTTACACAAGATATTCAATAGATTCTAATAAATAGGGTCTTGATTTTTTATTCAAAAGTTGTCTTCATAAATGTCATCAAAACTACAGAGGTCTTCTCAACAAAATGGAGAGTTTTCTTCAATTTTTCTCCTTCAAGTGAGATGACCAAGGTGTTAAAATTATTCATTCTTTTAAAGTATTCCTGCTATCTACAAATACCTAACCCCTAACTACTTTTGTTTGTAATGTGTCTTTAACTAGAATTAACTAATTTTCATAAACTCTAGTTACACGCTTGAGTCAAGAACTAAGAATAGAAGTTCTAGAGCTTGATCACAAACACCTAGTTAAGACTATATGGGCCCTTAAGAATAATGACGTACACAATGTAACTTACACTTCTTAACAACCTTAGAAGTCCCACCAAGACATAAAACATGAATCAAAATTCTCAAAAATATGCAAATTCCTACACAATGAATTCAAATAGAGTTTTGGAAGGAATTCTCACAACCTAAAATTTGAAACTTAAGTTAAAATCCTTTTGAAATTTCTTGATCAAATTACAATGTCTACAGGTTGAGTAAGGGTAAGCTCAATTTTTCATGAGTGTCATGAAGCTTGGTACAGTGGACTAAATTTATTTTTTATAGTTAGCTAATGATTTAAATCAAGAAATGAGGGTGGAGGGTATTGTGCCTTTCATCATGATATATCTCAGGGGTAACTTAAAGTTGATGGTCATTTCAAGCAATGATAAGTAACAATGCATGTAATGATGAGACGTACAATTTATGTTGCCTAGTGTCTATGAAATACTTATCAGTCTCAGTGAGCATAAGAGTGAATCAAAGTATGAAGCTACATAGGAGTTATTAGGTCCAAAGTGAAGAAGATGAGCATGGAAATGATATAAACGATGCTTGGTATTGTCATTTTAGAGTTTCAAAAGAGATGGTTAAATTCTAGGTTGTCTCATTCAGTCTGATTAAGAGGTAAAAAATGAGCTGAGGAGATCTAATGAATATTAACAGTGTTAGAACATTGAACAGAATATGTAACTACATGTATGTGAAAGTGTCTTGAGATATGGGAATCAAGTCTATGATAGTATTTGAAGGTTGATTGTCATGCTCCTTGACTAAGACTAAATTCAAAGTTAAGAATTATGGTAAGCTTCATGAAAGTGTCTACTGAGGTCTGTGCCTCTCTATAGTGGTATGTGTGGACAAGCTAAGGCTAGGTGAGCATGTCATTTTCATGAGTCAGAAGGTGCAATTCTTTTAGACAATATGATTAGAGGTCTTTAAAGACTTGATAGGTAATGTTTTACAGAGTACAAGTGACAATATGTCTATACATAGTTAATATATGATCTTAAATGAGGAAAGTCATTTAGTGTTGCAGAGCTACAAGAAGAAAGTTACAGGTATGAGAAAGCATAATAAGTAAAAGTTCTCTCATATCATCATAAAATAGGTGCCAAATGGGCATACAACACTATGAAATCCATGTATATATGACTTGAAGCATGTTTTTATGAAAACAAAAATTACAAGAGATTGCATGATAAGAAGGTCAAACATCTCTGGGAGTATTACTTCAGGAACCATAGGATGGTGTGATTGATCTCATATTAAAGCAATGTAATACAAGGTAAAAACCTTCAATTTTTTTGTTTTTCAGTTGTATAGGGTGATGGGACAAGTCTAGGGGATCCATAATGGAGGTATGTAATGTTAAGAATGGAGCTTATATAAGGTTGTGAAGTTTTCAAGATTGCATTGAAATATTGATTATTAGGGATAAGTAGACCTAAAAGGTGAAAAATGTGACTTTGAAGACGACATTTTTTTTTATTATTGAGCATGAACAAGACCTAGAAGAGATATGAATGCCATGAATAAATCACTAAAAGATGAGTATAATTTTAGGGGGAGATTTTTATTCATATCAGGTAGGATCTTCTTATTTTGCTGAAGGAGTTAATGAGAAGAGGATTCAATCCCATGAGGAGCTATTTGGGCATGTAAGTCAATTGCTTTACATTGTTGCCATCATGTTTGGTCTTGATTAATCACTTCTCATATTGTGTATATCATTGTAGTCTATCATAGATGGAAAATGAGGGAGATAATCATATGAAACATTGGCTAAGAGTCATGTAGGTGTGTTTGTCTTGTTGGTTACCATCAATGTTTCTGAAGATGGTTGCCATTAATGACAATGGGGGAGATAGTTGGCCACTGTGTGGTTGTGTTGTCATTTGATGTCAACTTTAATAATGGTAAAATGGTGTCATGGATTTAGTTGATTCTCCCTACAATGTTGCTAAGGTATCAAGCATGAAGAGTGAGTGGTTGTGTCAAGATTTGTGAGTGTTCTAGGAGGTGTCCGGTGCATAGTCTAGTGAGATGAGTCACAGTATGAGGTCTCCCATTCTGGTTGGAGTGTATCATGAGGTCATACATGGTCCTAATGATGTTTCATGAGTGTTTATGGGATCTACGTTGAGTCAGACATGGTCGATAGTTCATGGGTTGTCATGCAGTGTGTCAGGTCATTACAGGCTTTTTTCTAGCCCTCGAGCATGCAAAATAAGGTGGATATGTGAGTTTTGTACAAAATAATTCATTATGGAGCATGGGAATAAAATTGTGAAAATATAACTAAGGCATGTATGGTGAGTTTTAGGTCAGAACTCAGAGGTATGATGCATATTTGAGGTCCTTTGAAGGTATGCAGTTGAGAAACAGACAATTAAACACATGTAAATGATATTAGATGGAGAGTTTTAGAGATATTTGAGATATGATGGTGATTATGGAAAGTTATATTATGTTTTCATGGTGCTTCATGACAATTTTTAGGTCATTCTGAAGAATTATTTTTCAAGATATGCAAGTTTTGGAAAAACTAGGTAAGTAACAGTGTGTTTTTAAAGAAAAATTAGACCTTCTGATGCTCATTGTGGATTGTATGATTTGCATGGGGACCTGATATATTTGGAATATCTTATTAGGTCAATTATGTAGTTTTTCAAAAAATAATTGAGGTGGTTTGATCGTCACGTTTTTATGAACGATCGTTAAGAAGGTAAAGTAGTTTGAAACCCTAGAAAACCCTAGCTAGGAGTAGCTTGGAAAAAAGTGCTTGTATACAGAGCCTAGTTTTGATTTTTTACTGCAAAATTTATGATTTAATGTTGTAGAGGACTCTTCCATATTTCTATAGAAAGGTATGTTAGAGTATGTGGTTATATGTGGGCCCCACCTAAATTTTCTTGTTTATGAAGAGTTATAGTTTAAGGAAACAGTTCTCCAAAGAAGGTAAAGACTAAATTTCATTTATGATATATCCCATGAGTTTTTATATATGTGCACATGAATGTTTCAAGTCATGGTTGATGCATGAAAAAGTGCAAAGTGTTCCCTATTTATGTTGACTAGTCAAAGGGTAGCTTTCAATAAAATTAACAGTTTGGAGCTATAGGATGAGTTACGAGTGATTAAATTATTGACATTATAAAACATGATTTGAGCTACAAGATGAGTTAGTGAGGTCAAGATTTACAAAAGTTAGTGTTGGAGGTAAGTGATGAATTTAGTTGTTCAGATAATGTTTTAACATTAGGAATATATAATTTTTTGGATTTTTTCAATGATTATGAGTTTGGGTGATATGTTTTCCAGGTAGTCATGAGTTAGAAGGCATAAGGACAAGAATATTTTTGGCTTTCTAGGACAAAAGTTAAAATCTTTTGATGGAAATATTTCAGTTTAGGTTATTGTCTCATTATGAATGTCTTATGGATTCAATTTGGTGATGATTGCATATCACTTCTTACTGAATGTGAAGAGGGAGTTAACATTTATATCACATGGAAAGTTAAATCCATGAATTTCATCCATTGTCTTTAAAGTGTTAAAGGAAGAAAGGTGTTAAACTAGTTGCTAATTTTTCAAAACAAATTTTTGGGCAGCTTGATTTGGTGAAGGAAAACGTTGTTGTGGTTTGAACCAGGTGGATTGTTTCATGAGACTCTAATTTTTTTAGGAATGTTTATAAAGGTTATATAATTTCCATTGATAGCTTTCACATGCCATATTTTTGGTGTTCTTGAGGTTATTCTCTTGAAGCCAAAAGGTGAAGATAGAGGTGCTAGAAATAACTGTTTGGTGAAGGTAATGAGCCAGTGGGACCATTAAACAAAATAATCTGATTGGTTCATGATAATTGCAACCATGGTATGATGTTTAAATGTTATTTTAAAACATGTGTGGTTATTTTTAGAGCTTGAATAAAAATAATTTTGGTGTTAGGATATTTTTGGCATTCCAATGATAGGAATGTCGAGGATTTTTCGGTGCATGGATAAAGTGGTTTTTGGCTAGGCCATGCCTACTTGAGGATCAATATGTGACCATTGTAATGAATTTTATGGAATTTTATTCATGATGTTTTCAAGGTGCATATATATCAGGAGGTACCGACCTGACTTATGGGTTGAATCCGAAGGAATTAGGATAGCTTATAAAAGGATAGTTTTCAGTTCATTTGTGAGCTAGTGCTAGTACATGGAGTGAAAAGTGCGAACCCATATAAAAGTGAATTGCATAGGTATGATGTTGCATGATTTGAAGGCTAACAATCTATGTGTGAAAGGTTGAGGAATTATCTAATAGCATGTGTGCAAGGGTTTAGAGGCAAGATAAGTTGAAAAGAAGAAGTATTGTGCAAGATTGAAGACCTAGGTTTGTTTGAGATTTGAGAGTTTGTGAGTTGAATATGTGATCTCTATCAGTTATGGAATCAAAAATACATTAGAAATCAATCTTCTTCATAAAGTGATCTAAGTGGGTTCTTGATTATCTTGGGGGGTTGTATCTTCCTTTTGGATTTGTTGCTTCACTAAAACTAGGGGTTGGTGCTTCTTGTTAGGTTGGTGCTCTACTATATTAGGGGTTGGGGCTCTTTGTGAATTTGGTGCTTCACTAAATTTCTTTGTTGTGAGTAATATCAATATATTTTATTCCCCTTGAGGTTTTCCCACATATATTGTGTGTATTTGTTTTCTCTCTTACTCTTATTATTGTGTATGGTGTATTCAATGCTTAAGTAGACACACATATGTTTGTTGTATGGTTGAATGGTTATTTTATTAGTAATGAATGATGAATGGAAATGTTTTAAAGTTTTAATAGACTGATTCACCCCCTTCAGTATCTTACACTTCATACATCCTTTTGTTCTAGCATTGCCCCAATGAACATCAGAGTGGAAGAGGTATATAATAACAAGGGTTGATTAAGAGAAGGAGGTTTTAATGTTAATAACAAGGATAGGGATTGTTTCATGTTCTCGAAAGATTGCTGAAAATATTTGGTCCACTCAAGTTTGCTAGAATTTTGGAGTAGGTTGTTTATGGCTTGTACACGATAAGTGAATTCAGGTACAAATTTTTGAATTGCCCCAAAATTTCCAAGAAAATTTCACATATCTGCTATGGAGGATGGTCGTGGCATGTTAAGAATAAACTTAATCTTTGCTAGATCCACATTGATGCCATGCTTGGATACTAAGAAACCTACAAATTTTCCTCAAGTCACTGCAAATATGCATTTTCTAGGATTGAGATGAACCCTCTATTTACAAAGATGCTCTAGGGTGATGTCTAGGTCATGAGCATGCTCATTTATGCATCAAGATTTGATGAGTAGATCATCCACATAAACCTTGAAAATTTTGTGTATAAGGTCGTGAAAGATGTGAGTCATGGCGTGTTGGTATGTTACATCGACATTTTTGAGTCCGAAGGGCATTTTGACACAACAATAAGTACCCCATTCTATCATAAAAGTGGTCTTATGTTGATCTTCAGGAGTGATTTGGATTTGATTATATCTTGAGAACCCGTCCATGAGAGAAAACATTTCGTACCCTGCCGTAGAGTCGATGATGCCGTCGATGTAGGGTAAATGAAAGTTATCCTTGGGATAATTTGGGTTGAGATTTATAAAATCGATGCAAATACAGATGGTGGGAGTATCCTTTTTCCTAACTAGGACAATATTAGAGACCCATTAAGAATAGTCCACAGTGGGGATGAATTAGGCATATAAGAGCTTGATGATTTCTTTATGACAAAGATCATTGATTTTAGCAGGAAATTTTCGTATCTTCTGTCGCACGGTTGCAACGTCAGGCTAAGTGATGATATTAAGAGAGAAAACATCTGGATTAATGCCCAAAATGTTGTCATATCCTCATAACAATACTTACTTTTGATTTCTTAAGACTTAATTATGACACTGATGTAGATGGGTGAAGAAATTCTCAAGCATGAACACATGTGAGGGATCATCATCAAGTTTTACACTAATGGTTGATTCATATAGCATTGCATTACCATCTTATAAATGGTATGGAGCCTCAGGTACTTTAGCTACCTCATTCTGGCAAGGATCAATAATAACGATATAATCATCAAAGCTTATGGGTGTTTCGGGGAAATTCCCAAGTTTATTATGGCCTCAAGGAATTTTATCTTCTCGTTTATATAGGGGATCTAAAATAGCCTCATCATTATCTAGATTGGGGAGAGGGCCATGATATTCCACATCAATTTATAAGCCCACATATCATTTTTCATCTTGGTGTTGTCTAGAACTAGTTTTTCGTATGTCCAACATCTTGACATTCAAGGTGACCTCTTTGGGTGCATGATCTATAATGGCCATGCTAGGAGTACAAGGACCATCATTAATTGCATAGGTTGGCTTAGAAGATGATGTGGGTGGTGGATTTGTTGTAGGGGTTAAAGTTTATTTATAAGGATAGTGAGATGAATAATCGTGAAGTTTTTCTAATACCTAAGGAGTGTTCAAGAATGGAGGATTAACATGAAGCACATAGGGAAGTATTTCCTTGTCATCCTCATTGTTGCTAGTGTCATAAACAAGAGGTTCATAAGATACATTGATGGTATTATATTGGACTTGTAAGGATTGCAAGTGGGCTAAGGCATGTTGGTAGTGTAATACTTCCAAGTGTCTAGACTCAACTTGCAAAACAATGTAATCTTCAACATTGAGGGAGGAAAAGGAAATATCCTCCTCTTTAGGAACTTCCTCTTTAGCCACAACATCAATCTTACTAAAAAATTGGGGTGAGAGGGGAGGATGATCGAAAAAGAGTTGTGCAATTCCTAATTCATTTCATTTTAAGTGATTAGAAGTTGAGGCATGATAAACAGGTTATTTTGGTTTGGGATGTGGTGGAAACTGGTCCTATGGTAAGAGGAATGATGGTAACCGTTGCATAATGTTGTCAGGTAATCTATTCTTGTTGATCTTGTTTTGAATTTCCTTAGGTTCATCATCGTTTGAGTCTACTAATGTAACCTGAATTTTAGACTTAAGATCTAAGAATTCTAGATATGGAATGCCTTGGATCTTAGGAGAAGTGGGTATTAAGAAGGGTTCATAAGGAAATGGTATTGGAACATCCCAAGGGTTGGGATCAACGTCATGCCTAAAGAATTGGTTTTTGTGGATGAATTTGATACATTAGTACTTGGATGATGTGATTGCACACATGTGATGCATCTAAGGGCGACCCAGTAGGAGGTTATATGAGAGAGGACGGTCTAGAACCATAGGATTTGTGTGAACCACTTTGGGTTTGACTGTGATGGGTAACTAAATGCATCCTATGGTATTTTACTTGTTTTTTTGAAGCCATGACAAGTTAAGCGAGTAGCTTTGAGGTTCTCAATAGGGAATCAGAGGTTATTGATTAGAAACATTGTCTACAAGGAATCTACGTACTTGAGAATTGTTGATAACAATGTTAATGAGTAGGGGTGGGTCATTTACACGTAATAAGACTTCATCGCTAATCATTTCATCCTCCACAAACTCCAAGAATAAATAATCAAAGCATGAACTTAGTGGAGGTCATCCCATAGTCTTTATGTGATGAATTTCTATTACTGTAGATGTGGAGGGAGCTCTGTGAGCCACACAAGAAGGGTTATCAAATATTTGTAACTATTGGAGGATGAACCTTCGATGCGAGATTGATGTACGCATGAGCTCCATAAAAAAGAATCTTGTATATGAGGGAGTTTAGCTCATCTAAAAATTTCTAGTGTGACTTAGAGTAATTCCTGTAACAATACCACAGTAATGGCACGACAAAGGATGTGTCCAAGCCCGAAGGTGGTTTTGCACTCGATAGAGATATCTTATCAGAAGAAGGAAGAATGGGATCATTTCTTAGTAATACAATTGATTCCGCAAGTGGAGAGTCAACTGTGGGAGCAGGATTCACCATTGGTGGGTCTTGGGAAGTATTAAGAAAAGATGGGTTATCAGCTAGTTTATTTGGTTTAATAACAAGATATTTATGGGAAAGATTACACCTATAGTTATTCTTGGTAGCATTGAAATATTGGGAATTGATGAATATTTGATAATATCAGTTCTCTATGGTACCCACAAAATTTTTCATGGGCTTTCTATGATGTTGATTTTGAATATTGGAGTGAGATTTCTCTAAAGATTGATTTTTTTCATAGTGCTCTTGAATGATTGTAGAGTAATCGAAGGAGGAACCAATGAATACTATGTAAGTTTCCTATGGTTGTATGCCACCAAAAAAATAAATCACCCCTAAGTTCAAGCAAGGCTTTCTTGAAAGAGGCGATTATCTATGGAGTGGGAAGCATTTGGAGAAGTTCAAAACGAGATAAGGGGGTATGGGAGAGATCAAGAAGGTTATTAATTGTCTCCCATCCATTTCTCTATAGAAGTATTAATTACATGTGTTATACCTTTAAGTTTGGGTGATGGGTTGGAATTGCATCCAAACTCACGCATGATATATTCTTGTCTTTTAGATTCTTTGAGGGCTTCCTCTAACGTATTAAGAGAGAAATACCTAACCTTATATTAGAGGGTTAGTGTAAGGGTCTTAAGAAATATTAGAGATAAAATTTTACCATCAAGGTTGTGGTTAGCTTGTACAAACAAAGCTTTCTACTTTTTAATAAAGTCAAGAGCTGATTCATTTATCCCTTGCTTAAGATTTATGAATTTATGTAAGGTATCTTTAGGTATATCTTGTTGTTGGAATTCAGAAATCAAATCCTTAACTAAGCCTTCTCGATCAACTATTAAATTGGGAGGAAGCTTGTTATACCATTCTAGGGCTTCACATACTAAGGTTTTTTCTAGTATCTTAGTTGTTGCATAGGTATTTGCTTGAATCCATTCTTTGTAAATATTGCCAAAAATTTTGAGGAAGATACTTGGATCCCCAGAACCATCATAAGAGATGGTAGGGATAGTTTGTCCTAGATCCATGGCTACGATATATGGAGCCAAGGGTTCATTTTAGATAGTTTGCAACATATTTTTTTGGATTTACGATAGGATTCTTATGTGCATCCACCAATGGAGGAGGTGTGAAACAAGGTACATTGGGTGCCATATTTTGAGATGCTATTTGTAACATCTGATTTTGTATTTGAATCATACTAGCTATGGTAGTAGCTTGGGACAAGGCCACCTGATCTAGAAGCTTAGCTATCAATACATTAGGATCCCAAAAATAAGAACAACCTTTTTCTATAAGTGTTTCTTGGTGTTCATCAAGTTCATCATGTTTGTGGGTAAGGGTTTTAAGATATTCATCTTGATTAGTCATGCAGGGAGGAGTCTGACTATGAAAAATCGATTTATAATTAAGGCAAGGCATGATCATCTCCATGGATATATTTTGGATACTTCCATCCTGATCACGTGTAATATATTCATTATAATTGAGGTTTTTGATGATATACTGGGATCTATATGCTCAATTTCAACCACATTACACTCAACCAAGAAATAATTTTCTAAGTGAATGTTTCACCAAATAAGTTGTGCGAAAAAATAGATAAGGTAATGGTCAAGGAGGAATACCTGTGATTGGTCGAAGGTTGAATGCATGCGTTACTGACTTTATCCAAGATTATCATGGAGAAATCCTTTTTTTCTGGGAAGGACTACCTATACATACAAAGAAAGACCACCAAATGATATTAAATAGCAAATGATAGTAGACTGCCCAGTGATTACTAGTTTTGGGAAGTGTGGTACTTCCTAGATGGCTGGAAATCCATTATTTTTATCAAATTAATGAAATTAAATATGAGAAATAAAGGTACTATTGCTAACACTTTGATTTGGGTATCTCAAAATGTTATCAACAAACTAGATTAAGAAAATTATCAAAATCCAAACTAATCTAGCATTAGGCAAGGTATGTTTCTGGTTAGGATAGGTCACAGAGGTGTCAGGTAAGGTCACTGAGGTATCTGGTAGGATCTGGGTGGAATTTAGGGGATGTTAGAGGGAGTTTGGTGAAGGTTAAAAAAAACATAGTGACCAATGCTGGTAGAGAGGGGAGACCGACGATGGTTAAGGTGATTGATGTCGGTAGGGGCAATTTGATAGTAAATTATTAAAGAAATATTTTTATGCTCTCTGTGATTGCATATTGAGAGAGGGTAGTATGGTTTGGGTCGTAATATGGCTGAGAAGACTCAAGGACACTAAGAAGGAGGTTTAGGATGGTGAAAAATCTTAGGATGGTTGAATAGTGGGTTGGCAAGAGGAAGGTGATGTACATGTAACAGAGGAAAATAAACTACTGAAAGAAACCAAAGATCTACAAAAGGAATAAGTAAAATGATTAGGATCACAATATCTACTTGATGTCTTGTAGATCTTGGGAGGTGGAGGAGGAAAATAGTTGATCCATGAAGAAATTTTGTGTTCAATGCCGCGACAATACTCCTAGCGTATCCCTGTGAATATTCCAATGCTCTGGTAGGGAAAATGGCTACTTGTCTTGCACTGTGGTTATGTGTGTTCATTTTCTGGATACAGGAGGTCTTGAAGATTCACGCTTGAATGCAATCAGGTTCCAATAAATTAATGACCAACCGGTGTAAGGAGTTGTGAAAGTATATATAAGGAAACCGATGGCAATTAGGTGACTAGCGTCAGTTGAGGGATAACCGTTGTCAGTTACAGTGGGAAAGTCTGGGTTTACCACAAATAGGTATAACTTTACTATTTTTGGCATGATTTTGATTGATTTTTCTTAGGGAAGTGGATTTCATGTGAGAGAAGGTAGGAAGGTCATAGAAGAAGTCCAATTAGTTTTAGGAAGAAGTCTGAGTTAGTTAGGTTAAGTGGTGACTCAGCGGTGGGAATGATGACTTAGTGTTGAGAGTGATGACTCTGTCACTGTGAGTTAAATTCCCCTGGAATGGGTTCAAGGTGAGGTGTAACAATGAGGTGTAGGTGTGAGGGTGTAATTAACTTAATTAAATTAATTAAATTAATTAATAATGTGAGGATGAATATTAGTATAGGATGAAGGGGTCATGATTAATTAAATATATTAAGTTAATTTATTGAAGGGGACCAAGGGGAGTGTGACCCAAATTTGGTCTCTACATTTTCCCCTTTTTGTCGCATAGTTTGTATTGGTAAGCGATGCTGAAAAAAATAGGGAGTCAATGTCCCAGGTATAAGTGGAGGTTAGGTTACCCCAAGTAGGGCTGAAGGTGATCCCCCTCAAACTACGAACCAACAAGGTTGAAAAAGTAGTCGGGGAGTGGTTTAATAAATATGTTATTGATGAAAGTGAGGATCGATAGGTAAGGGTATGGTAATTTTGGGTAATGGGTAATGGGCATATGGGGTAATGGGTAATGGCAATCGAATGCACTCACACGTATATATTGTGATATGGTACCAGGTGGAAGAGCTTGCAAAATCTACGTTGCCAAAGGGCGATGGATTTATCCAAATGAGGTCGAAGTGATTCAGGTATCCAAGGTATAAGATATGGTTCATGAAACACAACATGAGGTTCAGGTGTAAGAACATGGGTAATAGTTATTGTTCCGGTGGCACCAAATGTATGGTTGGGATAAACAATGCACATCATGAGGAAAGGGTTAGGTAATTAGGCTAAACAAACATGGGTAACATCATCACAAGGTATAGTGAAGTACACAAAATCAGATGTCACACCAAGGTGATTCAGGTCTGGGTATTTAGATCAAGGCACACAGGTAAAGTCTAAGTTATAGTTAAATAACATGTCCCCCTAAACATAGTTAAGGACATGTACGAGGTAATATAGGCTTGTGGGTAGAGGTTTAATAGGTGTTGGTAAAGGTCAAGACGTATGTTGTTAGCAATAATGTTTTTAGGCCAGAATGGGCTAAAATGTGGGTTAAATGGTACTATGATAGGGTGACCAATTCCGGTTATAGTGAAACAAATCGGCATCATTTGGTTAGGGCTCAATATGACTGACGTCGGACATGGTCAATATGGGGTTATAAAAGGAAAAATTCTTCTGTTTACCGACTCATTTGTCAACCTTGCCATTTTGTATAAAATGACAGAGGATAAGTTGCATAGGAGGTGGAAACCCACAACAATACGATACATATGGAGCTGAGTTGGCGATAGCCACATGCAGTGGCTGATTGATATTCAATTGGCTGGTCCCACAAGATTGAGTTCGAGTCGAGTTCATTGGTTTGTGAGGAGAGGAGTTGATTTTGATCATGATAGAGGTGGGAAAGGGTGTGGGAGGTCCACCAACACAGAGACAGCTAGAGGTGTGTCCACCGTACGAAAATGGTGCCGAGTATGAGGTAGGATTACAATCTGAATATGCTCATTTGATTAAAAGATAATGTTTTTGAAACATGGTTTTATTGTAAAAGTTGGGGTGGGGGGGTAAATTGTAAAATTACTATGAATAAAAATGGAACAACATGAAGGGTAGGGGGAAGGTCAAACATAGGTTAAATAGGGTTAGGGAATGAGGCTAGGGCATAGGTATGGGTGGGTGGTAGAAGATTTTTGGGTTTTTTTTTTTTGCATTTGTTAATAATGGGAGGTGGGGATGGATTTTGGTTTTCTGGTTTCCATGACAAAGTAGAGACCGAAATCGGTCAAGGGGTTGGTCTGACATTGGTTGGGTCTTTTACCAGCATCGTTCAAGGTCTGGGTGACCGACACCGGTCAAGAGAGGACCAATGACGTTAAAGGTAGACTCGGTGTCGATCAGTTTTAGGAGCACATAGGTTAAAGAAGGGATATGGTGGGAGGGAAAGTAAAAAAGGTGAAGAAGGGGTAGGAATTGAAGGTTTATGGAGAAGGAGTAGGGTAAACTGTGTGAGGTTGGTGCAATGTGGGGTACGGAAGTAGGTGAGACTGAACTAGGATATGTAAGTATGGTAAGGGGTAATGGGTGTAAAATTAGGTTGGGGAAAAGAGGTAGTCAGTAGGGTTGTTGTGTGGGTATGGTGTAATTATGTAATAAGTGTGTTGGGTAGGCAGGTAAGATCGAGTAATAGGTAAGTTGGGTAATAGGTGTGTTGGGTAATGGGTATGTTGGGTAATGGGTGATGTTGATATGGTCAAGGTCTTGAACAAAATCTTGTATTGAATGATGTAGGCTGAGAGACCAGCTCCAGGATGTGGGACAAAGTACCACCCTTTACTGGTATAGATTTGGTCCTAGCATGACCATAGAGGAGTTGGAGCATATGACTGAGGTTAGACTTAGTGTGAGGTATGACACTATAGGCATATAGTGCTAAGATCATAATATGATGGTTGCATTCTCATCGATAAATGGGATTCAATGAACTAATACCTTCCATCTTACCGACGAGTGAGATGACTGTCACCTTGAAGGATGTGTATTGGATCCTATGACTTCCTATTTTGGGGGAGCTAGTTTATTCCATCTCGTCTGAGGCCCTCGGTGGGAGCCGATAATGTTTTTTTTTGGTAAGGTGATGGGCATAGCTGACTTATCATAACGCGAGACTCACTTATGGAGATATGTATGTAACCTATCCGCACAGGAGACTAGGCTATCAGTGTTGATGATGGTGGCGGTTGGGATGTTTTTCTCTACCAAATTCTGAGGGTGGGAGATTCCCACGAGCACTCATGGGGGTGATACTAGGATATGATAGAGGAGTGGATATGTTTCACTTGGGCACCGAATTTCCTAGTTACCTTGTATAGGGAGCTATGGGCCTATGGGAGATTGAGGATATTTGAGTATGTGTTGTACATTATTTATTACACTTATTGGGAATATGAGCACATTGTGTGTGCACCCAGTTGGTTTACCATGATAGGATTGGTTCAGGGGTGGCTTGTTCAGAGTTGGTTTCAGACGATGGGTACCAGTCAGTGGACAGCCGAGGGTGGTGAGGGCCACATATGATGTGTCATACTACAGGAAGATGATTGGAGGGACTTTCGGTAGTTGATATCATGTGGAGGCCATATGTTGACTATCCATTATACAGAGGTATGCTGAGGAGTTAGAGGAGATTTAACTACTGAGATGGATACAATGGGATGGCGATGCTGTTAGGGAACATGAGATGATACCTATGGACAAGGTCAGACAACAGTTTGGACTATGGACAGGATGTGCCCCCCCATTTCCCACAGTACCATAGAGATGATGTGGAGAGACCCATGTCTCCACCATGTCTGAGTGTTCCTAAAGTGGAAGGAGGAGAAGGTACAAGATAGATGGATTGATGATGCGGGAGTCACCAATGGATACAGGCAGTGGTGGGTGGCACAACTATGAGTGGTAACACTGCCGAAGGCCAGGACAGCCAGATTTAGTTACTATCATAGTGCAGAGGGATACATTATAGGGTCAGGTGGCCACCCTATAGGAACAAATTATAGGTTTGCAGGGACAATTGACAGGGTCAGCGGCATAGGTGACCACCTTGTAGGCACAGGTGATGCCCTACAGGCCTAGAGTAGCATAGGCACAAGTTCCCACATAGGGTGTAGATGGGGATGGAGGAGAAGGTATCCACCCTATAGGAACAAGTGGCTAGTTTACAGGGCTAGTTGGCCACATGGCATAGGCATAGGGTGGTAGCCTTGTAGGCCTAGGTAGCTGCATAGGTACCAACACAGGCATGCAGGGATGGGGTCCCATAGTACAGGCACTTGCATCATACAGAGTAAAGGGGACACTTTATGGTCGAGGAAAATTTCACAAGGATTTCTCAGGTTAGGAGACCGATGGTACCTCCCCGTAGACTATGTCGATGGTGAGGTTCAAGGATGCCCTAGAAAGAGGCTCGCTACTATCAGGATCATCTAGCCACCACAGGGATTGATGTTCCCTCATATGCTGAGTATTGAGCCCAATAGGCAGTCAGTGAGTGGACTAGATCTAGGACTCACATTTCTCATAGCAAAGGGGGTCATTCAACCCCAGAGACAAGGGCCATGGTGATGTTACGAGCACTCAGAGACTGGGTTCGGTAGAGGGCCTATGAGGAGGAGACATGTGAGACTGGGGGACAAGAGGGTATCAGGTGGGGTGATGATTGATATCTATATGTCATATTGTACCATTTTTTTTTATTTTTGATATATATACCAGCCTACGTTGCCAAAAGAGTTTTTGTGAGATTATACATGAGATTTTTTGAGATACTTATTATTTATTGTATATATGTATTGATACACATACTCTCCCATTTATATAGTTGATGATTTTGACTGGATGGATGATGTAATCCTTTTTAATTTCCATTGTGTATATGGAAACTAGTTAGTATGGAAAGGTCATGTAGGCATGGTGGAGTCTAGGTCATTTAGGCATGATAGGTGAGTTAGGCATGGTGGATTCTAGGTCATTTAGGCATGGTTGAGTTTAGGTGAGTTAGGCATGGGTGGAGAGTCATATTAGGTGGATTTTTAGGTGATATAGGCATGGTGGAGTTTAGGTGATCATAGGCAGTCAAGGTCATGTAGGTCATGATGGAGTCAAGCATAGGCTTGGGGGAGTTAGGTATAGGCATGGTGGAGTCTAGGTGATTTAGGCATTTGAGGTCATGTAGGCATGATGGAGTCAGGTATAGGCATGGTGGAGTCTAGGTGATTTAGGCAATTGAGGTCATGTAGGCATGATGGAGTTAGGTGATTTAGGCATGGTGGAGTCTAGTTGATTTAGGTAGTCGAGGTCATGTAGTCATGATGGAGTCAAGTATAAGAAGTTGAGGTCAAGTTTTTTGTACGTTTGATTTAATTTCCAAGTTATTGGTAGTATGGAAAATAAATGATGATGTATATGTATGTTGTGGTGTAAATTTCCAAATATTTGATATCATGGAAATGTGAAATGATTGATGTATGATATGGTGATGTTATAAAATGGTAGGTATGTATGTTTTTATGATTGTTTAATTTCCAAGTTTTGTGTAAAATGGAAACTAACTAAGGTAGAATGTGAATATAAAGGGGGAAAATTGGTTAGGGGAAAGAGTGGTTGAGCTAACCTCCAAGGGCCCCATGCCCTCAGAGTGCTTCCTACATAGCCCCGGCAAAAAAGGGCCTCAGGCCGATGTAGTTCTCCCATAAGCTAGGGAATAATATGATGAGGTAGAGGAATGGGTTGGTAGGTTTTAGGCATGATTGAGTCTAGGTCATTTAGGCATGTTTGAGTTTAGGTCATTTAGGCATGGTTGAGTTTAGGTCATAGGCATGGTTGAGTTTAGGTCATAGGCATGGTTGAGTTTATTTAGGTTGAATAGGCATGGGTGATTTTGGTGAAAGAGGAATTCCTAAAATGTAGGTGTCGAAGGTGAGTTTAGGTCATTTATGGTCCTGCGTAGGATAGGAATCAATAAGTAAGAAAAAGGTGAATGGTAAGAGGAGAAAAAGATCCACCTAATTGATAAGAACATTATGATTCTATCATACCAAAGAATCTATCAATAGAAAATAAGATTTGATGATAACATAAAACCCTAAAGGCATTGCATGATTGACTATTCTAAGGGTGAAGAAGGTCACATGATCATGAAATGTCACATTTGTGGCACACGTCCTTGAGTAGGTAGAAGATTAGAAAGGAAAGGCGGTGAGGTGAAAGAAGTTGGTTTAGTGTAACCTAGTGTGAGACAACATGCCTCTTTGGCAAGAGACCCAAGATCAAAATAGGCAAGTCCATGACAAAAAAGTCATCTTTTTCTTTTTTCTTTTGTTTTTATAGACTGATCGATGTGGAGAAGTCTATGTGGGATGAGTAGAGTATCTCCTTGAGGTCTTTGTGAAGTTGATCGATGTGGGAAGCTTCAGAATATTTTTATTTTATTTTATTTTTACAGGAATAGTCTTCTTTTTGTGATAGACTATGTACAGTATGGCTAGCTTTGTATAATTGTCCTTCGAGGGAGTAGTCTATTTATAACAACAAGATAGAAATATTAGATGTCCTTTTTGAGGGAGTCATATTTTTGCTAGAAGTTTGACTCAAGGAGTTTTGAATTTGAAAATCCCGTATATTACTTTTGAATTTTTTTTGGACTTTTAGGTCATGGACAAGACTATAGAGAAGTATAGGCTTCTTTTATGAAGACAAAACCATAACACACAGGGGTTAGCTATGAAAGAAAGGTTTTAAGTGATGAATGACCATGGGATTCCATCTTGAAAAAGGATGAAAATTATCCATGAGAATCATGCCATGAGTAGAGCTGTGGTACTCATATTAAAGATAAGGCTGAAAGGTGATGGGTAATCACATGATTCTTGTTTAGTCATTGATCCTTAAAATAGGTAAGTGGAAGGTGAATGGTACTCAAGGGACAAACGTTTAATAGACATAAGGTGATCTAGGACTTGATTCAACAATAGAATGGTTGAAGATGCAAGGCATTGAGGGGATCCAGTTTGGGTTTACCTTTGAGTGAAGAAAAATGATAAGCACCTGATCCATAGGTATGAGTAATGATATAGGGTCTAAGCCAATTAGGAGAAAATTTTCCCCATTTACTTTTCTCCACTTTTGTTACATGTTGATTTTCCTTCAGGATGAGGTCACGACCTGGAAGGTTCATTCTTGGACACATTTATCATAGGCACATTTGATACATTTTTGGTAGATTTGGAGGTGATCGAGAGCATTGAGATGATGTTTTTCTAATAACTCGAGTTGTGCCAAATGGTCCTGGCAAAAATCATCATTGTTGAGCATATCTTTGAGTGAGATACAAAGAGATGGAATTTGGACTTCGAGAGGCAGGACAACCTCTGTACTGTAGACCAAAGAGAAAGGTGTGGCAACAGTTGAGGTACAAATACTAGTGCGATAAGCCCATAAGGTAAAAGGAATGTGTGTGCCAATCCTTTCTAGTATCATCAACCACTTTCATAAGAATTTTGTTTAAGGTTTTGTTGGTTGATTCCACTTGGCCATTTGTTTGAGGATAATAAGGTGAAGAAAATATGAGTTGAATGTCGAAGGCATCACAAATTTTCTATAGGGTTTTGTTTTTGAATTGTTTTCCGTTATCAGTGATGAGGCGGTGAGGAACACCAAAGTGACAAATGATGTGATGATTGATGAATTCACATATTTTCTTGACTTTTGTAGAAATAAGAGGTATGGCTTCCACCCATTTAGTGTAATATTTGGTAGTGGTAATAATCCATTGATGACGTTGGGAAGAATGAGGATTGATCTCTCCTGACTAAGATCCAAACCCCATTGAGAGAAAGGCCAAAGGTCTCGTGTGACCTGTAAGGCATGACTAGGGGTGTGATGAAGATTAGCATGTTGCTGAAACTTCACACAAAACTTGACATAGTCACAACAATCACAGTTTAGGGTTGGCCAGTAATAGCCCAGGTGAAGAATGCATTTAGCGAAAGCTAAACCACTGAAGTGACCCCCACAAATTCCATCGTGAACTTCCTTGATGGTGTAGGGAATTTCATAACTCATAAGACATCATAAGAGGATAACATCAAAACCATCTTTATAAAGAAGACCACCCATGATGACATAGAGAGACACTTTTGAGAAAGGCTCGTTGTCCATTGCGAGTAAGATCTGGAGGTAAAATGGAAAGGGAAAGGTAGTCATAAAACTACTTATACCAAAGGTCACATGGGTCAGTTTCAATGTTTCCTACAAGGTTGATGTCTCGAAATAGATAAGAGGGTGATTGCAACCTTTATACAGTGACAAAGATTTTTGAGTCGAGAGGGTGAAGCAGGATTTGAGAAGCCAGACAGGCCATGGTATCCACAAATTTATTAGTGGAACGTGGGGTGGTTTGAAGTTCATAACGGTCAAAGGTAGTCAAAAGTATGTCAACATGATGCTTATAATTTTGAAGTATCTCATTATGACATTGGTATATACCATTAACTTGGTTCACAACCAGTTGAGAGTCACCAAAGATATTAATTGATTTAACATCTAAGGCTATGGAGGCTTGAAGACCTAACATGAGTGCTTCATATTTGGTGATATTGTTAGTACAATCAAAATCTAGTTTGAAAGATAATGGCATAGGCTCACCATCAAGAGGAATGAGGATAACTCTGGCACCACCCCCACACTGAACATTTGGAACCATCAAAGAATAAGGTCATCTGGTAAATGGTATCATCCAAAGAGAGGGTAGTGATGGATTCATTAGGGAAATCAAAGTTAGAGGATTGATTTCTAGAGAGAGGTGTGTCTGCGAGTTGGTCTACAATGGTTTGTCCTTTGACATATTTTTGATGGGTGAATTGAGATCTAGGTCTATAAGAAGCATGAGCCAATGTGTACACAGGTTGATGTTGGTAGGTATTAGCATACATGTAATGTAAGGGGTCAGTATTGGTGAACAAAGGTTTTGTGGTTGAGTAGGTAATGATGAAGTTTAGTGGTGACAAAAACTAAGGCTAAGAATATTTTTTCGGCATGAGTATATCTAGTTTCATAGTCTAAAAGCATACATCTTATATAATAAACCACTTGTTCCTATGTTTCTCATCATGATGAGCAAGCATGGCACCCAGGGAATGATCAGTAGCAGAAATGTAAAGGTAAAATGGTTGGTCATCCTTAGGGGGAATGAGCACAGGTGGTTGGAGGAGGTATTGTTTTAAGGCATCAAAGGCTTTGTGGCATTCATCATCCCATTTGAAGGAGACATCCTTTTTGAGGAGATGATGAAATGGATGGCAGTAGTCGAAAGTTGTGAAATAAAGTGATGAATAGATTGCAACTTTCCTTGCAAACTACAAAGTTGACGAAGGTTAGTAGGTGGAGGAATTTTGAGAATAGCCTTGATTTTAGTGGGATCAACTTCAATGCCACACAAAGAAACAATAAAACCAAGGATCTTTTCTAGAGAGAACAATGAAGACACACTTCTTAGGTTGAAGGTGAACACAATACTTGATGAGATGGTCAAAGATGACCTTAAGGACTATAAGGTGTTCAGCCCAATGTTTGGATTTGGCAAGAATATCATCAACGTAATCTTCCAATATGTGATGCATAATGTCATGAAATATATAATTCATAGCCCACTGATATGTAGCACCAGTGTTTTTAAGGCCAAATGGCATGACACGATAGCAGAAGGTCCCCCAAGGAGTGATGAAGGTGGTTTTGTGTTGATCTTCTGGGGTGAGTAATATTTGGTTATAACCTGAGAAACCATCCATGAGTGATAACATCTCATGGTCAGTGGGTGAGATCAACTAGTTGGTCAATACTAGGTAAAGGAAAGTCATCTTTGGGGAAAGCTAAGTTAAGGTCATGGAAATCCATGCAAATGCAGAGTCCCCCTATCACTTTTGTGACAAGAATGATGTTAGAGATCCATTGGGGATAATCAATGGGTAGGATGAAGGAAACCAAAAGAAGGCACTGGAGTTCTTCTTTGACAAGAAGGGAAATGTGAGGATGCATTTTCCATAGCTTCTGTTTCATGGGTTTGGCCTCAGGAATAGTTACGATATTGTGGACCACAATGTTTGGGTCAATACCAGGCATATCAGCATAGGACCAAGAAAAAGTGTTGCTATGATCCCAGAGGAAAGAAGTAAAAGCTTCCATGTTCAGCAGCATCTAAAGATTGGTCCTATTTTTAGAATGTGCAGGTCATCCTGAGTGTGAATATTGATTTCAATGGTCGATTCATTCAACATGGTTTATGTCTCAGAAGGTAATGATTGGTGAATATAAGAATATTCTGCACCAAGGTAGGTGAGAATAGACTCATCATCCTGACATTGAATGAACGTTAATAGAAGGTGTATCATCATGATCATGTCAGGATACAGGAAGGGAAGAGAAGAGGGAGCCTCACCATCTCATTGATAAGTTAGAGGTCCCAGGGAAATGGTGTTCACAAAAAAAAAGTTAGGAGGAATGGATTCTGGATCCATAGACTTGTAGGTGAAGGTGGTGAAGTTGGTGAATGGGGTGGGGAAGGTTTATCATCCTCAATGAGTTCAACTCGGGCCTTCTTGGGAGATGGTTCGGAAAATCCAATACCACTGCGGTCTTTATGCTTACGAGTGGTGCATGGGATGATAGTATGGTGGCCTTGTTCATAGAAACCAAAGCCAAATCCCTTCCAAGCAAAATGATGGAGGAAGGTGTGGGTGAAGCGGTGGTTGGTGAGAGATTGAAGGTCGGATGAAAATGGTCGAGTTTGGGAAGGTGGCTCGGGTGAGTAGGTAGAAGCATCAAGTCCCCCATATGTTAAGTTGGTGTGAAGGTGGGGAGGACCGTAAGGGAAAACCTCACCTATGCGGTGATCATAGTGGGGATGTTGGTGAAGTTTACCATACTCTTGAGGAGTAAGGAATGTGTCAATATTATAAAGGTGGTACTCCCCTAGAGTGAGGCATTGAAAAACACCTTCTAAGGGATCAGTAGTTGATATGTGGGTAGCGGGAATGGATGAATTACTAGATGGTTGGGAAGAAGAAGCATTGGTTGGTTGAGAAGTAGATGGGTTAGCTGATGTGGTAGCTACAGAAGTTGTGGTAATAGTGGGAATAGAGGAGTTAGGTGTGGAAGAGGTAGTGGCAACATTGGTGGATGGGGCCATGGGTGAAGGGGAAGTGGTAGCGGTGGTAGATGCCTTAACTGGTATAAGGACATCATTGGGTCGATACAACATGTTACAGGTCTTGAATGGTGAAGGGTCAGCTGGGAATGGTATAGTTGTGTCCTTCATGTTCAAATTTTAAACAACGGTGTAAGGTTGAAGGAACACAACCCATGGCATGGATCCAAGGTCGGCCAAGTAACATGTTGTACTAGAATTCCCCCTCTAAGACATATAATAATTTTGGAATGGTATGGGGGCCCACACGAATGTGGAGAATGATGGTGCCAAGGGTGGAAGTCATGGCATCATTGAATGAATGCAACATAATTGGGTTATTATGCATGCAATTGGCAGGGATGCACATTTGGTTGTATGCATGGGAAGAAATGATGTTGATACTGGCACCACCATTGATCATAACACGTCAAACATGTATATTATCAATGTAGATGGAAATGAATAGGGTAGGATCAGGATCATCTGATTGGAGAGGTACAATCTCATCATCAAAGAAACTGAGAGTGGCTACTTGATGAGTGGTAGTGGGTGCAGAGGAAGGGGATGAAGTGGTGAGAGAGGCCACATGGTGAGGAGTGATAATGGATGCCATAGGAGTAGGGTCATTAGGTAAAACCTCAATAGATTTGCAGAACCTCAATGAGGGCTTGTCGATGAGACTCAGAGGTTTAGACAAGGTCGTACAAAGACATTTTGAGAGGAGACTGGTGTAATTTTTTAATCATTGTATGATGGGAAACCCCGTCAGAAATAGGGTATGTGGGTCCACGGATGGTGATTTTTGGTGTAGGTGTAGATGGGATATTGGGTAAAAGAGTGGCAGATGGGCTAGTTGTTTTCTCCTTTCCTTTTTCCTTCTGGGCTGAGTGGTAATGTTAACCATATTAATATGTGGTAAAGGAGAAAGTGAGTCATGATAGGTGTAGTGACAGGATGGGAAAAAATATGGTGAGGGCATATACTGGTTTTGTGAGAAAGAATGTAGCGCATTGGCATTTTGGCGGAGGTTTGGCTAGCTCTCTTATGTGGACCATATTGATCTCAAATGTTGGAGGAGGATAAAAGGGTTGTGGAGGGGGAGATGAAGGTCATTGAATAGGTAAGGGACAAGGATGTGTGGTGATAGATGGAGGTGGAATAGGGTCCTCATCTAAAAGATCATCATCGTCAAATTTTTCTTTAGGAGGACATAGTTGGAGAAGAACAAGTCTTAAGAGCCTTACAATTTTCCACATCATGCCCTGACACATGATGGTAAGCACAAATTTTTGTATCGTCAAACCCTTCTGGTTTAGGTTTGAGTGGGTCATAAGGTCTAAGTGGTGGCAATGTGATGACAAAGGTTTCTAAAAGGTTAGCTAAGATGTTGGTGTAAGACCCTGCCAATGGATCACAATGTGAAGTAAGTGTGGGTCTAGATGGAAGTGTGGGTGATTTTGGTGGGAGAGGCACCACGGGAGGTGGAATCAGAGGTTGAGTCAGTTTGACCACCTATTTGGTAGGTAGTATGGTTTTAGGTTTGGATTGCACCTTCTTGGGTAAATATGTAGTAGATGAACTAGTGGTTGAAGGTGGTGTAGGTTTAACTACCTCTTTGGAGGGTAGTGGGTTTTTGGACTTTGGTTGCACCTTCTTGGGTAAAGGTGAAGAAGAGTGTGTGATGTAGAAGGGAAGGAAGATGGAGGAAGGGGATGGGTTAGCCAAGGTGATAATGGAGGTGTGGTGAAGGTTGTGGGAAGAGGCAAGGTGGAAGGTATTGGTTGAAGAGAAGGAAATATCATAGGTAATGATGAGGATATTGGAAGTGGTGTAGGTATAGGTGGTAGAAAGGATGCAGGTGACAATGAAGGCATAAGTTGTGTAGGTAATTTGGGTGTAACAGAGGATCATGATGAGGAGGTGGGCTGCTATGATTTTGGTTTACCTTGGGTAGGAGGCTTCTTGGCCAAGGTTGATGGGTGGGGTCCTAGGATAGATGGAAGTGGTGAAGGTGACAGAGGGGTAGTGGGAAAATCTAGTGTATGTGGCCTAAGAGGTTGGGTCTTCCTCTTAGGTGGGGGAATAGTCTTTGTGCTGGGCTTGTGAGGACGTGGCTAAATCCAGTTTGATAGGGGATGGACTAGGCTTGATGTTGGCATGACTCCCAATGTGGCAATGGGTTTGGATGTGGAGGAAGATATAGATGTAGGTAAGGCTTTAGGCATTGGAAAAAGTTCAGTTGATGGTAAAGGTTTAGGTGTGGGTGAGGGTGATGAAGAAGAGGTTGCTACAACTGGCATGGGCATGGTTGGTTTGGTTTTCTGAAACACCTTTGGATAGATCATGGAAGTATCAGCAGACAACATTTGCATCTGAGTTGAGAAAGGTAGCCGAAGGCATCCCCAAAGCATGGAATTGTTGACATAATCCAAGCGGTCAGCCAAATGTGAAAATGACACCATTGGAGGGGGGATGATGTTGATTTGGTAGTAATCCCTATAAATAATGTCTATGAGACAGGGAAATGGTTGGCTTCAGACTCTGTGGGTAAAAGAGATGAGAAAATCAATAGGATCCTTGAAAGCCAATGGAGAATTGTCACCAATAGGAAGGGGCACTACTAATGGATCCCCTATGGGTAGGGGAGATGACAAGTAGGATGAGGTAGGTTCATCTTTTGGTGAAGAGGAAGGTAAGCATGAATCTCCCATGGGTAGGAGAGTAAATACTTGTGGGTTGTTCGTCAGTTGAGAGGTGTGTGGGGAAACTGTCTCGGTAGATATGGCAGACTCCTCCATGGGTGAAGGGGGAGATAAGGGAGACTCCTCTATGGGTAAAGGAGTCAGATGAAACAAGTTCTTCTATGGATGAAGGAGCTTGTGCAAGAATCTCCTTGATAGATGGAGTAGGAGGAAATTGAGGAAGGGATGGTATGATGTCAAAAACAACATGAACCTCACGAATGTTACTGTCATTGGTCGAAGGTTCACTGGTTTGGTTAGATGATGGGGTGTGATTTGGGAATGGTTTCTTGAAGATGTGAAGGTTCTGATTAGCCGGTGTGTTAGGGTTATCCAAGATGAGATCTCCACTATCTAACATTTCTTGGACAATATTTTTGAAAGTTATACAATTACTGTTGCTATGACCTTTAACGTGATGATAGTTGCAGTAATCATTTTCTTTGTACCACAGGAATAGGACGAGAGGGGTCAAAACCAGTATGTGGTTTGATGGGTGGAAGAGTGATTGCTCCTGGATTTTAGAAGTTTTTCTAAAACTAAAGAATAGGGTTCTCCTATGGGAGTGTATTTTTGTTGCTCCCGCTTGAACTGAAAATCCTGAACAGGAGAAAGGTTGGAAGAAGGCTTTGATTGGTTGGATGGGTGAGATGGGTTGGCTTTCAAAACTACCACGTGGGTAGATCCTTTTGCTTTGGAGTAATTATTTTGTGGTTTGGAAGAAGAAGAGGTATCATTTGATTTAAATGCAATGTTCTTGTTACGCAATTGTATCTTCTTCTCTTCAATGGCACGAATTTCAAGTTTTTGGGCCATGGTGAATGCCTCATCGAATGTGCAGAAGGTTTGAACTTGGAGAGTTGGTACGAGATGTGCCTAGCACAAGCCCTGGTGAACAACTCTATTAACTTGGTTTGAGGTAGTTGAAATGTGAGCTGGTTGATTAGGCTTCACCAACGAGTGACAAAATCTGTGATAGATTCTGTCTTCATATTGTCGTGTTGAGTACAAGTCGAGTCATGGTGACTTTCTTGATGATGTTGATAGAAAAGTGGTCTAGGAAAGCTTGAGCTACTTGGTTGAATGAGTAAATGGAGTGCCTAGGTAGAGCACTATACCAATCCAATGCAGGTCCTGTCAAGGACATTGGGAATGTTCGTAAGAGAAAAGCGTCATCATGAGTGATCAGATAACACCCATGTTTAAAAGACCACAAATGTTGTTGCGGGTCTTCTTTGTTGTTAAACTGGTTGAATTTAGGCATTTCCCAATGCGTAGGGTATGGATGAATCAGAATGGATGGGTGAATGGGATCATTGCAAATCTCATTGTATGTCAGAGAATTACGTGAGCCAGAGACCGATGCTTCCAATGTTTGCATCTTATCCATCATCATTTTGATAAGATCATTAGTAGGTTGTGATGACTGGGAACCCCTGCAGTATAAGGGGGTAGATGATGAAGGTATGACGTGGGTGGCATCCCAGTATATGGTGGTGCTGAGTACAAAAATTGTGAGGGAGGAATAGATGCAGGTGGAAAGTATCCTGAATAAGTGATAGATGAAATAGGGGGTTGTTGGTGATAAGTGTAGGTAGGTGGAGTGGATGTAATGACTCTCGTAGTAATTGGAGGAAGTGACTGCGGGATGGAGAGGACAATGTTTTGGAAGGGAGTATGGGTTGCCAACACCATGGGTGGCTGAGATGCAATAGGTATATGAGAGGTGGTGGGTGCAGATAGACCTACACTCAAGGGTAGTTGATAAAGGAATGGTTGACATCACAGGAGCAACTGATGTCAAAGGTGTGATAGATGCCATAGGTGTAGTAGATATTGATGATGTAGGGTCAAGTTGGGACACCACAGGTGGTAAGGTGGAAGAGGGTAAGGCCGAGCTAGTAGTAGCTGATGTAGAAGTGGGTGCGAGGGTAGGAGGAATGGACACAAGGCATGCCATATACAAGCTTCCCTGATGAATCCCGAGTGGATGAATGGGCTAAATAATATTGTAAAGCAGTGGGGTTTTGATCAAGGAGTCTTGAAAACTCCTCATCACCAGTACTGATGATGATAGGCTGACTGGGATCCATAGGTGATAGAATGGAAGGCAACGATGGGCTAGGTGGGAGTGGCTGAAGGCTAGCATGGAATATAAGGGTGTTGGCTTGGCTATGAGTCAAAACCATGTGACTTATAGTAGACCTGGTAATTTGATCTCTGTAGATGACACAAAAGCATAAAAGGAATGGAGAAAATAGTTCCGGAAGGTGAAAATTAGTCATTGTTTTAATTGAAAAATTAAAACACAGAGACCAATGACTAGTTGGGTAACCAGTGTTGGTGATAGAGGGTAACTGATGATGGTTAGAGGACTGATACCATTACTGTGGAAAATAAAAAGATTTGTAAATGTGGCAATAAATGATGAAAATGAAGCAAATCTAGACTTTGACAGTGACTTTCAAAGACACAGAGATATGGTGAGGTAATTGAGGAAACCCCAAAAAGAACAGAAATGTGATGAATGCTACTTTGGTTAAAATGACCAAAACAGTATGAAACTGACAATGGTCAGTAAAGATGATGGTTAGATGAGTAAACCGATGACGGTCATTGGACCGATGCCGGTCACTGTGAAATTTGTGAAAAGATGGAAAAAGTGAATTTGGTGATTTAGATCAAATAAAAGACCAACCCAGAAACCTGAGTATGGAAATGATTGACCCTAACACACTCAGAAAGAGTCATGAAATACACCAACTATGATTATGGAGTGTAAAGGGAAAAAATAATGGAGAATACAACCTCACACCTCAAAACATAGATCAAGGAAAAAACTAGCAAACACGAAATCCTATGTGGTGGATTTTATGTTCCATACTTATGCCATTTAGGACTGACTTGTGAATAGAGTATAGTTTTTGGTTTGATAAAAGGTGCCCTACAAAAATCCAGCAACTAAGGATAGTTTCAGGTAAGTTTTGGTGAGGGAGGTCCTTTCTCTGAGATAATGACTGGACAAAGAAACCAGTTTGGAGCCCACTGTCAATCCTCTGATCGTGTGATCATTGACAACTTCTTTTGGGTAGGATGTTGTTTAAGTAAAATGAGTATTTTATTTTAGTGGTTTGGTATAGAGAAGAAAGTGTGCACTATGGTTCAATTTGTCAACCATCAACTGGGCATGACTTCCAGCATATAGGTTGCCCATAATTTAAATGAGCTACAGATGCAACACTTAGAAATGATATGCAAATATTTTAGACCCAAATCCATAATGAAATTTGATGAGAGAAATGATGAATAGGCAAGAGTATGTCTTTCACTAATTCAATACAAAAATAAAAAGAATGGTTCTTTTTAGTCCAAAATATGAGTGTCAATGAGACAAGTAGACGAGAAAGAATGTTCCAAAGGAGAAAATTTTAATGTGAACACTTTCAAAAGGAAATAGACACCCAATCTTTCACCTAGGACTTAACAATGCAAAAGAACCCCTAATAGGTCCTACAGGGCGTGCCAAAATGTTTCACCGAATAAATTGTGGGAAAAAATAGATAAGGTAATGGTTAAGGAGGAATACCTGTGATTATGTTGGTCGAAGGTTGAATGCACTGCATTACTGACTTTATCCAAGTTGATCGTAGAGAAATCCTTTTTATCTAGGAAGGAATACCTATAGATACAAAACAAGACCACCAAATGATATTAAATAGAAAATGATAGTGGATTGCGTAGCAATTGTTAGTTACAAGAAGTGTGATACTTCCTAGATGGTTGTCAATACACTATATTTATCAAATTAATGAAATTAAATATGATAAATAAAGGTCCTATTAATAACACTTTAATTTAGGTATCTCAAAACTTTATCAAAAAAGTAGATTAAGAAAACTATTAAAATCCAAACTAAATCTAGCATCATGTAAGGTATGTTTCTAGTTGGGATAGGTCACAGTGGTGTTAGGTAAGGTTACAGAGGTACCTAGTAAGGTCTGGGGGGATTTTATGTGATTTTAGAGGCATTTTGGTGAAGGCTAATAGAAAAACATGGTGACTGATATCGGTCTGGTGAACGATGTCCAGTAGAGAGGGGAGATCGATGACGGTTAAGGTGATTGATGTCGGTAGGGGAAATTTGATAATAAATTATTAAATAAAGATTTTTAGGCTCTCTGTTATTTCACAAAGAGAGAGGGTCAGTATGGTTTGGGTCGTAATATGACTGAGAAGACTTAGGGAATACTAAAAAGGAGGTTTAAAATAATGAAAAGTCTTGGGATGGTTGAATAGTGGGTTGGTGGGAGGAAGGTGATGTACAGGGAATAGAGGAAAATAAAATACTGAAAGAAACTAGAGATCGAGAAAAGAAATAAGTAAAATGATTAGGATTACAATACCTACTTGTTGTCCTGCATATATTGAGAGGTGGAGGAGGATAATACTTTATTTGTGAAGAACATTTGTGCTCAGTTGTCACGACAATAATCCTAAAGTATTCCTGTGAATATTACAATGCCCTATAAGGAAGGGAACATGACTACTTGTATTTGCACTGTGGTTGTGTGTGTTTGTCATCTGCAAGCAAGAGGGATTGAAGATTCGTGACTTAAGTGCAATCAAGGATCCAATAACTGAATGACCAACCCGTGTAAAGAGTTATAAAAGTGTATATAACATAACTGATGGTGGTTAGGTGACCGACGTCGACTGAGGGAAAGCCGATGTTGGTTAAGGTATGAAAGTCTAGGTTTACCAAAAATAGGACAGATGCTTATTGTTTTTGGTGTGATTTTTATTGAGTCCAACTTAGGGAAGTGGATTTCACATGAGAGAAGGCAGGAAGGTCATAAAATAATTCCAATTAGGTTTTAAGAATAAGTCTTAGTTAGTTATGTTAAGTGGTTACTCGGCACTGGGAGTGATGACTCAATGTTGAGAGTGGTGACTCAGTGATGAGAGTGATGACTCGGTCATTGTGAGTTAAATGCCCCTGGAATGGGTCCAGGGTGAGATGTAACGATAAGGTGGAGGGTGTGAGGGTGTAATTAAATTAATTAAAATAGTTAAATTAATTAATAATGGTGAGGATGACTATTATTATAGGATGAATGAGGTCATGATTAATTAAATATATTACGTTAGTTGATTGAAGGGGACCAAGGGGAGTATGACCCAAATTTGGTGTCTACAGTAATCAAAAGGACAAGGTGGAGGCAACAGAGTTTCATGGGAAAGATTAGGATAGCTACGAAGGTTATCACTTATGGGAAGAGAACTATAAAACTTTGGAGAATAAAGAGGGAAAACAAGCATACATGAATAACCCATGGAAAATTTTAGGGGATTCAATTGAGCCAAGAAGATCCTGAGAGGAGACATTGGTATAGTCTGGAGATTGAAAAAAAAACTCTGGAAAACTATAATTTAGACATAATTGGCTATGCATAGATTTTACATAGGGGCTGATAGCATCGGGAAAGGAAATAGACTAAAATAGAAATAATTGGCCCTTCATAGAATTGACATAGGTGTCGATGGCATCTAGGAAAGAGTTTGGAAAGAACAAACATGATTGTTCCTGTACAGAATTGACACAAGGGTTGATGGCATTTGAGAAAATTGATTTTTAGGGTTTTTCTAAATTTTAAGGGCTAAAACAAGACAAAAATGAAAAATGGGTGCTTTTAACGAGTCGTTATTGATCAAAAGGTATAAAATTAGATTCATGTTGGGGTCACTAAGGGTGTATGGCATGAAAAAATGTCCAGAAACCTACACTCTTATCATCTGTTCAACTAGAGTATCGAGGCAATAAGTAAGGGAAATACCAAGACTGACACACAATGGATATAATTAAAGGGGGTATAAGGACTGCTAAAATTTCATACCTAAAGGGAAGTAACCCTTACACTAGGACAACATAAGCTTTCCAAGGCCCTAGGTCGAAGAAGAGGAAGAAACCTTATTGAGGCATCGACACATTGGGGGGTGATAATGAACAAAATAAATATACAAAACACATGCTAACCAAAGTAAAACATGTAACATGAAATAAATAACTTAAAATACAATATTCTAACCTAGCATGTGCATAAAATACTAAGATAACATATAATAATTAGAAAAGATAGAAGAGTAATATATATAAAATGACAAGTTGGGTTAGAGCACTTACATGTTGGGGGGCAGTCATTGATGCATCTATCTCCCAAAGGACCATACACAAATAGAGAACACATTGAAAGGAATGATAACCAGATCGTACCAAGCCAAGAACACAAATTCTAATCAAACACCATGATCAATAAGATGAAAGCAATTTGCCAGAGTAGCTTTACATAAAACCTTTGCAAACAAATGAGCAGCAATATCATATATTATTATGGAACTCAATGCAATACATTGAGAATGGGCCTTGCTTAAATAGGCAAGGAATAACAATCTAATAACTAGTCAAGGTCGTAGATCAAGCCATAAATCAAGGAAATAACTAGTCATCAAAGAACTAGTCAAGACCATAGATTTAGGAGAGAACTAGACATCAAGGATCTAGTCAATACCATAGATCAAGGAAAGAACTATACCTAACAACTAGATAATATCTCCTAAAATCTAAATAAGATAAAAGAAATATCCACACACATAAGTGGGTGAGGATAAATACGATAAAGGTAAATAAAGTACCAAGGTGAACATGAGCTAAGGTAAATACCTACTCTAATACACATTTTGGGTGGATAAGGGGAAAAAATTCAATCTTAGCTCACTATAGGTGACCCAAAAGTGCAAGCAAACCAATCCAATCAAGAAGAATCTCCAAGCCAGGAGTAAAGATGCAAGAAATCACAGAGCTGAGTGAGCAGGTGCAAGTTGGTGCAAGATAAAAAAGCTAATGGAAAGTTCCTTTGTGATATGGTCTAATGATGATGATGTGAAAATGCAAGTTGGGGCATTTATACCGATGCCATCACTTGTAAGTGAATGAATCGGCCAAGGATTTGAAATAACATATACACAATCACCCACAGGTGATGGTGTCGGCTAGGGAGGGAAATGTAAAGAGGTGTACGCAAAGAGTTATGGAAAACAAATCTAATGCAAGACAAAATAAATGGGGTCATGAGAAAGTAAGATGTCAGAATAATGTGGAGGAAAATAAGAAGTTAAGAGTAAAATAAGAATATAAATATGACCAAAATCCATTCTCTCTCCATGTATCATCCATAACCTAATTGTTATGTTAATAATCATACCCCTATCTCGGAACGAGCCCCTTAAGGTACCCATTCCTAGAAATCGATGCATTAGCAAACTCTACCCTGAAAATATAAATTGTTAGTAATAGGTATGAAAATAGGAAGCATAGAAATTAGGTGTATACACCCTTCTCTACCTATCCTTATCCATGAATTTTACTCTCTTCTATCAAACGAATGCCCATCACTTTATTATGTCACCCAATAACTCGAGGGGCATTCCCTTTGCATAATATTGACTCACTAGGGTGTCTAAATGCTTCACCGAGGTAAATCACATAGTCCACCACACTTCATCATTTATTCACCGATTTGCACGTGTCTACTATTTTTAAAGCACTATTACTTCATAATAAAAATTTAAAGAGGGGAAAATGTAGATACCCTAAAATATCACATTAAGCATTCTAAACCTATGAAATCATCCCATAATCACTTCACGATACATTGTGATCACTTTTAGCCACTTTTGCTATATTCCTTTATTTTACGACCTTTAATGGCATTTTACAACATTGTCCCGTGATTCCCTTAATCATTCCTATCACTTACACACGGTCTCAAATTATTAAATATTCATGCTATAGACCATATTACATTCATATCCCATGTCAAAAATTAATTAATTAATCCTATCACACTTATTATCCATCCCTTATCCCATTAGTTAATTTTATTAGCTAATTTAATATCAAAATCATTAAATAAATCCTACGCATTATCCATTTACATCTCACCTCTTATCCAATTAATTAATATCACTTCACTGGTCAACATCTCAAGTTAAATAGAGAAAAAAGTAATAAATTAAAGATTAAATCATCAAGCACATGTGTAAGAGGACAAAAATAGATTAAATCAAATAATGCATTTGAATTAACTAAACATATCCTCCAAAAAGCATGGTGTTACAAAATTAAATAAAATCAATGCTAAAGGCTGAAAGTCACGTCAATTTTTTTGGGTGAATAAAAAAAGAAATGCAATTAACATAAAACCTATGCAGCGTTTGCGAAATCAAAAATACTTATTCATGCAAGCTCAAATAGAAAATAAACTCCTCAAATAGTTTGAAAACTCAATTAAACAATTCAAATTTTATTTAAGTTAACTTCAAATCAGACACGTTAATTATACAAATCTAATTTAACAAAATTTAGAAAATATGTTAAATCCTCAATTACAATGTAGTAGTAAATAAATAAATAATGAATTACAGATTTGGCCAAAGCAAAGAGCAATATAAAAATTGAACCCTAAGTGCAAGAGAGAGGAAAGGAGACTTAGCTAATTTGCAATGATGCCAAAGCTATGCTGAACTGGAAAAATGTTGGAATAGAGAAGTAGGATATCATAATCAGACCCATAAAATTACAGGAATGTCGAAAATGCCAGGACCAGGGCACCTATGTAGGGTCAGGGGTGCATGGGGCACTATAGAACTATTATGGGCTCCTATGACTACTCAGAAACTATAAAGCCTAGTTTTGCAGGGTCGTGAGATGTTCGTTGGTTATAGCCTTTGAACGCCTCTACTTCACTAGACTTGTTTTTACTCGCTTGAAACCTGCGAGAAGAATTAAGCACCTACAAAACCTAAAAGCACATCAAATCCCAAAAATAAAAAGATGTAAATGGGGAGTTAGACTGACCCTGATGGTCACCTGACTGAGTGAGCTTACAATTCAGGAGTTGCACTACATTTCAGACTCCGTGTAGTTCTACTTGTGTGTGTGTGTGTGTCTGTGTGTGTAGAATCATGCCCTAAGTGGCTCTTGTGTGGGTCACACTTGATAGCAAGCAATAATTATAAGTAGAAGATGTAGATAGATGTGTACATGGAAAAATAAACTTCCCCTCCTATGAAGTGTATACAGAAGAATGCAATCCCCTTTCCCTTTTGTGAGTGCTAGATGGATGTTTGAATGCTATTGTAACGGACTTTGGATGCAACCTTAGCTGGAGATAGATAATGTTTAGTGCTTGGTCCTTTATTATGATCACATAGCTTTATATTTCTATGATTCCCTTGTTTGAATTTCATAATTAACCACTAAAAGGATGATTAGTAAAAAGCAAGATGCCCAAATAACCAGAAAAGACCCAAAAGATGTGAGTAAAGTACAAAGAGGTTGGGGCACCCAGAGGGGACGGGGGTGCCTGATCGCTGGTGTCCAAAGTCAAAAATGCTGAATTATCAAAAGATAGATTGGGCAAGAAGGTGTGTAATACCAAGAAGGACAATAGAAAGCAAGTAAAGAGACCAAAGACAATGATTAATTAGTACTTTTATTACTTAGGAATCATACTATAGACACATATAGTTTGATCAAAGTAACTTTATTACTAAAATTGCACAAATTATTCTACTCCCCACAAATTGACGACATCTTGCCAATTAGGCCTATCTAATTCTCCTTTTACGACATTCTTTTGGTCGTATTCCTCTTATAAATGACTATTCGGGCTAATATACCCTCTTATTAGTTAAACCTCCTTCCTATCTCCTTCTAAACCACCTTTACAAGATTCCTAAGCTATCAATCCATCACATTGGATTAAGTGGACCCCTCACAACTATCTCAGGTTACAAAGCCCTTGCTAAACAAGATTAATTACCCTAAATCAAGATTAACTAGCCTAAGGCATGTATAACCTCTTCTAAACCATAAATTACTTTTTGGACTTAACTTTTGTCACACATGCACCCAAATCATTCCATTCTTGGAATTGGAAAACTCTACATAGACCTCTACCCCAAGCCATTTCAAAGAACACTTCTCCTTCTTTAGGCTAAACTATAGTATTTTTGTTAGGATTTAGATCATTTTTCAAATTTTATTGAGCGATCACTATCTATTGCATTTTCCAAACTCAAGCTTGAATAAATGAGAAAAACCATATGGCCTTGTAGCCATTAATGGTGAGATCTCAGTCTTAAACCCTTGAGCATCAAACAATCAAAATTGATTGCTAGGATCTTCATAGGTTCATATTTTTATAGCTTTCAAAGAGTAGGGACTACTATACATGTTAGTTTGATGTTTTTATCAAAGTTATAATGCATACATAGGAATAGCTCTTGTTTATCTCTTATATAGATGGTTCATAGTTAAGTTGTTAAAGATTTGGGGCTTATTAAGTGTTCTTTCCTCATTCCATAGCTTTTCAAACTTTTCCTTGTTCACATATGGCACGCCTGGTGGGAATCCTAGTCCATATTCCATTAATGGATTTTTTTCAAGCTTTTTATTTCAGTTTCTAATGATTTTCATGCATTTTGAGGTTAACTAGTTTGGCTTCAAGAATTTTACTAAATTACAGGTAGTAAATCTTGCTTTTGCATGTTGATTTATTGGGTATATATTAGAAATTCTAACCTATTTGCAATTTTAGAATTCTTTTTTCGTGATTTTTTATGATTTTTTAGGCTCATGTGTAGGTGTTCTTGATAATACGTACACGTCGAAACGAGTACATACGTATCTGATAACACATGCACCTATTTGCAAAGACACACACCTATTGCATTGCATTTTGACCCCATGTCAAGAATTTTTCACAGACCCATGCATATGTCTTCTATCGTACACACATGCTTAAAAATGCATGCAACTATCTCTTAGGATGCACAAGTGTTTTAAATAAACTTTCTGTTGGCTTAGCTTTTTGCCTTGCACACACATATGTTTTCTTTCACATGCACATGCTTTAAGGAATGTGCAAGTGTCATTCTGCTTGAGCAAGTATAATTGTCCATAGTCTTTTTCCATAGAGCGCACCTATCCTTCTAGGCACGCACATGTCATAACCTATGCACACATGTCATAAAGGGCACACAGGTGTTACTGTCTAAAACCAAACTTTGTTCTAACACTTACAGGGGTTAATTTCATTGAAATGTCTAAAACTTTTGTAGGGTTTTAAGAATAATCGGTGGTTTTTACATTTTTCTTTGATAAATATTGTAGTTTTGTACTAACTTTGTTTGGTTGATTTAAGTTAATGTTACATTGTTATTGGTTAGGTTTTGAAATGTGTTTTCTCTTCCCTTGCACCTTCTAGGTAATCTTGGGAATAAAAAATGCTTCAAAAGGCCTTCTTTTAAACTTTCACAAACACATCAATTAAGGTTTTCTAAAGCAATTAACTTCAAATTTGGTTAAAAATAATTTATTTTTTGCAAGTTGGTTAAGTATTTTCGTTTCCACAAGTTTAGTGAGTTATCTTGTTGTGTATGTTATTTCCTTGTGTCTTAGAATGATATGGGAAATCAAAAATGACATTCTATCTCCTTTATATGATGTATTGATCATTTAGATAATTACTAATCATTGTGTGAAGAACCATATCACATGCTAAAAAAATCAGGATCTAAACCAAATCTAACATGTTTGTAGGTTGTCAATGGCATTCAAAAACTCATTAAGATCATAAGATAAAACAAACACCATATTCAATAAAATTGATTCATAGGTTTGGATAAGGGTAAACCCCGTCCAATTTAAACTAGGACATAACCCCTTTGGCATAAGCCTTAAGCTACAACAATGGGGATGGTCCTAGGAACCCTAAAGTAGTCTGCCACTGAGTAACCTTGTGGATGAAACAAGAAATGCTCCACTTAACCACTTGATTATATTTTCCTTGTGATTTTAACACCAAAAAATTCTCCATTGTGATCCTAGTGAAAGGTACACTTTAACGCATTCATTTCTCATCGTATTTGAAGGGGGTAAAGTAAAGTTGAGATACTCCTAGACTAGTTAGTGTGTACTTTCTTAGTAAATCAAGTTCAAAGAGGATGTTTGTGGTAACTAATTGAGAGAACCACCTCGGAAGGCCACATATTATTGGAGCCCACTTTGTCGTATCAAGCAATCAAATTTTATAGAGCTCTCACAAAGTGACGACTTACTTGGAGTCAAAACCTTGTTTCTCGAACAAGGTGAGAGTCTACTTAAGTTGAAGCTAAATTTTATTTATCACAGACTTATGACGTGTCACTTTAACATAGTTTTGCACTTACCCTAATGTAAGACGAAACTCTGTCAAAGTTATACTTAGTTTGTTTCATCATCACTTGGTCTACACCTTTGTTATCTTGTTGCCCATTTGGGACAAAAGAGAAATAACATGTGCAAATACCACTAGAAATAATCGTGTCCACCACTCATTTATTCTTCTTGCATGAAGAAGCTGCATTGCCTAAATGCAAGGGTTGAAAGTGTGAATGGTACGTCATTACGTTCTAGTAGGCCCTATGTCTCACACCCATATTGAGACACATTATCAACGTAGTTAGATTTGATTCATATTTTGATCTCCCTTATACGTGTTACCTTGTTCACATTACATCGACAAAATTTTGATACTTACGTCTTGTTCCTTGTGAATGTGATCTAAGTGTCTGTATTGTGGCGTTACACTACCTACATTTTGACAAATATTTAATATACTTGTACTTAGTTTTATTTCAAGCATTACCTCAAATATTGAAAAGTGGTGATTACGTTGTTTGTGTATCGTATCCATACTATTTTAGTGCTAAAAACCTTGCTTTCTCTTAAAACTTGGTTAACATACCTTAGTAGTATTGTTACGTTCCTTACATATGTAATTTCTATATTTTAGGGATTAGGTCTTACTTGTTTTGAAACTGGTCATATTATTCTTTGATTGGGAATCACATCTACCCCTTGTTAATACTTACACCGTGTTCATTTTTGAACTTGACATAAGTGTTGACATCAAGTTGATCATCTGTACATCAAACTATCTTTAAGAAACATAGGGTGTAAACAATTCGTTGATTGAATGGTTTATTTGTAGGCTTGCATGATTGTTTCTTGCATGATAATAGTTGCATAGAATTATGTCTAGGACAAGTCATTGGATTCTTTGATTATTTGACCCATCATTTTTTAGATCATTGATTAGTAAAACATTGAGACTTTAGACAAATTATACCACATTATACCTAGGTTTGTTATGTCTTGATCACACTTAGAAAAGAACCTATTACAAAAGAGACTAGTGACGCCACCCATTACGAGAATGCCATCTAATACAATTGAACACAAAGAAAAGTTAAATCCTTTTGCAAACAATCCATTTAGTGGCCATAACTTGGGTCCCCTCTTTTCGGAGGTTAAAGACATGGATGTAGTAATTGACCATAGTGGTGATGATTCTAACTCATCTGAAGAGTAACATACTCTTGACCTAGATCACTTCGACGAGCTCCTATAATATAATAGATATCAAGTACTTGCACAAGTACTAGAATTAGGAGCAAGATTGCCACAAAATGTGAATCATCCATAAAAAATATCAAAGAGTAGGAAGAGCCATAAAGACCTCCCCTTATTGACATGGAAAATCCTTTTAATGGAGGATATGCTTCCACTTCAGGTGTTCGTAACAATTTTTTTGAGAACAAAAGATAAAAACCAATAGATGGTTCTCAGAGACCATATTTAAAGCCTCACAAAAATTTAAATTCAAACATGAACACAATGAGTTACCTCCTCCCCAATACAACGAAGAAGAATATCCTCATGTTGAAGAGGAGGTCATATAAAGACAAATACTCAAGCTTAGTAAAATTCTAGTGAAATTAGATTCCTCTAGTAAGAGTGCACATAAAGAAAAACTTGAGACCAAATCAGGTGAATTTCACACCGACCCTTATGACAATGAAATATTAAGGGTTACTCGGGTGAATAGACCATCATCCCCTATGAAAGAGAAACTCATTACAAAAGAGTTAAAATCCATGAAAAACATGATCACAACGCTCCAAGGGAGTAATTTACACCATAATAAGATGTATCAATATGAATAACTATGTTCTTAACCCTTTGAGAGAGACATGTTACAGGTGTCATTCCCTAAAAAATTTTACTGTCCTAAATTCAACAATTACAAAGGAAAATGTGATCCTCGTGATCACATTAAATAATTCTACATGGCTTGTCAGGAAGTCACCTTTAGCAACAATTATCTTATACATTTGTTCCCTCCCAGATTAGGAGGATAAGCACTGGAATGGGTCCTCCATATACCTAAGGGAATGATCACCACATGGCCCACACTAGCTAAAAATTTTGTGCGTCACTTCTCTTTTAACATGGAGAATGACATTACCATGGCAGACCTTTGAAATGTGAAGAAAAACCAAATGAGACCTTCATTGGTTTCTTACAATGATGGCAGGGGCTGACAAGTCGTTTCCCCTATACCATTCTGAAAATAAAATGGTCAGTATCTTTGTGCCAAACTTGAACCAAGACATAACCTTCCATTTGTAGATGCATTGTGTCACTAACTTCAAAGAATTTATTGAGAAGGGTAGCCAAATCAAAAAATATCTTATAGAAAAGGTAATGATTAAACCCTTTTCCAAGGATAAACATGAGTCAAAATCCTCAGACAAACCTGAGATCTTCAATTAGAACAAGCATGTCATTGGAGATGACATCACAGATTCTAAAAGAGTCCAAGCTGTACAAAACAGTCCACTCTTAAAGTTTACAAAAGGACCTCACTCTAAAGTGGCCCCGAAACAATCATTTACACCTTTAACATAATTATTGTCTTCCATCCTTCAATAGTTAGATGTTGTAAACATGGTGCAGTATCCAACTGCAACGGTACCCTATCCAGATGATGCACCTAAACTAGTATGGTTCAAAGAACATGAATATTGTGACTTTCACTATGTCAAAGGACACAAGACCGATAGATGTCTGAAGTTGCGTCGTTTAATTAAAGACCTTATTAAAGAAGGAAAAATTGAGGTAGATTAACCTGAATTAGGACAAGGTCCTAATGAGAAAATGGGAATATTCAAACAATCTTTTCCCAACTATGATAAAAAATTAAACAAGAAACAAGGTCCAGGTTAGTCCTCAAATGACTATAGAAATACTAGATATGTATATACTTCAGCCAATAATCCTTTTAATTTGATCATTGGGTATATTCACTCATCTAATGAGGTGTGTGGTCTTTCTCAGGAAACATACTAATGTCTTGTGGATGATATCATTGTCCCATTACAAACTAAAGCTATGCAGGATCACATTGATCTAGAAACATTGAGTCCTAGTAGTAAAGAGCCTTCTTCATTGCTTTCACCCTTTACTGCATGGGAGGTGAAGTTTGGGGAAATATTCCAATTTAAAAGCACGTAGGATAGTTGTCGTAGGTCCTTGGAGAAAGATCCACCTGCTATAGTTGAAGAACTACAAACCATACCAATTGATTTATTAAAAAATGACGAAACAATCAACAAATTCCTGGAGCTACACAATAGCATTCCTATCAAGGATAATGAAATAGGACTCAATTTTGACTTTAATGTGTTTACGTTCAAGGACGAAGAAATTGATTTCTTTTTTCGAGTTATAGAGGAAGAACTTGAGATCATTGAACTTAATCCTCCCCTTCTTCATCCATCTTCACAGGCCTCATCACATGATGAAATTCCTCGATCTGGTGTTGACTCATGACCTATCTTCCCATCACATCCTCCTCCTTTGTTTATCATGATTCCTCAATCCCATTCACACTTGGGGTCTTTTCTAGGTAGATCATCATCTTCTTATGTATGTGGGCCACCACCGAGCAACCCATCATCTTCTATTCTAGAGCTACGTCACCAAAAACTCTCGATTTCTTTCTATGGATCCCCTTTGGGAAGTCCTTTCTCTTCCATATTAGGGCCACATCCTAGTAGCCTTCCATATTTTATTTATGTCTTTCCTTCTAGTAGCTCATCCTCTTCAATTCTTGGACCATATAGTTTTTATCCCATTCTTCTCCCACTTCTTGGGATCAGACAAGTCATATACTAGTTTTATAACAAACCCAAACAACTTCTTTACCAAATTAAGATAAAAAATCCAAAGAGCTCCAAATCTCTTGAAGATTCACATAATATTAGGGTTAAACATCAAACACGATTCAAAAATGCATAACAATGCAATCATCAAGTATGACACAAAGTGTAGAAACCTACAGATAGGGAACTCAAGCTCCCGCATGAAAAATTCACGTTTCAAGATAAAACACAATCATGTGTTGAATATGAGCTCACCACAATCATTGAGATTCGATATAACATAACATGCCTAATATCCCTTATCAAAGAATTTACGAGCATTGTTATTGGATTTTATCATGCATACTGACCTTATCAATTCCACTTTTCAGAAAAAGACAAAAATACAAAAATGAAAAAACACTAAAAATCAAAGATATGAAGTTTAAACATTACAATAAGGTATTACATACACATAGATGTTGTTTCTTCCCTTTCTTACTATCCCTCTATAGGCCATCCACCATTTTCATCCCTTCGATGATATTTTTTTTAGTCTATTCGTATGCATTTTGCAACAGTTATATCTATGGTATGTGTTTGACCTTGGTCTTGCATCACCTTGGTAAATTAAAGAATGAATGACCTCATAGAGATCCTATCACTATCTACATATAATAAAATTGTTGTGAATAACTTTTGGACTTATTTTTTGACACTAGCTAATGTCATCATCATAATCACTTCCACATATTTCCATCAAGCCATCAGTGATTCTCAACCCCTTTTCAAAACAATCGAGAGAGATGAAATAAGTTATCAAAAAGAAAAAGAATCAAAATCAATATAAAATAAAAAGCAAATTGACATATAACTCACTCTTTTGGTATTTCCAATAATCTCTACCAGGGATATGGATGCTTGATTGGTAGTAGAGAAACGTTGTGACGAGAATCAAATGCATCTCCATCAGGGATATGGACGCCTGACTGACAATGGAGCAATGTATGACTCTCCTTCCACCATCCATTCAAAATCCACTTTGAAAATAAATCATTCCTATACATTGGCTAGGGTGTCTTCACTTGTTGTCTATAAAATCTTGCCTTCAAGAGGTAATTAATTGCCATGTACACACATTGGATCTTGATGATCGAACATGATTAGTATGTTACCAAGTGTCTTTGTTTAGACATTGTTTAGACTCTTGCTTTAGTGTATGTCTTGTCTCATGATTTTTGTCTTGGGGTAATCACCTTTTTAGTGCGAGGCTTTTAAAAATTACATTCATAAAATTCGTTGTTCTTATTATTTATTTAGATCATCCATGTGTATAAGGATTGCCTTTTTACCATGTTTGAGGGAAACTATGTTCCTTCTTACAATAAAACAATATTCTACTTTCTTTCTATCATGTGTTTCTTGGCCAGCTTACACTGGAGGCATATTTGATCCTTCCTAAACACATCATTGGCTTAGGTTCATCATCATGATTGAACCTATCCATATTGGCCTTGATCCAACCTTTGTATGTGAAAGAATCACTTTTGTATATTCCCATCTAACGTTGGGGGAACTTTCACCATCTTGCACATAACGGGTTATTGAGTTGTGGAGCTCAATTACTTCAAATTAGCATGCAATGTAAAACTTGCTGCAAAACACAGTAACCGTCATCGGTTAGGGGGAACCATCATCAGTCACCCAGGACCAGCATTGGTCGGGCAAGGAGGAACCGACATCGGTTCGGGCTAACCGACATCGGTTACTTGTGCGTGAGTGTTTTAATTAACTCTCAGGAATTAGATCTATTTTGAGTATTAAAACAGATCTATTGATTGTAATTACATGAATAAGTGCCCTAAGTCTGTACACGACTATATAAACATAAAAGCTAGGGTTTAGAAGTAAGAATTAAGAAGAACTTGCAAAAATTAATGATTACTTGTCAGAATAAGTTGTGAGAGAGAGAGAATTCTTGGAGAAGAAGCAAAAGTTTGAGTGAAAGGAAATACTATACATCTGAGAGGTGTGAAAGATTTTAAATCTTCAATTGTATATCTTGTGAAAGCTCTAGATAATATATTGACTTATTTCTTGGTGGATGTAGCCCACACTGAGTGAACCACATTAAATATGGTGTTCATTTATATCTCTTATTATGTATATTTCTTATAATAGAATATCCACTTTTATTTACATGTATGATTATATTTTATGTATTATCTGTACAACCAATGTGCTAACTCCAATAACTAGTATCAAAGCTATTGTTTTGAGAATTTTTTGTGTTGATAGATTTACTCACAGAGAGTTTTATGATTGAATGGGAACTACAATCAATGGTAGAAGAAAATAAAGACAAGGTAGGGAAATTTGACGATCCGAAATTATCAATTATGAAAGATGCAGATTGAGGATTATCAGTATCAAAGAGATTTTTATTTACCGTTGGATGAGAAGTCTAGACCTATGAAAATGACTAATAAATAATGGAAAATTCTTGACAGAAAGGCTTTGAGATCTATAATATTGAGCCTGGTAGCATCCGTGGCTTCCAATATTACAGAAGCGACTTCTATGGTAGGGTTAATGAAATATTTTGCTAATTTATATGAAAAACCTAGTGTTTCAAATAAATTTTATTTGATGAATAAACTATTTAGTTCTAAGATGCATGAAGGTGGATCTGCATCTTAGAGTCCTTTAAATAATTTTTGATCTATTGTAAATCAGTTAAAATCGGCTGATATTCCATTTGATGATGAAGTAAAAACATTTTTATTCTTATGTTATTTACCTAATAGTTGGGATGATTTGGTAATGGATGTTATTAATACAACATCTACTAATAGTAATTTGAAGTTTGATGATGTGGTTAGTATAGTCTTGAATGAAGAAATTCACAGGTAAGAGTATAGAGGAATCATCATTTGTGAATGCTTTGGATGTAGAAAGAAGGGGCATGTAGAAGGAGAGATCCAAGAGTAAGAGTAATTGGAAATCAAATTCAAGGGATAGCAAATCAAAATTAAAAAGGTAATGGAATTAAGTTTTTGGAAATGTGAAACGAAAGGACATGTAAAAAAAGATTGTTGGTCAAAAGACAAAGAGAACCAACAACCAGATACAAAGGTAAAGAAGTAAATCTTGTTGCACATCAGAGGTAATGCAAGATGCTCTTATTCTTTTTTTAGATGATAAAATTGAATAATGAGTTTTAGTTTTAAGTAGCTTCTTTCCATGCAACCCCTAACAAGGGTTATTTCAAAAATTATGTCCAGAGCAATTTTGGACATGTTTATTTAGGTGATGATGAACCTTGCAGTATTACTGGTAAATGGGAAGTTCATATAAAATTATACAAAATGAAAATACATGGATATTTAAATATGTGAGGCATGTGCCAAGCCTAAAGAGCAATCTTATTTTTGCAGGGCAACTAGGGGAATTTAGTTACATGGTTACATTCATAACAGGAGACTTTTGAAAAGTGACCAATGGTGCTTTTGTTGTAGCAATATGTAATAAGGTAGAAATGTTATATTTATCTACCTATGTTATTGATTCCTTTTCTGTATTATCTACTTCAAATTCCGATGTATGCATGTGGCATAACCTAGTTGGGTCATATGAGTCGAAAAGGAATGCAGATCTTAAAGGCTAAGGGTAAGTTATCAGGTTTGAAATATTTAGATCTTGACTTCTGTGAGCATTGTGTCTTTGTAAAGCAAAAGAGAGTGAGATTCCTCAAAGTTGAGGAAACTAAGAAGGAGCGAAAATTAGATCTTGTACACTCAGATGTGTGGGGACTATCTTATGTAGCTTCTCATGGTGGATCCTAATATTATGTTACTTTCATTGATGATGCTACTATAAAGGTATGTGTTTATTGTATTAAACGTAAATCTGATGTTTTAAAGACTTTTAGAAGATGGAAAAACCTTGTTGAGAATGAATCAAATTCAAAGTTAAAGTTTCTTAGATCTGAAAATGGTGGTGAATATTGTAGCAAGATCTTTCAATGATTATTGTTCAGTGAATAAGATACATAGAGAAAAAACGGTTCCAAGAACATCACAAGAGAATGATGTTGCAGAAAGAATGAACACGGCAATAATGGAATGTGCTACAAGTATGCAGGATACATTCTCGATTTCCCTTGCAATTTTTGGTAGAAGCAAATGTAAACAAGGGTTTATTTGATTAACCGTTGGCCTTTAAGTTCACTAGATGGAGGAATAGTAGAGGAAAATCTTGGACCGGAAAAGAGGTAGATCTTTCTTTTCTTAAAGTTTTTAGTTCAGAAAATTTTGTGCATATTGATAAGGAAAATATGATTTAAACAAATGGATGCAAAATCCAAGAGGTGCATTTTCAATGGTTATAGATGTGGTGATTTCGGATTCCATTTTTGGGATTTAAAGAATTCTAAAATTGTTAGGAGTCGTGATATTGAATGGAATGAAAAGAGAATGTACATGGATTAAATTTTGGTACCCAAGGACGAACCAGTTGATAAGTTTGTGAATGAAAATGAAATTTCTGATTTAAAAGTAATACCGACAGGGTTACATACTAACCAACATCGGTTGACCTCTGACCAACATTGGTCAGCACAGACTTGGTATCGCTTACAAAAGAGCTCCAAACTAGAATCGATTAGAAAAATCAACGTCAATTAGAGACGACCAACGTCGGTCACTGATCAGATTTGGATACAAATATCTAGGAGGTCTAGAATGAGCCTCTCGGTACCCCAAACTCATATGAGAAGGTCACAAAGGGTAATTAAACCCCCATAAAGATTTACACATTATCTATTTTATTTATTATTGACTGATACTAGTGAGCCTAGAAAGTTTTTGAAGAAGCAATGTATGATAAGACCCACGTCCAATGAGAGCATGGCATGGATGAGGAGATGGACTCCTTGGAACAGAACCATACTTGGGATTTGATTAAGTTGCAAGACAGGTAAGAGGACATTGCAAAACGAGTGAGTTTACAAGATCAAGGAAGAAGAGCGTGGACAAAAAAGGTACAAGGCAAGGCTTGTAGTAAAGGGATTTACACATAAAGCAAGTATTGACTTTAGTGAAATATTTTTTCTTGTTGTTTAGAAGAATTCTATTTGTACTGTATTGAGTTTAGTTATAGTAGAGGGTTTACATTTAGAGCAACTAGATGTGAAGACGATATTTCCTTCATGGTGATTTGGATGAAGAGATTTATATGCAGCGACCGCTTGTGTATGAAGTCAAGGGTAAAGAGAAATTAGTGTGTGAGTTGAAAAAGAGTCTATATGGGCTCAAACAAGATCCAAGGCAATGGTACATGAGGTTTGATAGTTTTATACAAGAACATGGTTACTTGAGATGTGAATTTGACCATTGTGTATATTTCAAAAAACTTGAAAATGAGAGTTATATTATTTTGCTACTGTATGTGGATGATATGCTTGTTGCGGGATTTAGTATGCAGGATATTGTTGAGCTTAAGGGAAAGTTAGCTCAGACACTTTGCTATGAAGGATTTAGGAGTTGCAAAAATATTCCTTGACATGTAAGTACACAGAGCCGGGAAGAACAAGAAATTGTATCTCTCAGAAATATTATATCTACATGGTGTTAGAAAGGTTTAACATGCAGAATGAAAAACATGTTAGTACACCTATGGCTGGACACTTCAAATTGAGCAAAGATCGGTGTCCTTCATCACAAGAGGAGGTAAAATACATGAAATGAATGTCATATGCTTTAGCAGCTTCAACAGTTGGGATTCTCATGTATGCTATGGTTTGTACCAGACCATACATTGCACAAGTATTGGGAGTTGTGAGTAGATAAATTGCCAATCCAGGTAAAGAACATTGGAAATCAGTCCAATGGATACTCATGTATTTGAAAGGGACATCTAACATGTAGTTATGCTATGGAGGTTCGAGATATTTCATTATGTGGGTATGTTGATTCAGATATGATTGGAGATATGAATGGTCGGAGGAGCATTACTAGATATATTTTCACAGTAGGCGAGACAAAAATTAGCTGTATTTCAAGATTGCAAAAGGTTGTGGCTTTATCTACTACAAGAGGAAAAGTATGTTACAGCTATAGAGGTTAGAAAAGGAGATGATATTGATGAGTAGGTTCATGAAAGAGTTGGGAAAGGAGAAAGATGATTGCAAACTATTCAGTGACCAGTTAGAGTGTAATTCATTTGGAAAATAACTCAATGTTTCATTCAAGAATGAAACAAATTCAGTTGAGGTGTCACTTCATACGGACAAGTATTAGAGGATGGACAATTGAATCTAGAAAATATTCATACAAGCAAGAACCATGTGCGGATATGCTAACGAAGACATTAGTAAAGGAGAAGTTGGAGCTACACTCCATTTCTGTTGGTCTTTGAGTCTGAGACTTGAAGAGGAAGAAACACAGCTAAGGAAGGATCCAAGAATGATGTTGTATAGGTATAGTGCAGTAATTAATCTCTAAGTGGGAGATTGTTGAGTTGTGGAGCTCAATTACTTTAGGATTAACATGTAATATGAAACTTGCTGGAAAACATAGTAACAGACATTGGTTATGGAGGGAACCAACATTGGTCAGGAAAGTAAGAACCGGCATCAATCAAGCAAGGAGGAACCGACGTCGGTTACTTTTGCGTGAGTTTTTTAATTAGCTCACATAAATTAGATCTATTTTTAGCATTAAAGTAGATATATTGATTGTAATTGCACGAATAAGTGCCCTAAGTCTGTATATGACTATATAAGCATAAAAGCTAGGGTTTAGAAGTAAGAATTAAGAACTTGCAAAAGTAAGAATTATTGTGTAGAATAATTTGGTGAGAGAGTGAATTCTTGGTGAAGAAGCAAAAGTTTGAGTGAAATAAAGTATTGTGCATTTGAGAGGTGTGGAATATTGTAAATCTTCAATTGTATATCTTCTGAAATCTTTGGATAATAGATTGGACTTGTTTCTTGGTAGACGTATCCCATACTAGGTGAACCACATTAAATATGGTGTTGATTTATATCTGTTGTTATATATATTTATTCTAGTAGAATATCTACTTTTATTTGCATGTATGCTTAGATCTGATGTATTATCTGTACAACCGGTGTGCTAACCCCAACAATACTAACCCCTATGTTATAATGCGAGAACTAATAATAATATTCCTAACATCAAAAATTTATTTATCTTCCTCATGGCCTATGACATTTGGAAATTCTGAACTTTCCTTTTGTAATTCAATATTTCTCCACTCTTCTCCATGATCAATATCCAACCAGAAAAAAATTCTTGGTCCTATCAAGATAGGATTTTCATCCTAGCCTTGAAAATCATCTTACAAAAATAAGTTGTTTGCTTACTTAGTTGTTTATTCGTGTTTCAAGACTTACATGTATATATTGTTAAGTAGTTTAGGTTCATTTTGCAAAAGAGCCTTAGAAATTTGTCTCACAAAGACACCCAAAAACAATGGAAAATATATCAATGTTGTCCCGCAAAAACAAAGCAGTGGTTTAATTACTTTCAGTTTTCCATTTGTATAGTTTTGATTGGATTATCTTTTCATGTTGTGTGCTTTAAAATTGGATCCATTTGTGTAGTTTAAAATTTTACTTTAATCTGTTGTACATAGGCATTGAGTTCATTTTATCTTTCATATTTGTATGTAATTGTGTTGTATTAGTTAGATTTGATTAAGTTTTTTGTGATGTTTGTATAGTTTGTTGTCATCATAACACACATCATCTATCATCTATCTTCACATCTATACATCACATCTCAATAAAATCTAGGCTACATCATCATGAACATGAAAAGAAAACATGTATGCTAAGCTACATCCATATAATATTGCTAAGAGGAGCAAGTGGGACCACCTTCTGTCCCCCCCTCTCAAAAAGAAGTATCACATAAACATGATATCATCTACTACTACTCCATAAAAAATGCGACAAAGTAGAGTCACATGACATTTCATCTCAAAACCACATGATATTATCTACTACTATCTCATACAAATTGTGATAAATAGAACATGAAACATATCATCAAAACATGTGATATCATATATATGCTATCTCATAAATCAAAGAACATGTGATAAAATCATATACATCATAAACGATTCCATAATCATCGTAATCATATAACATACAAGAATCAAATGTCCATGTACAAAGAGTCTCGATACATTTTGATACAAAATATACCATCAGGGGAATGAATCAAAGAGAGCCTTCATCAAGAGGAATAATCAAAATGAGTACATGTACAATCGATGCAAAATGAGCCTTTATAAGAGGTGTACATCTGATACATACATATGCAAATACATGATAAATAAAGAAGATTCATCCAAGACTCTTGCCCTCTTCGGAAATACCTGGCCTAGTGCCCTAGGGAGGAGGCTGCTAATGGGATGGCCCTGTAGAGGCCGCTACGATTTGATGTACTATAGGCTGCTACACTGATCGAGATGATCGAGAGGTCCTATGGGACCTAGATCTAGACCTACTAACATCTAGTTGATCAAATGGAGTGATCCTCTACCCATTTGGAACTACCTGGTGGTATGTGGCCTTGCAATAGGAGGCCTCACTACTAGCTCTCATTAGATATGATAATATATCCACCATCCTAGTCACTGAGGATGCCCAAAATAGAGAATCACGCTCTCTTGTAACTCTGGCTACATCGGCCTAAGATTGTGTGCGCTCTGCAATCAACTGATCTATCTCTATAGTAATAGTCTGAGCCTGTGCCTGGGCCTGGTCTCTTTGCTTAGTTAATTACTGAACTTGGGTTACTGATTGCTGTAATCTTGTTGACCAATTTATTGAATCTTTACATGAAGTCTCTCATGGATTCTTGTGGTTATTTCTTCATTTGAGTCAATTGGGCCAAGAGGGCATGAACATCCTCCTGCAGTCTCCTGAATCTTTTTTCAAGTTGGGGGTTCATTTTCATGTTACCCCCAATCAAAAATTTCTTATGCTGTCATACAACTTCTCTCAATTTTATCGTCATCTTAGTCCAGAGATGAATAGATCACCTGTAATGTTTCCATGAATAACCTTTGCTAAAATATCTTCATGTTGTAATGCCCATAATAAGAATACAATGCCAACTAACTTTGATGTCATACCATTAATGTAAATATGGTGGCCATTTATGGTTATTGTCTTCCCATCTCAATATAGAATGTTGGAAAGTTCTAATGTGTGCATTGGACCCAATTGAGTACCTTATTTTATGGAGTGGTTGAGTCAAATACACATGGACTAGTGTTAAAAATCCCCACTGGCACAAGTGCTTGTGCTTCCATGTAATCCTCTTCAATGTTTTCTTTTGGTGTCATCTTTCTTCTTCTTACTTATTCATCATGGATTCAAAGTTCAATGGTTGGTACCCCTTAGGAGAATTAAGAGGATTTGTATGGAGTAGTATCAGTAGGAGTCATGAATAGGATTTTGTAGGTGTACCATTTCAAGAATCAGACTATTCATGTAGCATGAGAGAACAAATCCTTAGAGTGTGTATTTGATTTGTTCTATCTGACTATTTGTTGACCCTATCCTTCAATGGTTGCATCTTGGTGAAATATGTCCTTCTTCATTATTTCTAATTTGGCCCATCCCATTTTTTCAGCCAATTTTGGTTTGCAAGTTCAGATTGAACTCAGGTGCAGATTTATGTTCACTCTTATTATGGGATCATTCACCCTTTCCCAATATTAATGTATATATTTTTGTTTTTGGAACAGATTATTTTTTATGGAAAGTGTATGCCTACGTCGTATTGGGTGTAGATGTGTAAAATGCATGCACCCATGGTGGGTGAAAAAAACTATTGGCACAATAATTTTTCAGGTGGGAAAATAGGGGATGATCTCACCAACAGTGTGTGGGACTAAGTTCCTCACCATGAATGGGGAAACTCCATTTTTGAAAACATGGATTAGGTATTTCCCACTAATCTATCAACGATAACTGGTCATTTCACCTCGAGGATCACATCTCGAATTAGTACTGTGAAGGCACCTATGGTAAAGTTCTTGTAGAGACTACAAGGGAGGAAAAAAGCTAAATATGGAGAGAGAGAGAGAGAGAGCCAGAGAGAGAGAGAGTTAGAGCTTTTAGAGAGAGAGTAGAGAGAGAGAGAGTATACTCAGTGGGTATTTCACATCTAAATGATACATCTGAGTTTATTGTTTCAAAACAAGAATATATCCATGAATTCAATGAAAATCCACCATATCACATAGAACAAGTGAACAAAATACAAGGTCCACAAAGTCTCTAATAGCTTCCAATTTGTCCTTGTACAAGTTTCATGCAATCATGGAGTAAAACTGAGACAAAGAGGAAACATAACAAAGGAAATAGAGGAAATTTGACCTCACTTCTTCCTCAGAGAGAGTGTGGGAGCTATTAGCCATCTTAAGAATAGCCATCCTCTTGAAGTGCAGGAAACTTCTCCCAATTTCACAGCTTTGATTCTTCATTGCAATATGTATTTCTTGAAACCCCCCACATGACCTTTCATGTCCTCACTTCAAATCTTGGGTTTTTTTTAATTTCTTACTTTATGCAAAGTGATTTAAATAAGTCCCCATATATATTATAAATACAACATAAAGGGGCTTTTATGCAATCCAAAATCTAATAACTATCACTTAAGTGACCATAAGTGCATCTTCATCCGATGTATACAGATCCTACAACAATGAATTAAAAAGGGGGAGAGAAGAGGAGAAAAAATGGTGAGAGGAGAAAAAAAATGATCCAAAGTATGGATGAAGATCAGCTCCAATGAAGAGATTTTGAATACTTTTCTCTTTTTTTAGGACATCTTGATAATTAAGTGAAGATATCTTAAGTGTCTACATTGGGTTCTGCACATAGAGATCCAGAGGGGTGATGAAATCTCTGGCAAAGTAGATCACTAAGAGTATGAAAATCATGATTTCCAGTGTAATTGATATCTTACACTACTTTGTGTGAAGTTTCAAAGTCATGTGGATGTCATTGCTGCAGAGAAAATATGATTAACACCACTCATCCAACCAATAAATTAGCTTCATACTCAACCATACTTCACTTATTTTACATTATCATGGATCTTAGCAATCAATGGTGCTGTAAGAACAATCTACAAGTATTGTACAAGGTAAAATCACAAAAATATTAAAAACCATCTTGAAGAATTGACATAAAAATTATACCCTCCAAATCCTTTAGGATGCATATCTATGGAAAAGTAAACATCTCCATAATGATTTCATAACATTACCTAGACAGACATTCCTGTCGAACAATTTAGCCATGCATTCACAGTTGACATCGGGGTGCATGCATCATGAGGTTCAATTAATGCCTCAACATGAAGGGAAACCAATAACAAACCCATTTTACTTAATGCAATACCATGCTCATAATGTTCCAGGGTCTTAGCTGATTTGAGAGTAAAACTCAGTACAAAATGCTATGGTTTCAAGTAATATTCAAATAGTGACTCACCGTCACCTAAATTCACACAATTGTGTAGTGGCTGCATACAGTGAGCATGATTACGCTATCGTTTCTGCTTGAATATTAACCTTAATTTCCATTCTATATGCGGAATAATTCCTCATATAATTGCACACAGTAGATAACTAAGTATGCAGAAATTATTAGAGATTTGAAATAGAAATTGCAGAATAAAATAACACAACACATGAAGACAATATTTAACGTGGTTCACCCAATGTGGGCTACATCCACCAAGAATCACTTGCTCAGATTTTATTACAAGCCAACAGTCTTCTTAATTACAATACCTAAATCTTGTTTGGAGCTGCGCTCAACAAACCCTCCCAGAATTTTGCATTTGAATTCACACACACACTATTCACCTACACAAAAACATGTTTCATCATACCTCCTATTGTATGCCCATAAAACTATTTAAAGTACATCAATAGGTAGCCGAAGAGGTAGTTTTACAAAACCGTGGGTACCAAAAAAACCATGGGCCCAAAACCCATCCCATAAACCTAACGGTCAAAAATCTTACCCATATGAGAAGAGCATGTTACCTGATATGTTGGGTGCATTTAAACCAGGCCAAAAATGAAAAATTTACGCTTCATTTTTTTTTTTCAGGGGCTGAGCCCCCGAATCCTTGCTATTGGGTGGGGATTCTGCCCCCCTGAACCCCTGCTTGGGACCCAATCACCGGCCCCGAACCCCAACAAGTGAGACCACTGTAAAGTGTACAATACTCTGAGTGGAACACATGGAAGCTGTACCAACACTCTCACACATGAAAAAAAGCTCCACAAACATAACAATCTCCCACTTGGAGACTAGATTTCCTTTGAGCAAGCTTTTCAACCCTTCACTAGTCATCCACAAAGGCCAACAAAAGCTGATCATAGCTTTAGTTTATCCCTTGTGACCACCTTGGTCATCATGTATGCAAGATTCTAACTAGTATGAATCTTCTCTAACTTCAAATTATCTTCTTCCAAAGCTGTCCTGATGAAGTGATATCTCAACTATATATGCTTCATCTTAAAGCAGAAAATAGAGTTCTTAGCTAGGTGTATAACACTCTGACTATCACTATGCAACTTTCCTTCTTCTTGCTTATGCCCCAACTCCTCAAGCAATTGTCTGTAACCAAATCATTTCCTTGCTTGCCTATATGGCAGTAACATACTCAACCTTCGTGGTTGACAAAGCCACCAACTTCTGTAGTCGTGAAATCCAACTCATTGCTGTTCCACCTATAGTGTAAAACATAACCTGTTGTGCTCCTCCTACTGTCTACATCTCCAGCCATGTCTGAATCTACATAACCACACAGAAGTGGTGTTCTGATCCACTATAGCACAAAAACTATCCCCATGGTCCCCCCGCAAATACCGAAGGATCCACTTTATTGCTTGCCAGTGATCTCTACCTGGATCACTCATAAATCTACTCACCGCTCCCACTGCATGGGAAATATCAGGCCTAGTGCACACCATAACATACATCAAACAACCAACTATTGCTGATTAAGGTACCTTGGACATCTGGTTTGTTCTCCTACTCTGTCTTGGGACATTACTCCTCTGATAACTTAAAATGGCTTGCCAAAGGAAGTCCCAACCGGTTTAACATCCTACATGTTTAAACCTATCCAACACTTTCTTAATGTACTCTTCCTGAGATAAATTCAGTTTGCATTCCTTCCTATCCCGAGTTATCCTCATAACAAGGATTTGTCTCGCTGCCCCCCAAATCCTTCATATCAAAGGATTCACTTAGCTGTTTTTTGAGTACTTTTATTTCTTGCATGTTTTTTACCTACAACCAACATGTCATCCACATACAGATAAAAGATAATATAACTGCCATCCTCAAATTTCTTTGTATACATGCAATGGTCAGAATGAACATCTAATATAACCTTTCTCCATCATGAAGCTATCAAACTTCTTATACCATTGATGTGGATCTTGTTTCAGGGCCATACAAGCTCTTCTTCAGTTTGCACACCATCTCCTCTTTACCTTTGACCTCATAGCCCTCTAGGTTACTGGATATATAGTTCCTCCTCCAAATCACCATGGAGAAATGTAGTCTTTACATCTAAGCTATTCTAAGTGCAAGTCTTCTACTGCAACTATTCCAAGAACAATTCTAATAGAAGCCATTTTTTACTACAGGAGAAAAAATCTCATCAAAATCTATACCTTGTTTCTATGCAAAACCCCTTGACCACCAACCAGGCCTTATATATTTTCATTGCCTCCTTCTTCATCTTTAACTCTGTACACCCACTTGTTCTAGAATGCTCTTTTGCCTTCCAGTAGCTCCACCAAATCCCAAGTCTAGTTCTCCATGAGAGACTTATGCTCCTCATCCATGGCTTGCTCCCACTTCTTACTGGCATCTACTTGCATTGCTTCATCAAAGCTATGTGGTTCTCCACTATCAGTGAGTAATATATAATAAAAAGAAGGAGAAAAATGTTCAGGCTCTTTTCTTACCCTAGAAGACCTCCTCACTGTAGGAGTTCAGGGTTCATGTTTGAGTAGGTTCCTGAATTGATTCATGGGTCACTGTTCCATCTAGAAGATCCTCTACCAATGCATATTCTTTCTTGGATTCTTCCTTGTTTTCTTACAACTGTTGCTTATACATGACTTTCTCATTAAAGAACACATTCCTAGATCGAATGATTTTCTTTTCCTTAATACTCTAACATTTAAATCCAAAGTCATCACCACCATAACCAATAAAAGTGCATTTTTTTGATTTAGCCTCTAGCTTGGTCCTATCATCCTTGTCAATATGAACAAACACACCTCACATCCAAAGACTCTAAGAAATGAGTAATTGAACTTTCTTACGATACCAAGCCTCCTCAGGTATGCCCTCTATCCAAGGTACTTGAGGGTCCTCTGTTTATCAAGTACACAGCTGTACTCACCACTTCTGTCCAAAAATAAAGAGACAGTCCTGCAGGTATCCTCATGCTCCTAGCACATTCCATTATTGTTATGTTCATCCTTTTTGACACCCCATTCTGCTGCGGGAGTTCCTGGAACCATATTTTTGCCTGCAAATTCCATTATTAGAAAAATAATCATCAAATTCATTATTGTAATACTCCCCTCTATTATCTGACTTGAGAAATTTTAACTTAAGACTTGTTTTATTCTCTACCAAGGATTTCCATTTAACAAAAGTATAAAATACATCAAATTTGTTTCTAATATAATAAACCCCAAAACTTTCCTTGTTGCATCATCAATAAAAGTAACATAATAACTTGAACCCCCAAGAGATGATACTTGAGATGCCCCCCACACATCAGAATGCACCAGATCTAACTTACTCTCTTTCTTCGTAGGTCCAACCTTGAGAAACCTTACTCACTTCTGTTCTCCCATATATGCAGTCCTCACATAACTCCAAACCTATTTCTGTATATCTAGGAAAAATCCTTCTTTATGATGTCCCACGCCCTTATGGCTCATATGACTGAGCCTATAGTGCCACAATTTTTGTATCTACTTCTGAAGCCACAAGATTACAAACATTAGTGCCATAAGTGGTTAAATACAAGGTTCCAACCTTCTTACCTCTTGCCACCACAAGAGCACCCTTGGTAACCTTCCAAGAGTCCGCTGTAAATATCATAATACAACCATCACTTCTCAACTGACCTGTAAATATCAAAATTTCATCCTTAATGTAGGCACATGTCTGACATCCTTCAATAACCAAGTATTCCCATTCTACATCTTAACCTGAATAAAGCCTTTTCCAACTATACTGCAAGGCTCATCATCACCGAGAAAAAACATGCCCAAAATCCCCTTGAACATAATCAACAAAAATAATGCCTATGTGGAGTAGCATGAAAAGAAGCCCCCAAATCTAAAACCGAAGATTCAGTAATATTATGCAAAGAAAGAATCAAAGCATCCTGACATACATTACCCATTGCCACATTTACCTCCTTGTTTTTCTTCCTATTGTTTTCTTCTTATCTTGAAGCTCCCAACAGTCCTTCTTTGCGTGCCCAGGACTTTCCACAGTGCCAACATACTATCTTGCTTCTTAGATTTTGACCTTGCCCGATCCTTCAATTTTCCACTGGCTTCCTTTATTCTTCTGTCTCCCTCTAGTTTTCCAATATCAAAGCATTCCCTGAAGTAGAAGATTCACTGGAGCTTTTTCTTCGCATTTCCTCGCTTAGAATCACCCCTACAACATCCTCAAACTTCAACTTTGAGGTAGCTGGAACCGAGTTGCTTACCGCCATTACCAAGCTATTCCAACTCTCAGGTAAAGAGCACAGAATTAATAAAGCCCTAACTTCTTCATCAAATTCTATTGTAACCGAAGCTAACATATTCACAACCGTATTGAAATCATTTAAATGATTTTCTACTAAACTATTCTCAGACATCTTCATATTAAACAACTTTTTCATTAAAAATATCTTATTAGAGGTAGAGGGTTTTTCATACAACTTCCCTAATGCATCCATTAGATCTTTTGTAGTCTTTTCCTTTGAAACATTAAATAATACTGAAGATGCAAGACTCAGCCGGATCGTTCCAAGTGCCTTCTGATCCAACAAATCCCATTCCGCATCTGTCATACTCGAGGGTTTGTTCACCTTCTCAGACAACAGAGTATAAATATCCTTATGATAAAGGTAATCTTCCATCTACATCTTCCAAAGACTGAAATTCTGCCCGTTGAATTTATCAACCCTAGATCTTCCTTCATCTGCCATAGCTCCCACTCAAGCTAAAAACTTTCCCTGTGATTCAACACTTCAGCAAACCAAATCAGGCTCTGATACCAATTGTTAGGAAATAAGGGATAAAATATGTGGAATAATCCCTCACAGAATCACAACAGTAGAAACTAATATGCAGAAATTATTACAGATCTCAAATAAAATTACAGAATAAAATAACACAACACAAAGAGACAGTATTTAACGTGGTTCACCCAATTTGGGCTACGTCCACCAAGAATCACTTGCTCAGATTTTATTACAAGCCACCGCTCTCTCAATACAATACCCAGATCCATTTGGAGCTATGCTCAACAAACTCTACAGAATTCACACCCGATTTAAAAACACATCTACAATACATTTGCTTGTACATCTATCATATGCATAAGACCATATAAATAGACAATTGCTTAAGCAGTTTTACAAAATTGCGGGTATCAAAACCATGGGCAAAACCCGTCCCATAAACCTATGGGTCAAAAAACTCGCCCATATGAGAAAAGCACGTTTCTCGATATTTCGGGTGCAATTTTTCGAGGCCAAAAAATTTACGCCTAAATTTTTTTTTTCGTGGGCTGTGCCCTCGAACCCCGGCGAGGATACATGAAATGTGTATAGTACTCTTAGTGTATAGTCTTCAACACTCTCACACATGAAAACATGCTCCACAACCTAACACCGCGTGTACTCAGGGTCAGAATAATGGTAAATCGTAAATTGGTAAAGGGTTGCTATCATATGAATTACTCACAATGATTTTACCCCCGGAAGAGGGGTATATATGATCATTTTTCCCTGCCGTGAGGGATTCTCACCTATTGTGATGGCCAAATGCATAATTTCACTATTGTGATCATTCCAACTTCTTCTATTACCCATCGTGATGATTATTTTTATTAAATAATTATTTTTGACCCGTTTTCTTCTTACCAGGGCATATTTTTGCTACCTGATGTCATTTTCTTCACACCGAGGCATTTTCGTGTGCTTTTAGGTGATCTTCCACTTTCTAAATTCTTCTGATCAATCAAAAATTGTAAAAATTTCAAAAATATAGTTTTCCAAAATATTATAAACCATTAAAAATCCAAAAAAACCGTAAAAATTAAAAAAAAAATTAGTAATCAAATCATACGTGGCTGAAATTTGTGTCACACACATGGTATTCATCTCATATCTTGCTTATGTTTTCACGTGTTTTCGAACCAAATGACTCACGGATTATCTGGATCTACAACAATTTACAAAGCTAGACTGCTTGCTTCGTCTGTACTATGGGGCACAATCAGTTTCTTGGTACTGTTTCATCATTCACAAAGCTTTCCATTGGACCCAAGTGTCCTCCATAAATTCCCCTTGCATGTATCTTTGCTTGGGGCACCACTTTTAACCCTTGTCATTTATCACAAAAATTTGGTAACTACAGCTCGATAACAAAAAATTTGTGCAACTTTCTTAACCGTTGTTGGTTTGAGTATGTGTGTTTGTACTTGTTTCCCTATTAGCTCAACTTGTTTACTTCTCGTATTGCATTGCATTTTGTATGTTGCATGGAGTTGGCATGTTAGTAATGGATAATTGTTCGTGCTATGGATTTTCAATTCATCATACACTTCTTTTGTATGCTTATATTTTTAATAAGGACCGATGATGAAGATTTCTAGCAATGTGATGAAATAAATATTATTTTACATGGTACTGGATTGTTGATAGCTTAATCTCCCTTCCTCTTTATTTTTCTTCTATATCCCATTTCCCTTTCTTTCCTATTCTACTATTTCACTTAGGGACTCTTGTCCCTCCTCATTCTTCTATCTATTTCCTTCTTCTTTTCGATAGTCGATTAACCTCTTCCATCACCCCATCAACACTGGAGGGGGCATCCTTCACTCTACTAATTTTTCTTCCACCCCTTCAAAATTGTAGTGGTTTACGCTTGTCTACTTTATTTGGAGTGGCGTAGCTTATGCCACCCCAAATAGGGGAAAATGTAGACACCTATAGTTTGATCAAAGTAACTTTATCACTAAACTTGCACTAACTATTCTACTCCCCACAAATTTATGACACCTCATCAATTAGGCCTATCAAATTCTCCTTTTACAACATTCTTTTGGTTGTATTCCTCTTATAAATGAATAGTCAGACTAATATACCCTCTTATTAGCTAAACCACATTCCTATCTCCTTCTAAACCACCGTTACAAGCTTCCTAAGCTATTAATCCATCACATTGGATTAAGTGGACCCCTCATAACTATCTCAGGTTACAAATCCCTTGCTAAACAATATTAATTACCCTAAACCAAGATTAACTAGCCTAAGACATGTGTAATCTCTTCTAAACCATAAAGTGCTTTTTGGACTTACCTTTTGTCCCACATGCACCCAAATCATTCCATTCTTGGAATTGGAAAAATATAAATAGAACCCTACCCTAAGCCATTTCAAATAACACTTCTCCTTCTTTAGGTTAAACTATAGTATTTTTGTTAGGATTTAGAGCATTCTTCATTGTTATTGAGCTATCACTATCTACTGCAATTTCCAAACTCAAGCTTGAGTAAATGAGAAGAACCATATGGCCTTGTAGCCATTAATGGCGATCTCTCATTCTTAAACCCTTGAGCATCAAATAATCAAAATTGATTGCTAGGATATTCATAGGTTCATATTCTTATAGCTTTTAAAGAGCATGGAGTAATATACATGTTAGTTTGATGTTTTTGTCAAAGTTATAATGCATACATAGGAATAGATCTTGTTTATCTCTTATATAGATGGTTCGTAGTTAAGTTGTTAAAGCTTTGGGGCTTATTAAGTGTTCTTGCCTCATTTCATAGCTTTTCAAACTTTTCCTTGTTCACACATACAAATAGTAATATGTGATCATGACTATAAATATACCCAAAGTACGTGATTTAGTGTCTACATTTTTCTCCCACTTTATGTTGTTGAGAAAATGATTATAAAATAAAGTAGATAAGAGATGTGCACTTGATAACCATGTAGATCAATGGTGAAAAGCATGCTAAGGAGACAAGAAAAAGTGTGGATTGATAAAAATGAAGCATGGAAGCTAGAGAAGAGGAAGAGAAAATGATGATGATGTCAGGGGTGAAAGCCTATGTGTAGATGTTTTGTTATACCTACTGTTGATGTCATTTGATGTGTGATGATGTGTGATTGATGTGACTACTGCTTCCCATAAGCACAAACATGCAAAAGAGAATAACGTAAAAGTAGTCAAATACATGTATATGATCAAAACGCATAAAAAGTATGTAAAAATGTGAAAAAGGAACATGTGCACCTGATCCGTGATGAGTGAGAAAGATAGAAAGGATTCTAAAGATGTTATAGAAGAATAATTTTAATGGTCGATCTCACACTAGTTTCACTGAGTGTGAGTTTTTTGGGAGATGTCATGCTAAGTGCGGAAGAAGTGTAGGGAGAAAAGTCTAGTTTTATTCTCCAACCTTTGAATACTTCCCAAAGTGTAATCATCACTGCAAATGGTGTGTAGTGATTCCTGATCCATTTTGATTTAATGTGAAATGTAGAAAAAAAGGTGTAATACGTGCATATCGAGTGCTAAAGGACTGCTTATCTTGTAAAAGCTTCTGTGTAAACTACCAAAAAACTTTGCATTGAACTAAGAGAAAATATGCGTAACTTCCCCCTGATCACAGGTGCCTAGGAAAGGTCAGGGGCACCTAAGAACTACTATCTTATGTTGGGTGCGCTAGTGTTTTTGCTGTGATGAGGGCCCAATTCAGGTTCTTGGGCATTGGTTGAAATTGAATATTGTGCTGGATATGAATTGATCCGTGTTGAACTATGACTATAAACTGCTGTATGGGGTGACCAAATCACCCGATAGATTGCCCCCTTAATTTGGGGTACATGCAATACGTTGATAGGAGTATGCAACCCAAAGGAGGACCGGACATTGCTGAAATGAAATATGATGCCTTGTAGGGGGGAGGGAGTGTGATTGGTAGAAACCAAGGAAACACAATGTAAACAAAGTGGCTAGGAAACAAGTGTTAGTGTAAACAAAATAAACACACATGTAGAAAGATAATGTGTAAGATAGCACTTAAGAAAGAAAACAATGTGTAAACTAACACAATAATGCAGACAATACTAGACTACGAAAAGTAGGGTTGCGAATATGGGACATCACTCAAAATGTTGCAAGAAAATCGAGAACTAAGTGGCCAAAAGCATACAATGTCAAGAGATATCACACAAGACAAAGGGCAAAGCTCGTATAAACAATGGACATACAATAACAGCCAATAACAAGAAATGATAACAGACAACCATGGTAGCAAATAGTTCTTATAAGAAAAATGTTGCACATGAAGCACCCGTTAGCATGTTAGAAAGATAGAATGTATGTCAAAACATGTATAATCCAATATAGTACTTTACTAGTATGAAATTGGAAATAGTATAAATCGAAACAATAACACTTGTGATGTAGTACGAAAGTGGATGCTCCCAGGAGCTGCAGTGGGACTGATAAGAGGTATTGTGCCAAACATCCATGTTGGGTGTAACAATTTGTATATATTCTATGATCACAACTACAAGGAAAATGAATGCCCACTTGTGTATATAGAAATGATATAATGACATACAATGTATCCAGCTAGCACATAGTAAGAAATAGTGTATCATGTAAGCATAAATAAACTAAGAGTACAATACGTAACCAAGATATGTAGTATGCTATTGATGGGTGAGATGGAATGAAATGCAGAGTAAATGTAATAAGGACCACGTGTCCCTCTGATTGAATTTGAATGAGTATACATGTATATGAGGATCATTTGTAAAAGAACTCTTAGACAGTTACTAATGAACCATCGAATAAGAGTGCATCATTAAGAAATAGTTTGAATAATGCATTAGAAAGATATGATTGAGACAACGTGTAGAGCATAGAGAGTGTTACGAGGCTCATTTTAGATGGAGAACCTCTGCAGTCAAGTATGAACTGTGGAACTAGAGTGCATCATAGATTCAATGACCCTCAGTAGCGTGTAAGAGTACGATACCATAGAAAGATGTATCGTGAATGTGTATAGCATGCAGTGCATATGATGTTTGATAGACTGTGCATGAGAAAGAGATGTCATGAATGTACACGATATGTGAAGTGTGTAATGTGTAATGTGATGAGGTTCATGTGTACAGTGATGCCCTCAATAGTAAAGTGTGAACCGAAGCACAAGAGTGCGTCATCAGGGTAATGAGCGCAACGTGTACGAGTTATACGCAAGAAAGATGCTATCATGCGTGTGTATAGTGATGCAGATGTATATGATGTGTGAGTAGAAGCTGTGAGAAAGAGATGCCATGAATGTGTGATATGAAAAAGTGTGTAGTGTGTGAGAGTTCAAGTGTGTAGTATACTCTCAACAGTGAAGTGTGAACTAAAGCACGAGAGTGCATCGTAGGGTAATGACGATACCGATGTATCAAGATGTGTAAGACGCACGTAGAAGATCTCCACCCGAAGTGCATAGTGAAGAAGTAGCACATGTAAAACGCTTGACAATGCTAAGACTAGGGGGGAATATGCATGATGCCCCCCAAGTGTGCAGTCATGGGTGTGCTATCTGATAAAAGTGAATAGATGAGGTTCCTCCACTTGATGCTTACATAGATAAAAATGTGTCACCATGCTCTAAGACCAACAATATATGAGAAAAATGATGTTTCGGTGAATGAGACCTGGACGATGGTGAGCATCTATGTGAAGGAAAGCGTGGAGGTGATGGAAACACCGTAGGTGAAGTAAAGCGTGGAGGTTTTGAAAACCTGATGTGAAATAGAGTTTGCGAAGGTGATGACATATCTACGTGAAGTAGAGTGCAGGTGGTGCAATGTATACCTTTATGAAGGAGCTGCTTCTCGAGTGATGGCCCTGATTCTGTTGAGATGGACTAGTAGACCTATGTGAGACCAAGTAGGCTGCGTGAGAAAATAGATGAGTTAGGAGTAGATTATGCTTTAGATTTTAGAGGTCGCATGGACCTAGATGCTATAGCAAGCGAAATGGCAACCTCAAGAGGAGGATCTAACCATGGTGTGGAATGGCAGAACACCATTAATAGTTATGACTTACATATTGTGAATGAAATTTAGACACAAGTGGTACATGGAGATGATAACATGAGTTGTATGGAGCCAGGGAATACCTAAGGGCATGTCATAACCTTTGACTGAAGGTGCCATAAGAAAAGGTATAAGAATTGTAAGAGGATTGACTGTAACTGGAAGCTCAACATAACCATATGATTTAGGAACTGGATATAAAATTTTTGAGAGTGGATAGCCTATAGTGACAACACGAAGTGTAATAGAGCATGTGATTACGCGAAATGATGGATCAACCATAACGTAATTGATATAAATAGATCCAATGGAAGAACTAATGTGCAAGTAATTAGAAGAGAATGTAGCATGATAATCATAATCAGAGGAAGCAATGATTAGTGGAAATGTCTCAGCATGAGCAACTAGAAAATCAAGAGCCCCCGATGCAAGAGGAGGGTACTACATGTTATGCATTATTGGTTTAAGAGTTAGTCGCTTACTTGTCATGTTTTGGAAGAGGATTGTTTGAAGATATTTAGATTTATGATTTTCATTGACTGATGTGCAGATAGCCATAGGATCTGGAAGATCAATTGTATTCTTATCGATAAGGTCTTGAATAAGATTGCGAATTTTGAAGCATCAATCATGTAGAATGCCCAATGCATTGATGATAGTCACATCTGAAAGTTATCATGGTAATTATGGCCTTTAGGACGAGATGGGTCCAAATTGAGTAGAGGAGGAAGCGTAATGAGATTGATCTCTCAATGAGTTACAACAATAAAAGATATGCAGCAATGACAGTCTACTTTAGTAAATAAACGCTTAGGCAATTTCCATTGAAGTTTTTCAGTATTAGATACATCATTTACAATAGATTTAGCTTCAGTAGATTTTGTAGATGGCTTGAAATTTGATTTGGTTTGAAAGTGTGCAATGAAAGATGAAGCTTTCTCAGTGATAATTAAGCTTGTCCTGATAGATAATAGTTTAGTTTCACGCAGCTTAAGATTATGACACAAATGATCAAATGATGGAGTTGTTTCGAAGATAACACTCTTTTGGATAGGTGGTAATAGAATTTGGAGAAATAAATCTTGTAGTGTAAGAGTCTACAAGCACATTAGACATCTTAGCTAAGTTGTTCTTATATCACATAGGACATAATCTACTGAAAAGTTCATTAGATCCTTGATTAAGCTGTGCACAAGTTGATCATATGAAATCTTATAGCTGATATTGATGGAGAAAAGAGCAATAAAATCATCAGAAAAATGCGTAAAAAATGTTACCGAGTGGATAGGTAGATCATAGAGACCAACACATTGCATAATCTTGAAGAATTCTAAGAAAGAGCTTTGTGAGTAAAGTGTGATCATCCACATAGTCTAAACATGCCACATGAAATGCTATAAGATGCTCTTGAGGGTTACCATGGCCTTTGAAAGTGGGCAACCTTAGAGGTGACAAAACTGATAGGAAGTAGCTAAGAAGAAATAGTGGGTGCAAAAGGAGTGTGAAGGATTGAATTGGAATCCAAAGATGGAGATGCACGACGAGATAGCTAATTCAAATTTGGCAAATTTGAGTCTATAGATCCTGATATAAAGAAGTTAAATTAAGAGCATTTGAAGAAGATATATGTTGTGCATTATAAGCATTAAGTGGAATGATGGGGAGCGGTAGTGGTAGGAATGGAAGAAAGAATATGAAGGGGTTGAGTGGAGGACATGGACAGCCAAGGAAGAACTGGATAATAGGTGTCGAAGAAACATTGCGAGAGTTTTTAAAAGTAATCTGAGCATCAAGGATATGCAGAAGATAGGCATGATTATCACACAAAGCTTGGTGAAAATCAATTAGCTTGTTTAATTTCTCTTTATCAACCTTGGTGTCCTCATCATATGAGTGGTCATTATCAGATGCTTCAATGTTTTCGAGAGGCACTTGTTGAGATTTAGTGAAGGGATTATCGATTTTAACCATGGATTTAGAAACCCTTTAAGAAAATAGAGGAAGCTCTAGATGCTCAAAATACCCAAAATGACCACTACAGGTGACGGGAATAATAATAAAACCCTAGAAAGAAGGTTGGGATCGAGAAATGGGTTCACAAAATGATTAAGAAAATATTGAAATAAATAAATACTAAATCTAAATATGTACTAGCACAATGATATAAACAATTAAATAAAAATTTGATCCAAGCAAATACACAATTTAAATTTGAAACCCTAGTTGCAAGAGAGGGGATAAAGTACTTAGTGGGTTTGAAATGTAGTAGTAAATAAATAAATAAATAATGAATTACATAATTTTCCTAAGAAATAAGAAAGATAAAAATTGAAACCCTAAGTGCAAGAGAGAGGAAAGGAGACGTAGCTGATTCGTAGTGATGCCAAAGTTGTGTCCGAACTAGAAAACTGTTGGAATAGAGAAACATGATGTCATAATTAGACCCATAAAATTTGTAGGAGTGTTGGAAATGTCAGGACTAGGGTTCCTATGTAGGGTTAGGGGTGCCAAAGACCTGTTCTGGGTGCCTGTTACTACTCAGAAGCCACAAAACCTAGTTTCACAGGGTTGCAAGACGTTCTCTGGTTATCACCTTTGATCGCTTGTACTTTGTTGGACTTCGTTGTTACTCACTTGAAACCTGAAAGAATATAGTAGCACCTACAAAACCCTAAAGCACATCAAATACCAAAAATAAAAAGATGCAAATGGGGAGTCAGAATGACCCAGGAGGTCACCCGACTGAGTGAAATTATGATCCAAGTGGTGCACTACATTTCAGACTCCATGTATTTCTATGTCCGTGTGTGTAGAATCATGGCCTAGGTGGATCTTGTGCGGGGTTATACTTGATAGCGAGCAATAACTAGATGTAGAAGATGTACATAGATGTACGCATGGAAAAATGAACTTCCCCTCTTATAAAGTGTATGTAGAAGAACACATTCCCTTGTCCCCTTATGTGAGTGTTGTATGCAATGGAAAAGTTGAAAAGCTATGGAAATGAGATTAGAGAACCTCAAAGATTTAACTAACTCACCTATGCACCATAATATTAGAACTAAACAAAAAACTATCTATTTACATGCATATATAAATTTGAAATAAACATTCAAACCCTAGCATATCTAAATATCTCTCTACTCCATGAAAGCTTAATGAAAGTGAACCTAGTTTAGATTCTAAGAAATCAAATTGTGTGTTGTTTTACTCCCTAAACATAGTGAAGAGATCTCTCCAAGTTGGCTACATGGCCAAGCTATAGTAGTATCTTCCCTTACTAAATATATTTGGAGTGGATGGATGTAGGATGGAGGAGCTCTTAACAATGGAGTATGGACAAGATCCAAAATGCTTTATATATTAAAGCTATCACAAATGATTTCTAATGCCTTTACAAAGTGTTATGATATTTTGTTATGTAAACAAGGTGTGTTTGAATGGGAAGGCTTAGCCTTGTATTTATAGTTTTCCAAATGGAAGAGTTTGAACTTTGGGTGCATGTGGGACTAAAGATCAAAAAGCACTTTAGGATTAGATTAGGATAAACATGCTTTAGGCTTAGTTAATATTGGTTTAGGCTAGTTAACTAGGGTTTAGGCTAGTTAAAATTGATTAGCAAGTGATTAGAGACTCATTGAGAGTTGGGAGGGGTCTAGTTAATCGATTGTGACTGACTAGATAGCCTAGGAAGCCAATAGAAGTGATCTAGAGAGAACTAGGGAGGTTCTGATATGGTCGAAAGAAGGAATATCTAGCTAATAAGAGAGGTATTAGCCCAATCAACTGATTATAGGAGGAATACGACCGAAAGAGTGTTGTGAATGGGCATCCGAGAATGGAGCGAAGAATGGAGAATTAAAAAAAGTGTCGTTAATTGACTAGCTTGGAGGAAATGCTAAGTCTAAGCATATGTCTACAAGTGCTAGATGGATGCTTGAATGCTCTTGTAATGGCCTTCAGATGCAACCTTAGGTGGTGATAGATAATGCTTAGTGTTTGGTCTTTTATTATGGTTACATAGCTTTATATTTATATGATTCCCATGTTTTAATTTTTTAATTAACCACAAAAAGGTCAAGTAGTAAAAATTAAGATTTCCAAATGACTAAAAAAACCCAAAAAGATGTGAGCAAATTACAAAGAGGTCAGAGGTGCCTAGGATGCTGGCGTTCCAGAGTTAGAAATACCAAAGTATCAAAAGACAAACTGGGCAAGAAGGTGTGTAATACCAAGAAGGATAATAGAAAGGAAGCAAAGAGGCCAAATAAATTGATTAATTAGTACTTTTCTTTCTTAAGATCATACGAATAATAGTATGTGACCAAGACTAGAAATATACCCAAAGTGTGTGATTTAGTGTCTACAAAAATCAAAGACTCATCCTTCATCTATAGATAATCACTTATTCTTCTACAATTATCATTTTTGGAATCTTTGAGAATTTGCATCATCATTGTGTTGGATTATCATTCAACCTCACATGTCATTATGTTGTCTCACTTGAGGTTGTTGGCCAACCTTTGCAAAACTATTGAAGTGAGCCAAGATCATGAGCACGCATTAGTGGCAAGCTGCAAAAGAAGTGCGATTGTTTTTGTCCCATGTTTGCACTAAGGGGGGAATGTTAGGAATTCATAATATTTAGTGCTCCATTTAAATATTTATGTGTATTATTATTGTGATGATTAATTGTTACATGTTAGTTAGCTTGGTTAGTTGTTTGTACCCATAAATCTATTAACAAGTTATTTGTTATTATTTCTTCCTATTTAGTATGGCTATATAATAGCCAAATGCATTATACGTGAATAATAGAGTAGAACATTATTATTGTGTTTTGTATCTACAAATCTCTATACTAAAACAAGGAGGTGATTGGTCCCTAATTTAGAGAAGTGGTCAAAACCACGAATGGAATTAAGTGTCTGAACACACCACAAAATATTGAGCATCTAATCACACTCAACTTCCTTTAGGAGAGAGTAAGAATAAGAAGGATGTCACAAGGTGTCTAGACGCCTATAAAAACTTCCAAAGAGAGTGAGTGGAATGTTGTCACAAGGTGTCTAGCTGCCTACTAAACCTTCCCACCCACATAACCACACCATTGAGAATAGATGTAGGTCTTGAATGTGAAAACCCATAAAAAGTTAAAAGGGAATGAATACTCATGCACCCATTATGCATTATATGTGTGATAACTTTCCAAATGTGAAAATTCGAAAGAGAATGAAGCAAGTTCATGCCCCACATTTTGCATTGTAAAAAGTGTTTATGACTATAATATGTACAAAGTCAAGAAGGGAATGAACTACTCATGCCATCCACATTCTATATTAAAATATAGTATACTCTAAATTGTGTATATGTCCTTGACTCTGTAAAAGCATGTGTTCTAGAAAAATCTGAAATTGGAAACCAAAAAGTTTCCTAGGATAATAACATCCCTTTAGGATAGTAATGTATATTGGCTATGACCCTATTGGATGGTTTTGTCTAGACTAAATCTCTGTGAATAATTTTTACTTGTTCTTGTTTTTGTGATCATGTATTATGTTCCATCGTATTCTATTGTCGGTAATCTATTTGTGTGCTTGAATTGTATTGATATTTGTGTGATAACCCCACTGAATTTTCCTTATTTTGAGGTGAGTGAGATTTTTTTTAGATCGCTTGGCTGAAAAGAATTGAATTATGTCCATGTCAGATGTAACATATAGTTATTATCGGATCACATAGAAGATAAGTGTACTTTTCTACCATTTATAACCAGACTCTCCAAGAGAGTGTGTGGTAGAAACCATAACACAGATACAACATAGATAACAAGAAGAGAAGCATAAAAGCACATAAGTATACAAGTACAATAATAAATATCACATATATAGCCATAGATAAGGCTAAAGGCCACATACAAGGGACACAATAATGTCATACACAATTAACGGCCACATGACCATATAAGTAAAGGAACCTAAGGTTGTAAAAAAGGTATACCTAAGTATCAAACACACGGAAAGAAGGCCAAAGGATGCACACATAAGACATGTAGATAAACAAGTGAATGTGTGATGAAAAAAAAAGATAATATCCAATGGGTGCATGGAACAAGATATACTAGTAATGCACAATCCATATGTAATAGTTCCAAAGATCTATATAAATAACATATATCACATTATACAATATAAGCATAACCAGGATGTGAAAGAGCACTACATAATGAAACAATAGTCCTTGATAGTGTATAATATGCCCTTAGATTTGCAAAAACATTGGGTAAAAGGAAAAGTTATAACAAATATAAGCATTTTAGGGTCTTATGTATCCCACATCTGATACAGGAGCATCTATAGAAAACAAGGAATCTTGCATCACCAAAAATAGAGTGATGTTTAATTTTTTGTTTTATTTGTTTTATTTAGGTTTTGGCTAGACATGGTTTAAATGGTCCTACAACGCATTCTTGAGAAGAAATATTTTCAAGAAAATTTGTTTTAAAACTTTTAGTTTTTAAGTTTTTCCAAGAAATGTAAAATTGTTGTCACATGGCAGAAACACTGATGTTTTGCTGATGAAACACAATCCAAATGCCTATAATCATCAACAAAGGTAAAATAACATATTTATGAGATGATCATTACGGGAAACTTTTCTTAAGTCATGGGGGAGATAAAGATACCTAATACACATCAGTAAATGGAGGGAAAAGAATCTCAAAAAAGGAGGGGGTAGAAAAAAGAAGAGGGAAACATCAAGGAAGAAGAATCTCTAGGAAAAAGAAGAAAAACCAAAACATGTGTTTGCACAAATCAGGTTAGACTATGTTGTAGTTATTTTACCTCCATGTTTGTAATAAAATAAACCTATAGAGGCATGTGTGTAAGTTGTAACATGTTCTCAAGAGCATGTGCATCAACTCTGTAATGAATTCATTAGTGAGAATCATTTATTGAGCTGTTCTAAGGCTGTAGAAGTGCTCATGTGTGTCCATGGAAGAGTGATAACCATTGCATCATAGAACTAGAGGTTGTCCTTATTTAAACACAATTGCATCCTTATTTAATCATTTATTGAGTTGTTCTAAGGTTGTAGAAGTGCTCATGTGTTTCCATGGAAGAGTGATAACCATTACATCATAGAATTAGAGGTTGTCCTTATTTAAACACCCCCATTTATGCTTACATTAGCTTCATATTCATATACTCCGTGAAATGAATATATATCAAGGGATTGTACTTCAACATCATGCCATTTCGAACTATCTATTTTGGGAATAGTGTTCCCCTCCTAATTCATATCAGACATCACCATGGTTTGAAAATGAATAAGTATACACATATAAGAATGTTTTACTTATTCAATTTAGATTATGGTTGGAAACATGAGATATATTTAGATTATTTAATTTAAATATAAATATGCATATCAAAATATACCTATTTAGCAATATGTAAGATAGAATGATTGAAACGAGTATTAAATGTGACAAACTAAAAGAAGGGAGGTGTACTTAGTTGATTGGATGCTCAGAAATATGATCTAGAAGTGTGTTTACACCTCAATTAAATATAATGGCATGTGAATGCAAAACAATAAATAAGATGTAAGAATTTGTATAGAAGATTATTTCAAACTAATAAACTTCCAAAATTTACCATTCACAACCAAAATAATGCTTTAACACTTCAAAAAATTGATAAAATGATAAGTAACATCTCAAATACATGAGAGGAGAAAGAAAATTATCTAGATACATGTCAAAATAGAGAAAATCTAGATTTGCATACTATTGAAATAGGTAGATCAAAGAATAGAAATTATTTAGTGTGAATTCTGGAACTAGAAAATAAGTAGGGCATGACCGTATAACTACTATATAGTTTATATTGGAATTGTATGGTCCTGATCTAGATCTGTACGGTCTTGGACCCTTCAGAAGTAAAGGTCTAAAACTTCTTGTGTGCTTCACTTTCCTAAAAATGGCCTTTTTTATGTGTCACTCTTAGTCTCACTGATTTAATAAAATATGAATATTTTATTAAAATATAATTTCAGAATTGCTACAATGATATACAATAAGATACAAATGCTAAGCACTTCAAAAATGTAACTATGTAAGAAAATGAAAGAGATAGGGCACTTATATGATTTTCACTTATCTCGAAGTACACATGAACTAGAGCAACTGATGAAAAGGTTGGGTTGAATGCTGGAAACACTCGATACAAATTATAGAACTTGCAAAATAGCTTGGACAAGGGTTCTTAGGTGCCTGAGACCTTCTACAGGTGCATGTGACTGCGTAGAGGGTTGGAACCTAATTTTTCTAGTGTCGTTAGGGTTTTGCTATCCTTCATTGTTGATCACCTGTAGGTCGTTGGAAGATTTCCGAGTTTGTTCGTAACCTACAAAACAAATAATATCCTACAAAACCCCCAAACTACATCAAATCCTAAAAAATAAAGATGCAAATGGGGAGTCAGACTGACCCCGACAGTCACCTGACAGAGTGAACTTACGACTGAGCATTGCACTACATCTCAGACTTCATGTAGTTCTATGTGCTTTTGTGTGCAATAGTGTTCCTTAGGTTGCCCTCATGCCGATGACGCCAAGATAGTGGGATGTAGCTAGATAGAATGCAAATGTGTGGGATGGAATTCAAAAACTTCCCCTTCCTATGCAATGTATGCAAAGTAATAAGCCCAAAATGCAGTCCCTTTGATAGTATGTAGATAGATAACCCTTGATAAAATTTCTTACCATTATAATGGTATGTATGTTGTGTTTATATAGGGATCTCTTGCTTGAATTTCAACACTAGTGACATGACATGTCAACTAGGACCTCGGGATAGGAGTAAGAAAACCGAAAAGGCCGACCACAAATGTCAAAAATGTGAACAAGAACAAAGAGGATAGGAGCGCCCAGGTTGGACAAGAGTGCACCTGGGCGCTAGTGTCCAGTCCTGGGCATTAGTGTCCCAAGACAACTGACGAAAAATGTGAGAAGATTGACAGATAGGGATCCCTGTGACCTGACCAAAACTTGGTGTATGAAGTGAGAGATGTGAGAGATAAAAACAATAGAAACAATCAAAGCAAGCGGATGGACTAGGAAGTGTGTCACCAGTGAATATTTTTCTTACTCAAGATCCATATATAAAACAACATACTTGGTGGTATAGTAGAATAGTAGTATGTGCGTGATTTTGTGTCTACATTTTCCCCCCTTTATGCTATTTGAATGAAATTCAAGTAGTGTAAAGGAAGTAAGGAACATACTTGTGAGAAGTCCAAAGAAGCCCTGTTGCAGAAGTACTTGTAGAATATGAGAACATATAGCATGGAAAACCATGGATCACATGTCGATCCATGTGGCATAAATAGAGATGGCAAACCATTGTAAGGAACACTTAGAGAAATTGATGATTTGATTTCGAGTGATTTGGAGATTTTAAATTGTTGTCCTGATGGAGATTTGAAGGGGTAGGGAGTGATCAATTCTTGACCCAATTTTGTATGCTTGAAAAACTAAAGGATTTGGATGTCCTACCACTAGAGGAAGAGTGTTAGGGAGAGAGGTCTAGTTTTACCCTCCAACTATGACTACATCCTCAAAAGGTCCAACCATTGCAGACAGATAAAGACCAAATTTTGTTCCATTTCGATCCATGTTGAATAACCCATATAGGAGGGGTATAGGAAAGGAAATGACATCTCATTTCCCCCACTCCACTGGTGTCATGATGTGTATAGTGCTAGATGGCTTCCATGTTAGGTCATCTGGAAGTGATGTAAAAATGATTCCCATGTTAGGTCATTTGGGAAAGTAGTGATGTAACTCCCAAGTTAGGTCATCTGGGAGGATATAATGAAGTGATGTTTGTACCGATTGATTGACTTGATTCAAATATTGAATGCTTGTTTTGAGATTGAATGTATACGATAGATTACTCATGGAGATATTTTTCACTTTTTTCCCCCATATTAGGTCATTAGGGGGAATAGATAGAAAGTAGTAGAAAATGCTCATGTTGTATGAGCAAATTTTTTGATAACGATGTATTAGGAGTGTGTAGTGATCACATAGTATCCTGAGAGGGATAGTAGGGTGATCCCAATTGTATGCCCCCCTTTTGGCGAAAAGGGAGAGTGGTAGTAAGAATGAACGTTGAGCCAAAAGTAGATGTGAAATGATGTAATAGTGAGGTAAAATGAAGTATAGTAGATGTCACAAAATTATGTGTGTATATCGAGTTGAAAATGTGCCAGATTGGAATATAACATTGTAGAATGTGAACAATACGATGGTAGGAGGAATTATGAACTGAATGGCATAGACGGGGAAGAAAAAAGTAACAAACTCAAGATATGAGCAAAATTGTGTGGCATGTATTAAGTTGAAAAATGAGCATGAATGGTAACTATAGTAAATTGGCAATCAAGAAAACTGTTATATATAGTAATAGTAAAATGTGACTAGTGACTTCATTTGAACCTTGATTGACAGAGAATTTGAGCTTTGAGCTTGTGAGGATGCCACATATTAGAGCAGCAAGATTGACTAGGTTCGAGATGGTGGTGGCACCGTGGCAGCACGAATGACACATGAGTTGGTAAGTGCGGTTATTTTCAAAAAAATTGATGAAATTTGCTCGTTTTTGTCAATTTTTACAAAATTTGAGTTTTTGAATTTCTAGGCATTTCTGACCTGGGTGAGAGCGACCAAGGCTGATAACATCCTTCGGGATCATTAGGTGCCCAATTCCATGTATTGGTGACTTGCTCCTAGGCTGCATGTCCTGCTCACGAGGCTATTTTGACCCAGAAGTTGTTTTACCCTTAAATGTGAAATTATGTGAAATTTGTTGTACTTTTAGTAGTTGTATTTTTTGTATATGAGGTGTTAATGTCACGATTTTGTTGGTGTTTTGTGTTGTATAGAGGGATATTCATTCGAGGGAGTTTCATGGAGGTCGACACTTGAGTACGTTGTTGACTTTGGGCTTATCGGATGCTGAGTGGGATATATTGGACCATGCCAGCCTGTGACACATAGCGAGATTGGGGGAGGTACCCCATAATATGCCAATGATCACTACATTATGTGAGAGGTGGTGTGTAGACACTTGTACTTTTTGGTTACCTACTGGGGAGATGACTATGACCCTAGAGGATGTATATCACATATTGCGACTACCATTTGTGGGTGAGAGGTATCAAGTGATGGCTTGTAGAGGATGCTCGGAGGTAGATGAGAGCAACTAGGTGATATTTTACAGGGACATGGGTACATACAGAGACCCACATTAGCTTGGATGCCATATTGAGATCAAGTGTTACCATGATTGCGGAAGTTATTGTAGTAGTTATTGCTTCATCAGTGGCAAGTGGAGGGTGGTGGTGTGGGAATCTTGTATAAGATGCACGATATTTGTCATCGTATAGAGGAGGAATGGAACTAGATTTCCATGGGCTCGATGTGTACTAGCACATTTATACAAAGATCTATACATGTTCACGCACAGAGGACCATGGGGGTGGACTTGGAGCCACCACATTGTTACATGTATGGGCCTATGAGTGCATTGTGATATTGAGGCCACTCAGTGGGCCACGAAGCCGATTGGGAGAGGCCCGAGATTTTGTAGCGAGGTGGACAGGCACACGTAGTAGGAGACTAGATACTACTACCTATAGATCTATGTTGGATTGTATGGGACCAGGGGCCATTATATGAAGGCCATATCAAGCCTATGGAGGGTGGGCAGAGGATGGAGTAGAGCTATGATGTATCTAACGTACTGTGTGGTTGGAGGATTGATTTCCTGGAGTGACTGAGCTATTTCAGGAAGAGCATGTTTCACGACAGTTTGGTATGGCTCAGGATGATCCCATAGAGCCATATGTATGGGTGTAAGCTACTAGAGCGTTGAGGAGACCAGGACCAAGACCGGGACCTACAGGAGCACAACTAGTGTCTCCTGGTGCAGATGATATGGATGCGGGCATAGAGCTGATATAGGTGGATGATGCAGGATGCACTGAGGCCTATAGTGCATGGTGGGTAGTGCACCAATGGGTGATATTATTTACGGTTTTTGTGGATGCGGTGGGAGCACCGCTAGTTGGAGAGGTGGGGGGGTAGACACCTTCCCCTCAATGGAAATGGTATAGTGATGGTGATAGCAGAGTGTGAGTATTTGTTTGTTGTTGTTTCTTTATTATCACTTAGTTGATTTATTATGGTCATCATTTGCAGTAACTAATACATCACTACATGGTTACAGGCGATGCATATTGGTTATTGATCATTGATTAATCAATACCTCCAGATGTTCTTGTGGGAGGTAGGATGTTAGAGCAAGTAGATGCTATTGCAGGTGAGCATGCCCACTTGTTTGAGCTAGTGGAGATAACAACAAATACATTTACCATATTATTGAGTGAGTGTGACGAGGCATTGGTGGAGACTCAACGGGCTAGGGATGTTGTAGGAGGAGGATTCCTAGCACAGAATGTGTTCATGAGGTATGTAGAGTTACTAGGTTGATTTGCGGAGCATTCGGTCAAGGTGGATTCATTACACAGATAGGTGGAGAGATATAGGGGCCGTGACCAGTGATGTAGATTACGCGGTGAAGTCTCTAGTTCAAGAGCTCCCGCAGTTGTATATAGTGATAGTGATGATGATGTATGGCATATATTGATGTAGAGATGTATGGGGGATTTCCCCCCAAGCAATTGTATTTTAGTAACTATGATTTTTGACTACGTATATATGGATGGATGATTCGTTTTATTGTGTTGTGTTCATGTTATGTGATATGTGATGCGATGGTTGTTGTTCATATGTAGTTGTTTGATTTGCATTGCGTAAATGATTATATTGACAAATGGATGATAGTGTTGATATGATATAGATAGGTAATGCTGGAAAATTGGATTGTATGTATGAATAAAGATGGATAGTATGTGATAAATGGTAATAGATGTATATATGAAAAAATAATGTGATTGAAATGATCATATAAATGTATGTAACCACGTGTAAGCATGATGAAGAGGGGGGAAAGAATAGCGATGCCCCCAATGTATGTGTAAGAAGATGAAGTTCATTTATATAAGACACCTTAGCAATCAAGAATGAACCATATAACCAAGAGTGTGTCATCAAGAAATGGTTTTATAGTGTATGCTAGATAGATAGATCAATGAATCATATAACATGAAGATGGAGTGGGGTTATTATTGTAATAGATACCTCAACACTCATGTAATAAATGTAAGTACATGAGTGTGTCGCCGGGTAGTGAGGTGAGAAAAGTCACCTACCAATCATGAAGAAGGAGAAGAGGAGTGGTGGAAGCATGTGAAGTGGTAGCAACATGAGTGTATGAGACAAACTAAATGTTGTTTGAAATAGTTCCAACGATAGGAGATGCAGTGGTGGGAAGCACAGATGCCGATGGCTTAGGAAGCCAATGTGAAGTAGGAGTACTGTACGACATATGAGATGATGCAATGGTGGATGAACGAGGTGGAGGCCATGCATGAATAGTGACTTTAGGGGGTGGAAAAATGATGACCTTAGAGGTGGGAGGAGGAAATAAGTGAAACGAAGTAGCATCATGCTTGTAGGGAATTAGAGAAACAGATCTCTCATGAGAGCGAGAGCCAAAGGAAATGACACCCATGTCTTTTAATTGTTGTAATTTATCTTGAAGGGTACAACAATCATTTTCATGATGACCACTGATGTGGTTATAATTGCAATAAGGAAGATCGCGCTGGAGATGCAAGTGGTGCAGAGGATGATGCTAATTAGAAGGTAAGAAAATTAAGTGTTTATCAAGCAAAGCATGCAGCACATCATGAGGCTTAAGTTTAAACAACATGCGAGAAATGTAAAGGATATCGAGTAGGAGTTGGCAAAGACTTAGGTGGAAAGTGACACAATGGTGGAGATGGAGGACACTTATACAGTGGAGGGGATGGAACATGCTTTCGAGGTGAAGGAGATGGAGACCTTAGAGGATGCTTAACAGATGGAAGAGGTGAAGAAGTAGAAGATGTAGCAGTAGAAGAAGTAGGAGGCTCTATAATATGTGTAGCAATTAAATCATGTTCTATATCAATAACCTTATAACATAAAAGTGTAAATGATTCACATGTATCATATTGCAATCATTATTTTAAAGTAGGAATCAAGCCACGAGATAAGATATATTTATTCTCTAGATCAGTAGGATTAAATTTTAACTGATGCATGCAAGAATTGAATCATAAAAGTATAAACTAGGATAGGATCTTTCTTTCCTCGATGCAAGCTAGGTAAACAATTATGTATGACTTTATGACCATTGTTTAACATAAAAAATCTAAGAAGAGCATCTTCCATTTCATAGTAGGTACTAATAGATCCAAAAGGAAAATAAGTGTACCATTGAAGAGCTTCATCAACTAGACTATGGCAAAAGGCATTTAGCAATAATCGATCATTCATATAAGAAGCCATAGCTAAATGGTAATTCTTAAGATGGATATATGGATTACCGGTGCCACTGAAGCATGAAAATGTAGGCATGATGAAATCCTTAGGAAATGACGAATTGTGAAATTTCTTTGGAATAGGATTTCCATGAAGAGAGTTATTATTGATAGAAGCATAATAGAATTTTCTTTCAAGAGTGAGATATTGAACTTAAGATTGCAATTTACCAACAATATGCATGAGTGATAAAATATCATGTGGCAGAATCATAGAAGATGTAAGAGGCACATTGAGAGGTTGAATCTTTCCATTATGAGTGATCAAAGGAATGCGAGAAGAAGAAGTAGAAGATGAAGATGCTATGGGCACACTAGATGTAGATGTAGAAGAAATGAGAGGAAGTATACTCAGAGAAATAAAATAAGAAACATGAACATCGTTGAGAGAATAAGAACATGGAATAGTAGCAAACATACTACCAATAAAATTAGAAGAAACCATAAGAGGTGAGCTAGTAGGGATGGAAGAATCATCGTGAATTCCATTAGAAGTAACCTCATAAGTAGATGAAAGTGAGGTGGAAAATTCACATTTAGTAGTATTAAGAGAATTAGAATCATTAGTAACATGTTCATGCTCATAAATATCATCAATATCAGACAAAGTTTCACATGCAAGTAATTCATCAAGCGCATCATCAACATATAGTGAAGTAATTCATCAAGGGTCTGGAAGCGGGTCACATGGGTGACCAATAGTATCCCAATAGGGGCTGGACACATTTTTCCATGTTTGATGTCCCTGACCTCAGGGACGTTGTAACATCTCAAAATTTCTTATAAGTTAAATTAACCACGGTTAAGTCTAAACAGGATTAGACGAGATCATCATTGGGTGTAAAATTCATTTGGTTCGTCGTATCATGACCCACAACTTATGTTATGGGGAATGACACTACAGAATGAATAACCCCACACCCACCTTGATGATCCTTCCTAAAACATGATTAGGCCTTAATCATAGGTAAAACGATTCATAAATGATAGTGAATATTTTGGTTATTTGTATTCCGGTTACTTTATTTTAATCGGTTTGGTCGTCTTTTGTTTTGTTTGACTTTTGCATGACCACGATGATAATTGTCTCTGTTTTATTTGACAATGCTATATAAAGCCAACTTTATGAGAATATTTGAATTATTATTTACGGACTTGGTGATTTTTCGTATTGGAATGTTTTATATAAACCTGGAAATTCAACTAATTTTTATGGTAATATATTGTTGGAAATATGTGGACTTGTATTATGAAGGTTAATTTTAACTTAACCATTTAGCTGGATAACAACTAACGTAAAAAAAATGTATGAAATATTAATTAGTATATATATATGGGTTTTATTTAGTTATTGAAATTTATGGGTTTCATAAAGTGAAACACCTTCACATGGCACAAGTGTACGACATGCACTAAAACACGTACCAGCATTAGGAAGCCCAAAAATTCTTCAATATGCCACCCAACTATAGTTATTTCATTATATTTTTATGTTATTTTTCCTTCATCTATTTTTATCCTCCCCTTTTGGAATACCTGCATGAATTTTGGAGGAAAGAAGGATTCAACTTGTTGGAGAGGGAAGAGTAGAAGGTTTCCGATTCTGGGTTTACTTTAGGCATGAATATCTTCTCCTTTCTCTGATGCATTATTTGTAAAAAAATGAGGAAATACACATTCTATTTTTAATGGCAATCAAGGAAATTGTGGACAACTTTTGATTTAATTGTTTGGAGATGAAGTATGAAAAGGAAATTGATGGATTTTGTATTCTTTTTAGTTTTCTTTGTGTGGTTTTAACCTAACCCAGAAAAATACGCAGATGGGGTTTTGGGTTTTGATCAGCAAAAATAAAGTAAAAGAAAGCTTAAAAATGCATTCTCTACATTATAATAAATTATACCCAAAAGGAAAAGAGTTGGGGTTTACCTGTACAGGTAGAAGGAAAACGTTTTGTGAATTTGTGTGTTTAAAATCGATTTGTGCTTGTGGGTTTTCATTTTGTTAAACAGAAATTTGGTTGTGTGTTTTCTGTAAATAAATTGATTTGGGTATACAAATAGATTTTCATAAAGGAATTGATTTGGGTAACCCAATCAATATGGGTATGCAACCGATTGGGGTTTTGTATTTTTCTTCTTGGTTGTTATATGCAAGTCTGATTTTTAATTTATTGAGATATTTTGAATGATAATTTGTAGGTGTCAAATCTCTTGCATGGGGCTACATTTTTCAGAAATTTTATTATTATAGACCACTAAATCGGTTCATATATAAATGAGGGTGTCTTGTTATGTGTGAATAATTACAAAAAAAAGGCATTTAGCCTGTAACTTCCAGCTTAGCAATATGACTTGGATTCTTGTAAGACTGTGAAAAATAAATTGCTTGTCTTGGTAAGGGCATGAAATCCAAGACAACTTGACCGAGATGCACCAAGGAGTAATTGGAGCCATGATTGGGTTTAAAATAATGATATCTTATGAAAGAAATTATTAGCTATTCTTTTACTAAAAAGAGTATGTTTAAATGATGTAACCATGGTGATGCTATATTGTTGATTGGGTTGTTTGTTTACCAGATAGAACATGTTAAAGTGATGTAAATATGGTGATATTTATGCTAATTTGTAGAGCTACTCATCGACTGAAAAAAAAAACTCTTCTTAATCATATTGTTTTTACGAAGTTATGTAGAAATTTTAAATGTAAAATGCTTATTGATTGAAGCTGGAATACGAATGTATTGACCTTTGTGATTAGAGGAAAACATGATCACTGAAATAGAAATTAGTTGTTCTATTTGTGTGCATCCATAGCTGTATCTTTATAGAAACCATGCACTAATACATTTTCAGTTGTATTACCATGTGCTTGTTGATAAAACAACATGTATATCCTTTCATATTTTATTAATTAATTACATCAGTAAATGGAGTTAATATTTATGCTAGTTCATTTTGAACTGACATCATATCACTACTCCAGTCTTGCAAGACCATTAGCCGTTATATTCGGATGTGCGGAAACTCATGTCTTGTGAAGTTTTATCGTAGCATGGATCTAAATGAGATACTTGGATTTCAATTGGTGAAAGGATGATATCCTTGAATTTTTGGTTGAATTATTGGGATCTTGGACCTATTGTAAATATTCAAACCTCACTATGTGAGAATTATTATACCAGTTATATATTTCACCTTAACGGCATATGTAATATATGATTTTAATAAAGAGATGATTACTTTGTGTGTAATAATATCTCAATATGAGTAAATGATGAATACTTGAGTTGTGAAACCTTACTTTTCACAAATTGTTGAATACATTTATTTGATAGTTATCAATGTATGAAGCCGATAATTGGGCAATTATTGTAACAATCAATTGTCTTTAATTTCTAAATTAAATAAGCTATTTAGTGGTGTAGCTAATCGAAGGAATAATTAAATATACATGTTTTAATATATATTTAATTCGGCCTTTCAATAAACTTGGTATTAATATGATAAGATTGTAAATCCTGTTGTATAGAGAATGGAAGAGTATCATTGTAAAAGGTAATTTAAGGTTAAAGAATCAAACGTCATGAAAAAAAGAGACTAAATGGGATGGTAAATAGATGAAAAGATCCATTATGCATATTACGGGATAAGTACATGTGGAATGCTAATATAGTTACATTTTAGCATAACGAATGTACTTATCTCGTAAAGATCCTAGTGGGCCTTTGGCATCTATCTCAATATAAACTCTTGCAAGATAGGTTTAATTAGAAATAAAATTAAAAAACTATAAAGATCTAGATAACTGTGAAAGGGATAATTGTGAGGTGGCAGAAGACTTAAAACTCAAAAGACTAGTGTGTTGTCTTGAGTTTAGCTGTAACCTGCACAACGAATAACTTTGGCCAAAGTAATGCATTGATGGTTGTGCATTGTCTGATCACCTAGTCCTCCAATTAAATTTAAAAAAATGTATGTAACCTGATCATGGGAAGTTGAAATACTACACATGAGGTAGAAAATGGTCGGATACCAGAATACAAAGTCGAGAAAATAGCTTCGTGGTAGATCCAAGGACTTTCACATAGTTCCCATGACCTTTAAAAGGTTGAGCTGAAATGCTAGTAAGCATTGTCACTCGAAGTAATAATGAAGGGAGATTGTGGAGATCTAAATACAACCTTCTCAGCTGCACATGGCTTACATGGATGTTATCGGATAGATCAAAAGAGCAAAATTGATTAATGAATTTGATTAAAGAAATTTGTACAATTGCAGCTGTGTAATTTGTTATTATGTTTGTGTTAAAAAAATCCTCATTTTTCAGCTCTTGTAATTTTGAGCGTTACAGATGTGAGGGACATCAAATTCCAAAGTGGTCTTAGAGCTGACACATGGCACTTGATCTGACGACAGAGAATGGATGCTCCAAAAATGAACCTGGGGGCTGAACTGTCAAGTCTAGAGGTCACATGGGGGCTGGAAGCATTTTTCCAAGGTTGTTTTACTTGACCTTAGGGATTTCAGGGACATGAAATCCCACCAAGATCCTGGTGTTGACATGTGTCCTTCCAAAAATAACTAATTCGTGAACTGCCTTTGAGAGGGCAACTTGGAACGATGATAACTTAAGCTCCTGGTGGAATTTATTGGTGAAATTTTTATATGATCTTGACTGGAAATAGATTTTTGAATCCAATGGTGGGGGATATCATGTATTTATTCATCCATTTGGTCTCTAAAAATCAGAATTGTGATTTGGTACTCCACTTATGCCTGAGAAAAACTACCTGAAAATCCCATGCGCCAAGGTGTTGTGAAAAATATGATTTCACCATCATGGTAGGGATTGGGATAATCTTTCAGTAGATGTTTTTTTACTCCTAAATCCATCTGGAGCTCCTGGAATCACCTTTCGAAGCTCAGCGGTTGTTTTGGCCTGTGCACTAACTAGGCCTGTGAAACTTAAATCTGGCAAGATTGCCCCAACCTCTCCGAGACCTTCCAAAATATTCCTAAACCATATCCATGATGCCTACGATATTTGGATGACCTCCACATCTACTTAGACTCTTCTTCTCTGCTCCGTGAGGTTGCTCTAGCTCTAGGAAGGCCAGTGATAGCCCTTCCCACAACTGTATGTAGCTTTACAAATGAAATCCTAAAATCACCTAGGGGGAATGAATGTAATTTATTAAATCACCTAGGGGGATGAAATAACATTAATTGGGAGGTCACTTGGACTGACTGGATGTAATTGGGGTGTCTGGGATTAATAGGACTAGAAAAATTTGGTACATGGGTGTATCATTGTCGTGCTTGGAAATTGACAATTTCGCTGTTGCACATTTTCACGAAAACACAAGCCAATTTTTGTGGTCTACATTGTCTTCTTGCTTTCTAGCTTACATATGGTCATATATATGCATATTTTTCTTGTTTGCACTAACACTTGTTTTCTCCCACTTTGTTTGTGTGTTCCTTGGTTTATACCAAGCACACTCCCTCCTCGACAGGGAATCAATTTCAGAACAACTTCTGGTCCTCCTTTGGGCCGCATAGTGCTTGTGACATTGCATGCACTCCAAAAAAGGGGGGGCATCATTGGGTAAATCAATCACCCCATACAATAGTTCATGGTCATAGTACAACACAATTCAGGCTCGGTATAACATAGTCTTCAGTCACAGCGATAACCCAGAATCTGACTTCTAGGTCTTCAACACAACACAAACACCAGTGCCGAGCACTACACTATAATTCATGGGTGCCCCTGACCCTTCTTAGGTATCTATGACCAGGGACAATTGAAATTTTTTTCTCATTTTGAAACATTTTACAATAGTTTATGATGCAACTTTTACAGGACATGCACTGTCCTTCAGCACTCAACATGCATATTTTTTCCTCTTTTCTATTATCGTGTTGGATTGAATTGGATTGAAATGGATCAGATTTGAACACACAATATGTAGTGGTGTTTATACTTCAGGAAGTAAAAAAAGGTTGGAGAATAACATTAAACCTTTCTCCCTACAATTCGTTCACACTTGGTGTGAGATCACCTAAAAAAATCGCACTTGGCGCAACTCGCACGGGATCACCTGAAAAACTCGATCTTGGCATGATATCACCCAAAAAACTCATTCTTCTACAACATTTTCAAGATCCTTTCTACACTCTTCACTCATCACACATCAGGCACACACATGTTCCTTTTCACATTTTCATATACTTTGTACACACTTTTACTCATTTAGATCGAATTTTTAATATACACACATTTGACTACTCATTTGTTCTTCTCTTTTACAGGTTTGTTCTTATGGGAAGCAACATTCACATCATCAAGCATCAACCAAATTTGACAATAGGTACAATGTGACATCACATATACACTTTCACCCTTAGGGTCATTTTCACTTCCTCTTCTCTAGCTTCCACGCTTCATTTTTATCATTCCACGTTTTTTCTTTTCTCCTCGGCACACTTTTCACCATCAATCTATAGGGTTATTAGGTATGCATCTCTTCTCTACTTTATTTTATCAGGAATTCACTCAACAACATAAAGTGGGGGAAAATGTAGACATTAAATTACATACTTTGGGTATATTTCTAGGTCATAGTCACATACCACTATTCATATGATTCCTAAGCGAGAAAAGTACTGATTGACCATTATTTTTGGTCTCTTTTCTTTCATTATTGTTTCCTTCTTGGTCTTACACACCTTCTTTCCCAATCTGAATTTTGACACTTCAATTTTTTTGAGTCTTGACACTAACACCCATCTAGAATGCCAGCTCCTAGGCGCCCCGACCTCTTTTTATTTTGCTTGCATCTTTTGGGTCCTTTATAGATTTTTGGAATCTTATTTTCTTGGTGGTCAGAATTTTAGTGGTTAATTATGAAATTCAAACAAGGGAATCATATAAATACAAAGTTATGTGACCATAATAAAAAACCAAACACTAAGAATTTACTATCACCACCTAAGGTTACATTCAAAGGCCATTTAAACAAGAGCATTCAAGCATCCATCTAGCACTCACACAAGGGAAAAGGGACTGCATTATTCTGCTTACACTTCATAGGAGGGGAATTTCATTTTTCCATGCACAAATATATCTACATTTTCTACATCTAGTTATTACTCACTATCAAGTAAAAATTACATAATATCCACCTAGAGCATGACTCTCTCTCTCTCTCTCTCTCTCTCTCTCTCTCTCTCTCTCTCTCTCTCTCTCTCTCTCTCTCTCTCTCTCTCTCTCTCTCACACACACACACACACACACTCTCACACACACACACACACACAAACACGCGCACACACACAAACACACGTGCGCGCGTAGAACAACATGGAGTCTGAAATGTAGTACAATGCCCATATCGTTAGTTCACTCAGTCGGGTGACCCTCGGGGTAAGTATGAATCCCCATTTGCATATTTTTATTTTTTGAATTTGATGTGTTTTGGGGTTTTGCAGATGTTATTTCTCTCTGCAGGTTTCAGGTAAACTCGACGATCAACCAACAAAGTATAAGTGACTAAATGCAACATCCAAAAAAACATCTCGCGGCCCTGTGAAATTGAGTTTCTGAGGTTCTAAGCAGTCACAGGTGCCCAGAGGAAGTCTGCAATACCCTAAGCGCCCTTGACCCAGTCTAGGCACCCCTAGTCCCGACATTTCTACATTTTTTTGGCTCGGTTGCGACACTTTGGTTTCATGTTTCATTAGTTTTCCATATCGTGACAACTTCATCTTTATTGTGAATCAACTAAGTATCTTACTCTGATCTCTCTCTCTCTCTCTCTCTCTCTCTCTCTCTCCTCTCTCTTGCACTTAGGGTTTCAAATTTATTAGCTTACTTGCTTGTGTCAAATATGTACTTTATTGCATATCTATATTTGAACTATAACTTAATTAGAATTTAGCATTTATTTTCTAATATTTGTTAAATCAATAATAAAATAAATGAATCTGAGCTCCAGGACAATACTAGGTACACTATTAGACAATATCGTATGATAGTATTGTACATGTTGATGTTGCTATCCTTGGGATTAAAACAAGATAATGTCCCTAAGCATAGATAGAGATATTTGTGACCTAGTTAAATAAGGTCATGTGGAGTAAAATAATACGTCAAACATCATTAATCAATCCATATAATGGATACAAGACAAGACTAAGCGCCATTGATTATTGATTTCATTGTTTAATAATTTTATATTCACAAAATTGCTAAAACGTATTATGTAATAATGCTTATGCCAATTTTAGGTGTATATAGTTATGTTCCCCTATTTATAGGCATCATTACTATCAATTCTCAAATGTATCATCGAATAGTCTTCTCTGTACTTTCTCGTGAATATTTCTATAAAGGTTCATATCTCTTAGGGTTTGGTTGAGCTTACATTTGGAAGCCATCATTAAAGAATTGGGTTACTAGTAGCCTCAAAAATGGGATTCGAGCTATAGAGTCGTACCTTAATTTTTAGAGCCCCCAATTTTTGTCTACTTAGGTATCCTACCTATTCCTCGTTTTATTACACTTTGTTGGGTGAATGTAGTACTTAATATTTTATGTATGTGGTCTTGTAAATATAATTCATAGGTATGAACGTGTACATGAAATCTCACAATTCCTCGTTGTTCTTTCCCACTTATTGTGTGTCATCTTGTGCGTTAAATAGGGTCCTAATTTGAAATTGAGAAGTCTAAAAATACAAAGTTACACTAGTGGATATAAGACAATTATAGAGATCCATTATGAGAGTTAAAAGAGAAAAACAATTGTTTCCAAGAGCATCCCCATGTCAAAATCCAAATTGAAGAATTTAGAGAGTATTTTATCATTTACTAGTTCTTTTACACTCATTGAAAGATAAGGGATGAAAATGCATAGTGTATTGTTTGCAATTTTTGTCAAGACATGAGGGGGTCTCATAATAATAGAGGAATAAAAAACCCCCATCAATATGGTTCCTTGTTCTTATAGGTCTTATAAGGCATTGAGGCCAAATTAGGATTTTGTTCGAAGATGATAGTTTTTAAATGAATTACATTAAATCAAGGAAAAGTGAGTGAGGTATTTGAAGGCCAAATAAAAGATGAATATAGAGAAATCAGTTTCACTTGTTAGGGAAACTCTAGTTCCATACTCATTTTGGAAATGGTTAACAATTTCATAAATAATCATTAGAAAGTTATAGGTTTGAAATGTCTCGTTCACTAGAACTATTTTTTGCCACATCTTTAAATTAATTCAAATTTTAACTTCTCAAATACATACATTATTTTACATTTTCTAATAATCTATATAACCCTTTTTTTTAATATAATTAATTCTAATTTATTAATTTGTATCTATTTGAATGTGAATTGGAATATGATGTATTAGGTCAAAGGCATTGGTGTGGTGGGTGCATTCCAACCGTTTGACTTTTGTATCCAAACACGAGTTATTCTTAAATTTTTCCATAGGAGGGCATCATGGTTTTCCACGAGTTAAACTTCTGGAAATGTGTTTTTTATTACTTGTAGTTAAAAGAATGGTAGAAACTAGTCCATTTTCATTACTGGCTCACGATATCTTTTTCTTGTGAATGCTGCCAAATGTTTGAAATGCGCGGTGCTGGACCACGAAGATGCTCCCCATATTAATGGCGGCTTATAAACCCTTTTCTGTGGGCGAGATGTGTGGAGAACGTCAAAAATTTTCCATGAAAGAATAAGTAACCAGATAGCAAATTTTGATCTGTGTGTTTACAAGTGTAAAGAAGAAAACAATTTCAAGTGCTATTATTGCCCAATTGGGACAGCTTTTACAATACTCCCGTTCCTATTCAATGGCCTGGACTGGTTATAAAAATCTAAAAGATTAAAAAGTGCTTAAGATGGGCTGCAGCGTAGAAGAAGACGACGACAAAGAAGAATGCCTGAGACCCACACTATTAAGGCCAAAAAACTGGTTGTCTGCAAAATTAAAAGCTCTCTCAAAGCCATGGCTGCATCTTTCTGTGAAATCAGCTCTCCCACAGAAATTACAACCAGAGAAATGAGTCACAAATGGCCACTTGTCCTTCCCCTCAAGAATGTCCTCAAACTTATCTATAATGTACTCGAAATAGCCGTGTAAGCTGTAACTGGCCTCCAGGAACACATTCCTCTCTGATTTAGTTTTGTTTTTATTGAGAAGGTACACTAAGGCGCTCTGATCGTCGGGGTCCCATTCCTGCGGTCTACTCTTTATAACTGTATTGATAGCCTTTTTGGCCGCCTCTAAGTTTTCCGGCGCACCCAATTCAATCCACTTCTCCAGAAATCTGTGAGACCATTCACAGTTGCGAATGAGAAAAATTCCTGCGTTCAGACCCATCCAGTCCGGATCTTCTCCATATACCTGTCATCAAATTGAACAAAAAAAACAGCATACCAGAATCAATAGAATAAAATAAAATTGACAATATTGTTGCAGCTTATATACCAACAGAGTATTTTCTGAATCATTGGTAAACCATTTACCTTTTCCCAGAAGCCCGGGACGACCAGATTCTTGCTCCAGCCATTGTATCTGTGGAAGGGAATGGAAAAGTTGAAATCTGTAAAAATGGCATCTGAATCCATCCACATAAACCACGGCACAGATGGATTGCTCCTCATCAGGCGTAGAAGAAGTGGGTATCTAACCCAAGTTCCAACGAATCCTTTTTGCCAGACCTCCAGCGCATACCAAACCTTACAGCCGTGCAGATTGCAGTAATCCACCTTGTTTTTGTAACTCTTCATCATAACATTGTTACCACGAGGAGTAATACACGGCGACGATCTTTCGCCAGTTACCAACATAAATGGCAGCTCGTCCTTTGCTGGTTTTAACTGATGCAACTGTCTATTTCCGTTTAATTTAGTATTCAATGCTTCCTCTGCACCACCCACACCATTAACTTCGATTTCATCTCGTTGCAATTCTGCGGTCTTTGTGAACTCCAAATTACGGCTTCTGATCACGGTGGCCTCCAAATTTCTGACATTTCGGAGGGACAGGAAAAGAGAAAGAGATACCAACGCGAAAGCTATGAATGAAATCGACGTCGCCGCAGCGGATTTTCCCAATTTTGGGATCGCCCTGCTCGTCGGCCGCCATGAAACCATTATGAGATGGAATATCTCGAACAGAAGAAGAAGTGGGGTTTCGCAGGTGATTAAGATCGAAAAACAAAACAGTGGGTCAACTACTACCTAAAGGTAGCAATGGAGGATATACTTTAAACACAGAGCATTAATTATGATAAGCACATTATTTTGTCCCTCTCGTCGTAAAATGGAATGGAAGAAAAAGTATGTTATTATTTTTATCGTGATTGGAAATTACTTGCCGGTATGGCTGTCGGTCTCCACATACGCTAAATATCAACTCGGTTACGCATTGTCTTCGTGTAGGTGATATCTGATCAAATTTGACCAACTGCTCTTTATTTAAATCATATGTGTAATATAAATCTGTCTATTCATGATTTATTTCAAGTAACACAATTGTTTCAATGGTCAATAACATGTTTCATTATAAAAAAAAAATTCCATAATTTTGACTTTTAGTAATTTTTGAAGATCTACCATCCCACAATTAATTAACTATTATATAAGAAGGAGTACTTCCATTATAATATTATTCTATTGTTATAATGATCATAATCTATTGAATCTATATATTCTCGTGGATAAATTCTATTAATTAATATCTATTTTTTTTGTGTGAATGAATATTTTAGAGTTGTAGAAACAATTTCAAGATGTACATGTAAGAGGTATCTCCTATTAAGTAGATGCACCACATGTTTTGGAGCCACACAATACTCATTTCTCATTGTTCATTTAATTAAACTTGAATTTTAATTGATACCATGTCCTTCCATACAAACAATCATTTATTTAAATTAATACAATTAACTAACTTGAACATAAGAAACTAGAAAATAACATTGATCACTTTCAAGATGTTATTATTAGTCTTCAACATATAAACAACATCACAATATTATATAGAATATGCTATAAGTGAATAGTGGATTGTCGATACCCAAATACATATTGGGCCACACTGCGTCCTTACATATATTTACCATAATCATTGTCACAAAAATGTCACTGCCTCTACAAACAACAATGCAAAGTCACAAAACAACATGCAGATACTAATTAAACCAACACAGCTAAAATATATGAACCATAATTTGAGAGAAATCAGAAGATTCTCTTACCAAAAATATAGAGGAAGGGATAAAAAGCAACAAGATGGAAATCAAATTCTCCTTTCGAGTTGATTTGAAAGAAGAGAAATATCAGTAGATGGAGATTTGCAATTGAAAATGGAATGAAAAGAAAAATTTATATTTGTAATTCTTCACATTGATATTATTTATTAAAAAATTATATTTTACAAACCCACACACTACTCAATAAATGGACAAAAAGCTATTATTTATCTGATTGAAAGAGACATAATATTACTAAAACTGTTGTAGACAAAGTTATTAATTTCCGATTAATGAATACCTTGTAGTCTCTCTTATTTTCAGATTTTATAAAATTTATATCAGTGCATATATTTAGTTTGTTTAAATTGTATTTTTCTAGTTTTATGATTCCATCGGGGCCCGGGGGACCAAATAAAAATTGATATTTAATTTGAAAATGGAAGGACTTTGGCTTGTTCACTGTAAACGTAAGTACAAACAAGATTCAACGTTCTTGCAGGGCTGTATTGTGCTGTGCAGTTTTCATGATTGCGAAATTTAATTAAACCAGTTCCCAATAATATTGTGAAATTTTTTATTTCCCTAAGAAGTGCACGTTGAGAAGGCTGCCCCGAGGACCAATATTAAGAGTGATTCCATACAAAAGTTTTGTGTGTCTCATTCCTTGGAGACATGTTCAACGCACATGAAGATCTAGTAATGAAGAGCCAAACATAAAATTAAAAGCATATTGAAAGGGATCCTAAACCCTTAATATACAGCATCGTTTTTTGTTGTAATTCCTTTTCTATTGTCTTTTCCTACCTTTGAAGTAGGCAAATTTGTTGTACCCTCATCTTCTGAAAACGGAGGTCCATAAGGCTGTTACTTTTTAGATTTAAAGGGTTGGTGATGTAGACAAAGTGAGGAAGTCTAGCGAAGGATAGTCTTAGAACTCGCAACCTTTATAATGTGTGCAAAACAATATTTAACAAAAATAATGCATGTATTGATAGAAAGATCAAATAAACACAAATTTAAATGAAATTAAAGCTTTGGGATATATTATTCAAAGAAATAGTAACATCAGACCTATTGCCAATGATAGAACCTCATACTTGACACAAGTCATATAATTATCTTTCCTCATGTCACAACTTCTCCATTCTTTCTATTCACTGTGATCCTTAAACTCACATCCCACTTTTCCACTAACCACCAAGTTCTCTCTCAAACTTGAACTAGACTCTCTTAAGGAAATTGACTATACTTATATAGTCGTTCATGCAACCTCCTAAGATGTTTAATTCTACGGAATTTAAATGAAAGGGCCTAACATTAGAACCAAACACAACCAAATGTCCTTTCCTATAACTTGAGTCGTTAAACACGTGATCACTCCAAGTTTACACCCCTCCCAGATGGCTAGAATTGTCTCACACTAGAATGTTATTACCAAAATTATATTTTTCTTGAACATGTGAAAAAAGTCAGGAGTTTAGGTATTGTGTCAGCATCACTCACCACTTCCAAACTTGTCAACTCCAAAACAATCTCTCATCCATCACTTTGTCTATCTCAAACAGAGACGTGTTCTCAACAACCACAAAAGAGCAACAAACATTATGGGGGAGATTTGTGGTGGAGATAAAATGAAGAAAACAATAATAAAACTAATGTAATTAGCGATCTTCTTTTAATCCATGGAAATAGTTTTGTAATTTCTTAAATTAGTGTGAATTTTCATATTTTTGCCCCCAAAATACAACATTTTCCATGAAATAAATACTCAAATTGCCAATTTAAGATTACAATGTTATAAAAGAATGTATTTATAGAGTTTCTAGATTGAGGTTTATTAAGGTGAAATGAATTTGCATCATATTCTTGTTTGTGAAAAAATTATGAATGTCCTTATCTTTTTTTTGGTGGGAAATTTTATGACTTTTTGGATAGTTCATTCAATATGTCGAAGGTAAAGGAGCCTTTGTGGTCACCATTGTAGCCCACGTTTAACATCGACATTCGTTGACATGTGTTTATGTGTTTTTAACTATAAATAAGTAATAATTTCATAGATTTCTTGGTAAGTTCCTTATTAATAGGTGACAAATCGTGTCACAAAGATTTAGACTTTATCATAGTTTATCATGATCCTTTTGTCAATAGGGGTGACGCTATAATGGGGATGACTCTCTCACTAATATAGTATGCCAATAACAGTGACACTCCAACTTGCGTATTTAGCTCGGGCGGTGCCATTAATCCCACTAGAGACAGTGTCGACAAACATACTCAATGCTACAGGCTTGGTGCACCTTGAAATTGTTTGTGTGACTCTGATAATATGTATTTAATCAAAAAATCAATTCTACCTTGGTTGTTGGCTTGGTCCATGGTAATATGTCACGATCCGACGAAGCCACATTTGAAGTGGCACTCTCACTAATATAATGATCAATTAATTACGAGATACGTATGTTTGCTACCTTACTATCCAAGTTAAATACATCTCAAATTTACTTGAACGACTCTACAAACCCTCATATTTTCCATCACCATACTACATTACAACTCCTTTCGCTGCAAATGCTAGTTATATATATTTGAATAGGTAATGACAGGTAGGATGATACACTCACTTAGCTTTCATAATATGAGAATAAATGGCGTGACTTGTATATTCGGACGTGAAATATTCGAAATGGTATTTTGTAAATGTTTTATTTGGGCAGAAGGCGACGCCCCGATGTCCTACTTTCGCATTCAACATATGACCGGTGGGTCCCGTGGCACTTGTCACATATGATTCATTTTTGTGTGAATGCAACCCTACAAAAGAATAAATTAAGTGTTCTGTTTGATTGTATGTCGTGCAGTGTAACAAACCCTCCCACAAAATACAAAAGAAGAATGCGCAGCACCGTCTTTTTTCTCGTCTGTACTCCCGTGGTTTTTATATATGTATTTCCCTTTGATTATTATCAACAAAGTTTCGCAATAAAAATGCAATGCTAAATCCGAAGGCTTCTTTCCACGTTTTCAACCAACTCCCACGTAGCCTCGGCGGTCCCCAAAGCAAAGCAACATATACTTCAACCACTCAGTCCCGTAGGCTGTCTTTGGTATTTTTTAAAATAACATTTATAATTAGTAATCATACGTGAAATGTGTGATGTGAATGTCAAAGGAGAAGTCTACGATGAGGTTGATTTCAAGGGATGTATGTCAAACAAACCCACCATTCGGCTTAAGCGCTCTTCAAAACCCAAAGTAGAACATGGAGAGCGCCACATCCTAAACGACAGGTCGTTTCTACATCATTACTATTTATTGGCCGGCAGTGTTCGCACTTGCAGTTTCTTTTAGAAAGGATTAATAAGAGCAAAAGGAGCGAGCGCCAATGAAAGGTTTTTCGTCGACTAACAGGGATACCTGCAACAATGCTTCGCTTTAACTGTCTGTGTGGTATATTCCTTGGAGGATATGCCTGATTGCATCGTAGGTGGTCGCCAGTTCGACTCCCCATAGGCGTAGGTGATAGGTACTCTGAATCGGATTACTATTTTTGTTTAAAAACAGAGCTGGGAAAAAGCACAATTTTAAAAACATTAAAATTAAGCAGACAAGATTCTCCCCGTCGTTACTAAAATGGTCATCTTTTGCCATTGTATTTAGTGTCTCACTATAGTGTCGAACACTTTCACATAAACTTGTCGGGATGAAATGGCCATTCAAAACCCTTGCAAGGATAGAAACTCCACAAAGATGAAATGGGACCACATTACCATCATCATTGAAGTTTAGTATAAGAACTTGAAAATGTACACAAAAGTTTTAAAAATTGTATTCGAACAAAACATGGATTAAGGACCTTAAGCAAAGTTACTTAAATTTCGTTACAATATAAAATATATTATATCTTGGTAATGGTTTGCTTAGTTGTAGCAAAAACTAGTTTCTATTTTGATGTCTCATGTTACTCATTACTTCTTTCATCATGTCCCACACTTGTTTCACGACTAAACACATTGTTTAGAATGGAGATACTGATGACCAACATAACAACAATGCCTACCAATGTTTTGTTCCGGAATGAGGGGAGGCCCATTAGAGCAAGGCATGATATGCATTTGAAGCGAGACGATGGGGTGCGTGCTTATTTGCTGCTTGGAACCCTGATTGGCGGAGAGGGTAAAAACTAACATTGATAAAAACAAATTACATAGGGCTAAAATAAAAAATAGGAAAAAGCGCCACGTTGTATGTTTTTTTATCAATATTTCCTTGATATGACAAGTATAACAATGAAATTTTAGGGTTTACAGGTTATAGATATTTTAGATTTATCCTCATCTTGTACGTCATTATCAATATTTTATTAATAAGAAAAGTTTAATGTAGGAAATTTAGGATTTAAAGAGTTATGACACATTTTAGATTTATTTTTAAGGGAATTTGATATAGATATTCCTTAAAGTGATAAGATTTATGTTGAAAAGATATTATATGAATTTTATAGCTTCAAAAGTATCGTATATGTTGTTTGTTTCTCCATGTATTTATCAGGGGAAAATAGACCCATGTCAAACAAACCCATCAGCTGGGTTAAACGCTCTTCAAAACCCAAAGTAGAACATGGAGAGCAACACATCCTAAACAGCATTTCAGACCTGTCATTTTCCTTTTATTTGAAATCTTGAGTCATCAACCACACTGAAACCCAAGTTAACGTTGTAAATTTAGCAGTAATTGGATAGTTGCAACAAGAATAAAATTAAATAAATAAATAAAACATTATAGGGAACGGTGCTAAATGGAGCTCTCACTAATAGTCATCCTAAAATCAACACCATTATCAGTTAAATCAGACCTACACAAGGAGATTAATATGTAACCCTAATATCTCCTCATTTTACTATATACAAATTGATCGATCTGTATCTAAAGCGGGTTAAATTATCTTTAAGAGGAAAGTACTTCATGTTGGCGTTGTTTTATTTGTTGTTCACTAGAATCCTCCCAACTCGCATCCACATTGCCAAAGCTCGAAGCACTACTCAAGGGCAACAAATTAAAAAACACACACATGTAGAATGGAGATTAGGCAGAGAACGTTGATATGGCTCAAGTTGTGAATACTAAAGTTGATACAGCTGATGTTTAAGTTTGATATATATACATACATACATACATACATACATATGTGTGTGTGTAGTTTATAATGTTAATGTTGATCTATACAAATTTTATTACAAATGATAATTAAGGTAAACCTCATAATTATGTGATGAGGTAAACACCTTAACGGGGAGTTGGCGTGGCTATCGTTAAAGAAAATTTGGAGATAATAAAACAATATAATCTTTAGTATATAAAAATAACAAAAATTAAATGAAATTAATTATAGCAGTAAATATCCTTAATATTCCTAAATTCTTTCATTCTTAAGGTGTGGGCAAACTTCATTTCAAGGAATGAAATAATGGGATTTTTTTACTAAGGTGATAATGTGTTAATGAAATTTATGGGATGCGTGAGGATTTTGGGAAATTTGGTTTTTTGGGAATTTGTCTCTTGTTAGAGGATGTATTTGATGGTTCTTGGCCTAGGTGGAAGCTTTCATGGTGAGGGCAATGTTGTTGCAAGTTGTGCTTTTAATGACAGTCTTTTGACCTAAGATTGATGATGGACAACATTGGTATTGATGGTTTTATTCTATTTTTCTTTTGTTAGATTGTAGTTTATTACTTTAGCTAGGTGTGGATTCATTCACAATATTTCTCTACATGTTCCCTTCCATCCCAGATTTGGGGTCCTTAAAGCATGGTTTGGACAATAATGATTGCAGGATTAGGAAGAGGCTACCCTTCACTCATAATGTACCCAGTCAACCCTAGTCAAAGCATCATGACCGTCCATTTTGTAATGGACGGTCATGATGCATTGACCAGGGTTGATCGGGTTCATTATGAGTGAAGGGTAGCTAGCGGTTTGCAGGATATGCACAAATGGATTCATTAATAGGTTGTGGAGATTTTTAAGCAAACGTTTGGCAGGTGTTTAGCCTAGGTCCCCATCTTGTCACCACCTTACCCTTTTGGCCACGTATTTTCATGTTGTGAGATTGAGTTCAGCAGTGGATGACATTGGCATTGCATGTTACTTCCTTTTAGGCACAGAGTGGGGAATTAGGCACATGACATGAAGATTGTTTTCCAAAATAGATGAGGTAATGCAACCTCACAGGCTTGCTTCAACTATTGTGTGTGCCAATTGGTTTGTTTGAAAACATTGTGAAAACATCCAACAAACACATAATTGACAGGTGTAAATCCAAACTCCATGACCTTTGCCAGCATCCTCCTTGCTAATATAAAATTGGGAGCTTAGAGCAGATCAGATTGACCTCGAGAATGTGGACAAGCAACTAAAGAAACATATGAGTAGGGCATGGACCATGGAGAAGAAGGTGAAGAAGGCATGGACGTTTGATCTCACCAAATTGGCCAGCCAAGGGCGCCATTGCTATGGGAATCAATGGCACAATGCATCATGGAATGTTTGATATAAAAAAATTGGAACAATACATAGAAGTTTAGCATGGCCCCTGCACTAAGCAATGTGAACTATTTGTCAAAATGCATGAAAGAAAGTGGTTTCGAAGACATCAATTATTGTTGAACACTACACAAGTGGATCTATTGAAAAGTCCATTGGCGCCACTTTTGTTGGCATTATAAATGCACTGAGGTATAGTGGATAACGCTTAAGCCAAACATGTGGGGCATTGGGTAAGTATGTGTGGACAACGTGGAGCACTTATACTCCCATGTGGCAGGTATGCAATGTGCTAAAGTTGGCATTTTTGGCATATGTGTTAGTTGTAAGTGCCTAGGTAGATAAGAATACAGACGTGGAAAGACATGTAAGGCATGCGAATGGTTTGAAAAATGGATGAGAGAAATGAGACCGTTGGGATTGCAATGTTTTAAAATATGTGCAATATTGGTTTGATATATGTAAAATCTTAGACAAGGCATGTGATCCGTTTGATGAAAATCATCTTCAATTGCATGGTTTCATGGATTGTGGTTATGGCCCTGTTGGAGTCCCTCATACCGCTTCAATTCTCGCACAGGAATGGTTATCTTACTCTATGCTTGCATGATTGTCGACATTTCTAGTTTTCTTAATTTTAATGGAGTTATAAATCAATCTAAAGAAAAATAACTCTTAGGTGAATTAAATGGGACATATTATTTTATAGTGAATTATGCCCTTGTTTTGTACGAAACTAGACAAGGGACCATGAATGTACATGCTACTCCCAATTACCTCGTGGATGGTTGGAAAAAAAATTATATTAGTACCGGTCATGGAAGCTCCGCAGTTGGTAGATTTAAACTTGAAAGTTTTTTAAAACTACTACTTAGCGACCTTATAAAATCTAAATAAAACCTATTTTTAATTAGGTGTAAAATATCTCTATAAACCCCAAAACGTGAAAATTGAGCTTTAGCCATGTACCTTGTCACATGGAGTGTTCAATCTAAACCCTGGGTTGTCCCTCAGATGTTTGTTTGACCTTGTTTCATCACGCATTTAGGAGGCCAGCGAGCTAGTTCACAACTTTAAAAAACTACTGAAAGTTTAAAATGTAGTTTGGTTTTGACCCACAATTTTGGTCCTAGGGGTAGAAATGGGTTTTGGCTCTCGCATACCTCTATTATTCTTTATGACAACCACTACCAACCTTCAGTTTGGAGGAAAACATCCAACAAGGTAGTTATCTAGATAGGTTTTGTAGGCCTCCATTTATTGGGTGAGCAGGCCTTTTGGGGTGCATTTATGATTGGTAGCTCCGAAAAGATGAACACCATTTTAATCATGTGTTTTCCATTTTGGGGTTATGTCAGCTCCAAGTGTTTTCTTGTATATAGAGGAGTAGGTATGGATTGGTTTCCTTATGTGTTTGAGTCTCTGAGTTTGTTTTTGAACACTGGTTTTTGGGCTACTTGGCTGTATTTGACATTTTTTGAAGCTTGCGACTCAATGGGGAAAACTATCATTTGACCTTATCCAAGTTAAATAAAGATTGATAAACCTTATATAACCTAAAATTTGACTGTGGGAAACCATCTCGATGCTTGTTTGAAAATATTTTGAATGTGAAAAGAAATGGTGTTTTCTCTATCCTCTCTTTAGCTCTATCTTTAGCTTTTAAAAATGAAATGAAATGGCAGTTATATTTCTTTCTCTCCCTAAAAATATGTTAAGTATTATTTCATTATTATTAGAAAACTATAAAATTGTAAATCGTGCTTGATTGTAGTTAGATGTCATGCCAACAGTTGTGTTGACCATGTAGTGGTTGTAGGTACGTGGGACGTGAAGAAAATTGTAGCATTGTATATGCTTTTCTAATAATGGGTTTTCCTTGAATTACATGTAACAATAAATGGATGTATATCAACACTACGTATTTAAACATAAATTTTACTCATGGATTTTCTGTGATGTGTAAGAGATTGTAGCACATTGGTGTATTGGGGAAAAAAAGCACTCTAATTTGAGTGTGATCTTGATTATGAGTTTTATGTTGTTCTATGGTTTAGATGTTTTGAAATAATCTACTACAATGTTAATTATTGTTTTCTCCCTTAATGCTTATGTTGATGGTAGAAACTTTCTATTCCTAAACTATCAAAGGAACCATGCTCTTAACCCTTAATGTGTATCTCTCTCTTAAACGAGTCTTGTATAGTTTTACAATACCCATATCATTTTAGAAAATATTACCTATCGCATTTCATTTCTCTCCTTTCACCTTTGAAATGATATCATTGTGAGATATAAACGTCGTAAGTGAAGTCGGTACTTGCTTACCTTTGCATTAAATCCTCGTGTTTGACTCCATTAACCCTCTTGTATTTGAATGATTTATGGGAGGTTAAATTTCTCTATTGTTAACTTTTATCAATTTGTAGATCCCTTGAGTATTGTATTTACTCGTGTGTCATTCATCGTAAAGGGTTTCTTGTGCTTATGGAAGTATGCATGTTATTAATAGTTAAGGGTGTAATGTCACTTTGTGACATGATTGTTGTAATTTTTATCAAAAAAAGTAGATGGTTGTATCTTATGTTAAGCCTCTCTAGAAGAGCTAGTCAACTTATGTGTATTGGATCATAAAGGAAAATTAAGAAGGTAATTAGCATTCCTTGTAGTGTGGTCAAGCAAACTTTTAAACTACAAAGTGCAATGGCTCACTCATATTGTTTTTACCTCAAAAGAATCTTGACTCAAATTAAATATACACTAATTAATTATTAAACATGATGTTTTGGAAAGTCTAGGGTGATTAAAATAGGATATGTTGGTTGAGATATATCTTAGAAGGATTAGTTGAAAATGAGATCTGCATATAGATCCCATTGTCCAAGTTGTGTTCCCAATTGCAACAACAAGATTCAAATGTGAATGAATTAGTTAATAACCTTTAGAATTTAATTTGTATTATTGAGGTGTAATTTTTTAAAGAAAGTAAAACTTGGAGGTTTGTGAGACAAAGATGTTTGAACCACTACAAAATTGACTTTTAGTTGGACGTAAAGTCCTTGAGTGCGAATAGAAGTAAATTAAAACCTAGGACCTTTTTATAAGCTTGGTGTTCAAAACCTGTTGTCAACTTTGTCCATCAAAAATTGTCCCTAAGATGTTGACTTTTTGAAAAAACAAATTTTGGAATCCATTCCCTTTAAACCAATGTTAATGCTATTTTCTTGTGTTTAATGATGGGATGATTTGCTGATTTCTCCATGTGAGTTTAAACCTTGGGGGAGACCATGTTTTCTTATTTGAAAGAAGAATCTCCTATCACACAAATGTTAAAGTGAATCTAACCAATTATCGAACCATAACAACTAAAAATGTCAGGAAAATGGGATTTTAGATGAAACATAAACTTGAATTTGAGACCGAGAGCTAGGAGACTCTCACAAGTGTGTTAAAATGTTTCAATCTAATATTGAGTTATGGACGTGATAGTAATAGAGAAAAGAACCCAATTAAGTGTACTTGTTATAAGTTAAATCTGAAATGAAATGAATAATTTGTAGCATTATGAATGAGATCATAGGTTTGCATGTTAAGTGTTCTTCAAACCGAGAATCCTAATAATGAAATATGAATACGAAAAATATTTAACCATTAAAAGGTGATATTGTGGAAGGTCCCAATTCATGAAGTTCATGTTGTGTTTGTGTCATGGTTTCATACTTGATCATTTATATAAGGGTGACATTGGTTGCATCTTGTGTCATCTTGATATTTGTGTGTTCTTCATGTTGGTGTAAATGATACATGTGGTAATGTACAATCTCTTATGAGTGCTTATGGCGTCGCTTAGTTGTATCAAGTAAAATGAAAGTTAAAAAGGTATCCCGGTATATTTGGTCTTGTGTTTGGGTCCCACATAGGTGGTCACTATAGTTGTGGTATCAGAGTGAAGCTTCATACTCTCGAACCTCTGGAAATTTTGGTGTTATAGTGATTATTCATGACAATGGAAGTGATAGTTAAGCCCCTCTAGCGGTTGGCCATACATGTCTAGTGAGTGAATGTTTTTAGACTAAGACTCCATTATTCACATAAGTGTTCTCTGATCTTAAAGTGGCCAAATTAAAAATGGGGAAACTTCAATAGTTTTCAAGGTTGAAACCTGACCACATTGTTTTCTTCATGTAGCACTTTGTAGCCCCACTTTTTAGTTTTAAGCTCGGGTAAATGCATGAGTAATTGTAGTAAAGTGGCTGATGCATGAACAATCATTGATAATTGGGCCCCCCCAATGATTAGTCATATGAGTGACAAGTAGATTTTTAATTACTAGTCGAGATCTGCTCTTTTTTACTTTTTATGTTGTCAATATTTTTTAATGGATGAAATTTGATTTGTTAGAGAAGAGGAAGACCTCAATGGAAAGATGGAAATGAAATAGTGAAAATTAAATACTTGCATGTATCACACATTTTCCACAAATCAAATTGTAAGATCCAAATAATATATGTTATATGTGTTCCCCCTTTTCGTCTAAATCTCACTCGCATTATTCACACGAGAAGCTAGACATCATCTACAACAAATAGCGAGTTAGAGAGGTTCTCTCTACATAAGCCTCTCATGAGCAACGCCAGTTGCTCATCTTCTTCCATTTGTGCTCTGATTTTCTTAAATTCCTTCAACATGTCTCCCACCCTCTATACATTGTAAGCAATTCAAATTATGAAAATACCTCATTGAATACCTCTACTCCCACCCATATAGATGGATAGGTGCCCATGATTCTTAATCCCCCCTTTCATAGGGCATCGGGGCATCCAAATTTAAACAAAGACATAGTACACAATTTGGATGGTTCAAACTTCAAAATGGAATAAAATTGGATGCACTTCACTATTTTGCAAAACAAAAATGTTCGGATTGGGTTTCGAGCATGGAACCTATTAGATCTTCCCCATTATTTATTTTAGGCTCTTTAAGGGAAAACTACACAAACGTGAATAATGTGAATTGGATCAAGTTGATAAAGTGGAACACAAATATCATATATTACTTGGGTGTTACAATTTGAGTCATGGAAAAGGTGCAATACATGCAAGTATTTAATTTTCAATTTTTTTATTTCTAACTTTCCATTGGTGGCTTTATCTTATCTAACAAATCAAACACTATCAAATTGAAAACTTATACATCATTTGCAGTTGGGTTGTGGCCCTAAAACCTATTGCCTTTTCCCATTTTTTATTTTGGCCCCTTTAAGTGCAAATTGCAATTATGTGAATAATGTGAACGAGATCAAGACGATAAAGTGGAACACACATACCATGTAATTATCGATGATTGATTGCACATCACCTATTTCCCTACACACTCGAGCTTAGAATTGTAAACATGGACTACAAAGTGCTCTAAGAAGAAAGCATTTCAGTAGGATTTTGAACATGGAACCTATTTGATTTTTTCCATATTTTATTTTGGAACCTTTAAGCACAAATTACACTCATGTGAATAATGTGAACCCAATTATCAATTATGGTTTTGCACATCGTTTATTTCCCTGCACTTACTTGAGCTTAAAATTGTAAAGGGAGGGTACAAAGTGCTCCAAGAACAAACATTTCAGTTGGGTTTCAAACTTGGAACCTATTGGATTTTTTCCATTTTTTAGTTGGTCCCCTTCAAGTGCAAATTGCACTCATTAACTATTGCCTTCCACACCATTTCCTTTATTTTCTTCTCCACATGTCAATCCACTTGAAATATGTATGTCTCCATCTTTTGATATAAAAAAACATCTAATATATTTCCTCGCTCACATAATCTTTCTTTTATAATTAACCACGGTTTTAACAATGGTTTTTTTTGGGGAGGTCTCAAAATGCATAGAAATTAGCCTCATGGGGTGATGCACTATAACTTCTTTTCAATGATTTAAAGAGCTCTAAAATCTCTCTCCATTGTAGCTCTTTAATCATAATTTACTGCTGAGAAAATTTTCCGAATCGATGTATATATTTTTCCTTTCTTCCATATGTCTATTCCCTAGAGGGGCTCATTTATTAGGTATTATTGTTCTACCACTCCTCACATTCTAAGATACCTCCGCTAACAATTATCTCATCATCTTACACAACACACATTTTTTCTTTCAAATATTTGGCAGAAATGACATTTAGTTATTGGAGGGTTGAATTTTGCATTGTATCTCCATTCCACTTTCCCCGCCTTTGAACTTCTCCACCTCAAACCCCTTCTTCTTCACCCATCTTTCTCTCCCATTGTTTCTCTCCATCCACTTTGACTTCCTCAATAAACCCTCTTTGGCATTTCCATTGTAGAGTTCTATTGCAAGTAAAATAGCGAGTCTTTCAAACATATTTGAATCGCTGCATCCCTACCGTCCACTTCACTTCAACGCTGGACTGTGGGATAGTCGACAAAAGAGCAACAGTTGCAATAACAACATGATATCCCACGTTGAGAACATTCCATTGCTGGACCAAATAATGTCCTTGTCATAATTTACGATCCGACTTCACACGAATCACATGTGCAGGCCGTTCAATCGGAAGGCGAGTGTTATTAAAAGCTGTCTCAATCTGGACAATAATGGCATTTGAAATTGTTGGAAGAGAAATTGATATCTTCTTCACGAAAACTTTTTGACGTTACTGTCCGCACATCTCGCCCTGACCATTTTCGTGGTCACCAGCGCCCCACCTTTCAAACATTTGGCAGCATTCAAACGCAAAATCTATCGTGGGCTGGCGCTGAAAACGGACAAGTTTCTACCATTCTTTTGACCACAATTTATAAAACCACATTTCCACAAGTTTAACTCGTGGAAAATCATGCAAAAGTTTAAGAATAGCTCGTGTTAGGATACAAAAGTCACAATGGTTGGAATGCACCAACTATATCCTAGTAAAGTGTAAATGTTGCCCTTGATTGGGCACTATAGTAGATTTGGGAAGTGGATTTACCTTTACAAATGCTATATATATTATGGCCTGGATGGCACCATCTTAGTATCCTTCAATTGGGGTACGCTCAAGGGGTGAAGTGATGAATCGAATGAATGCCGTCTATCTAATTTATATTAGTTACATGTATCTTTGTCTCGCATCGTTCTTTTGATTGATTGGTTGGTGCGTCAATGTTTCATCATCTCATCAACGATCTCATCATGGTATGTATGTATATAGGGTAGGATGGCTAGGGCAATGTTTGGTCCTTATAGACAGACCCATACGCCTTGAGTTGTTGAGTTAACTCATGTTATGTGTATGGTATGAACCCGAATATATATATTAATTAATAAATTAGAGTTAATTGTATAACAAAGTTAAATTATAGAAAATGTAAATTAATTTTTGTATTTGAGAAATTGAGGTTTGAATTAATTTAAACACAATTGTTAATAATAAGTGGTAAAAATAGCTCCAGTCAAGGAGACAAATCAAACCTTTATTTTTTTGAATGTAAAAGTCTAATTACCATTTCTAAAATGGTTGACCACTTCAAAAATGAGCATGGAAATAGAGTTTTTCTAGCAAGTGTCAAATTGATTTCACAATTGCGATCAATTTTCCTTGGCCTTCAAATACCTCACTCACTTTTCTTGGATTTAATGTGATTCATTGGAAAATTATCCTCCTTCAAAATCCTAATATGCCTTGAAGGCCTTAAAAGACCTAAAAATAGGTAGCCATATTGATGGGGGCTTGTTATCCCTACATTATTAAGAGGCCCTTCATGTCTTGAAAAAAATTGTAAACAATACTTTATGCATGTTAGTAAATAGTTTGGTGTACATGTAAATTTCCTCGACCCTTATCTTTGAATGAGTGTAAACGAAGTAGTAAATGCTAAAACACTCTTTAAATTTTTAAATGTAAATTTTGGCATGGGTATGCTCTTGGGAATGACTATTTTTATCTTATGAATCTTGTAATTGATCTCTACAATTGTCTTAAATGTACTAGTTTAACTTTGTATTTATAAACTTCTTAGTTTCAAATTAGAACCCTATTAACACACAAACTAACACATAATGAACATGAAAATTAATAAGAACAAATAAGTTGAGGAGTTCAAAAATTAAAGAACGTGGAGGAATCAATAAATTTCACACATGTTCATACCTAGATATTACATATGCATGACCATAAGCACTAGATTCAATAAAAATATAAATAATGAACTAGTTGCATTGAAAAAAGGAGTTCAAAATATCAATACTTGAATGGCGAGATCCAAATGAATGAACAGAGAGAGGAGATGGCATAAATTTATAGAAAAATATTGGATAAAACAAAGGAAAGAAAAATGTGTTTGGCAACTAAACTTCTTAACCCTATTGGTTGGAGGAAAAAGTGAAAATATTAATAAAATAGGAACATGACATATATTCTAATGTAGAGTATATAACTATTAACCTAGAAAGTACTCAGAACTATATAATCAAGCCTACTTGAGAAAACTGAAAAAATAGGTGCATTCGAATGAATGCATTGGTGTCCTCCCCTTAAGTTTAACTTAGGTGTAGATATGTTAAAAAAAGAGGCCAATAACAATTTGAAATGGGTCTAAAAAAAATTATGATGAGGTACGAGTTCATGTACACTCGAAAAATCATGAGGGAATGAGGGCTTATGAACCCGTAGGACAACTTCCCTCACCTCGTGTAATGCTACAAGATGAACAAACCTAATTTCAATGAGGGGTTTTTTGATGATTTCTACCACCTACATATTTGTGTAACTGAACTAAAAATCAATGATGTGTTACTATATCAAAAATTGAATACAGTGAATGTGGACTTCTAGGTGTTTGGTAAACCAAATTTCCATAAGATTTATGAAAATTTGGATTGCACTTTGGTTATCACACCAAATAGTAGTATTTTGATGTTTCTCAATGCCAAAATCTAACAAGATATGACAGATCCAAATGGACTCTATGGTGGCATTGGAAACTTTTTCATGCTTTGACTCCATAAATGAAATGGATATGACATGTTTCTTCTTTCTTGACTAAACAATAAGAACATAGCTAAGATGAAAGAATAACCTCAAGGCGACTTGTATTTTTCAAAATCACGTCCCCAATTAATTTCAATATAACAAAATAACTCTATACAAGAACCTATTGAATAGTGAGAAACATATGTATGAGTGTCTAGGATATAGTGGAGAATCCACTTCACATCTTTCCAATAAATCTCATGATTTTTCAACATAAAGCAAGAAACCATGCCAATAGTACGAGAAATATCAAGAATTTTGTGAGACAAATAAATAACGATGCCAACTAATTACTTATAAAAAGTAACATCAATCAAGGGCATAGATTATATTTAAGCAAAGTAATCCACACTTAATATGAAATATATGGGGTTCCAAAGCTTGTATCAAAGATATAGGATATGGGCTCTTACTATAATCCTAAACTTGGAAAAAAAAAAAAAACTATGGTAACAAGAAATATCTAATCCTAAACTAGGAGTTTTTATGCTAACTGGAAGTAACCATGCACAATACAAAGAGCTAGAAGTAGTAGGTAAAGATATAATACACTATTCTAGCCTTACACATAATACATCAAAATAATCAATCAATCTGATATAATGAAATAGAGATAAAGTGTCATTGTTCCCTTTGAATGGGCTTTGATGTGGATGTGGAAAATGATTTTACACTAACCAATGCCTTAAACTAATATATCATATTCTAGTTCACGTTTAAATAGATATAAATTAATAAATTAGAGTTATTCATATAAAAAGAGGTTTTTTAGATTATAGAAAATGTAAAATAATTTTAGTATTCTAGAAGTTAAGATTTGAACTAATTTAAAGAAATTTGTTAATGATAAGTGGCATAAATTTTTGTAGTCAATGAGACATTTCAAACCTATAGCTTTTTGAATTTGTAAAAGTCTAATGACCAATTCCAAAATGGTTAACCATTTCCAAAATGAGTATAGAACTAGAGGTTTCCTAAAAAGAGTGAAACTTATGTCACAACTACAATGAATGTTTTTTGGCCTTCAAATACCTCCACTCACTTTTACTTGATTTAATGTGATTCATTTTAAAACTATCCTCCTTCAAAATCCTAATATAGACTTTATGTATTACAAGACTTATAACAATAGGCAAACATACTCATTGGGGCTTGTTATCCCACCATTAATATGAGGGTCCTCATGTCTTGAAAAAAAATTTAAACAATACTCTATGCATATTTGTAAATAGTTTAGTGTACATGTAAATGTTCGTACCCTTACTTTTCAATGAGTGTAAATAAATTAATAAATATAAACATACTCTCTAAATGATGCAATGAATATTTTGGCACAAGGATGCTCTTAGAAACAATTATTTTTTATCTTTCAAATCTCATAATGGATCTCTATAATTATCTAAAATGCACTAGTGTATCTTGTATTTATAGACTTCTTGATTTCAAATTAGGACTTTATTAATGTGCAAGATGACACACAATGATTGGGAAATTGGATATGAAATGACACCCCAAGAAATTTAAAATTTAAATAACAAGTAGGAATCAAGAGATTTCATACATGTCCACACCTAGGAATTATATCTACAAGATCACATACATAAAATCTTAAGTACTTAATTCAATCAATAAAGTGTAATAAAAAAAGTACAATGAACTAGTTTCATAAGAAAAAAAGAGCTCAAATTATCAATACTTGTATATTTCCCCCTACAAATAATCTCCTTGGATGGAAATATTTGAATGAATGAACAAAGAGAGGATAGGACCTAAATTTATATAAAATGTTAGGAATCCCTAAAAATTATCTGATTGGACACAATATTTAGGCAAGCCACGCGTTTGGAAAATTGAACCTCTTAATCCTATTAGTTAGAGGGAAAAGTGAAAATATCTACTAATAGGAAAATGACATATATTATACGTGAGGGTATAACTACTAACCTAAAGTACCAGAAAACTAGTTAATCTAGCAAGTATTTGAGAAAAATAGAAAAATAGGTGCATTCAAATGGATGCACCAATATCCTCCCATTAAGTTTATCTTAGATCTATATATGTAAAAAAAGAAGGCCAATGATAATTTATAATGGGTCCCATTTTTTTTTATGAGGTATGGGTCCATGTACACTAAAAAATCATGAGGGAACGATGGCTTAGGACTCCCCCAAGATAACATCCCTCCCCATTTGTATTGATCGAAGATGAGCACACTTGATCTTTGTGAGTGGTTTTTTTATTTCTACCACCTACATATTTTTCCAACTAAATGTCAATGATGTGTTAATATATCGATAACCTAATATAGTGCATATGACTTCTACATGTTTGGTGCATTGATTCTCCATAAGATTTAAGAAGATGTGTATTAAACTCTAGTTATCAAACTAAATAATAGTATGTTGATGTTTCTCAATACCAAACTCTAATAAGTTATGACATATCCAAATGGACTCTATGGTGGCATTGAAAACTTCTCGATACTCTGACTATATAGATGACATCACTAATGCATGTTGCTTCTTTCATGAACAAAAATTAGGACCATGAATACGATGAAATAAATTACCTGAAGTGGACTTGTATTAGTCAAGATCACCTCCACAATTAGAGTCATTACAACCAAATAACTCTATAGAAGAACATATTGAATATTAAATGCCATATGTATGAGTGTCTATGATATAACGGAGAAACCACTTTGCAGCTTTCTAATGAATCTCATGAGGTTAGTGCATAAAGTGAAAGAAAATGCTAGTGGTATGAGAAATATTAGGGTATTTGTGACTCAAGTAAATAAAGATGCCTACTAGTTACTTATATAAAGTAGCATTGTTATAAACTAGGACACTGATAGGGGTGAATCAGTGTCTAATCAAACTTTTACAGATATTTCCATTTCCTTAATCTGCTATGATGAACACATGAAATCATACACAAGTAAATAACATGATAAAAACACATGGAGACACACATTTTACTGTGCGAAACCAAAACTGGGAAAAAACCCACTGAAACCAAGAACTAGCTTTGGACAAGAATGTCCTGCAAATGTTACATTGATTTCATGGTTGAGCTTCAACTCAACCTAGAGCTGTAACTCCAAAATTTGACCAAGCTACCACTCAGCCTTTGACAGGATTCAACCTATCTGGAAGATTCAACTCCCAAGTTTGGTTCAGCTACAACTAACTTTAATGAGCTTGAACTCACAAGGAAACTACAAATCATCACTTACTAAGTTGTAACTTAAAATTAATCAAAATTTTGTCACATTGAACTTGTTGTCTTCGTACAACTGATTGTGACTACTAGATTTTCTCACTTTTCTTCTTCTCTCATTCTTCTTATCTTCTTAGTTTCATGTAATGTTGTTTACCTCTCTTTCAAAACTTCTTGTCACTTTTCACTCTTTCAAAACTTCTGCATACCTCTTTAATTTGCATGATAGTTTTCATACTCCTATCATTTTCGTGAGCATCATTGACTCAAATTTAGGCTTGTTCCTATTATCATTTCTCCATTGATTCAACAATCTTACTATCTTGATTCCTTGTATAAATTGTTCTTTTACTTGTACTAAAATCAAACAAGAAGGTCTAACTTCAGAGCTTCCATGTTTTTATTCGTAGTCACAGTGATTTTTATTCATCCTAGTGCTTATATTTTCTTCACACATTCAAACAATCATTCATATTCAATTTTTAGTCTTTTTCACCTCAATATACAACTTTTATTCAATCATACCTTTGCTCACATCTTTTGATTCATATCTTAAAAAATAGTTTCTATTTCCGTACACTTGCTTTCTATTTCATACTGATAATTTGTTCACCCTTCTAACGGTGTTAGCCTAATCTCATTTCTGACCATTCACTCACACTCACTCAATTTTCTTCACTAACTCATGTATTTTTATATTCAACTCTGGCACATACCTCAGTCCTTAAGAAAATTGACTTCACCCCATCCTATATACACATCCTAATATCTTTGTTTATTTCAAGCAACAAAAGATGATATATAACTTTTCACCTTCTACTGCCCTTCAACTCTATTGCTCCAATTTTCTCCCTTAGAGACTGCTCTTTGCAACTATGAGGCCTTGGATTAAATATCCTTATTCAATGTCATTGGTGGTGCATTCAAAATCCAATGTAAATACAAAAGGCAGGATCCTACCTTTAGGAGAAGTTAACATCACCCATACTCCAAGTCCATAGTGGAATTTTTCTCCATCATAGTGAAGCATCCAGAGGTTAATGGGAAAAAAGATAATTCACATCTTACTTAGAATATTCTTCTAACATTTATAATACGTCTACCATACATATGTCTATAAGATCATTTGTGGGGAAAGAGGCTAGGGTAATAAGAGTACCAATCCTATGTGAGTCAAAGGGAAGTGTGATCGGTGAGTGTCACTTTCTAAGAGTTTCATGATCTTAGCTATAGTTTTGGTGGATACATATTTTATGGTAACAACCTTTTTGTTACCCCTTTCTGTAACTTCAATCACCTTTCGCTTATCTACATCTTCCTTCAAGATCCATTTTATATTCACGACCAACTACTTTAAAGGAGTTGGTTTATCTAGTTGATTTTTTTCGAATTCAAACATAGCATGAACTCCAAGATTCCTTTTAATATTTTCCATCTATGAAATGGCCTAGGATCTCCTTAGGCAAAAAAAAAACCATTCCAAAATGTAAGAAAACTAGACTCTTAGAATAGGGTGTAAGGGATGGTCTTCATCCTATGAATCCAATACCATCCTAACAACATTTGTAGTTAGTTTCTCTATCTATGATGTATAATTCAGTTAGGATAGTCTTTTTCCCCAGGGAAACAGAGAGTATTATGGTTCCAATTTATAGTGGAATTACTTGAATATAAATGCAAATATGCCCGAATATATAATATACTATTGATCCACTTCAAGGAGACAACCTCCTAAGTCTTACAATAAGGCACTAACTCACACTCTTCACACTTATGGGGAGGAATTACTCACCCATATATAGAGGTATGATTGTGAAAGGCCATACCCCTTCATTATTATTAGTTTATACCTAATGACCAAGTAACTAATGAATATAAGTATAAATGTTATATAATTCATATATTATCCCACACTTATATATATACATGTGGTAGGTTAAGCTCTTATCATGTCATTCCCCTTTAAAACAATGTTTCCCTCAATGTTAATCAACTCAGGATGGTGTTGTAGAAAATCAGCATCTTTGGTCACCTCTTATACGTTCATTTCCTCTTCATCTCTTACATCTTCATTGGCCCCTTCAATGTAGAAGAAATTATTTTCAATACATTTATGTCCCCTAGTCCATTTACTATCACAATTGAAAAATAAACCATTTGCTTGTTTTTCTTCAATTTGTTGTGGATTCAATCGAGTAGGTCGAGAGAATGATTGTACTAACCCCATGGGCTTTGTATTAGTATTGAAATATCATGTAAATATCATGGATTCAGATATAGAACTTGGATTGAGCATGCACACATCCAATTGGATATTATCCTTCAAGCTTCCTAAGAACAAATCATTTAGGTTGTTTTCAGAGACATCATCCACCCTTAAGGATAAGTTCTTAAATTGCTAAATATAATCCTTTATTGTCCCCGTTTGTCATAACTTTTCTAACTGGGTAAAGTATTTTTTATTAGATTATTAAAGTAGTGCAATTGCATTTCATCTATGAGTACTGACCAATTGACATTAAGACCCTTCTTTTTCTTCTATGTACAAATCCATCTATAACAAATGAAATTCTTTGTTTCGAGATATAAAGATGCCATTATAACCTTCTATCCATAAGGTATTTGATGTACATCAAAAAAAATCTCCATTTGATTTATCCAAGTTATTGGATTCTACTTTTGGAAACATGTTCCTTCCATGTTGTGAATTGTTATATACATTGGCATGGGTAAAAGATCCATTGTGGTTCATTTGTGTATAAATATGTGTTGAAGTGGGTTGAGGTTGAGAAAAATTCAAGTTTGGAACAAGGTTTTTCATACGATAATTTAAGTGTTGATTGATATGTTCCATTTTAGTGTTCATATCCAATTGTAAGTTACACATATCATATTTGATTTGGCTCACTTTATGATCCGTCAAGGAAACCCCAAGAATATCATCATTTATCTATGTTTCTAATTCCATATCATCTTTATAAGGTGTTTTACCTGGAGTATCGAAATTATTGTTCTTACCCCTAGTTTGGGGACCTGCCATAACAAGGGATTGCCCTTACACAATTCAATTTGCCTTGTTGGACCATATTTGACCAACAAACTTCTCAATGAAGATGACCTCAAATTTGAAAATTTAACTAATATAAAACTCTATGGAAATTTGAATATATTTCCAAAAATGTAAAAAAATCAAAAAAAAAATCTGAAAAATGCGGCTTGTGGATCAATTTTATGAAAAATATTATATATTCAATAACTATCACAAAAAAATGAAAACAAATCTTAAATTTTTATTGAAGTTTTATAATATATATCCCTGGGCGTGGTAAAAAAATCTCTAAAAAAATTGCAATTGTGCTTGAGATATAGAGAAAAAACAACCATTGCCGAAATCGATGCTCTGATACCACTTGTAATGGAATTACTCGAATATAAATGCAAATATGCCAGAATATATAATATATTATTAAGCCACTTCGAGGGGGTATCCTCCTAATTCTTACAATAATACACTAACTCGCACTCTTCACACTTATGGGGAGGAATTACTCACCCATATATGTAGGTATGATTGTGAAAGGTCATACCCCTTCATTATTATTAGTTTATACCTAATGACTAAGTAACTAATAAATATAAGTATAAATGTTATATAATTCATACATTAGCCCACACTTATATCTATACGTGTGGTAGGTTAAGCTCTTATCACAATTGAGGTTCCTTGAGACTTTTGTAGCCTTGCAATGTGTTTTTAGTTGAAGAGAAATTAGTTTCTCGATAACCTTACTTTTGCAAGGATAAGGGAATTATGTTTATTGTATCCCCATCATCAATTATGTCTCTCTTTACATATTTTTTATAAACCCACACTTGCAAGTACAAGGTGGGATATCCTCTCTTAGCTATCTCATCGTTGGAGGGCAATTTATTTATATTAAAAAGATACCTGGTGTCTCTATCATTTGCCCTGGAGGATGTATGTCAAAATCAATGTGATTGATTTCGAATTCAAGGGAGATGTGACATGGATTAAATTACCAATACCCAATGAATCAAAGAGATAAAAGTGATGGTCTAGCGAAATCTTCAATAAATCAAGAAAATGATATGTGAGAGAATTTATTTTCAGGTTTGTAATCGAGTCATGCACCCTTAAAGGATTGGGGACATTTTTGGGTGTCAAATTGTAGCATAGAGAAAGTGGGGGAGGGTTACGAATTTTACTCCCTAGTTTGAATCATCACTTATATTTATGGCCCAACCTCTAATTCAACCAGGCCTACAATCTTCGTCTTGTTTTGTTGTTTCATATTAGGGGCTTCTCTAGAGTTGTTATAAGTAGAGGCTTCAACATCATGCATCCTGATGGATATGCATTTTTTGTATTAGGAGGAGATTTTTTTTCATATATATGGTGTTTAGGAAAGGGATCTTGGTATATACCTAGATTTGAGTTTTGAGGTGAGATAGAGTCCTGTGTAACCAAATTGTGGGCATCCCTAGAATTTTCCCATAAGCATATCAATGAATAATTTTTATTTAGCTTCAGCGAGTCTTTGAATTAAATTGTTGTAATCCCTACATGTATGAGCATCATGATCAACAACTTAATGAAAACCACAATATAAGTTAGGCTAATTATCAATGGGCCTTTGATTTTGGTTTTTTGGTTGGTTAAAACCTTTCTTGGTTTATATGCATAATTCTACAACCTTTGACTAGGGTTTTGGTAATGGTTTTAATTTTTTGAGGCAGAGGGTGATTGAATTCAACCACGTTAACTAAGGGGATAAAGTTGGGATTCATCTTATTTACCATGTTGTTTATGTTATTGTTGTTTTTCGTATTCATATTACCATTGTTAACAATGTGATCCTTAGCTTGATCGATTACATCATCCCTAGTGCCACCACGATTGTGCTTCAAAACTTTGGTTCCTTGGTTATTGTTCTAATAACTTCTATTGTTGTGGTTAGGAGTTAATAGTTTCACATTCGACCCATATGTCTTGTCTGTTATCGATGTTAGTTTAATATATGTGTAGAGCACCCTCTAAAACATCCTCATAAGTGTGAAAGGATAACTGTTGTACCTCTTCCTTGGTTTCTTAGTTAAGAAAATGGAGGAAAAGGTCACAGAGTTCCATTTGGTCCATGTCACATAAGAATAAAGAACATGTCACAATATTTATATGAAATGGGTAGAGGATTCATTTTTCTCTTGGTTTATGTGTCAAAACTCTCTAATTCATGTATGTAAAAATTTGTTCTTATTTAGAAAATTTAGCAATTAATTGTTTGAAGGAATGTATAGATGCCTCGGGGACTTAATAATACAAATCTAAATTAACCCCTTCAAGTGTCTTTGGGAATATTTTGGAAACCATGGCATCCCAAATGAATAATTCCCTAACCGCAGTAGCATATGCCTTGATATGGGCATTTGGGTATCCTTATCTTTTATATTTGGGAAGGTCTAGAAATGGACGAAAAAGCATGACAGCTCAGATTGTAAAATTGAGAGGCTACTTCAAATATTTTTCATAATTTCCCATCACATAGGACTCCACCATAGAATTTTTGCATAGAGTAAAGAAGGATTTTAGTAAGAAGTAGTATATGCATTACTCAGAGTGTATGTGTTTCCCTAGAATTGTGAACATCTACTAGGGAATGTATGCATGTCTGGTTAGTGTATTTTGAATACATATGCATGTACGGAGGTATGAAATCACAAAATGCATTTATATGTATTTTATTATGAATGGAAACATTATTGGGAGTAACATGTGAAAAAACATTGTTGATAGGCTCATGTGTAGGATACACATATGAGGGATGGGCACCCATTCGCAGTGTTTTGACCCCTGTGAGGATCTCTCTTGGGATAGAATGCATTACATAACCCTATTGATAGTGTTGTTGTGTTGGTTAGGTGTTGGTAGTGGGAATGTGGTTCTAATCATTCATGTAATAACCTAGATTATGACATGTCCTGGGATTTAATTGTAAGATTTGAGTATTTTCTAGGTCCTGAATTCATCCTGCCAAAGTGGATATGAGGGTATTCGGAGAGGATTGAACCCTTTCTTAGGAGCATGATTTATGTTGTGATCTAAAGGGGACGAGCAATACCCTTTCATAAAATGTTCAGTGTTCACATTTTTGTTCATACAGAAAGGGGTGGTTTCATGTTGTGTAGATGTATCATTTTTACTTGAAAAATTAAAGGTATGAACTTTCATTTTGTATAATGACTCATCTATTATACAAATCAGATCATTTATTCGTGTAAAAGTTTCATCTTATGGCATTTGTAAACTACTTTTTTGGTCTTGATAAGACCTTTGGATATATGTCAATTTCACCAGTGATGGTCATGTTTCTTTAATCATATTGACCATCTTGGGTGTTCTAGGTTTGATAGTAATCCAGAGGATCCTTATTGAAAAACATCGGTATATGATCTTCCATGAATCTATTATAATCAGTTTCACTACGTAGAGCAAGTCAAGAGATTTCTGGTGGTATCTTGAACACTGAAAATAAAGGCCTATGCAAAATTCCTTACATGTTGAAATTTTTGGCAATCTGGCAAAAATAAAGGATTGCACACAGGTTTGAGATGACTTGGAGACATGCACACTCATCATGTGGACCAATCAAACACCGAAAAGTGGAAATGTTATATTGAGCAAAAATTTATTTTGCACCTCTGGTATGTAACACTCGTTATTGAATAGGTGTGCCTCGATATTTGTTGGTTGGGGGCCCTCGATAAGGGTCAACACACTCTTTTTATAAAGGGGTTCCTTTTCCTCTGTTTCTTCATATCACTATATATACACTTCTTTATTTAATTGACTTTTTATCTGGCACATGGTGAATGTGGAATATATTACATTGTATTCTAAATATTTCTAATCATTACCATGCCTTATGACCGAGTTGAATTTAGTGTCAGCCTGAACTGGTGATTCTAGCTCCTTCTAGCTCCACCAACCAATCTAACTAGCCACCCAACCCACCAGCTTACTTTTCCCACACCGTCATCTCCTCACCACACCGCCCGCCATCTCCTTAACTCCCTTCGACTCCACCTCACTAATTTTTTGATCTATACTTAGCTTCCATTAATACCTTATAACCAAATAATGCCCAAACTTAGCCAAAAATTCACCGGCCTTACCATGTGGCCCAAGAAAATGTGGCTCTAAAGCCAACAAACAAATTGTTCACCCAAAATATAAACCCAACCACAAACTAAAATGTGAAGCATGTGGGATTTAATCCCCAATAAGGAAGATAAGTTGTCGATGGAGGTAAGGGGGGTGCGACCCTCTAACCAACTTGTTTATAAAAATAATGGGCACCGTTGAGCCACAAGGGGTGACTGAGTTATATAAAGGGTGAGTTGATATTTGAAGAGTTAATCTTGCAGGTCTGTGTAAGCCTAGAGGGAAATATTGGGAGTTAGAGACATTTTTTAAGGAAAAATCCAAAGGAGACCAACGTTTATTTTATATGAGGATTATTTTGAAAATTTGAAGAAGGTATGAATTGCCTTGTACGCCATTTGTAATTGTTTCTTAAGGTAATTTTAATAGATTGGTCAATTAAAATAGACCTAGAGATGTAGCCTTCATGTAGAACTCCGTTATCAATGGATTGTGTCATTGTTCTTGCATTTTCTTTTGGTTTTTCTTATTTCCACAGTCAACTTACAAATTTTAAATAATTATTAAAATTACAGAAATTCGTAATGTTAAAATTTCATCCAAAAAATCATATTTTTAAAGCAATGTTTGGTTTGTGTTTGTAATTGCTCACAAGTACGGATCACCTATATATTGTATACCCAAACATGAGAAACTTCTTGCATACCCAGATTATCTTTCCTCCATCTACTGATCATACCTCCTTTGTAAGAATCTCAGTCCTAAAATAATTCTAGGCACAAAAGCTCACCATATTGTCTCGTAAGCATCTTCACAAGTCTTCATGCCATCCTACCCTGTCAAACCTTCTTAGAAGACTTCTAATAGCTATATTGAGTCTCCATCATGACTTCAACCGTGTTGAGCCTTAAAACATTCTCAAAGCACATCACCCTATGGATTCAACCAAATCTGATCACCAAACATACCTCAATAGCTCACATGCAGTCTGCAAATCTTCATAGACCTTCTTGAGGCACATGGATCACTACAATATTGCTTCATGATTGTGATTAGAAATAACACACAAATACATACCTTGCAACTTCATTAGTTAAGTCAAAACACACCCATGTTTCTTCTAATTCATTAATTACTCTAAGAATCTTAGTAGAGACATCTCTAACCATAGGGATATAAAACAGTAGTTTCAGGAGAATCCAAGACCTCTTTGGCACTTGTAATTTGTCTTCTTCAATATTCTTCTAATAAGCAATCTGTGTGCATGCATAAATTTCTCCAACATATGATTTATGCTTTAGATTGACTTCTTTGATTTATTCTTGGTTTTCGTACTTATTATGCCTTCTCTCATGTACTCTAGGAGCCTGAAACTTCTTGGTTTTCCTTGAGGGACCATGAAAACAATTTTTTGCAATATGGCCAACATGATTACAATTATAGAAAAAAAAAATCATTCATACCTCTTTGCTGATGAGAACTGAAAATTCCTCCATTCCTCCATGTATCTTCTTTCATGAAGAACATTTTACCACATTCCCTTGCTCAGTGACCAAAATCATTGCAATCATAACAATAACCATTGAAATATTTATCATACCTTGTTGCATTAGGTTGCCTAACAAACCTTGTTTTCATATTTCTCTTAAATATGTCCTCCTTCTGATCTTCTTTGGAACTTGTTCCAGCATTCTCCTTACTCTAAGAAAAATCTTCTTGAGTCACCACTTTACCTTTCAGGTCTTCCTTGAATTCTATACTTTTATTATCACTTGCAATCTTTTGACTATCCAAGAGATCATATATAGCCCTGGAACTCTTCTCAAACTTCTGAAATGATCTTACCTTGTTAGCTGCTTCAGTCACTTCTACCTTTAGGAACCCAATTTCTCTCTAATACATGATGCACTCTTCCTCCTTAGACTTTAGATTTTTAGTTATAGCTTTCATTTGAATTTCTAACACATGTATGTAAATCCAATGTCTCTCTTCAAGAAGATGAATGTTTTCTTCATACTCCTTGAAACGTGCCTTCAGTTTATTGTTCTTCTTCTCTACATGTTTCAACTCTTCTTGGACACGCATTAACTCAGTTTCAAGGTTATCTCCTAACTCTTCTTCATCTGAATTATCACATGAACCTTCATATAAGGAATTTTCTCTTTTAGGGATCATGGCTCCTTTAACCATAAACAAGGTTTCATTACCAACATCATCATTATCAGAATCAAAATCAGAATCAAAAGCTTCATTACTTAACTCTGATGAGCTACAATTCTACTTGGAATAAAAGCTTCTCTTGGACTTCTTCTTCTTATCTCATATTTTCTAAATTTCTTCTTACTCTTATCAAACCTATGGGACTTCTCATCATTATCATGTTCTTCACCCTTATGCTTGTGAGGAAACTTGTTTGCGAAATGTCCAATCTCGCCACAATTAAAGCACTTGAAAGGAAACTTACCCTTATACTTACTTGAATTTGTTTTCAACTTTCTAGCAAACATAGTAATTAATTCATCATCATCAATATCAAAAACATCATCATCCAATATCTTCTTACCTTTTGACTTCCTTTCAACTTTGAAGGATACTTCCTTCTTAGTAGGTTTATCAACACATGTCCTCATATCATAAGCAATCAAGATACCATGGATTTCA